>JAWXYG010000012.1:34024790-34624790 GCA_034222035.1 Acacia crassicarpa
GAGTTTCCAATTGACAGATGATTTTTAGCAAATTTGGAAACCTCAAAACATGTTTACAATTGTTGATTATCATCAAAACACATAGAGAACTAACAAATTAGCCTAGCATGATTATGATATTCAATACGCATATTGTTTCACAATACAATACCTCATATAATAATTACTCAAGTTATAATTCTTTGTAGTCCATAGATGCATTATTGGATAGCTGTTATTAATTGTTCTGAATGCATCTTAGAAGCTGAAATCCCAAATTAGCTTTGTAAAGGATCTCATAATTAGTTTCTGCTCATAGCTTCTCATCAAGCTAGCATGCTCCCTTATCATACTGGTCTAAGCCTCTTGCTAGTGATGGGATGTCGATGGAATGTCATTCAAGTGAAGTCAGAGAACTTGCAGACATAGCCCCTGAAATGGTCTATTCTGTTTGCCAATGTTCTTTGTATTCAACAACAGAACATTTTGATCAACTCCTGTAAAAATATATGTTCTTTGGTACTCAATGATTCTTGAGTCCACACAAGATTAGACATAAGAACTCTTTTTCTCTTATATGATTTAAATCATATTGAAGCAAAGGGTATAACAATCAAAGATCGAAACATAGTTTTACCCAATCAAATAAGTTCAAGCTAATGAATCAAATAGGGTAACAACTAAATGATATCAAGAATGACATTTCTCAATGACAGTTTGTAAATACACTTTATGCAGAAAATATGTCATTGATAAAATGCATGTAAGTTTTGTGCATCAAAAATCTTATCCATAAAGATAAGCATTTATCAACTTAAAGTTAAGATTTTTCAAGAATGATAATGAAATGTGCAAATCGTTTCAAATCTTGAATGTTCTTTCAAAAATGTGATAAAGCATTATGAAATCAAGATTGTCATGAATGAAATATTTATTTCTGAAAGATGCTTGGAAAACAATGCTCATTTTAAACATGGTGGAAGTCAATATATTAGAATGTATCAAAATGCTTTAGATTTTAGAGAACATGTTGAACATTGAAGTTAACATGTAGAAGAATTTTCCCAAAAGGAAAGATCATAAGGATATAGCATTAGCAAGACATGTTTAGCACAATGAGACACATATGCATAATGGCTTTGCTATAGCCAAGAGATAATCTTGCTTATTAGATGAGAGTCTTGAAAGTATATGAACATTCAAGGCAAGATTATGAATATACATAGATAGTTACTCAAAATATGGATGGAGATAAATTTGATATATTTAAGTAACAAAAGGAGTACTAGGATTCATGGACAATGAAACACAAACTCATTAATCCAAATGACTAGAGTTCCATAATATTATCCTAGTAAGTTATTCCATATAAATATATAATGGTTAATGCAATAACATTTAATGCATTAATGATCTTTCATAAAACTTGGAGTAACTTGACCATGAGGATTTATCCAAAAAGCATAAGATTTTGACAAATTGAATTCTTTTATGGAGATAAGCTTGAAACTCATATATGATTAACTTGTTAGACATAAGGTCGAACTAGTTAGATAATGAAACTAAAGAGTTCAAACAAAACATTGAATTCCAAAGATTAATATGTGAAAGATAAGGAAAACTCAACTGGAGAAATTTGAAGCATATCCAACATTCAATATTAACTTCTAGTTTTGAATCATCATCATTTGAATGTAATTAAAGCATGGATATTTTTTCAAAACATTTGTATGCATCTTCACAAAACAGAGTGAATCATTTCAAAACAAAAATCAAAAAGTTTTGCACAAATTCACTTGTTTGATCACCAAAAACTCACTAATAAATTGATTAAACACAGTTAAGAATATTAGTGATTGATGATAGAGGGTATATAGATTATACATGAAGTTTTTGGAAATTCGAGCAAGATGATTTCAAAAGCATGGTTGACTCAAACTTGAGTTTGGAAAGACAAACTGGAGTTTGGAAAGGCAAACTGGAGTTTGGACAAATTACTCAAGTACCAAACTCGAGTTTCCAACTCTAAACTCGAGTTTAGAACTTTGTCGAGGAAACCATCATTAAATCATTTTGAAAGACATTTTGAGCAAAACGCAAACTCGAGTCTATAAGAAACCAAACTCGAGTTTGACACTATTCATGTCAAAAATCTGTTTTAGTTCTCAAAATGTAAACCGGAGGTTTCAAATGTAAACTGGAGTTTGCTAAGTTCAAAATAGAGCATAGCTCTCTGTCTAGCCCAAACTGGAGTTTGCAAAGGCAAACTCGAGTTTGCTAAAAATATGAAAATTTTTGAAGACTCTCTGCCAGACGCAAACTAGAGTTTACAGAAGCAAACTTGAGTTTACAACTTCTAAACTGGAGTTTGCATTTCTAAACTAGAGTTTGTCTTTGATAGTAAAATTACTGATTGAAATTGAATAAGTTTTAAAACCTTTTAACTTAACCAATTGACAAACCAAAAATGAATTTCATGTAAACATAGTATGAGGTAAGAATTAGATATCACCGTAATTCCTCTTATCCTCATAGAAGCTTGCTTGGTTGAGATGGATTCAAGTAGATAACTCCTTTTCGACGTTCACCATCAACATCAAGCATAGCTTGTTGAGCTTTCTCAAGAGTTGGATCATTTCTCTATGTTACATTCTTGAGAAGCTTTCTTTCATCCTACAAAACCGTATAGATCTTTTTCTTTCTTGGTATCCAACCTTGGATCCAATCATCGTTAGCTTGTAGGAACCAAAATTCACATGCTCTTATGAATATAATTAATTCAGATCAGTTGAGCAAAGTGAATTAAACATGAGTTTATGCATAAAAGAAATACTCTCTTTTCAAATCATCATGTATGCACAAAAAAAATTAAACTATTGAACATTGCAATCTCTTTCAAAAATAGATCAGGATGTGAGAACCCAGTTTTTAAAGAAAATAGTTTGCAATGCTCATTCCTAAGGATACAAGATATAAAACCTCAAGGAAAATTTTAGATGATAGCATAGGAGGTTTTACCAGCATAGGAGGTTTTACCATTGTATACCTTAGCCTTAGGTACTAGGAGGATTGACTTTGCTTGCCCATTGGTTCTTCATATGTTTTCCCATGGGTGTTGGCAAAGCTCTCTCAAGGGATATAGACTTCAAGAGTCTTCTATTTGATAGTTGAGAGAATCTCCTTTTCTTGTTCTCTTCAAGATATCTGAATGGTACTTTATGGTAGTTTGTTTTTGAGGTGGAACATAGTCCTCTTGCTTGTATCCATTGCTTCTTTTGATTTGAGGATGAAGTTGTAGCAATGGCTTCTCCATGAGTTCTCCTAATTGATGTGAATCTTCTTTAAGGTTCATGAGAAACTCTTGAATTCTTTTTCTTCTCAGTACCTTTATGTCCATTCTCTTTGGAATCTATCTGCACACACAAAGCACTAGAAGGACATTTTGGTACCCATTTATACTTGGGTCCTTGATAGTTAGTATTGGACCTTACTTGTCCTTTAGGAATCCAAACAAAATGATTTCTCACATTAGAATTTCTCCTAATATAGCATGTATGAGAAATATGCCCAGATTTTCCACAATAATTGCAAATAACAAAATGATGCTTATTATGAACAACTTTGCAAGAATTGTACAAGTTTAGTGGATGCAATGTTAAGTAGCTCATATTTGTGTATTCTTTCTTCCCACATGATTTTCCAGCATCATTTTCGAAAGTATGTTTGTTTTTCAAAATAGAATCAGTAAAAGGTTGAAAAACACTTTTATGCAATTGTTCGAAAACATTTTTCTTTTCTATTCAAGAAGAATTGGAATTGTTTACCTTATGTGTATCTTGAGCTCTAGCTAATGATTGACCAAAATCGTTCGTGAGCTCTTCCTGGGAATCATCTTCCTCTTGTTCTTTTGTGTTGACTGGATTATGGGAGTATTCAATGATTTCTCATTCTTCAATTTCCAGTTCTTCATCAATCATAGATGTGTAGTTTATAATTTCGAATGAACTATCAACACTATCAATTTCAACACAATTGTTAGAAGCATATATAGAATCAAGAGTCTCCCAAATTTCTTTAGCACTAGAGCAAAACTTGATTTTCTCAAAATCATTATCGGTTAAGGCACGGTAAAGAATTTTCATTGCTCTAATATTCAATGAAAACATTTTCTTTTCTTTTTCTGTCCAATCCTTTCTTGGTTTGAAATCAAAAACATTTGTAAAAATATTCCACATATGAAAATCAGTTGTCTTGATAAAACTAGTCATTCTAGCATTCCAAAACCAAAAATCAATATCTTTGAAAAACGGTGGAATGGTATAATCAAAACCTTCTGAAAACAATGAATACCCAAAATCAGCCATTGAAACTCTTGAGACGGTTAAGTCCTTTAAACAAGAGACCTGCTCCGATACCAAAAGTAAGAACCAGCTATCACCCAAAAGGGGGGTGAATTGGGTGTTTGATAAAACTTTAGGAACTTTGAAAAACTTTTCGCAACTTATTAAAAGTAGTTTGAATGACAATAATAATTGATAAAGTAATAGTCAGTTTCAGCCCAATCCTTGACCTACGTCCAGTCCCCAAGCTCCACTTGAGATTTTCAATCCACTATCCTCTTGTTTAATCCAGGCACAAGAGAAGTCTTTACAATCCCACAAGTTCACCCAGGCACTTGTGAAGCCAAATCTCTCACCGAGATACTCCCCCTTACACAATGTAAGGTTACAATCTGTTTCCCTCTCAAGATTACCCAATCTTGAGTAACTCACAAATAAACAGATAGAATGTTTCTAATGAATCTTCTCTCTCAGAAGTGAATAAGATAAACACTGAAGAGCATTACAAATAATTTCACTCTCTATGCTAAGCTATGTAAACATTGAAAACAGAGAGTAAATAATATGAAAAACAGAATATGAGCATTTTGAAGATGTGGGCTCGTGTCTCTGCGTTTTTCTACTTGAATCTGTCTTCTATTTATAGGTAGAGATCAATATATGACCATTGAGAAGATTCAATGACTGTTGGATAAAGAAATATAGCCGTTAGACTCAGATGGAACTAGCCGTTAGAACTTTTGCACAGCTTTTGGTGTTCTGACACAAATCTGACTTTTTGAGATTTGCTTCTAATTCTTCGTTTAATCACCTTAAACTTGTACACAAATGAAATAAATGATGTTCGGATGTAGTATAAGTCATTTGGGTAATCATCTGGATGTTTATCAGAAGAATCAGGATTTCAAAACGGTGATTTTCTGAAGTAGAGGTGTAAACTCGAGTTTGCATTTGATAGACTCGAGTTTCCTTTTGCTGTCGAAGGTTGGATTTCTCTCTGCTTGAGCCAAACTCGAGTTTGAAACTGTTAGTTCCCTATGTGTTTTGATGATTACTAACAATTGTAAACAATATTGAGAAAGTTTTTGACAAAGTTTAGGATGTTTTAAACTTGTAATTTTCTATCTGTCAAAACCAAACTCGAGCCTGTTAGTGTTGAACTCGAGCCTGGATTTGACAGAGAGCACAATCTTGTCAAACCATTCTCCAAACTCGAGACTGAACCTGAAGTTTAAAATCAAACCTTTGAGAAGTTCACATGAACTCGAGCCTACTGATGTTAAACTCGAGTTCATCTTTGCCAGAGAATTATGAACTTTGAAAACATGTTTAAACTCTACACTTGCTCTCTTCAAACCTCAAGTTTGAAAGTTTTCAAAGAAAATTTTAAGAGTATGAACTCGAGCCTGTCATGGCAAACTCGAGTTCATCTCTGGCGGGACAAATTGTTTCAAACTTGAAGATATTTTCAAACTCTGCACTGTTCCATTGAAAGAAAAGTTTTTTTCAGTTTGAAAAGTTCACTAATGCTCAAACTCGAGCCTAGCATCTTCAAACTCGAGCCTAGTTTTGGCCGAGAGCTTTTAGAGTTTTTCAAAGAGAAGCAAACTCGAGCATAAGTGTTTTAAACTCGAGCCTAAAAGTTCCAGAGAGCAATGGACCTTTTAATACATTTTCAAACTCGAGTCTGTGTTTTTCAAACCTCAGGTTCACTCCTTCAGACAAATTGAGTTTTGTTCAGAATGGCTTCGAACTCGAGTTCATCATTTACAAACTCGAGTTCATCACTTAAACTCAAAGTTTTCAGAACTCAAAATCGAGACACTTCTTTCTGGATGAACCAAACTCGAGTTCATACTTGACAAACTCAAGTTCATTTTTACCCGAGAGATTTTTAGTTTTTCAATGACATGAGAACCTCAGGTTTAAAAGACAAACCTCAAGTTCACACCTTTTGAACTCACATAATTTTGAACACTGAAGCAACGAACTCGAGCCTGTAAGAACTGAACTCGAGTTCGTGTCGCAGGTTCAGGAAATTTGAATTTGGGCATTTCAGAAATCAATGTTATTTGATCCTATTCTCTTCCAATATTATTCTCTGATATTCCCTACTATGTTTAACGTATTTGCTAGTGGATTTCAGAGCATTAAAGAATGTTTGGTGAGAGATTAGAGTATAAAGCAAAAAGTAACTCAGAGCATTTATTGCAAAGCTCGGAAAGTTACTCCTTCTGCCCAAATCCTTCTGCACACGTACACAAAGCATTTAAGGATGTTAGCTGAAACAAGAAAAATCCTCTCCAACGGATTTATTCGCAGAAAGTCAACTATGATGACTTGGCTAACTGGATTAGGAGTAAACAAGTGAGAGAAGACCCCAAAACCACTTCAGAACACTTGGGCAACTTCCTCAACGGATTTATTTGGAAAGCAACGGTCATAAATTGATCTCTGAGTATAAATAGAAGAGCATTCAAGTCTTTCCAACAACCAAGACAACAGAGAGCGAAATTTGATCAAGAGTTCATTCATTTCTTTCAGTTTTCACTTGTTTTGTCATCTTGACATTCTGTACTTCAGTGTTTAACTTATCAACTCTTTGAGAGAGTATTCTTATTGATTATCTTTTGTAAAGTACCACAAGTCAGGGGACTTGGTGGTTGGGTGCATTGATTAACACTTGTAAGGGGGAGTGTGTTCTAGTGAGAGAACAACTCTTGAGTGCAGAGTGTGTAATCATTTGCAAGAAGATTAGTGGATTGAAAAAATCCCAAGTAAGGCTTGGGACTGGATGTAGGTCAAGAGAAAGGGCCGAACCAGTATAAATCATTGTGTCGAGCTTCTCTTCCCTTCTCCTCTGTTGTGCTCTGTTTTTAGCTGTCCAAAACAAAACAAGGTCTCGAAAAATTTTGTAGATACACAATTCACCCCCTCTTGGGTATCAAGCTCCATCTTTCAGAAACTCATAAACTCGAGTTTGATATCCTTTAAGCTTAGAAGATGGTTTTGATCGAAGGCAAATTTGAATTGAGAACTTGGAAAACCCGCAAACTCAAGTTTGCAACTTATAGACTCGAGTTTGAATGTTCTTCTAGACCTGGTTGCTCTCTGTCTGAGCTAAACTCGAGTTTGTTCACTTATAGGCTTGAGTTTGGCTTTCTACAAATGTTCATTTCTTCTCTAGAGCTCTCGAGCTCGAGTTTGTGACTAATAAACTCGGGTTTGCAAGTTATACTGTGACTTGGTTGCTTCTGACTTGGCCTAGCTCGAGTTTGCAACTTTGTCAACTTTCGAAGCCCATACCTCCCTGGTCTGAACTCCGTTTTGGTCTATTCAAAGCTTGGTAGAAATCCCTTTGAGTCTATTTTCATATGCCACCAATTTCATCTGAATTGGATTTGTAGATTGTGAGTTACACTCAAAACATTGAAGCTTGGTTTTCTATGTGGCATGGATTCTTCTGTCAAATTCCACAATTCATAGCTCCTTGATCTGAACTCATTTGGCCTTGCATTTTATATCAAAATGACTCATTGGGAGTCTAGTTTCATACAAAATTGGTTTCATCTCAATCGGACTTCTGGTTGGAGAGATATCATTGAATTACCAAACGTCGCCTGAAACAGAGTTGAGCTGAAGTGCTGAGTACAACTGTAAACTCAAGTTTGCAACTTATAAACTTGAGTTTGCCTAGTCCAGAGACTCCAAAAATGCTGAAGACACTTATTGGCTTGAGTTTGTGATTCTTGTGTTGAGTTTGAAGTCCTAAACTCGAGTTTGTGGTCCTGAACTCGAGTTTGTTCACGTCAGAGAGGCAAATTACTGTAGCAAGGTAGTAAACTCGAGTTTAATACTTGGAGACTCGAGTTTACTCATCCAGAACCTCATTTTTGTTTGTTTTAATTCTGAATTGAGTCATTCCAACTTCCATATGATCTTGAAGGCTTCTAGCTTCAACATAAGAACTTGAATAATTATATCTTCATTCCATTTAGCAAGTTCTTCCTTCTTCCATCTCCCAACTTGATCATTCTTCATCATTTAACTTGGGCTCTTTATTTATAGCCTCTACCTTCTTCAATATCCAGAAAGCCAAGCCTATGCTGAACTTGTTCCAGAATTTCATGTGTCGATTGCTTCATTCCAACTTCTGTTTGATCATCGAGACTTCATTTATCACAATAACTTGAATGTTGTGCAAGTTCTTCTTTCTCTAGTCTCCTTTCTTGATCAATCTCCATTATTAAACTTTGCATCTACATTGAATATAAGAATTAGTCAAAGTAGAAGATAAATGTAGTATGCAACCTTTTTCCTCTTAAGAATGACATCTATATAAGACATCATCAAAACTAATCGTATCGAACAATTTTGATCTCTCACAAATTTCCAAAAGGCCCTTTTTAGTCCATAAAAAGGACGAATAAGGGTCGTTTTTTTGTAAGGGACCAAAATGGGGTCCGTGTTTTTTGTCAAGGATCAGAAAGGGTATTTACTCAAAAAAATATTACTAAATGCAAACAAAGATCACATATAACACCACAAGGTTCACACATACATATATGGCCACACATAGAATGTAAAAGAAGAGTTACCACCTAGACGCTTTACCATTCCTTGAATTGGCTCCCAATCCTTCGACCATCCTGAGCAATTGTCGGGTCCTAAAAACATACATTTACATATGGCGGGTTATAATTTTTATTCAACCCCCTTATAATCATAGAATTCTAAGGTTGATTATTTTTACTAGTCATAGCCTTTACTCTCTTATTTTCATATAAGAGCCTATACTGCCAGATTTTTCACTCTTCTTTGAAAAATCATAACTTAATCCACAATACTCCAATTAAGGTAGTTCCAAAGGCTAAACTACCCTTATTAAGTCCAGATTTAAGGGAAAATAAAATGTCCCAAGCCAACAGGACACACAACATTCCAAAAATCCTCAAACAACCAAACTGGCCCCGATTGTGTTCCAGTTTTAGTTCCATAATTCAATAATTCATATCTTATAGTACACTAACCCAAACGACACATATTATATAAAATCAAAGCTTAGGATGTCTACTACAATCCAGTAAATTTTCAAGGTTATTGGATTACGTTTGTCCAATAAAAAATGTGAAACAATCTGACTGCCATGCAACAACCAATCTGGCAACATTACTATATCAATTTCAATCTTTGGGTTTTCAATCCGACCCTTCTAAAATCATGATTACAACCTGTTCTTGCTCAAATTTTCCGAAGGAATCCATTTATAACCTCAAATTTAACAAAGTCCAATCCCTTCTTTTGGAACTGATTCAGACCAAAATAGGGGTTTTCAGCCAAAAAATTTAGTTTTCTCTACTGATGCTTTTGGGATCGATTTTTATCCCGCACAACTTTTCATTTAAAACTCATTGGAAGCTTCAAAACTAATAAAATCACACTCCTTCATGTCCAACTAGTGATTGACCAAAATCAGGACAACGATAACAACCCAAGAAATCCTCAAACCAATTAGCTCAAAACGAAGTATATACATACCTTTATTCGATTCCAAAATCGATTATTTATTTTGACAGCACCTCTACCTTGTAGATAGCACCAACCACCTTAAATCAAGATGTTATAGTTAGTTCTTAAATTCAATATGTTTTGATGATAACAAGCACTTGTGAAGAATTAGACTTGATGATTCAAGTGACTCAAGTATGTGTTTAATAGCACTTGAGTAAATAGACACACTTGAGTTATGAGTTATGAACTCGAGTCAATGCTTTTAAAAACTCTAACAAAATTACTTTTAGAATTGACAACTTGAGTTAACTACCCCAAACTTGAGTGAGAAGCTTTTAGAGACTATACAAACAAAGGTAAAACTCGAGTTGACATGATAAAGCTCAAACTCTTATAATTGTACTTAAGATTCTAGCAAACTTGAAGTTCATTTTGTGTAACTCGAGTTAGCAACTTGAGTTGACAAAATGAAACTCATGTTTTGGTGATTTTCTCTAAACTTATCTTTTCAACCAAAACTCTTTACAGATGCTAAAACTTGAGTTATGATCTTGCGACTTGAGTCACTTGTTACACCCCTACCGATCTCGCCCTTTCGGGTGGCGGGTTAGAGGGATTCCTTTTATTTAATCACCTTCCCTTATTACTTAGTCCAATTAATTTATCTCAGAGTTAGCACAACAGAGCACAGGATTTGGGTTTGGACAAGTCTGGCATACTTATAAACATTTATAAGTTTAGTGGCAAATAAGTCCCCGAAGGGTTAATACAGTCATCCAGAATAAAGTACTGCATATAGACAACAGTTATCCAAAATATAGAGTACAAATGAGATAGGGCATTTCCCTATTTCTTCAATTCACTGCTCCACGCCCTACCTTCTTGTCACCTTCAACTGCTTCCGCCTTACCCCTGCTTCTCAAAATGGTCTGGAGTTCAAGGTTGAACCCCAGAGTAACTGTTAGACTCATATACCATATGTGTACAGTGCATGTAATGCAAAATCACAATTAGAAAGTACAAATAAACCTGCCTCACGGTACAAACAACCAGCCTGTAGCAACTCCTTAGGACCGCCTGGTCAAGACAAGCCCCTTGGAACAGCGCGCAAATGGGCCTCAGTACTCAGGGAGCGACCCCAACCACTTAGCCTAAGGCCTCAGTAGACACCTATAAACACACAGTCATATAGGCTCCACCTACCCCACATATCTCGATACTGCAGCAACACCCTAAGGACACACAGTCCAAAAGGTACCGCAGCCCGATCCTACATGCTCTCGGTACTGTAGCAGGAACTCTAAGGACACACAGTCACATAGGTACCACAGCTCGATCTCGGTACTGCATTAGAAACCTAAGGACACGCAGTCCAATAGATATCGCAGCCTGATTTCCTACATTATGATAAAACATACATACGAAAATAACATAAAGTATGCAAGTCAATAGTTACTACCTGGCACTTCCCGAAAGCAATGAACCTTCCTCTTAGCATTGGGGATGCTTCTTACACAAGAGAATGCCCTAAATACAGTCAAGTATCATGCTATCAATTACACAATCAAACTCTAACTCTAATTTCATGAAATTCGCATAGCTTCAGTTTTTCCCAGAAATTCTGACTCAACTTCACCAATTTTTAATTAATTCCACAAAAATCTTATTAACATGGGATCAGTGGCCTTGGAACCCTTAGAATGTCTATTTTATATGAAAAATAAACCAAGTTCATCTGGGTTTAAAACTCATCCCCTTTCCCAAATACTAGCCACTGGTCCGAGAGAAAAGTCCAGTTTTTAGGTCATCTTCATCTTAAAATATCTCTTGGTTGGAAAATCCAAATGACACAAAATATTATATCCCAATCATTCTTATGATGTGTAATTTCATCATACAAAATTTCAAAGCAATCAGACACCATTTTCTACCTCAAAACTATCGATTAACACTTGCTGCCCAGAAACCGAATTAACCGACAGATTTTCGTATAAGAAGATTTAGGGTTTTCAAAGTTCCAAATGAAGTGATCCCACTTAACCCCACACAAAAATTCCCTCTGGATCCATTGGAAACATAAAAAATATTAAAAACCAACTGCACAACCACGAAACACCACAGGGAAGAGAAGAAGATAACTCGGTTGCCGGTTTAGGGACTTACCTCCGGTTGTCGGTTGCGGGTGACCTTCTGCACTTTCTGAACCAAAGACCTCAGCTGACCACTTCCTCCAGCACCTCTTGAACTCGTGATATGTGGGGAAAATGGAGGGGGAGAGGTCCTATTTATAGGCCTCAAGGTTGCACTCTTTTGTCCAGTTTTGGTTATTGTCCAACGGGTAAAAGAATGCTTCGGATTAACTTAATATTTTCCCTTGCTTGCTGCCCAAGACTTCTAGAAATATCCAGGGCTCTCTTTTGGGCAGAAAATGACGAGCTCAAGGTCAAAAATTGGTGTTCCAATTTTGCCCCTAGGTGGTTCTAAGTGTTGGTTTAGGGTGTAGGGGTAAAACGGTCATTTTGCGTTGTTCATCTTTTCTAAGACTGGGCCCATGAAATCTGAACCCTAAATATGCCATAATTACCCTTTCCAAGTCATAATTACTTGTCATGTCAAGTTTGAATTGTGTGGTCCAGATTTAACCGGGTTATTTTATTCTTTATCTCTCTTCAATATGACTCTGATGTGACAATCTCTCTCCTCATTATTACATAGCTAGATATTTTCTCACTCCTCTGGGCCCACTGGAATTCGCCCCCCATCAGTGTCCTGGGCCTGGGCCTGACTCCGGTAGTCCTAATCGGTCCCGCTCAGCTCCCTTTTGCTTGTCCCACCTTACCTCGTAATGCGTGCTCTTCAACTGAACTTATGTAGGCCCGGATCCTTAATTACTTTTCCCAGACCACCAGGGGTTTGAATTCCTGTGCCTTGGAGAATAAGAAACCCTTATTCTCATACTCCAGATCCTCCTCGAAATGCGTGCCATTTGTCAAACCGACTTTTGGCCCCGATATGCCACGTGTTCAACATAGCACCACTTATTATTGACTTTTCCTTCTTCACTGGGTCCAGGCACGTGTTCTCTCTTTCTCTCTTAGTCAACATGCATACCCTGGGCCCACAATATTTGTTTTTACTTCCTTTATGATGTCGGTTTATATCTCCGGGATTTCTTCGTGCACAAGTTTCCTTACCGTTGATCAGGGTTTCTTCTTATTTTGACTTAGTACCTTTGCTACCTACTCGTAACCAATCTTTTCCATCTTAGGGCCTTTGAAAGAATTTCATGCCATAAACTATGGGAAATAAATACTCAAAAAGGCTTCTCATTACTATGAAAATTTACACTGATACATGCATTACAAAAGTAGGGGTGTTACATCACTCATTAGAGTTACCATTTTGAGACTCGAGTATATGACTTTGCCTACATAACTCGGTTCTCTCTTTCAAAAGGAAAATGTTTCAAACTCGAGTTATGGATTTTGTACTCGAGTCACTCACTAGAGTTTGCTTTTAAAGACTCGAGTATACCTTGATGAAAACTCTTTATGCGCTATAACTCAATCTTTGTTTTTCAAATTAAAACTTCCCAACTCGAGTTGTGAAGACATGACTCGAGTTATCCACTGAAGTCAGTTATTTAAGATTCAAGTTACCCTTTGCTGAAACATCTTCTGATATGATTCCCGAAAGAAAAAGGATGATCGGATCAATTAGGAATGGAATTTTCGCACCAGAATTTCAACCTCTGACGCATCCTGAAAGAACGGATCGTATGTCACGCTATAAACCTTGGATTTGAGCGCTTCCAAAACGAGGTGAAAGATGACGTTCTGAAACACGATTTTGACTAATTCAATACCGAAAAAGGAAAAGGAAATCTAGAGATACGAAACTGAGAAATTTTAGAACGAAAACTGCAGATTAGAGGTAGGCGCCACAATTCTAAAGAATTGATAAGCCCAAGAACGCCACAAGGATTGATGCCCTTGATAAGTTCAGAGAATTCTCAAAAGAACCCAAGAGAAGCTTGTCTCTCACCAAAAAGGTTAACTTTTTAAATCTTCGTTCCAAAAGCCATGGTGTTCCCTTATATAGTGGGCAACATCCATATTAAGTTTAACCTAATTCTACTTACACACAAAGGAAAATAAGAAAGCCCAATAAGCCAGTCCAATAGGCCTTATTACAAAAGTTTAACTAAATGTAAGAAAGATAAAACTAAGTGCAGAATTCAGGCTAAGTAAAATGAAGCCTTCATGCATATCCATTAAGGCTTATTCTTTAAGGTCTTCAATTTGAATTAAGTGTATCATTTCGGTCTCTTTTTCCTTCTTGGGCTTGTCTCAAGTAACGTGGTCACCAAGAGATTTAAGGCCTCTTTAGCCTTTTTAGCTTTTGCTCTTGTCATTGGGCCTTCAAGACCTTGTACGTCCTCCAAGTTTGTTGCCTTGGTCATGCCGCCTCCTATGTCCTCATCATCTTCTCTATTCAAATTCGTTTTTCAAACAAACTATCTTTCAATAAGAAAATCAATGAAACTTAACTAATCAACTCGAGTCAATTAATCATAAGTCGAGTTATCTTATGTGCCTTAGTAAATCACCATGTTCGTAAAGTTAAAATCATTGATTATGATTTCATTACTTCTTATCATCACTCATTTGTTCTTCTATATTTAATCAGTGTATTAATGAGTTTCAAATGATTATGCAGGTGATGAACTTCAAAATCCCAAAAAGCATTAATTATGTTAGAAGCATTAAATGCAGTTGCAAAAAACGAGACACCAACAAGGCAACCATTCTTTGAGCAATCAGATAGACTTTTATGCTATTCCCATTTCGTATTAATTGCTGCAACACAATAGGCAAAAAAAAAAAAAAGGAATGTCAAAGTGGCATAATTACTACGATAGCTCTATGATGAAATAAACGTTTTGAGTAACAGACGTACTTCAATGGTCTAATGGCTATATTCAATACTCTCAACGAATTCATTGAAGCTTCTCAACAGTCATTAATTGCAACGACCAATATAAGCTGAAGCATTCAATACAAAGCACCTACTGAAACATTTTACACTCAACTGAATTCATTGTCAATTACTGTTTCATTCAATACTTTGTAATATCTTCAAATATTTTGTACTTCAGTGATTCTTTATCTACTCTGTAAGAGAGTTATTATCTGATCATTCATTCTGTAAAATCTCAAGGTAAAGGGACCTTGGGTGTGGGTATGTTGATTACAACTTGTAAGGGGAGTGAATCCTAAAGAGAGAGGATTACTTCAAAACAAAGTCTATAATCGTGTGACATTGTGATAGTGAAAAACCCATAAAGCTTGGGCCAAACCAGTATAAATATTATGTGTCCATTATTCCTCTATCCTTTTAGTTCTCTGAAAATGGAGCTGGATACCCAAGAGGGGGGCTGAATTGGGTATCTTTAAAATTTTTGAAGTATGCTCTGTTTTAAGCTAGAGAAAACAGGGTAAATCAGAGGAAGGGAAGAAAAGCTTGCACAAGAGAATTTATCCTGGTTCGGTCTTATCAACTTGACCTACGTCCAGTCCCCAGACACTCTGGGATTTTCCACTATTTCGATTGATTACACACTTTGCACTCAAGAGTAGTTCTCTCACTAGAACTCACTCCCCCTTACAAGTGTTAATCAATGAACCCAACCACCAAGTCCCCTGACTTGTGGTTCTTTACAGTCAATAATCAATGAACAATTAAGACTCTCACAAAGAGTAGATAATGATAATCACTGAAGCTCACAATGTCAAAAGACAATTTACAACAGAAAACAGAAGGTAGGTGAGACTATTGAATGCTTGTGCATTTTCTGATGTTCTTAGTTGTTGAGAAGCCTTGAATGCACTCTATTTATACTTAGAGAGCATTAATTGACCGTTGTAGGATGAATCAAACCGTTGTAGGTGATTAGTGTTAACTTTGGTCAGCTTCTCTCTCTAATCTCCACTTAATCCAGATGTATAATTGATCTGAGGTGGCTCTCTGTGGATTTGTCCGTTGGAAAAGAGTTTGCTTGTTGTAGTAAGCATTCTTTACCATTGTGAAGGCGTGCTCAGTTGGATTAGCCAAAAAGAGGCTAATTTTCTGAAGTGCATTAAATGCTCTGAACACTTTATGCTTTTTGCCTTTGACCTTCATTAATCTTCTTCTAAGTCAACTGAAATTTACTTAGCAAACTGGGTAAACATAGCTAGGAACATAAGTGAATGATAAATGAAAGCAATAAGATCAAAAGAGATTGTTTCAGAAATTCGTGTGATTTGAAAATCAGTTTTCAGCGCCCAATACTCGAGTATGTTCTTCAATACTCGAGTTTGTCACTGTGTACTTGAGTCAATACTGGAGTATCCAAACTGATACTCGAGTATGCTGCTTCCAGAGGCAAAACATCGTGAATTGAACTTTGAAAGCAAGGTCAATACTCGAGTATGTAAGTCTATACTCGAGTTTTGAACTGTTTAATATGAAAACTTGTTTAAGTTCAAAACCTCAATACTTGAGTATTCATTCCAATACTTGAGTATTCAAATCATTGACAGATGGATAATCTCTCTGTATGGCCAATACTCGAGTTTGCATATCAATACTCGAGTATTGATTCAATTTCAAAAAGTTGTGAAGTTTTTCCATGTCAATACTTGAGTATTCAAATCATTGACAGATGGATAATCTCTCTGTAAGTCCTATACTCGAGTATACAAGTCCCATACTCGAGTATTCACTCAAGGTGAGAACTTGTTTGCTCTCTGTAAGTCCAATACTCGAGTATAGCTTCCTATACTTGAGTATTGACTCAACTTGAAAAACTTGAATACTCTCTGGAAGTCCAATACTCGAGTATGCAAGTCTTATACTCGAGTATGCACTTAAGTTCAAAACTTGATTGCTCTCTGTAACTCCAATACTCGAGTATTGCTTCCAATACTTGAGTATTGCTTTGTAAAATGCATTTGAGCAATCCACTGTCAACTCAATACTCAATTATACAATCCTATACTCGAGTTTCCAATTAACAGATGATTTTTAGCAAATTTGGAAACTTCAAAACATGTTTACAATTGTTGATTATCATCAAAACACATAGAGAACTAACATTCTCCCCCTTTTTGATGATGACAACACTTGAGAGAGTGTCATGAAATTTTCTAATATTGGTTCAAAGAGTTCCAAAAATTCTGTAACTTGGTCAAACTATATTGTTTTTTTTTAAAAAAAAAACTTAAGCATACTTCAAAAGAATGAATCAGAGATAAACAGCAGAAGTATCAAGCTAAATCATTGCATTTGAATTCATGAACAAGTTTAAAAAACTTGATATCAAAACACAAAATGTACATGAAGCACTGATATCAATGACAAAATACATTACAAAAACACAAATGCAAACTATACAACAAAAACACTCAAATTCTTCCTAACTAAACATCCTTCTCTTCTTCTCCACCTTTGTCATCGTCAAATTGGGGAGGATCAACGGAAGGGGTAGGATGGAAGGGCTCAGTGGTAGGAGTCTCTGGAGATGGAATGGTAGTGAATGGTAGAATCTCAGTGGGAGGAGTAGTGGATGAAGGGAGCACAATGGTAGCTGGTGTGGAGGGCAGAGAGAGAACAATAGTGGCTGGGGTGGACGTGGATGTTGGGGATGATGAAGTGTGAGGTGGACTGGGAAAAGCGAAAGATGGAGAGGATGGCTGGGCTTCAGGCACAGTTGTGGATGTAGAAGGGGCAGTGGTGAAACCAAAGGTGGAAGAAGTAGATGGCCCAATGTTGAAATGCTGAATCATCCTGTCGATGTTATCCCGGGCAGCAGCAGTAGCAATGAATGTAGTGGATAGGCGAGCATCTAGATCAATCAACTAATCAAATATCTCGTCCTGCTTCTTCTCAGACTGCCCCTTCAGCTGTTCCACTTGAGTCTTCATTTCGTCCTATGCTGCAATCACGTCATTAAGGCCAAGCTTGATGTCAGCGCCCAGCTTCCCAATCTCAAACTGCATCCGGATCGATAAAGAGGCAATAGCAGCATCAACAATCTCCTTGACTCGCAAGTCAAAATCCGGAGGAGGAGGAGGTGGAGCTGACTGAGCCTCATGAGCTACGGACTGAGAAGCTCTAGCCTGAGATCTTGGTCCGGGATTGCCCAGATCCCTCAGCCTCAAAGATGATCTTCATGAGGTTGAACTGAGACTTTCCAAAGGCCGGGATGTACTTCATGCTCTCCAAAGGCCCCACATACCAAATCCGGTGATAACATAAAATCAGTGATACAAGAGAAGGGAATGGTATATGTGAAGTCTTCCGGGAGGCAAACTTGAACTGGCTCATCTCCTTGAAGATCCACTGCCCAATATTCATCGGATGCTATTTGACAAAGGCGGTGAAGAATCTGTAGTCCCTCTGAGTAAAATGCGTGAAGCTACCTCCTTTTTGTACGAAGTTCCTCGAATAGATGTACCATATAACCCGGTTGAGAGGAGACATCGCAGATGGCTTGAAGGACAAGTTATGTCTCTGATCTTCTAGGAACTCAATATCAGGGACAAGAGTCGAGTAAATCTCCTCATTAGTGTAGGTAGGAGGGTAGCAGGAGGAGGGTTGGCAACTTTTAGGATAGTATTGAGAATGGAGGCAGACAAAGTAAACTTCACGCCTTTGACAGTAGTTGATATGCGCTCCTCAACTAACTCGCCATCCGAGTTCAAAACATTGTCCGACACCATATTGAAGTAGAAAAGCTTAACCAAGTTAGGATAAAATGGTGTGGCAATGGAAACAAAAGACTCGTAGGGGGCAAACCAAGGGGAGAGGTCCACGTTGCACTCCTGATACATAGTAGCTAAGTCAACCGACACCACCGCACAGAAACCACGATTTGTGTATTGATCCTTGAACTTGACACTGAGCTCAGGTGAGAGAGGTACAGTGGCTATGGTGAAACCTTCCGGAGCTGACTTGTGTAGCTTAATCTCTTCGATAGCGTTGCCGATGACCGGAGGCAACTCTTCAGACTCAGTCTCAGAAGCTTCGGCAGTTGACTCGGAAGAGGAGGAAACAACGGTTGAAGCCCTCTTGGTCCTAGCCTTCTTAGGAACCTCTTTCATCTTCCCTTCTGCCTTGCTTTGCTCGACTACCGACCTCTTCTTCCTTGCCGGTGAAGGAATCGGGTCTTTGATTGACACTCCCCTCTTTTTGGGGTTAGGAGAAGTGGCTTCAGGAATATTCTGGCTTATGCCTCTGATTGAACGATCAATGCCATGATGCAATCGATTGGGGATAGTCTTCATCCTCGGTGGACGATGAGGTTGAGAAGGAGCTGCCTGCGTTGATTTCTCAGCTTGCTTGGAGGATTGAGTGCTAGGGTTTTGCTTAGGAGGAGATTTGGAAGACATTTTGAAAGCTCAGAGATGAAATTTGGGGAAAGTTGCGACGGTTTCAGAGAGAAAGTGAGAGAAGAAGAAGAGACGCCTAGGGCAAACTTGAGTATTAATGCGAGTAATGAAGAACATGAACAATCTCTATATATATAATCGCGCACCAATACTCGAGTATTGAACCCCTATACTCGAGTATTGAATACTAGACTAACATACTCGAGTATTGAAGGAAGTATACTAAACTGAACTTCAAAAGTGTGTGGTGAACTTTTGAATCCCCGAGACCAATACTTGAGTATCCCACTTACATACTCGAGTATTCAAAATCTTCAACTCAGGTTTGGCCTCTGTCTGGTGAATACTCGAGTATTGCACTCCCATACTCGAGTATTGAGTCCCTTCTTCAACAGGTTGTTCTCTGCCTTGTGGATACTCGAGTATCCAATATCCATACTCGAGTATAGCTCTTCAAAACTTCAGTATTGCTCTCTGGCATCTCCATACTCGAGTATTATAGCCAATACTTGAGTATGCATCATCTGAAATCTCAAAACATCCTGCAAAAACTACAACTATACACTCCGATGCTTAAGTTAGTACAGATTAATCATCAAAAACATAAATAACATTAAATGGGATGAGAATTGCTTACAATTCATTGGGATTTACCATTCCCAATTCTCTTCTTATGAAATTGAATTGTTCCTTGGCTAGAGGCTTTGTGAAGATGTCAGCAAGTTGGAGATGTGTTGGGATGAACATGACTTTGACATCTCTCTTCTGGACATGATCCCTTATGAAATGATGCCTTAGATCAATATGCTTGGTCTGAGTATGCTGAACTGGATTCTTCGCCAAGCTTATTGTGCTTGTGTTGTCACACAATATCGGGATTTCTTTTAGATGGACTCCCAAGTCAGCAAGTTGTTGTTTGAGCCATAACACTTGTGCACAGCAACTTGATGCGGCCACATATTCAGCTTCAGTAGATGAGACGGCTACACTTGTTGAACCAAGATACAAGTGAGTTGCCAAAGAACTCACATTGTCCACTTGTGCTCTTCCTATCAATCTTGTTGCCGGCATGGTCTGAATTTGAGTATGCCACCAAATGTTCAGGTTGACCTTTGGGAAACCATAATCCGAGGGACTTTGTGTCTGAGAGATATCTGAATATTCTCTTCACATGTTTAGCATGGAACTCCTTTGGAGCGGATTGAAACCTTGCACACATTCCAACACTGAATTGGGTGTCCGGGCGACTTGCTGCGAGGTTGAGTAATGATCCAATCATCCCTCTATACTTTGTGATGTTGAAGTCCTTGCCCTCTTCATCAGCGGAAGTTGTTGTACTCATAGGAGTGTCAACCCCATTGCATTGATCCATCCCAAACTTCTTCAGCAAATCGTTGAGATATTTTGTTTGGGAAATGAAGATCCCATCCTTTCCTTACTTGATTTGCAGCCCAAGAAAATAGTTGAGCTCTCCCACCATTGACATCTCAAACTCACCCTGCATAGTCTTGGAAAATTCCTCACACAAAGCATCATTAGTAGCACCAAAGATTATATCATCAACATAAATTTGGACAATCAAAATTTCATTCAACTTATTTTTCTTGATAAACAAAGTTATGTCAGCTTTTCCTCTGATAAATCCTTGATCATGTAGGAATTGACTCAATCTTTCATACCAAGCTCTAGGAGCTTGCTTAAGACCATATAAAGCTTTCTTTAATCTATAAACATGATCAGGAAATTGATCGTTTTCAAATCCGGGAGATTGTTCAACATACACCTCTTCTTGTATAAAACCATTTAGAAAAGCACTTTTCACATCCATTTGAAAAAGCTTAAAACCTTTAACACAAGCAAAGGCTAGAAGAACTCTTATGGCCTCCAATCTTGCCACTGGAGCATAAGTTTCCTCATAGTCTATGCCTTCCTCTTGGTTGTAACCTTTTGCAACCAATCTTGCCTTATTACGGACAATAATTGCAAACTCATCACGTTTGTTCTTAAATACCCACTTTGTCCCAATAACCGGATGGTCCTTGGGTCTAGGTACTAAGTCCCAAACTTTATTTCTGTCAAATTGATGTAACTCCTCTTGCATAGCTATCACCCAATCATTGTCTAAAAGGGCTTCATCTATCTCAGAGGGTTCTATATGCGAAATGAATGCAGAAAAGGTTACTTCATTCAAAGCACTATTTCTAGTTCTTACTCCTTGATTCACATCACCTACAACTTGGTCTAAGGGATGATTTCTTATAAATCTCCAAGCTCTAGGCTGAGACTGATCAGGATTTTCTAAATTGTTTTCAGGATCAGCCTCAAAAACATTTTCAGAATTTTCAGAAGGAGTAGGAGTAGTTTTCGAAAAGAATTGGTTTTTGAAAATGATCTCTTGCTCATCGTTCAAGGATTTATCAGTCTCTTGTTCACTAAACACAACATGAATAGACTCTTCTACAACCTTAGTTCTAGTATTGAAGACTCTATATGCTTTGCTCCTATTTGAATAACCAATAAATATTCCTACATCTACTTTGGAATCGAATTTACCAAGATTTTCTTTACCATTATTGTGCACATAGCACTTGCATCCAAAGATGTGTAGGTGGCTCAGATTTGGCTTCCTTCCTTTGTAGAGCTCATATGGAGTCTTGTTCAACTTCTTCCTCAAGTAAGCTCGGTTTGAGATGTAGCAAGCGGTGCTCATTGCATCAGCCCAAAACACTTGTGAGGTGTTGTTCTCATTCAGCATTGCTCTTGCCATTTCAGTGAGCACTCTATTCTTCCTCTCAACAACACCATTCTGTTGTGGAGTCCTTGGAGCTGAGAAGTTGTGATCAATCCCTATATTGTCGCAATACTCAGCGAAGGCATTGTTCTCAAATTCTCCACCATGATCAGTCCTTATACCTGAAATTGAAAGACCTTTTTCATTCTGCACCTTCTTGGCAAACACAACAAATTGATCAAACGTTTCATCTTTAGAAGACAAGAAAATAGTCCAACAAAATCTAGAGAAATCATCTACAATAACCAATGTATATAAATTGCCACCAAGGCTCCTCACCATTGCTGGACCCACAAGATCCATATGTAGCAATTGCAATGGTCTATTAGTAGATATTTCATTTTTGTTTTTGAAAGATGATTTAGTTTGTTTTCCCTTTTGGCATACTTCACAAATCAAATCATTTTTGAAACTAAGTTTGGGAATATGCCAATAACTAAATCCTTTTTCAGCAACTTGTCAAGTTGAAACATGTTGACATGAGCTAAACGCTTGTGCCAAAGCCAACTCTCATTCGAATTGCTTACAAAACAATTTTCCGAAATAGAAGCATTACTAGAGAGGTTGAGAGTATAACAATTACCATCTCTAGGTGCTCTAAATAAAGCTTTTGTTTTCAAATCATCTATAGAAACCAAATCCTTTTTCACAATCAAGCATTCATTAGAATCAAAGATAACTAAGTTACCCTTGTCGGTGCTTTGGCTCACACTAAGGAGGTTGTGGCATAAACCTTCTACAAAGTAGACATCTTTGATGACTGGACCTTCATTGTTTCCAATCTCTCCAATTCCAGCAATTTTTCCGGCTTGGTCACCACCAAGGGTCACCTTGCCACCTTCCTTAGGCTTGATTGTGAGAAACTTGGATTTGCCTCCCGTCATATGTCTTGAGCATCCACTATCAATGTACCATTTGTTGGGTCTTGATGCTCTTAGACATACCTCATCATCATCTTGTTGTTCTTGAGCTACTAGGCATATGTTTGCTTTTTCTTCATCTTCTTCAGCTTCATCTTCATCAGATGAACTATCTCCCCATATGGCTGAAACATATGCCTTTTTCTTGAACTTTTTGAATTTCTTCTTTTCTTTCTCTTGATTCTTCAACTGAGGGCATTCTGATTTGATATGGCCAGGCTTCTCGCTTTCATAACATATAATAGGCTTCTTCGATTCAAAGCTGGAGCTCCCTTTGTGAAACTTTCTGAAGCCTTAGTCCTTCTTGTAGAACTTTTTGAATCTTCGAACCATCATGCCCAATTCTTCATCTTCATCCTCTTCTTCCTCAGCATCTGACTCTTTAGCTTCCTTCACAACCTTGAGGGCTACTCCTTTATTCTTGCCACTCACTTCATCAAGCTCTTTTATGAACTTGAGCTTCCCTTCATATTCGGATAGACTACCAAACAAGGCTGCTACTGAGCTCATTGACTCTCCACGTGCTTCCTCAATGGCTGTCACTTTGGCTTCCCATTCTTTGCTGAGAATATTGAGAATTTTTCTCACTTGAACCGGTTGATCATAAGTCTTTCCTAAGGCAGCAATCTGGTTGATCAAATGAGTGAATCTTAATTGGAAATCAATGATGGATTCACCAGATTTCATGCGAAGAAGATCGTATTCTGTCATGAGTGTATTGACCCTATTCTCCTTGACTCCGGTGGTTCCTTCATGAGCTATTTCTAGAGCATCCCACATAGCCTTTACTGATGGCAAAGTGCAAATTCTGAAATACTCTTGTTGACTAAGAGCACTTTGCAACATGAGAATAGCTTTGCTGTTAAGAGTGACATTTCTTCGATCATTCTCATCATAGGCATCTTCTGGCTTTGGAACTCTACGACCATTTTCCATTACAGTTGGTGCATAATCTCCAACCTCAAATACTCTCCATAGCCCATATTCAGAAGCCATAACAAAGACTTTGAATTTGGCTTTCCAGAAGGAATAATGTTGTCCACTGAAGTCTGGTGGTTGGTTGATAGAAGCTCCATCAGGTAGAATACCTTCCATCTTGATCCTTCTCAAGATGTTAAGCTCTTATGAGAAGACCTTGCTCTACAAGATGAGGGGAGGGGGGAGGCCAGACTCCTAAGCCTGGTACTAGTGCCAATGCGCTACAAGACGCTTGGCAAAATATCACACTTTTAATCACAAGAACAAACTTCACTTCAAGTTCCATAAATTTCGCCTAAGTCCAGAATTTTCCAGAAACGCTGACCCAACTTTGCCGATTTTTAATAAATTCTAGAAAAATCATTTTGACATGGGATCAGTGGACTTAGAACTATTATAATGTCTATTTTATAGGAAAAATAATTACCAAAGTCATATGGGTTTAAAACTCGTCCTTACTCCCAAGTACTAGCCACTGGTCCGAGAGGAACATCCAGTTTTTAGGTCATTTTCAACTTAAGAGAACTCTCGGTTGGAAACTCCAAATGACACAAAATATTATATCACAGTCATCCTCAGGATGTCTACTTTCGCCATGAAAAATTTCAGAGCAATCAGATTCCATTTACTATTTAAAAACTACCGATTAAGCTTTGCTGCCCAGAAACCGTAAGAACCGACAGATTTTCGTACAATCAAGATTTAGGTTTTCAGTGTTCAGAAAGAGGTGATCCCACTTAACCCCACACAAAATTTCTTTCTGGACTCATTGGTAACATTAAAAATATGAAAAATCCACTGCAACACCACAAAACACCACAGCGCAGAGATGAAGATAGCTTAGTTGCCGGTTTAGGAACTTACCTCCGGATGTCGGTTGCGGGTGCTTTCTTCTTCCTTGTAGCAAGACCTTCAGCTGGACCTCCTCTCCCTCACTTGAGCACGAAATAGGGCAGCCAAAATGGAGGGAGGAGTGTCCTATTTATAGGCCCCAAGTTCCCAATTTTGCCCCTAGATATTTTTAGTTGTGGGTTTTAGGATTAAGGGTAAAATGGTCATTTTGCCTCATTCATCTCCCAAAGCAAGGGGCCCACGAAATCAGACCTTCTAGGGTCTTCCAATGGGCAGAAAATGGTGCATTCCTAGGCCAAAAATAGACTTCCAGTTTTGCCCCTAGGTGGTCTTAGTTGTAGGTTCAAGGTGCCGGGGTAAAACGGTCATTTTGCACTGCTTCTTCTTCAAGCCAGTGGGACCCACAAAATCTGCCCAAGATATGTCATAATGAGCCATAAATACTTGTCATGTCATTGTCATATCGGATTCCATTTGTGTGGTCCAGATTTAACCAGATTATTTTATTCTTTCTCTCTCTTCATTATGACTCAGAAGTGACATTCCCTCTCCTCATAATTACATAACCAGATATTTTCTCTCTCCTTTGGGCCCACTAGAATTTGCCCCCTATCAGTATCCTGGGCCTGGGCCCTACTCCGGAAAGTCCTATGCGGCCCTGCTCAGCTCCCGGTTGCCGGTCCCACCTTACCTTGTAATATGCGCCCCTCAACTAGACTTGTGTGGGCCTGGATCATCAGTCACTTTCCCCGGACCACAAGTGGACGGGGCATACTACCTTGGGGATCAAGAAACCTTTATTCCAGTACCCTAGATTCACCTCGTAATGCATGCTACTCGGTAATCCAACTTCTGGCCTCAAAATGCCACGTATCCGACGTAGCACTACCACCACTGACTTCCTCTTCTATAATGGGTCCAGACACATGTCCTCTCTCTCTTCCCTTCTTATTTCCTTAAAAAAAACGTAGGGCTCCCATGACTGCCCTAAAAATGCCGTTTACTTACCTGTACTGGCATATTTTCACTCAACCAAGTGTCCTACACCTCAGGGCATAGTTGGGCGGCATCTTTTCCGACCAGACTTACATCGTATACATCTTCTATGCCCATTTTACATTAGCACCTTAATTCCACGGCTTCAACATACTAGGTCCACTGACCCGTATAGCCAAGTTACTTAGTTCCAAAGAGGCTTCCCATGCCTTGACCTTCTTGGGTCCTTCCCAAACTGGGCCTAGTCGCCTGCCTATTTTAGGCTTATTCTCAATTCTTAAGCTCCAAAATTCGGGTTGTTACAAAAATATTCTTGTTAACTCAGGGCACTCTGAAGTAGAAGAACAGTTTTGCTATTTAGTGTAACATTTCTTCTGTCGTTTTTATCATAATCTTCTTCTAGCTTCATAACTCTTACGCCATCTTCAAGGACCGTGGGCATATAATCTCCTCTTTCAAAAACTCTCCATAGCCCAAACCCAGTTGCCATCACGAACACTTTGAACTTTGCTTTCCAGAATGAGTAATGTTCTCCATTGAAGCCAGGGGGCTTGTTGATTGAAGCTCCATCGGGTAGAATACCTTCCATGTTGATCCTTCTCGAGATGTTAAGCTCTTTAGAGAAGACCCTGACATCAAATGAACGTGGAGCCAAATACCCAAGAGGGGGGGTGAATTGGGTATTTTAAAAATGTTCACCAACACCTCTGTTTTTAACAGCAGAAACAGGGATAAATAGAGAGAAGGGAAGAGCAGCTGGACACAAAGATTTATACTGGTTCGGTCCTAACAACTTGACCTACATCCAATCCCCAGACTCTCTAGGATTTTCACTATCTCAGATTACACACTTTGTACTCAAGAAGTAGTTCTTTCACTAGAATTCCCTCCCCCTTACAAGTTGTAATCAATGAACTCCCAAATCACCAAGTCCCCTTGACTTGTGATTCTTTACAATAAATGATTTACAAAGATAAACTCTCTCTCAGAGTGGATAATAATAAATACTGAAGCTCAAAGTATCAAAAGATACTATACAGTTGAAAACTGAAGAAATAAATGCAAGACTTGAATGATTTTCATTTCAGCTGTTCTAGTTGTTGTGGAGACTTGAATGCTGCTCTATTTATATTGAGGAAGCATTAAATGACCGTTGGAATCATCAATATGACCGTTGTCATCATTAACCAAAGTTGTTACACCCCTACCGGCCTCGCCCTTTCGGGGTGGCGAGTTAGAGGGATCTTTTTCGCTTAATATCTTTCCCTTGTTAAATAATCACTTAAGACGAATATCAAAGTATGTGCGGCAGAGCATTTGATCGGTTTGGACGACTCACTATATACTGGTAAAGATACAAACAGTTACATAAAGTAATCCCCATAGGGTTAAGGGTACAATCGTCCAAAACAAATACAAGACAGAGAGTACGACTCGTACAATCATCCCAACTATAGAGGTACAAGAATCATCTGGCCATCCTCTATTTCTTTGTCTTTCCGCACCAAGCTCTATCTTCTTCAAATCCTCCAACCGCTACTAACTTACGCTTGTATCTTTTGAACTAGACTGGAGTTCAAAGTTGAACCCCAGAGTAACTGTTAAACTCATATACAATATGTATGCAATGCATGTAATGTAAATCACAATCAGGAACACAACAAACATGGCATGTACTCCGCAGGACCGCCTGGTCAAGACAAGCCCCTGGACTCAACGCGCAAAGGGCCTCAGTAGCTAGGGAGGCTGACCCTAACTACCTACCCTAGGGCCTCAGTGGACACCTATAAACACACAGTCATATAGGCTCCACCTACCCCACATACCAAGGCCCTCAATAGCACGCCAAAGGAGATACTACCTACCCATCATGCCTGGGGCCTCAGTAGCACCTATACAGGTACTACATACCCTGTATACCTCGGGCCTCAGTAGCGACCATAGAACACAAAGTCCCATAGGTGCTACCTACCCTACATCCACAATCATGATAACACAGAACATACAAGAGCCACATAGAGTATGCAAGTTTACAGTTACTACCTGTCACGCCTTGCAAAAATAATGAACTCTTCCCTTGACGCTTGTAAATATGATCCACATACATGTTCTCATCCTAGATACAGCAAACATATCACACTTTTTTTTTTTATACAACTGGCAGGGATCGAACCCCTGAGGGGAGGGGGAGGCCAGACTCCTAAGCCTAGTACTAGTGCCAATGCGCTACAAGACGCTTGGCAAAATATCACACTTTTAATCACAAGAACAAACTTCACTTCAAGTTCCATAAATTTCGCCTAAGTCCAGAATTTTCCAGAAACGCTGACCCAACTTTGCCGATTTTTAATAAATTCTAGAAAAATCATTTTGACATGGGATCAGTGGACTTAGAAATATTATAATGTCTATTTTATAGGAAAAATAATTACCAAAGTCATATGGGTTTAAAACTCGTCCTTACTCCCAAGTACTAGCCACTGGTCCGAGAGGAACATCCAGTTTTTAGGTCATTTTCAACTTAAGAGAACTCTCGGTTGGAAACTCCAAATGACACAAAATATTATATCACAGTCATCCTCAGGATGTCTACTTTCGCCATGAAAAATTTCAGAGCAATCAGATTCCATTTACTATTTAAAAACTACCGATTAAGCTTTGCTGCCCAGAAACCGTAAGAACCGACAGATTTTCGTACAATCAAGATTTAGGTTTTCAGTGTTCAGAAAGAGGTGATCCCACTTAACCCCACACAAAATTTCTTTCTGGACTCATTGGTAACATTAAAATTATGAAAAATCCACTGCAACACCACAAAACACCACAGCGCAGAGATGAAGATAGCTTAGTTGCCGGTTTAGGAACTTACCTCCGGATGTCGGTTGCGGGTGCTTTCTTCTTCCTTGTAGCAAGACCTTCAGCTGGACCTCCTCTCCCTCACTTGAGCACGAAATAGGGCAGCCAAAATGGAGGGAGGAGTGTCCTATTTATAGGCCCCAAGTTCCCAATTTTGCCCCTAGATATTTTTAGTTGTGGGTTTTAGGATTAAGGGTAAAATGGTCATTTTGCCTCATTCATCTCCCAAAGCAAGGGGCCCACGAAATCAGACCTTCTAGGGTCTTCCAATGGGCAGAAAATGGTGCATTCCTAGGCCAAAAATAGACTTCCAGTTTTGCCCCTAGGTGGTCTTAGTTGTAGGTTCAAGGTGCCGGGGTAAAACGGTCATTTTGCACTGCTTCTTCTTCAAGCCAGTGGGACCCACAAAATCTGCCCAAGATATGTCATAATTACTTGTCATTTCATTGTCATATCAGATTCCATTTGTGTGCTCCAGATTTAACCAGATTATTTTATTCTTTCTCTCTCTTCATTATGACTCTGAAGTAACATTCTCTCTCCTCATAATTACATAACCAGATATTTTCTCTCTCCTCTGGGCCCACTAGAATTCACCCCCTATCAGTATCCTGGGCCTGGCCCCTACTCCGGAAAGTCCTATGCGGCCCTGCTCAGCTCCCGGTTGCCAGTCCCACCTTCCCTCGTAATGTGCGCCCCTCAACTAGACTTGTGTGGGCCCAGATCATCAGTCACTTTTCCCAGACCACAAGTGGACGGGGCATACTACCTTGGGGATCAAGAAACCTTTATTCCAGTACCCCAAATTCACCTCGTAATGCGTGCTACTCGATAATCCAACTTCTGGCCTCAAAATGCCACGTATCCGACGTAGCACCACCACCGCTGACTTCCTCTTCTATAATGGACACATGTCCTCTCTCTCTTCCCTTCTTATCTCCTTAAAAAAAACGCAGGGCTCCCATGACTGCCCTGAAAATGCCGTTTACTTACCTGTACTGGCTTATTTTCACTCAACCAAGTGTCCTACACCTCAGGGCATAGTTGGGCGGCATCTTTTCCGACCAGACTTACCTCGTATACATCTTCTGTGCCCATTTTAAATTAGCACCTTAATTCCACGGCTTCAATATACTAGGTCCACTGACCCGTATAGCCGAGTTACTTAGTTCCAAAGAGACTTCCCATGCCTTGACCTTCTTGGGATTCTTCCCGAACTGGGCCTAGTCGTCTGCCTATTTCAGGCTTGTTCTCAATTCTTAGGGTCCAAAATTCGGGGTGTTACAAAAGTTTTGGTTGAGCTTTGGTCTGCTTCTCTCACTAATCTTCACTTAATCCAGCTGTCCAATTGTTCAGAGTGGACTTCCTCAAGATTAATCCATTGGAGAGAGGGAGTTGCTTGTTGTAGAAATCATCCTTTGAAGCTTCAGTATGTAAAAACGTTTTAAGCTCAAAACATCTAAACTGGAGGTTTCCTTTCAAAACTTGAGGTTTTCAATGCATTAAAAGCTACAATACTCTCGGGTTGGCTTGAACTCGAGTTTCCACATCTAAACTCGAGTTTCCTCCATCCGAAGGAATGTCGCAATTTTGAGCTTTGGAGCATTTTTGTGCAAAACACAAACTTGAGGCTATTAGTAGACAGGCTTGAGTTTGACACTTTTCAAGTCAAAAATCAGTTTTAGTTTTCAAAAAGGAAACCGGAGGTTTTCAGTGCAAACTCTAGAGTTTTCTCATGTTGAAAATACATTGTTCTCTGTAAAAGCTCAAACTCGAGTTCATAAGTTTAACCTCGAGTTTGTTTAGTTCAAAAACTTTGAATGCTCTCGGCCTGAAGTAAACTGGAGGCTTATAAAATCAGTCTCAAGTTTTCTTTGGTTAAAAGTTCTTGAAAGCTCTCGGCCAAGCATAAACTCGAGTTTACAATAATGAACTCGAGTTTACATGTTTTGCAAACTCTTGTGAATTTTCAAACTGGAGAAAGACTTTGTTCTTAAAGAAGCAATGTCTAGTTTATGAAATTTAAAATTCTTCCCGTCAGAGGCAAACTCGAGTTTGTCTTTACAAACTCGAGTTTACAGTTTTTGTAAACTCTTTGAAGATTTTCTCTAGAAGTGCAAACTTGAGGTTTATAAGTAGAAGTCTCGAGTTTAAAAGTGTTTTTAAGTCAGAATGCTCTCGGTCTCTCGCAAACTCGAGGTTCCAAGAGTAAACTCGAGGTTACTCAAAGTATGAGAAAACTTTGGAAAAATTCTCAAGTTCATTTCTAAGGTCCAGTCTCGAGTTCAAAGTGCAAACTGGCGAGTTTAGCTCCTGTCAGTGGCAAACTCGAGTTTGTCAAATACAGGCTCGAGTTTGACTCTAACAGAATGTTTTTGGTTGAAATTAACAAGTTTTAACAAACATCTAACTTACTCGAAAACATCCTTTCATTGTTTACAATTGTTAGTAATCATCAAAACACATAGAGAACTAACAGAAAGACATTAGTTATATTTTCTACCAAACACTTAAGTGCTAACAAAGTCGCACTCGAGTATGCATTTTGTCACTCGAGTGCTGATGAATTTGTGAGTGGTAGAAGACTATTTCAAAGGGAGTTTAGATAAATAACTTTAATTTCTACCAAACACTAGAGTGCTCACAAAGTCACACTTGAGTGTGCAATTTGTCATACTTGAGTGTTTCTCACAAAGGAGACAACACTTGATTCATCAGTGAACATCATGCACTAAATTTGGAAATGCTTACCTTGCACTCGAGTGTTGGAGTTCACACTCAAGTGTTTACCTTGATATATCCATAATAAGTGCAAGTGTCAAGCAAACCTTTGCAAGTGTTGGATCAATACTTGAGTGTTCATTAACACACTCAAGTGTCTAACACAATACTTCTAGGAATGAAGCAAGTGTCAGGCACTTTCATAACGACTGTCTAACCACCAGCACTCTCGAGTGTTCAACACAATACTTTCACAAGAGATGCGTGTGTCAGCCAAAAACTTTGTGTGTGAGGCTAACAATCAAGTGTTCAACTCAGAACACTTTAGCAGTTTTTCAAAACCATATTTTTGATTCAAGATTTAGTTCAAAAAACGTTGTACATTCGAGTGACTTGAATCATCAAGTCTTCTTTTCTTTTCTATGTTTGTTATCACCAAAAATTATAAACCGAGAGGTAACAATAATGACTTTGTATTATTTAGAGAAAATGACATATTTGATTGTTATTTTGTCCATATTTTACGGTGAAGTAGTTGTTAAATAAAATATTGTTTTTTGACATATATGAATGGATACTTTTTATTCACTATTGTCCTTGGTACAAGTTACCTAATTAAATTAGGTTAATATAGTCAGTTTATCTAGTTAATATAAAATATATTTTTTAAAAAACCTTAATTAGTTTTCTTAATTCCGTCCCTTCCTCTTTTACGGAATATCAACAAGGTTAATTTGGACCATTATCAACTCCCCCACTTATGTCATACATTAAGAACAGGAGGGAGTATTATTTTTTTTTCCTTCTTTAATTGCCAAGAAAACAAAATCATAGTCCTTCCATGACATTTCAATGATTGTCATTTTCACAAATAAGTATCTGTTCCCTGCCCTGTTTGGAAATAATTTAATAACAATTTACAAGCTGCAGAATAACTAATTTATATATTTATCAAGTAATTTAACACCCGTGCCCTTCTTTTCTCTTCATGCTGAAGCACACAATTAAATGCGAAAAGCTTGTTATGTATTTACATTTTTTTTTTTTTGATATAATTGTTATGTATGTACTTATTTCCCCTATTCCAGAACAATAACAAACCCACCTTGGACAAGGCATGGGACCCCCCCGCCCCCCCCCCCCCCCCCCCCAAAAAAAAAAAAGAAAAAAAAAACCCTTCATTTCCAATGAAATTATTGGAAGTCTAGGCTGTAACCATCAAGATGTAGGCCAGGCATTTGATCAACAAAACTTACAATGCTAATAATACACTTCTCACATCAACTGTCATAGACATACAAAAAATGCATGATTCCGATATTATTTATATTTTGGGCTTACAGGTTCCAAGAAAGCAAAATGCAACAAACATCAGAAGTTGAACACGGGGGAGGGTAAGATTAGCAATTCCACATGACCCCTTTTTTATTATTGTGGAGAAGAACTTAGATATTTAAATTAAGAGAGGCCAATAACTTTTCCTGTTGATGTATCCAGATCGATGTCATAGAAGCAAGGCCTTGTTGGCAGCCCTGGCATTGTACTCATTGTTCCAACCAAGGGATATATGAATCCAGCTCCAATACTGGCTCTCACATCCCTTATGGGTAAGATAAATCCACTTGGTGCTCCCTTCTCTCCAGCTTTATGAGAGAAAGAATACTGAGTCTTGGCCATACAAATTGGCAGATTCGAAAACCCTTGATTGGTATACATTTGAATCTGCTTCTCAGCCTTGTCAAACAACCAAAGTGTCAATCAGAATTAAGATCATCAGCTATAGTTCACTTTTCCAATTGTTTTTCTTTTAGATTAAAGTATTCTGCTCGTCCCTAAAATATTAGGCAAAATTTTCAATTTAGCATCTATACTTTTAAACATGTAAGTGGCTCCATATAGTTTTGACAATTTTTATCTTAATTCCTATAGTTCAAATTCCCTTGACACACCTAAATTTTGCTGATGTGGCCAACTATATACCATCTTCACAATAAATATGAATTGGTTTTTAATGCAAGACCATTTATAAAATTTAATGAAACATCTATGATTCATTTCAAAAATACCATTTTCTCTTTCACTCTTGGCTTAATTAATGACTTTTTTGTCCTTCCTCAATGAAAATATCAATCATGATAATTTTGGAAAGTTGTAACAACTTTTGAAATTTGACTAACTTTAGTTAACTTCCTTAATCTCGGAAGAGGAGGTGACAACATTAAAAAAGGACCAGAAGGAGTTTAAGGATAGCACATAATTGGTCAAGCTAGTAAGATTTAACAGAAGATTAACTTAAGTTTATTAACAAAGATCAACTTATAAGTCCTTCAAACTATAAGAAGTTAAAAACCTATATTTTTAAAATAAATTACAAACTTCTAAACTATATAAAACCAAATGATTGAGTAAGATTATAATTTGTAAGGATCAATAGATTTTCCCTTTGTAAAAAGGCATCAATTAGACAGTCGAAAAAATTGAAAGGAACAAAAGCTTTATGTTTGGACTGAATACAAATATGAAGGTACACAGTTGATAGCACAAATTCTTGTTATCAAGTTGAAAGTTCCAAGCTGGGAGTTGATATGATGCGTATGCTATTTTGGAAACACAGAATAACAGACTAACCACCAACCCACCCTCCACTAAATTTTATTTATCAGAAAAAGAAAGAATAGAATGAAGGATTTTAATCAATACTGAACAACAGGTTTAGATGTTTTCAATGGTTCATCTTAGAGTTAGACAACTGTAGGCCAGATATTCTGAAGGCATGAAAATACTAAAAAGCTTTACATGATGTGTATTGAGTTAAAGAGATATTTCTTAATATGAGGATATGTTCATCTTTTGAGACGTTTTCTATCTCTCTTTTCTCATGTTGCATTTGCTTTTAATTTAATTCATAATCCTTTTGCCTTGCATCATAAATTATTCCTTTGTGAAACGAAAAAGAAAACTGTTTCTAAATAGCTAATGACTTTGCAGAATAATAAGCAAACCTGTAATTCAGTTTGGTTAGAAGCAAGAAAATCAATCAGAATAAAATATTAGATGCTTGATTTGTCAAATATAGAGGAGCTAGCTGTCAGATCAAGGTGAGAGGGTCAACCTGCTCTGAGTACTCAACACCACTAGCACCATATGATTTTGCTATTGCCTCTATTTTCTCCTTGATACTTATGTCTAAAGAATATAGGAACTGGAATGAGTTTGCAGCATTTTCACAGGCTCGCTGAACTGCAATACCCAGATCAACCTGAATCGTGTCACAGTAACTTCAGTAAGCAATATAACACAAATCTGGTATTATGATACTACATGTTACATAAAATAAGTAAAGAAAAATGTGTGCCACTACTTCAGGCCCTAAAATGGTTGTCTACCAAAAATGTCAACTCTCAAATATATAGCATAGATCTTTTTTCCCCTGACACAGATATTATGGTCAGTAAGTGAAGAGCTCAGTAGTTATTGAGCTGCAGTAGCAACTTCAGAATTCAGGGCCCATTTGGATGGACTTTTTTCAGGAAAAAAAAAACAGCACTTTTTTAATGCAAAAAAAATGCTTTTTTAATTAATTTGTGTTTAGATGATATTTTTTTAAAAAAAATAAAAATAAAAAAAAAAAAAAGCCAAAGTTCTCCTTTTTCTAAAAGCTCCAATTTGGAGTTTAAAAAATAAGCACTTAAAAAAAAAAACACTTTTTTAGAAGTCCATCCAAATGGGCCCTAAGGCAACCACTAGATAACAATCAAGGAAGCTCACCACATAAATTTGGTTTGTTATTCCACAAAATTATTACAGTATGCAATCAATTGGTCGTCATATTCATTTGGTGTTTATTGGTCTTATTGATTGTTAAATTTCAGAATATTATATATTAGGGTAAATGATGGGTATAGCTTTATTCTTTAGCACAAACATAACGCTTTCAAAGAAAATTTTTACCGCTCCTTTACCACCATGAGCATGGTGAGTACAAATTACAGCATCATAAGCCCCAGCAGCCAAAGCAGCATTTTTAACTGTGTTTAATTCAGCTTCAGTGTCTGTTGAAAATTTGTTAATAGCAACAACGACATTAACACCATAAGCTTTTGTGTTTGATATATGCCTCGCCAGATTAACACAGCCAGCCTCAAGCAGAGCAATATTTTCAGCCAAATATGCATGGTCAAGAGGCTTTCCAGCAACAACTTCAGGCCCTCCACCATGCATTTTTAGAGCCCTTATTGTTGCCACAATAATAGCACACTGAGGTGTCAAACCACTGTATCGACACTTAATGTTCATAAACTTTTCAGTTCCAATATCTGAACCAAAACCTGCTTCAGTAACTACAAATCCACCTGGACCGACCAGCTTTAGTGCAATCTTATCAGCCACGATAGAAGAATTCCCATGAGCAATATTTGCAAAAGGTCCTGCATGAACCAGAACAGGGGTTCCTTCCAAAGTCTGCATAAGAGTAGGGTTAATGGCATCTTTCATTAACACTGTTAAAGCACCTCCAATGCCAAGATCATCAGCAGTTATTGGGTCACCATTCTTGCTATTTCCAATCACCATTTTTCCAAGCCTTTCTCGCATGTCAGCTAAGGAGGTTGTGAGAGCCAAAACAGCCATTATCTCACTAGCAACTGATATATCAAATCCTGTTTCTCTTACCATTCCTTTCTCATCAGGTCCCTGGCCAACAGTAATTTTTCTTAAGAACCGGTCATTAACATCCACTACTCTTCTCCATGTAATAGAATTTGGGTCGATATCAAGCCTAGCAAATTTAGTTACTTCTTCTGGCGTGAGATCCTCTGGTTGGGTCTTGGAAATACAAAGTTTTTTAAGACGCCTGAACATGATATCACTAAACTTCTTTTTCCCTTCTTTATTTGGAGGACATAATCTGTTGAAAAGAGCCTTGTCTGACTGTGTTGCCTCATGGAAAATCCGGGTATCAATTGCAGCAGCTAGAAGATTATTTGCTGCGGTTATTGCATGTATATCTCCTGTTAGATGAAGATTGAACTCATCCATAGGAATTACTTGGCTGTAGCCACCACCAGCTGCTCCTCCTTTGATCCCAAAAGTAGGTCCTTGTGATGGTTGGCGGAGGCAAGTGACAACCTAACTCAAAAAACAGATGAATTCGATATGCACTCAGCATAATATTGACATATGATAGAGAATTATTAACAAATTGCCAATGACTAAAATGATAAATGGCATGAAATATGACTATATGAGACTTGTTGGGGACAGAGTAAGAATATCAAGCAAATAAACAAATAATGAAAGAAAAACAACTCCTACATCCAGTCACTTGTCACGATAAGAAAGATAGATAAAAGGTAGGAAAATGCTTCCTGAAGAGCTTGAAAAATATTACTTTCATTGGGATAATGTACAAGGAATACTATGACAAAAATTATTCTCAAACACATTAATCCAAGAAAGCCAAAAAGGCCACGCAAAAAGCTTCTATTCATCCAAGGTATATCAGGGGTGCAAGTGTGTGTGTGTGTAAGCTTTGCATCTGCAATTCTTCCTCGGGAAATATTTAGAATGGTAATCTACTATGTACTATAAACTAAAAAATTTAAAATAATTTCCGTAAAGGAAAAAAAAATGGACATGTACTTGGTAAATATTTTAGGGTATACAAAGAAAGCCAGCATTCAATATCTACACAAGTACAAATTTAGTCATTTATTCCATAAACAATGCAAACAAAGATTTTTTGAACAAACAAATTATGAACATAAATATCATTTTCCGTTCACAAAATCACTTCATCCATTTCATTTTTCCATCATTCGCACTGAATTATGTGCAGCAAATGAGTCCTTAGTATATTCACCATAAAGTAAAGACGTGTCATAATGCCAAAATGAGGAAGTAAAAACATACAAAAGATTACCTTCTTGTCAAGAAAAGCACCCAATGCTTGACAGAGGCCAACTGTAGTAGTAGACTTGCCTTCTCCAAGGGGAGTTGGAGTAATACCTCCAACCACAACATAATATCCGTCTTGTAATGTTTGCAGATCATCAAGAACGGACAACAAAACCTGAGACCCAAATTAATGTTCAGCAAAGTCAAAAGGCTGAAAAAGGGCATATGATATCGGTATCTATCCAAATACCAGATCTACTGCTATCACAAGGAAAAGCAGATAAATCCTCGTTAGTAGTCATGTTCAGAGAAATGAATAAGCCAACCGAAATTCCCCTTCGTCAACAATTAAATATGCAAATACAATTAATTACCTTCGCCTTATGCTTGCCGTACAGGTCATAGTGATCGGGACTAAGGTTAAGATCCTTGGCAATCTCAGCAATATGAAGAGGTTCAACCGAGTTAGCGACGTCGATATCCGCTGGAACAGGGGACACCACCTTCAGCTTCCTCACCGTCTTAAAGGACGAACTCATTGCTACTGTATTCACGTAAACCCAAATTATTCAGGAACAGAAAGAAGCGGAGAATCGAAATCCTAATGCGAATGAGAAAGAATACACAAGTTCGACAATGAAGGAGGAAGAAGAAGAAGAGAGAGAAAGGGAGGTCTGGATTTGAAGATATGGGTTGAAGATACAGATTCATCCATCATTTTTTATGTATATAGACGTGATCCAACGCATTATTTTATTTGATAGATTAGTACTTGTGCGTCTATGTTTGTCATCATCTTCTTGAAAGAGAGGCGTGCATAGCACAATATATGGAGGCCACAGGAATTGATTGGATTTTTTCGACCATTCACAGGAATTGATTGGGTTGAGATTTGAAATTCATTTTGTTACCATCAGCTGGGAAATAGTCAAAAACAGTACGGTTGGGACCCCAAACCCTGGAGTTCCCATTTTTTTTAAATTGGAACGTCAAAAATGAGACAGCTAATATTTCAAAAAAATTTATATAATTATAAAAATATCACCATCTTTATTTTTTTATTTCCCTCGTTAAAAAATTTTGGACCGCTTATTGTAATAGTGCCTTGTCTATGTATTGCTCAATTTTTTGTTATTTTTTAATTCGAAGAGACACTCTAAGAAGTCTACCCCAGTATCATCTGAACACAGAACACCCCATATTTAAAGGACAACTTTGCTATTGGAGCAATACCAACAAAAAGGACTAGTTTCTCTCAGATACAGAGGCAAGCAATTCACAGTGGTATTAATTTCGCTGAGATTAGGGAATGTTATGCTAGGTGCATCTTCTTGTAGAGACTAATCTTTTTCAGGATGTGAAGGTAAAAGTTAAAACTTCTCCCACCTAGATTTACTCTAAAAAAAAAAGAGTTGGGACTCAAATCATCAGCCACGTACTTGCTTTGAGTGGTTAGTGACTATCCCAAATCCCTTGTACCATGTAGCACATTATCTAATGTATGTATACATGAATTTTATTTTCTTGTTAAGAAAAGCAAATAAAATAGATATTCAGGCAATAAAATATAATAAATTAAGAATTAATGAAATCTATTAGTTTCAACAGAATTATACTCACCTCTCCGGTGACCATTGCCGTTGTTCAACGTATCTGCAAGATTCACTCCACTGGGTGATTTATTATCCACATGTACAGCTTCTGATGCTTGGCACACAATTTTAACACTGAAAATCCTGGAAGCAGCCAGCATTATGCCGATAACAATCCGAAGCGAACAGGTAGAAAGATAAGAACTTGACTCGGCCACGACCAGGTACTAGAGACGAAGGCGTAGATGGTAATTAATGGTGGTAGCTTCAGAACTCTCCGCCGCCTCCGGGTCTCTCTTGCCAGCTATATTCCTCTGATCTGTAGTGTCCACTTCAGGCAAGATAGATTCTGCATTAATTGGCTCTTTAATTTTGGTTCTCTCGGATGCGGTATAGAAAAGCCGCTATCCCGTAATGGGGCACAGAAATATGCTGGATAAGAATATTATGTAAATGTGGTCAAACAAGGTTAGATTTTTATCAGTTTGGTCATGTTCTTTTGTTTTGCACTGTGGTATTTCCTAGTCGAGATGGGAGAACTGATTCCTTTCAGGGCCTAGAGAACAGACAAGAAGGGCTTTGCTTCTCACTCCCAACCTCGAAGCCTTGTCATTTTGGTGTGTTGTTGCGATAACCTTGTCCCGGGTAAGGAGAAAACCACGCAATAGTGCGGAGAATTAGGGACTAAAATATTATTAAATGGAGGAATATGCAGAGATATTTAGTGGAGAAACATTTAGGAGATATTCTAAAAACCATTAACACATTAAAGAATATTCTATAAACACTATTGAAATTATTTTTAAATTAAAAATCACATCAGAATAATTTTTCTTCATAGTTCGTTTGGTTCAATTTCATAGGAGAGAATTACATATAATCATATGATATAATAGACCGACTATAACGTTTGGAATGGTATATGTAACGTAAAAAGGATTTGTTCTGTTCGGATGAACAGGACGTATTAGACTTGACTAGGTATTAAGTCTAGAGCCTACGTATCATTTGAAGGGATCAAAATCCACGTAGTTCGAATGAAACTGGTAGGCGTGAGGCCAGGGGGTGGTGTGTGTGCTCTGTGTGACAGAATGTAAAGTGGGCCTAAGATAGAACGTGTGCACCTGGTTAGTCAACCTCTGCTTTTACAGTGGTGACCGAGGCGGATATCCTGCCCTAGCACAATATCTGAGGCCGAGATATCTGGGGCAAGTATCTCGGGATGTCGGTTAGAATAGATCCTATCTTGTCAGGATACCGGATCTTCCCCGCTAATACGCCAACTATGCTTCCTGATCCTATTGGGCCGTAACATGGAGTTGGGCCGTTAGGCCGGTCCGTAACAGGATTATATATTTTATAATCTGGATTACATCATTTGATGTAATCAAAATTAATTACATGATTAGGACTAATAAATGGGATGGAGGCATCCTGTAATCAACCAAAAAAGAGATTATTGCCATCATTATTTTTAAATTGGCCAAAGTATCCATCCATAAACGTTGCTAAATATTAAATAATTACAACCAATAAATATTAAAAAATTAATTAGTACTATATATTAAAAAATTATATTCCACCATTAAAAAATGTTAAAATATCCCATTAAATAATATACCCACATTAAATATTAAAAAATTAGCATGAATGCAACATGATGGATAATATTTTCACCATTAAATATTAAAAAATTACTATGAACCCTACCTGTACATTGCATAATTTTTTCACCATTAAATATTAAAAATTTACTATGAACCCACTTGTGTTATTTCCCTGTGTGTTTTGATGATGCCTAATAATTGTAATAACTAATATTTGAAATTGCAAAGATTTGAGTTCCTTTGAAATATCTTACAAGTTTAGAAACTCAAGTTGTCCACCATAACTCAAGTCAAAGTATTTAGAAAAAAAATTGGTTTTGCAAAGCTCATAACTCGAGTCATCACTTAATAACTCAAGTTACGAGTTGTACTTCAGTTTTCAAAAATGACAACGCGATATCATATTTTTCTAAGTCAGATATAACTCGAGTCATGATGTATAACTCGAGTTATAAGGAGTCAGAGAATTTCAGGTTCTGATATAACTCGAGTCACGTTAGATAACTTGAGTCATCTTATTTCAAATTCTTCTCTATTTGAATTATGTCGCTATTTTAACTCGAGTTTCTTTTTATAACTCGAGTCATTTTATTCACAATTCCTCTTTGTCTAAAATTATTAGAATTTTGACTCGAGTTGCTATGAATAACTCGAGTTACACTATTTCGAATTTCCTCTTTGTTTTGAAATACCACATTTATAACTCGAGTCATATGATGTAACTCGAGTCATCTTATTTAACAAATATTCTCTGACTTCAAAATAACTTAAGCATAACTCGAGTCACAAGTATCAGGATTTTGAATTTATCGTTCTTGTAATCTGAAATCTTATGATTATACATTGGGTACTTGATATTATTGTTTCTTATCATTTCTAACCAAGTTTAATCAGTTTGCTAGTATGTTTTAGACATGATTAACAGGTTTAAACTTCAGATTATCATAAAGCAAGATTATGTCAGAAGCATTAAATGCAAAGCACAAACATTCACCATTTTGGCAAGAAACCTTCTGAACAAGCGAAAAGCATTTCGGCTATCTCTCAGACAACACTCTAACCAAATCTCAACAGACAATTTGAATAAAGAATGTCAATGGAGAATAACGGACGAATGTCGGAAGCATACGAAGAAACACGAGCAACGTAATCTCAATGGATATATTCATTTTCCACAACAGCTCATTTAATTCTTCTCAACGGTCATTAAATGCAAGCATCTATAAAAGGGAGAAGCATTGAAGTCTCTACCTACCGAAACTCTGCGCATTCAATTAGCAAAAAAGATTATTTATTGTTTCTACTCTAAATGCTAATATCTTCGGATATTTCGATCTTCAGTGTTTACTTATCTACTCTTTTTGAGAGTTCTTCATTGATTATCTTTTCTTGTAAGAATCTTAAAGTATTGAGACTTTGGGATTAGGTTATTTGATTACAACTTGTAAGGGGGAGTAAGTTCTAGAGAGAGAATTACTCTAAGAGTACAGAGTGTGTAATCATTTGAGTTAGTGAAATCCCGGAGAGTCTGGGGACTGGACGTAGGTCAAGGATTTAGACCGAACCAGTATAAATCACTTGTGTTCATTCTTCCTTAACCTTACTTTGTTCATCCCTGCTTTCATTATGTACAAACAGAGCATTTAACGGAAGAAAATTTAATATCCACAATTCACCCCCCTCTTAGTGATATTTCGTCTTTCAACTTGTACACTAAACAACTTGAAAAATGAACCCAATGTTTACATTATACATATATGTGTAGATAGTGATATTTTTGCCTATTGCTCCATTATTCCTATATATTCTCATGTCCAATGTAATCCAACTAAATATTTTTATACGTATGCATAATATTTCCTTAACAATGAACCAAATGATTTCATGTAATCATCACTACATTCCTTTAAATTATATCATCATTAGATTCCTTTAGATTATATCTGATTTCGTCAACCAAACGGGAACTTACTAATTTACTATTCATTATACCAAATCCCTATATTTTATCTTTTTACATTAATATTTATTAATGATATGTTTAATATTTTTACCTTTTTTCGTTGAACTATTTAATATCTAATATTTTTACTAATTTTAAAAAACATTAGCAACAAGTTGTTAGCTGAGAAGGTAAGTAGTCTTACCCTAGGAGGAGAACAAAAGTTCAAATACCGCAAAACTCACTTGTTGAAAGAGGCAAAAACCCTTTGCGTTTTAAACGTCGAAAGGAAAAATTCTTACAAAATTTAAGTAATTTATCTCTTATTATTGATATTTATTAATTATCTATTTAATAATTTTACTAAATTTTGAAATTTTAAGAAATTTTTATGTGAAAAATATGAACAACTTGATTGAAAATTTAAGTAAATTTTCAACAGACATATGTTTAATGGAATATATTTAAAAAAATTTGGATTATAAAATATTTATATAAGGATTTCAAAATTATATCATTTTATAATTTAATTAAAAAAATACACACACGCATATTATTGGAAAATGTAATATCTGGAATTTTAGGCTTAACAACTCGAGGATAAGCCTACATCAAGTAGAGATGACTAAGCCCAGTTCTGAAAGAGTCCCAAGAAAAAGATAATTTTGTGTTGGTTAAATAGAAAGGTGACATATGTCCCTTCATAATTACAAAGTAAAGAAGCACTTTTGTGTTGGTAGCACCAGAACGTGCCACGTAGCGCTTGATTCTAGGGAATTTATCAGTCTCCAACCCAGTCATGTACTTGACTTTCCAAACATTGCACTTATGAGTCAAAGGAGGTGCCACCTCACCTCCTTCTTTTCTTAAGATTGCGCCACATCATCCTTTTCCCTGACTTGCTGGACAAGCTCATCTTTTGGCTTGTGACACGTGGCACGCTCTGGATTGTACACATGTTATGAATATTTATTAATTCCCATTTTCTCCTTATCATCTATTTAAGTCGCCTAGAAGACGGGAGAGAAGAGGAAAAACAAAATGAAGAGAAGGAGAGGCCGAGAGGAAGAAAGAGAAGAAAGAGAAAAGAACTGAAGCCGATTTCACCTTCGATTCAGCGTTTCTAGCTCCCGAGGTCTTCTTTAACGTTGTTCCTCTCATTGCGATCAACATTTCTACAGTTTCAAATTCTTAATTTGAGGTGTTTGGTGTTGTCTACATGGTAGGAGTACTGTCAGATCTCTAAACCAATTGCGGAATCACGATAAGGTAAGTGTATGCTTCATTTTGAACTGGTTGGTTTGAGGTTTTCTTGAGTTGTTTATATGCCCTAATTTTTGATCTATTTTGTTTGGGCATGAAGGGCTATAATTTTGTTATTTACGATGCTTCCAAATAGTTTAAAATGGAAAATTGTGTAGGATAAAGTTTAGTTTTTGAATTTGGAAGTAAATTGTGCAAAACCTCAAATCTGCCTTATGTTAGTTCCTGTAAGATAATCATATTGTATCGTGTGTTTGGCTTGGTAAATGTTGTCCAATGGCCATTAAACTTTTCAGGATTGTAGTAGACATCATAAGCTTTAATTTGATATATAATATGGTTGAATAGATTTGTATATTGGTATTTATGAATTTTTGAACTTGGTCATGTAAAACAAGCAAGTTTCTGAAGCAGTGTCCAATAAGTTGTAATTCTAGAATGTTATCCTAAGTTTTAAGTCATAAGAGCTAGTTTCAAGCTTACCTTGATCTTAGGCTTTAACTGGTGTTTCTTCTTCCTCTTCCGGGCGTATGAACTTGGCTGGACCTTCCCTAGCACTCCTTGAGCACGTCCCTTGCAACCAAGAAATGGGGAGGAGGTGTCGTTAAATAATGGCTCTGGGTGGAGTGAATTACCTGGTTCATGCTATTGTCTGTTGGTTAAAAGGATGTATTAGGGTTTTTTTATTTAATTCAAGAAAATTCAAGACTCTTCTAGAAGGGACATGTGGCACCATTTCTGCCCTTAAAATCATATTTTTTGTACAAATCTCCATATGTCCTAATTACACCTTTTATCCAAGCACCCTTTTATCCAGTCGTCCAAAGCACGTTCCTTGTTTATCCAAATCACCTTTTTGTCCAATGGTTGATAGGGTGCATCGATTGTTAATAGCCTGCTTCTTCTTTACTTTTTCCTTAAAAGTGTAGGGGACCCTTATCAGTCCAGGAAATTTCTTGTGCATATCTATTTTAGCACAATTTTGCTCAGCTAATCGCCCCATACCTTAGGACATAGCTAAATGGCATTTTTTTTCCAACTGAGTAACATCGTATAAGTGTTTTGTGCCCTTCCGCACTGACACTTTAATTCCTATGGCCCTTGAACTCTCGGTCAAAATACTCATGCAAAAAGGAGTGCAAAACGTCTTAAAATATGTCAAGAAGGCACTTAAAAACCCCCCAAATCAAATGACCAAAGTGTCCTTACAAAATATCCTCTTACTTGGCTTATTTTGCAAGTTTCATGCATTTTCTCTCTCCTTTACCTTTTTGGACGAATTTAAGGCTTATTAAAGAAGCTTTTTACTTGTCATGATGGTGGACACGTGTCATGTTTCTATTGGACCAACGCAAAAGTAGCTTTTTCACTTGTTATGATGAGTCAACACGTGTCACATTGTTACTGCGCCAACACAAAAGTAGCTTATCCTTTTGTAATCATGATGGGACACGTGTCATCGTTTCACTAGGACAACATAAAAGCAACCTTATACCTTATCATAATGACGGGACATGTGTCATGCTCTTATTAGACCAACACAAAAGTAACTTTATAATTTGCCATGATGAGAGATACATGTCATGATCTTATGGCGATGACTCAAAGCTATGTCATCATTACCCATTCTGACCTTACTTTATTAAAGTCACTTTATCGATGCCTACTCAAGATTGCGACACGCATACCAAGACCTGACACATGATGCCACATATCGACGTTTTCTAAAAAACACAGGGCATGCCCAACTACCCTGAAATCGTCGTATACTAGCCCAAATGCCCTATGTGGCCGTTCGAGGCCCTAATGGAGGAATCTCGCAACAAGTTTAGACATTATGGAATCCTCATGGGAAATGAGGAGGGTGGGTGAGTTTCAACGCAATTCTAAGACGTTTAAAAAAGTTTGTGTTCCTGGCCCAAAAGCCCTATGCGGCCGTTCGAGGCCCAAACAGAGGAATCTCGAAACAAGTTCATGCATTCTAGAATGGATTCCTCTTGACAAATGAGGAGGGTGGGTGAGTTTCCACGCAATTCGGAGACGTTGAAAAAAGTTCGTCTTCTTCTGCCTCAAGTTGTCCCATATGGTTCAGGGCCAAAATGGAGGAATCTCGAAACAAGTTCATGCATTCTGGAATACTCAAGAGAAATGAGGAGGGTGGGTGAGTTTCCACGCAATTCCGAGACGTTGAAAAAAGTTTGTCTTCTTCTGCCTCAAGTTGTCCCAAATTGTTCAGGCCCCAAACGGAGGAATCTCCAAACAAGTTCATGCATTCTGGAATCCTCACGAAAAATGAGGAGGGTGGGTGAGTTTCCACGGAATTCCGAGACGTTGAAAAAAGTTTGTCTTCTTCTGCCTCAAGTTGTCCAAAATGGTACAGGGCCCAAACGAAGGAATCTCGAAACAAGTTTATGCATTCTGGAATCCTCACGAAAAATGAGAAGGGTGGGTGAGTTTCCACACAATTCCGAGACGTTGAAAAAAGTTCGTCTTCCTCTGCCTCAAGTTGTCCAAAATGGTTCAGGGCCCAAACGGAGGAATCTCGAAACAAGTTCATGCATTCTGGAATCCTCACGAGAAATGAGGAGGGTGGGTGAGTTTCCACGCAATTCCGAGACTTTGAAAAAAGTTCGTCTTCTTCTGCCTCAAGTTGTCCAAAATGGTTCAGGGCCCAAACGATGGAATCTCGAAACAAGTTCATGCATTCTGGAATCCTCACGAGAAATGAGGAGGGTGGGTGAGTTTCCACGCAATTCCGAGACGTTGAAAAAAGTTCGTCTTCTTCTGCCTCAAGTTGTCCCACATGGTTCAGGGCCCAAACGGAGGAATCTCGAAACAAGTTCATGCATTCTGGAATACTCAAGAGAAATGAGGAGGGTGGGTGAGTTTCCACGCAATTCCGAGACGTTGAAAAAAGTTCGTCTTCTACTGCCTCAAGTTGTCCAAAATGGTTCAGGGCCCAAACGAAGGAATCTCGAAACAACTTAATGCATTCTGGAATCCTCACGAGAAATGAGGAGGGTGGGTGAGTTTCCACGCAATTCCGAGATGTTGAAAAAAGTTCGTCTTCTTCTGCCTCAAGTTCTCCCATATGGTTCAGGGCCCAAACGGAGAAATCTCGAAACAAGTTCATGAATTCTGTAATACTCAAGAGAAATGAGGAGGGTGGGTGAGTTTCCACGCAATTCCGAGACGTTGAAAAAAGTTCGTCTTGATCTGCCTCAAGTTGTCCAAAATGGTTCTGGGACCAAACGGAGGAATCTCGAAACATGTTCATGCATTCTGGGATCGTCACGAGAAATGAGGAGGGTGGGTGAGTTTCCAAGAAATTCCGAGACATTGAAAATAGTTCGTCTTCTTCTGCCTCAAGTAGTCCCAAATGGTTCAGGGCCCAAACGGAGGAATCTCGAAACAAGTTCATGCATTCTGAATACTCAAGAGAAATGAGGAGGGTGGGTGAGTTTTCCACGCAATTCCGAGACGTTGAAAAAAGTTTGCCTTCTTCTGTCTCAAGTTGTCCAAAATGGTTCAGGGCCCAAATGAAGGAATCTCGAAACAAGTTCATGCATTCTGGAATCCTCACGAGAAATGAGGAAGGTGGGTGAGTTTCCACGCAATTTCGAGACGTTGAAAAAAGTTCGTCTTCTTCTGCCTCAAGTTGTCACATATGTCTCAAGGCCCAAATGGAGGAATCTCGAAACAAGTTCTTCAATTCTGGAATCCTCACGAGAAATGAGGAGGGTGGGTAAGTTTCTACGCAATTCCGAGACGTTGAAAAATGTACGTCTTCTTCTGCCTTAAGTTGTCGAAAATGGTTCAAGGCCCAAATGAAGGAATCTCGAAACAAGTTCATGCATTCTGGAATCCTCACGAGAAATGAGGAGGGTGGGTGAGTCTCCACGCAATTCCGAGACGTTGAAAAAAGTTCGTCTTCTTCTGGCTCAAGTTGTCCCATATGGTTCAGGGCCCAAACGGAGGAATCTCGAAACAAGTTCATGCATTCTGGAATACTCAAGAGAAATGACGAGGGTGGATGAGTTTCCACACAATTCCGAGACGTTGAAAAAAGTTCGTCTTCTTCTGCCTCAAGTAGTCCCAAATGGTTCAGGGCCAAAACAGAGGAATCTCGAAACAAGTTCATGCATTCTGGAATACTCAAGAGAAATGAGGAGGGTGGGTGAGTTTCCACGCAATTCCGAGACGTTGAAAAAAGTTCGTCATCCTCTGCCTCAAGTTCTCCCATATGCTTCAGGGCACAATCGGAGGAATCTCCAAACAAATTCACGCATTCTGGAATCCTCACGAAAAATGAGGAGGGTGGGTGAGTTTCCAAGCAATTCCGAGACGTTGAAAAAAGTTCGTCTTCTTCTGCCTCAAGTTGTCCAAAATGGTTCAGGGCCCAAACGGAGGAATCTCGAAACAAGTTCATGCATTCTGGAGTACTCAAGAGAAATGAGGAGGGTGGGTGAGTTTACACGCAATTCCGAGACGTTGAAAAAAGTTCGTCTTGATCTGCCTCAAGTTGTCCAAAATGGTTCTGGGACCAAACGGAGGAATCTCGAAACATGTTCATGCATTCTGGGATCGTCACGAGAAATGAGGAGGGTGGGTGAGTTTCCAAGCAATTCTGGGACGTTGAAAAAAGTTCGTCTTCTTCTGCCTCAAGTAGTCCCAAATGGTTCAGGGCCCAAACAGAGGGATCACGAAACAAGTTCATGCATTCTGGAATACTCAAGAGAAATGAGGAGGGTGGGTGAGTTTCCACGCAATTCCGAGACGTTAAAAAAAGTTCGTCTTGATCTGCCTCACGTTGTCCAAAATGGTTCTGGGACCAAACGGAGGAATCTCGAAACATGTTCATGAATTCTGGGATCCTCACGAGAAATGAGGAGGGTGGGTGAGTTTCCAAGCAATTCCGAGACGTTGAAAAAAGTTCGTCTTCTTCTGCCTCAAGTTGTCCCATATGGTTAAGGGCCCAAACGGATGAATCTCGAAACAAGTTCGTGCATTCTGGAATTCTCAAGAGAAATGAGGAGGGTGGGTGAGTTTCCACGCAATTCCGAGACGTTGAAAAAAGTTCGTCTTGATCTGTCTCAAGTTGTCCAAAATGGTTCTGGGACCAAACGGAGGAATCTCGAAACATGTTGATGCATTCTGGGATCGTCACGAGAAATGAGGAGGGTGGGTGAGTTTCCAAGCAATTCCGAGACGTTGAAAAAAGTTCGTCTTCTTCTGCCTCAAGTAGTCCCAAATGGTTCAGGGCCCAAACAGAGGAATCACGAAACAAGTTCATGCATTCTGGAATAATCAAGAGAAATGAGGAGGGTGGGTGAGTTTCGACGCAATTCCAAGACGTTGAAAAAAGTTCGTTTTCTTCTGCCTCAAGTTGTCCCATATGGTTCAGGGCCCAAACGGAGGAATCTCGAAACAAGTTCATGCATTCTGGAATACTCAAGAGAAATGAGGAGGGTGGGTGAGTTTCCACGCAATTCCGAGACGTTGAAAAAAGTTGGTCTTCTTCTGCCTCAAGTAGTCCCAAATGGTTCAGGGCCAAAACAGAGGAATCTCGAAACAAGTTCATGCATTCTGGAATACTCAAGAGAAATGAGGAGGGTGGGTGAGTTTCCACGCAATTCCGAGACGTTGAAAAAAGTTCGTCATCCTCTGCCTCAAGTTCTCCCATATGCCTCAGGGCACAATCGGAGGAATCTCCAAACAAATTCATGCATTCTGGAATCCTCACGAAAAATGAGGAGGGTGGGTGAGTTTCCACGGAATTCCGAGACGTTGAAAAAAGTTCGTCTGCTTCTGCCTCAGGTTGTCCAAAATGGTTGAGGGCCCAAACGAAGGAATCTCCAAACAAGTTCATGCATTCTGGCATCCTCACGAGAAATGAGGAGGGTGGGTGAGTTTCCACGCAATTCCGAGACGTTGAAAAAAGTTCGTCTCCTTCTGCCTCAAGTTGTCGAAAATGGTTCAAGGCCCAAATGAAGGAATCTCGAAACAAGTTCATGCATTCTGGAATCCTCACGAGAAATGAGGAGGGTGGGTGAGTCTCCACGCAATTCCGAGACGTTGAAAAAAGTTCGTCTTCTTCTGTCTCAAGTTGTCCAAAATGGTTCAGGGCCCAAACGGAGGAATCTCGAAACAAGTTCATGCATTCTGGAATACTCAAGAGAAATGAGGAGGGTGGGTGAGTTTCCACGCAATTCCGAGACGTTGAAAAAAGTTCGTCTTCATCTGCCTCAAGTTGTCCAAAATGGTTCAGGGCCCAAACGGAGGAATCTCGAAACAAGTTCATGCATTCTGGAGTACTCAAGAGAAATGAGGAGGGTGGGTGAGTTTCCACGCAATTCTGAGACGTTGAAAAAAGTTCGTCTTCATCTGCCTCAAGTTGTCCAAAATGGTTCAGGGCCCAAACGGAGGAATCTCGAAACAAGTTCATGCATTCTGGAATACTCAAGAGAAATGAGGAGGGTGGGTGAGTTTCCACGCAATTCCGAGACGTTGAAAAAAGTTCCTCTTCATCTGCCTCAAGTTGTCCAAAATGGTTCTGGGCCCAAACGGAGGAATCTCGAAACATGTTCATGAATTCTGGGATCCTCACAAGAAATGAGGAGGGTGGGTGAGTTTCCAAGCAATTCCGAGACGTTGAAAAAAGTTCGTCTTCTTCTGCCTCAAGTAGTCCCAAAAGGTTCAGGGCCCAAACAGAGGAATCTCGAAACAAGTTCATGCATTCTGGAATACTCAAGAGAAATGAGGAGGGTGGGTGAGTTTCGACGCAATTCCCAGACGTTGAAAAAAGTTCGCCTTCTTTTGCCTCAAGTTGTCCCATATGGTTCAGGGCCCAAACGGAGGAATCTCGAAACAAGTTCATGCATTCTGGAATACTCAAGAGAAATGAGGAGGGTGGGTGAGTTTCCACGCAATTCCGAGACGTTGAAAAAAGTTCGTCTTCATCTGCCTCAAGTTGTCCAAAATGGTTCAGGGCCCAAACGGAGGAATCTCGAAACAAGTTCATGCATTCTGGAGTACTCAAGAGAAATGAGGAGGGTGGGTGAGTTTCCACGCAATTCCGAGACGTTGAAAAAAGTTCGTCTTGATCTGCCTCAAGTTGTCCAAAATGGTTCTGGGACCAAACGGAGGAATCTCGAAACATGTTCATGCATTTTGGGATCGTCACGAGAAATGAGGAGGGTGGGTGAGTTTCCAAGCAATTCTGGGACGTTGAAAAAAGTTCGTCTTCTTCTGCCTCAAGTAGTCCCAAATGGTTCAGGGCCCAAACAGAGGGATCACGAAACAAGTTCATGCATTCTGGAATAATCAAGAGAAATGAGGAGGGTGGGTGAGTTTCTACGGAATTCGTAGACGTTGAAAAAAGTTCGTCTTCTTCTGCCTCAAGTTGTCCCATATGGTTCAGGGCCCAAACGGAGGAATCTCGAAACAAGTTCATGCATTCTGGAATACTCAAGAGAAATGAGGAGGGTGGGTGAGTTTCCACGCAATTCCGAGACGTTGAAAAAAGTTGGTCTTCTTCTGCCTCAAGTAGTCCCAAATGGTTCAGGGCCCAAACAGAGGAATCACGAAACAAGTTCATGCATTCTGGAATAATCAAGAGAAATGAGGAGGGTGGGTGAGTTTCCACGGAATTCAGAGACGTTGAAAAAAGTTCGTCTTCTTCTGCCTCAGGTTGTCCAAAATGGTTCAGGTCCCGAACGAAGGAATCTCGAAACAAGTTCATGCATTCTGGCATCCTCACGAGAAATGAGGAGGGTGGGTGAGTTTCCACGCAATTCCGAGACGTTGAAAAAAGTTCGTCTCCTTCTGCCTCAAGTTGTCGAAAATGGTTCAAGGCCCAAATGAAGGAATCTCGAAACAAGTTCATGCATTCTGGAATCCTCACGAGAAATGAGGAGGGTGGGTGAGTCTCCACGCAATTCCGAGACGTTGAAAAAAGTTCGTCTTCTTCTGTCTCAAGTTGTCCAAAATGGTTCAGGGCCCAAACGGAGGAATCTCGAAACAAGTTCATGCATTCTGGAATACTCAAGAGAAATGAGGAGGGTGGGTGAGTTTCCACGCAATTCCGAGACGTTGAAAAAAGTTCGTCTTCATCTGCCTCAAGTTGTCCAAAATGGTTCAGGGCCCAAACGGAGGAATCTCGAAACAAGTTCATGCATTCTGGAGTACTCAAGAGAAATGAGGAGGGTGGGTGAGTTTCCACGCAATTCTGAGACGTTGAAAAAAGTTCGTCTTCATCTGCCTCAAGTTGTCCAAAATGGTTCAGGGCCCAAACGGAGGAATCTCGAAACAAGTTCATGCATTCTGGAATACTCAAGAGAAATGAGGAGGGTGGGTGAGTTTCCACGCAATTCCGAGACGTTGAAAAAAGTTCCTCTTCATCTGCCTCAAGTTGTCCAAAATGGTTCTGGGCCCAAACGGAGGAATCTCGAAACATGTTCATGAATTCTGGGATCCTCACAAGAAATGAGGAGGGTGGGTGAGTTTCCAAGCAATTCCGAGACGTTGAAAAAAGTTCGTCTTCTTCTGCCTCAAGTAGTCCCAAAAGGTTCAGGGCCCAAACAGAGGAATCTCGAAACAAGTTCATGCATTCTGGAATACTCAAGAGAAATGAGGAGGGTGGGTGAGTTTCGACGCAATTCCCAGACGTTGAAAAAAGTTCGCCTTCTTTTGCCTCAAGTTGTCCCATATGGTTCAGGGCCCAAACGGAGGAATCTCGAAACAAGTTCATGCATTCTGGAATACTCAAGAGAAATGAGGAGGGTGGGTGAGTTTCCACGCAATTCCGAGACGTTGAAAAAAGTTCGTCTTCATCTGCCTCAAGTTGTCCAAAATGGTTCAGGGCCCAAACGGAGGAATCTCGAAACAAGTTCATGCATTCTGGAGTACTCAAGAGAAATGAGGAGGGTGGGTGAGTTTCCACGCAATTCCGAGACGTTGAAAAAAGTTCGTCTTGATCTGCCTCAAGTTGTCCAAAATGGTTCTGGGACCAAACGGAGGAATCTCGAAACATGTTCATGCATTTTGGGATCGTCACGAGAAATGAGGAGGGTGGGTGAGTTTCCAAGCAATTCTGGGACGTTGAAAAAAGTTCGTCTTCTTCTGCCTCAAGTAGTCCCAAATGGTTCAGGGCCCAAACAGAGGGATCACGAAACAAGTTCATGCATTCTGGAATAATCAAGAGAAATGAGGAGGGTGGGTGAGTTTCTACGGAATTCGTAGACGTTGAAAAAAGTTCGTCTTCTTCTGCCTCAAGTTGTCCCATATGGTTCAGGGCCCAAACGGAGGAATCTCGAAACAAGTTCATGCATTCTGGAATACTCAAGAGAAATGAGGAGGGTGGGTGAGTTTCCACGCAATTCCGAGACGTTGAAAAAAGTTGGTCTTCTTCTGCCTCAAGTAGTCCAAAAAGGTTCAGGGCCCAAACAGAGGAATCACGAAACAAGTTCATGCATTCTGGAATAATCAAGAGAAATGAGGAGGGTGGGTGAGTTTCCACGGAATTCCGAGACGTTGAAAAAAGTTCGTCTTCTTCTGCCTCAGGTTGTCCAAAATGGTTCAGGTCCCGAACGAAGGAATCTCGAAACAAGTTCATGCATTCTGGAATACTCAAGAGAAATGACGAGGGTGGATGAGTTTCCACACAATTCCGAGACGTTGAAAAAAGTTCGTCTTCTTCTGCCTCAAGTAGTCCCAAATGGTTCAGGGCCAAAACAGAGGAATCTCGAAACAAGTTCATGCATTCTGGAATACTCAAGAGAAATGAGGAGGGTGGGTGAGTTTCCACGCAATTCCGAGACGTTGAAAAAAGTTCGTCATCCTCTGCCTCAAGTTCTCCCATATGCTTCAGGGCACAATCGGAGGAATCTCCAAACAAATTCACGCATTCTGGAATCCTCACGAAAAATGAGGAGGGTGGGTGAGTTTCCAAGCAATTCCGAGACGTTGAAAGAAGTTCGTCTTCTTCTGCCTCAAGTAGTCCCAAATGGTTCAGGGCCCAAACAGAGGAATCACGAAACAAGTTCATGCATTCTGGAATAATCAAGAGAAATGAGGAGGGTGGGTGAGATTCTACGCAATTCCCAGACGTTGAAAAAAGTTCGTCTTCTTCTGCCTCAAGTCGTCACATATGGTTCAGGGCCCAAACGTAGGAATCTCGAAACAAGGTCATGCATTCTGGAATACTCAAGAGAAATGAGGAAGGTGGGTGAGTTTCGACGCAATTCCCAGACGTTGAAAAAAGTTCGCCTTCTTTTGTCTCAAGTTGTCCCATATGGTTCAGGGCCCAAACGGAGGAATCTCGAAACTAATTCATGCATTCTGGAATACTCAAGAGAAATGAGGAGGGTGGGTGAGTTTCCACGCAATTCCGAGACGTTGAAAAAAGTTCGTCTTCATCTGCCTCAAGTTGTCCAAAATGGTTCAGGGCCCAAACGGAGGAATCTCGAAACAAGTTCATGCATTCTGGAGTACTCAAGAGAAATGAGGAGGGTGGGTGAGTTTCCACGCAATTCCGAGACGTTGAAAAAAGTTCGTCTTGATCTGCCTCAAGTTGTCCAAAATGGTTCTGGGACCAAACGGAGGAATCTCGAAACATGTTCATGCATTTTGGGATCGTCACGAGAAATGAGGAGGGTGGGTGAGTTTCCAAGCAATTCTGGGACGTTGAAAAAAGTTCGTCTTCTTCTGCCTCAAGTAGTCCCAAATGGTTCAGGGCCCAAACAGAGGGATCACGAAACAAGTTCATGCATTCTGGAATAATCAAGAGAAATGAGGAGGGTGGGTGAGTTTCTACGGAATTCGTAGACGTTGAAAAAAGTTCGTCTTCTTCTGCCTCAAGTTGTCCCATATGGTTCAGGGCCCAAACGGAGGAATCTCGAAACAAGTTCATGCATTCTGGAATACTCAAGAGAAATGAGGAGGGTGGGTGAGTTTCCACGCAATTCCGAGACGTTGAAAAAAGTTGGTCTTCTTCTGCCTCAAGTAGTCCCAAATGGTTCAGGGCCCAAACAGAGGAATCACGAAACAAGTTCATGCATTCTGGAATAATCAAGAGAAATGAGGAGGGTGGGTGAGTTTCCACGGAATTCCGAGACGTTGAAAAAAGTTCGCCTTCTTTTGCCTCAAGTTGTCCCATATGGTTCAGGGCCCAAACGGAGGAATCTCGAAACAAGTTCATGCATTCTGGAATACTCAAGAGAAATGAGGAGGGTGGGTGAGTTTCCACGCAATTCCGAGACGTTGAAAAAAGTTCGTCTTCATCTGCCTCAAGTTGTCCAAAATGGTTCAGGGCCCAAACGGAGGAATCTCGAAACAAGTTCATGCATTCTGGAGTACTCAAGAGAAATGAGGAGGGTGGGTGAGTTTCCACGCAATTCCGAGACGTTGAAAAAAGTTCGTCTTGATCTGCCTCAAGTTGTCCAAAATGGTTCTGGGACCAAACGGAGGAATCTCGAAACATGTTCATGCATTTTGGGATCGTCACGAGAAATGAGGAGGGTGGGTGAGTTTCCAAGCAATTCTGGGACGTTGAAAAAAGTTCGTCTTCTTCTGCCTCAAGTAGTCCCAAATGGTTCAGGGCCCAAACAGAGGGATCACGAAACAAGTTCATGCATTCTGGAATAATCAAGAGAAATGAGGAGGGTGGGTGAGTTTCTACGGAATTCGTAGACGTTGAAAAAAGTTCGTCTTCTTCTGCCTCAAGTTGTCCCATATGGTTCAGGGCCCAAACGGAGGAATCTCGAAACAAGTTCATGCATTCTGGAATACTCAAGAGAAATGAGGAGGGTGGGTGAGTTTCCACGCAATTCCGAGACGTTGAAAAAAGTTGGTCTTCTTCTGCCTCAAGTAGTCCCAAATGGTTCAGGGCCCAAACAGAGGAATCACGAAACAAGTTCATGCATTCTGGAATAATCAAGAGAAATGAGGAGGGTGGGTGAGTTTCCACGGAATTCCGAGACGTTGAAAAAAGTTCGTCTTCTTCTGCCTCAGGTTGTCCAAAATGGTTCAGGTCCCGAACGAAGGAATCTCGAAACAAGTTCATGCATTCTGGAATACTCAAGAGAAATGACGAGGGTGGATGAGTTTCCACACAATTCCGAGACGTTGAAAAAAGTTCGTCTTCTTCTGCCTCAAGTAGTCCCAAATGGTTCAGGGCCAAAACAGAGGAATCACGAAACAAGTTCATGCATTCTGGAATAATCAAGAGAAATGAGGAGGGTGGGTGAGATTCTACGCAATTCCCAGACGTTGAAAAAAGTTCGTCTTCTTCTGCCTCAAGTCGTCACATATGGTTCAGGGCCCAAACGTAGGAATCTCGAAACAAGGTCATGCATTCTGGAATACTCAAGAGAAATGAGGAAGGTGGGTGAGTTTCGACGCAATTCCCAGACGTTTAAAAAAGTTCGCCTTCTTTTGTCTCAAGTTGTCCCATATGGTTCAGGGCCCAAACGGAGGAATCTCGAAACTAATTCATGCATTCTGGAATACTCAAGAGAAATGAGGAGGGTGGGTGAGTTTCCACGCAATTCCGAGACGTTGAAAAAAGTTCGTCTTCATCTGCCTCAAGTTGTCCAAAATGGTTCAGGGCCCAAACGGAGGAATCTCGAAACAAGTTCATGCATTCTGGAATACTCAAGAGAAATGAGGAGGGTGGGTGAGTTTCCACGCAATTCCGAGACGTTGAAAAAAGTTCGTCTTGATCTGCCTCAAGTTGTCCAAAATGGTTCTGCACCAAACGGAGGAATCTCGAAACATGTTCATGAATTCTGGGATCCTCACGAGAAATGAGGAGGGTGGGTGAGTTTCCAAGCAATTCCGAGACGTTGAAAAAAGTTCGTCTTCTTCTGCCTCAAGTTGTCCCATATGGTTAAGGGCCCAAACGGATGAATCTCGAAACAAGTTCGTGCATTCTGGAATTCTCAAGAGAAATGAGGAGGGTGGGTGAGTTTCCACGCAATTCCGAGACGTTGAAAAAAGTTCGTCTTGATCTGCCTCAAGTTGTCCAAAATGGTTCTGGGACCAAACGGAGGAATCTCGAAACATGTTCATGTATTCTGGGATCGTCACGAGAAATGAGGAGGGTGGGTGAGTTTCCAAGCAATTCCGAGACGTTGAAAAAAGTTCGTCTTCTTCTGCCTCAAGTAGTTCCAAATGGTTCAGGGCCCAAACAGAGGAATCACGAAACAAGTTCATGCATTCTGGAATAATCAAGAGAAATGAGGAGGGTGGGTGAGTTTCGACGCAATTCCAAGACGTTGAAAAAAGTTCGTTTTCTTCTGCCTCAAGTTGTCCCATATGGTTCAGGGCCCAAACGTAGGAATCTCGAAACAAGTTCATGCATTCTGGAATACTCAAGAGAAATGAGGAGGGTGGGTGAGTTTCCACGCAATTCCGAGACGTTGAAAAAAGTTGGTCTTCTTCTGCCTCAAGTAGTCCCAAATGGTTCAGGGCCAAAACAGAGGAATCTCGAAACAAGTTCATGCATTCTGGAATACTCAAGAGAAATGAGGAGGGTGGGTGAGTTTCCACGCAATTCCGAGACGTTGAAAAAAGTTCGTCATCCTCTGCCTCAAGTTCTCCCATATGCCTCAGGGCACAATCGGAGGAATCTCCAAACAAATTCATGCATTCTGGAATCCTCACGAAAAATGAGGAGGGTGGGTGAGTTTCCACGGAATTCCGAGACGTTGAAAAAAGTTCGTCTGCTTCTGCCTCAGGTTGTCCAAAATGGTTGAGGGCCCAAACGAAGGAATCTCCAAACAAGTTCATGCATTCTGGCATCCTCACGAGAAATGAGGAGGGTGGGTGAGTTTCCACGCAATTCCGAGACGTTGAAAAAAGTTCGTCTCCTTCTGCCTCAAGTTCTCGAAAATGGTTCAAGGCCCAAATGAAGGAATCTCGAAACAAGTTCATGCATTCTGGAATCCTCACGAGAAATGAGGAGGGTGGGTGAGTCTCCACGCAATTCCGAGACGTTGAAAAAAGTTCGTCTTCTTCTGTCTCAAGTTGTCCAAAATGGTTCAGGGCCCAAACGGAGGAATCTCGAAACAAGTTCATGCATTCTGGAGTACTCAAGAGAAATGAGGAGGGTGGGTGAGTCTCCACGCAATTCCGAGACGTTGAAAAAAGTTCGTCTTCTTCTGTCTCAAGTTGTCCAAAATGGTTCAGGGCCCAAACGGAGGAATCTCGAAACAAGTTCATGCATTCTGGAGTACTCAAGAGAAATGAGGAGGGTGGGTGAGTTTCCACGCAATTCCGAGACGTTGAAAAAAGTTCGTCTTCTTCTGTCTCAAGTTGTCCAAAATGGTTCAGGGCCCAAACGGAGGAATCTCGAAATAAGTTCATGCATTCTGGAGTACTCAAGAGAAATGAGGAGGGTGGGTGAGTTTCCACGCAATTCCGAGACGTTGAAAAAAGTTCGTCTTCATCTGCCTCAAGTTGTCCAAAATGGTTCAGGGCCCAAACGGAGGAATCTCGAAACAAGTTCATGCATTCTGGAATACTCAAGAGAAATGAGGAGGGTGGGTGAGTTTCCACGCAATTCCGAGACGTTGAAAAAAGTTCGTCTTGATCTGCCTCAAGTTGTCCAAAATGGTTCTGCACCAAACGGAGGAATCTCGAAACATGTTCATGAATTCTGGGATCCTCACGAGAAATGAGGAGGGTGGGTGAGTTTCCAAGCAATTCCGAGACGTTGAAAAAAGTTCGTCTTCTTCTGCCTCAAGTTGTCCCATATGGTTAAGGGCCCAAACGGATGAATCTCGAAACAAGTTCGTGCATTCTGGAATTCTCAAGAGAAATGAGGAGGGTGGGTGAGTTTCCACGCAATTCCGAGACGTTGAAAAAAGTTCGTCTTGATCTGCCTCAAGTTGTCCAAAATGGTTCTGGGACCAAACGGAGGAATCTCGAAACATGTTCATGTATTCTGGGATCGTCACGAGAAATGAGGAGGGTGGGTGAGTTTCCAAGCAATTCCGAGACGTTGAAAAAAGTTCGTCTTCTTCTGCCTCAAGTAGTTCCAAATGGTTCAGGGCCCAAACAGAGGAATCACGAAACAAGTTCATGCATTCTGGAATAATCAAGAGAAATGAGGAGGGTGGGTGAGTTTCGACGCAATTCCAAGACGTTGAAAAAAGTTCGTTTTCTTCTGCCTCAAGTTGTCCCATATGGTTCAGGGCCCAAACGTAGGAATCTCGAAACAAGTTCATGCATTCTGGAATACTCAAGAGAAATGAGGAGGGTGGGTGAGTTTCCACGCAATTCCGAGACGTTGAAAAAAGTTGGTCTTCTTCTGCCTCAAGTAGTCCCAAATGGTTCAGGGCCAAAACAGAGGAATCTCGAAACAAGTTCATGCATTCTGGAATACTCAAGAGAAATGAGGAGGGTGGGTGAGTTTCCACGCAATTCCGAGACGTTGAAAAAAGTTCGTCATCCTCTGCCTCAAGTTCTCCCATATGCCTCAGGGCACAATCGGAGGAATCTCCAAACAAATTCATGCATTCTGGAATCCTCACGAAAAATGAGGAGGGTGGGTGAGTTTCCACGGAATTCCGAGACGTTGAAAAAAGTTCGTCTGCTTCTGCCTCAGGTTGTCCAAAATGGTTGAGGGCCCAAACGAAGGAATCTCCAAACAAGTTCATGCATTCTGGCATCCTCACGAGAAATGAGGAGGGTGGGTGAGTTTCCACGCAATTCCGAGACGTTGAAAAAAGTTCGTCTCCTTCTGCCTCAAGTTCTCGAAAATGGTTCAAGGCCCAAATGAAGGAATCTCGAAACAAGTTCATGCATTCTGGAATCCTCACGAGAAATGAGGAGGGTGGGTGAGTCTCCACGCAATTCCGAGACGTTGAAAAAAGTTCGTCTTCTTCTGTCTCAAGTTGTCCAAAATGGTTCAGGGCCCAAACGGAGGAATCTCGAAACAAGTTCATGCATTCTGGAGTACTCAAGAGAAATGAGGAGGGTGGGTGAGTTTCCACGCAATTCCGAGACGTTGAAAAAAGTTCGTCTTCATCTGCCTCAAGTTGTCCAAAATGGTTCAGGGCCCAAACGGAGGAATCTCGAAACAAGTTCATGCATTCTGGAATACTCAAGAGAAATGAGGAGGGTGGGTGAGTTTCCACGCAATTCCGAGACGTTGAAAAAAGTTCCTCTTCATTTGCCTCAAGTTGTCCAAAATGGTTCTGGGCCCAAACGGAGGAATCTCGAAACATGTTCATGAATTCTGGGATCCTCACGAGAAATGAGGAGGGTGGGTGAGTTTCCAAGCAATTCCGAGACGTTGAAAAAAGTTCGTCTTCTTCTGCCTCAAGTAGTCCCAAAAGGTTCAGGGCCCAAACAGAGGAATCTCGAAACAAGTTCATGCATTCTGGAATACTCAAGAGAAATGAGGAGGGTGGGTGAGTTTCGACGCAATTCCCAGACGTTGAAAAAAGTTCGCCTTCTTTTGCCTCAAGTTGTCCCATATGGTTCAGGGCCCAAACGGAGGAATCTCGAAACAAGTTCATGCATTCTGGAATACTCAAGAGAAATGAGGAGGGTGGGTGAGTTTCCACGCAATTCCGAGACATTGAAAAAAGTTCGTCTTCATCTGCCTCAAGTTGTCCAAAATGGTTCAGGGCCCAAACGGAGGAATCTCGAAACAAGTTCATGCATTCTGGAGTACTCAAGAGAAATGAGGAGGGTGGGTGAGTTTCCACGCAATTCCGAGACGTTGAAAAAAGTTCGTCTTGATCTGCCTCAAGTTGTCCAAAATGGTTCTGGGACCAAACGGAGGAATCTCGAAACATGTTCATGCATTCTGGGATCGTCACGAGAAATGAGGAGGGTGGGTGAGTTTCCAAGCAATTCCGGGACGTTGAAAAAAGTTCGTCTTCTTCTGCCTCAAGTAGTCCCAAATGGTTCAGGGCCCAAACAGAGGGATCACGAAACAAGTTCATGCATTCTGGAATAATCAAGAGAAATGAGGAGGGTGGGTGAGTTTCTACGCAATTCGTAGACGTTGAAAAAAGTTCGTCTTCTTCTGCCTCAAGTTGTCCCATATGGTTCAGGGCCCAAACGGAGGAATCTCGAAACAAGTTCATGCATTCTGGAATACTCAAGAGAAATGAGGAGGGTGGGTGAGTTTCCACGCAATTCCGAGACGTTGAAAAAAGTTGGTCTTCTTCTGCCTCAAGTAGTCCCAAATGGTTCAGGGCCCAAACAGAGGAATCACGAAACAAGTTCATGCATTCTGGAATAATCAAGAGAAATGAGGAGGGTGGGTGAGTTTCCACGCAATTCCGAGACGTTGAAAAAAGTTCGTCATCCTCTGCCTCAAGTTCTCCCATATGCCTCAGGGCACAATCGGAGGAATCTCGAAACAAGTTCATGCATTCTGGAATCCTCACGAAAAATGAGGAGGGTGGGTGAGTTTCCACGGAATTCCGAGACGTTGAAAAAAGTTCGTCTGCTTCTGCCTCAGGTTGTCCAAAATGGTTGAGGGCCCAAACGAAGGAATCTCCAAACAAGTTCATGCATTCTGGCATCCTCACGAGAAATGAGGAGGGTGGGTGAGTTTCCACGCAATTCCGAAACGTTGAAAAAAGTTCGTCTCCTTCTGCCTCAAGTTCTCGAAAATGGTTCAAGGCCCAAATGAAGGAATCTCGAAACAAGTTCATGCATTCTGGAATCCTCACGAGAAATGAGGAGGGTGGGTGAGTCTCCACGCAATTCCGAGACGTTGAAAAAAGTTCGTCTTCTTCTGTCTCAAGTTGTCCAAAATGGTTCAGGGCCCAAACGGAGGAATCTCGAAACAAGTTCATGCATTCTGGAGTACTCAAGAGAAATGAGGAGGGTGGGTGAGTTTCCACGCAATTCCGAGACGTTGAAAAAAGTTCGTCTTCTTCTGTCTCAAGTTGTCCAAAATGGTTCAGGGCCCAAACGGAGGAATCTCGAAATAAGTTCATGCATTCTGGAGTACTCAAGAGAAATGAGGAGGGTGGGTGAGTTTCCACGCAATTCCGAGACGTTGAAAAAAGTTCGTCTTCATCTGCCTCAAGTTGTCCAAAATGGTTCAGGGCCCAAACGGAGGAATCTCGAAACAAGTTCATGCATTCTGGAATACTCAAGAGAAATGAGGAGGGTGGGTGAGTTTCCACGCAATTCCGAGACGTTGAAAAAAGTTCGTCTTGATCTGCCTCAAGTTGTCCAAAATGGTTCTGCACCAAACGGAGGAATCTCGAAACATGTTCATGAATTCTGGGATCCTCACGAGAAATGAGGAGGGTGGGTGAGTTTCCAAGCAATTCCGAGACGTTGAAAAAAGTTCGTCTTCTTCTGCCTCAAGTTGTCCCATATGGTTAAGGGCCCAAACGGATGAATCTCCAAACAAGTTCGTGCATTCTGGAATTCTCAAGAGAAATGAGGAGGGTGGGTGAGTTTCCACGCAATTCCGAGACGTTGAAAAAAGTTCGTCTTGATCTGCCTCAAGTTGTCCAAAATGGTTCTGGGACCAAACGGAGGAATCTCGAAACATGTTCATGCATTCTGGGATCGTCACGAGAAATGAGGAGGGTGGGTGAGTTTCCAAGCAATTCCGAGACGTTGAAAAAAGTTCGTCTTCTTCTGCCTCAAGTAGTTCCAAATGGTTCAGGGCCCAAACAGAGGAATCACGAAACAAGTTCATGCATTCTGGAATAATCAAGAGAAATGAGGAGGGTGGGTGAGTTTCGACGCAATTCCAAGACGTTGAAAAAAGTTCGTTTTCTTCTGCCTCAAGTTGTCCCATATGGTTCAGGGCCCAAACGTAGGAATCTCGAAACAAGTTCATGCATTCTGGAATACTCAAGAGAAATGAGGAGGGTGGGTGAGTTTCCACGCAATTCCGAGACGTTGAAAAAAGTTGGTCTTCTTCTGCCTCAAGTAGTCCCAAATGGTTCAGGGCCAAAACAGAGGAATCTCGAAACAAGTTCATGCATTCTGGAATACTCAAGAGAAATGAGGAGGGTGGGTGAGTTTCCACGCAATTCCGAGACGTTGAAAAAAGTTCGTCATCCTCTGCCTCAAGTTCTCCCATATGCCTCAGGGCACAATCGGAGGAATCTCCAAACAAATTCATGCATTCTGGAATCCTCACGAAAAATGAGGAGGGTGGGTGAGTTTCCACGGAATTCCGAGACGTTGAAAAAAGTTCGTCTGCTTCTGCCTCAGGTTGTCCAAAATGGTTGAGGGCCCAAACGAAGGAATCTCCAAACAAGTTCATGCATTCTGGCATCCTCACGAGAAATGAGGAGGGTGGGTGAGTTTCCACGCAATTCCGAGACGTTGAAAAAAGTTCGTCTCCTTCTGCCTCAAGTTGTCGAAAATGGTTCAAGGCCCAAATGAAGGAATCTCGAAACAAGTTCATGCATTCTGGAATCCTCACGAGAAATGAGGAGGGTGGGTGAGTCTCCACGCAATTCCGAGACGTTGAAAAAAGTTCGTCTTCTTCTGTCTCAAGTTGTCCAAAATGGTTCAGGGCCCAAACGGAGGAATCTCGAAACAAGTTCATGCATTCTGGAGTACTCAAGAGAAATGAGGAGGGTGGGTGAGTTTCCACGCAATTCCGAGACGTTGAAAAAAGTTCGTCTTCTTCTGTCTCAAGTTGTCCAAAATGGTTCAGGGCCCATACGGAGGAATCTCGAAACAAGTTCATGCATTCTGGAGTACTCAAGAGAAATGAGGAGGGTGGGTGAGTTTCCACGCAATTCCGAGACGTTGAAAAAAGTTCGTCTTCATCTGCCTCAAGTTGTCCAAAATGGTTCAGGGCCCAAACGGAGGAATCTCGAAACAAGTTCATGCATTCTGGAATACTCAAGAGAAATGAGGAGGGTGGGTGAGTTTCCACGCAATTCCGAGACGTTGAAAAAAGTTCCTCTTCATTTGCCTCAAGTTGTCCAAAATGGTTCTGGGCCCAAACGGAGGAATCTCGAAACATGTTCATGAATTCTGGGATCCTCACGAGAAATGAGGAGGGTGGGTGAGTTTCCAAGCAATTCCGAGACGTTGAAAAAAGTTCGTCTTCTTCTGCCTCAAGTAGTCCCAAAAGGTTCAGGGCCCAAACAGAGGAATCTCGAAACAAGTTCATGCATTCTGGAATACTCAAGAGAAATGAGGAGGGTGGGTGAGTTTCGACGCAATTCCAAGACGTTGAAAAAAGTTCGTTTTCTTCTGCCTCAAGTTGTCCCATATGGTTCAGGGCCCAAACGTAGGAATCTCGAAACAAGTTCATGCATTCTGGAATACTCAAGAGAAATGAGGAGGGTGGGTGAGTTTCCACGCAATTCCGAGACGTTGAAAAAAGTTGGTCTTCTTCTGCCTCAAGTAGTCCCAAATGGTTCAGGGCCAAAACAGAGGAATCTCGAAACAAGTTCATGCATTCTGGAATACTCAAGAGAAATGAGGAGGGTGGGTGAGTTTCCACGCAATTCCGAGACGTTGAAAAAAGTTCGTCATCCTCTGCCTCAAGTTCTCCCATATGCCTCAGGGCACAATCGGAGGAATCTCCAAACAAATTCATGCATTCTGGAATCCTCACGAAAAATGAGGAGGGTGGGTGAGTTTCCACGGAATTCCGAGACGTTGAAAAAAGTTCGTCTGCTTCTGCCTCAGGTTGTCCAAAATGGTTGAGGGCCCAAACGAAGGAATCTCCAAACAAGTTCATGCATTCTGGCATCCTCACGAGAAATGAGGAGGGTGGGTGAGTGTCCACGCAATTCCGAGACGTTGAAAAAAGTTCGTCTCCTTCTGCCTCAAGTTGTCGAAAATGGTTCAAGGCCCAAATGAAGGAATCTCGAAACAAGTTCATGCATTCTGGAATCCTCACGAGAAATGAGGAGGGTGGGTGAGTCTCCACGCAATTCCGAGACGTTGAAAAAAGTTCGTCTTCTTCTGTCTCAAGTTGTCCAAAATGGTTCAGGGCCCAAACGGAGGAATCTCGAAACAAGTTCATGCATTCTGGAGTACTCAAGAGAAATGAGGAGGGTGGGTGAGTTTCCACGCAATTCCGAGACGTTGAAAAAAGTTCGTCTTCTTCTGTCTCAAGTTGTCCAAAATGGTTCAGGGCCCAAACGGAGGAATCTCGAAACAAGTTCATGCATTCTGGAGTACTCAAGAGAAATGAGGAGGGTGGGTGAGTTTCCACGCAATTCCGAGACGTTGAAAAAAGTTCGTCTTCATCTGCCTCAAGTTGTCCAAAATGGTTCAGGGCCCAAACGGAGGAATCTCGAAACAAGTTCATGCATTCTGGAATACTCAAGAGAAATGAGGAGGGTGGGTGAGTTTCCACGCAATTCCGAGACGTTGAAAAAAGTTCCTCTTCATTTGCCTCAAGTTGTCCAAAATGGTTCTGGGCCCAAACGGAGGAATCTCGAAACATGTTCATGAATTCTGGGATCCTCACGAGAAATGAGGAGGGTGGGTGAGTTTCCAAGCAATTCCGTGACGTTGAAAAAAGTTCGTCTTCTTCTGCCTCAAGTAGTCCCAAAAGGTTCAGGGCCCAAACAGAGGAATCTCGAAACAAGTTCATGCATTCTGGAATACTCAAGAGAAATGAGGATTGTGGGTGAGTTTCGACGCAATTCCCAGACGTTGAAAAAAGTTCGCCTTCTTTTGCCTCAAGTTGTCCCATATGGTTCAGGGCCCAAACGGAGGAATCTCGAAACAAGTTCATGCATTCTGGAATACTCAAGAGAAATGAGGAGGGTGGGTGAGTTTCCACGCAATTCCGAGACATTGAAAAAAGTTCGTCTTCATCTGCCTCAAGTTGTCCAAAATGGTTCAGGGCCCAAACGGAGGAATCTCGAAACAAGTTCATGCATTCTGGAGTACTCAAGAGAAATGAGGAGGGTGGGTGAGTTTCCACGCAATTCCGAGACGTTGAAAAAAGTTCGTCTTGATCTGCCTCAAGTTGTCCAAAATGGTTCTGGGACCAAACGGAGGAATCTCGAAACATGTTCATGCATTCTGGGATCGTCACGAGAAATGAGGAGGGTGGGTGAGTTTCCAAGCAATTCCGGGACGTTGAAAAAAGTTCGTCTTCTTCTGCCTCAAGTAGTCCCAAATGGTTCAGCGCCCAAACAGAGGGATCACGAAACATGTTCATGCATTCTGGGATCGTCACGAGAAATGAGGAGGGTGGGTGAGTTTCCAAGCAATTCCGGGACGTTGAAAAAAGTTCGTCTTCTTCTGCCTCAAGTAGTCCCAAATGGTTCAGGGCCCAAACAGAGGGATCACGAAACAAGTTCATGCATTCTGGAATAATCAAGAGAAATGAGGAGGGTGGGTGAGTTTCTACGCAATTCGTAGACGTTGAAAAAAGTTCGTCTTCTTCTGCCTCAAGTTGTCCCATATGGTTCAGGGCCCAAACGGAGGAATCTCGAAACAAGTTCATGCATTCTGGAATACTCAAGAGAAATGAGGAGGGTGGGTGAGTTTCCACGCAATTCCGAGACGTTGAAAAAAGTTGGTCTTCTTCTGCCTCAAGTAGTCCCAAATGGTTCAGGGCCCAAACAGAGGAATCACGAAACAAGTTCATGCATTCTGGAATAATCAAGAGAAATGAGGAGGGTGGGTGAGTTTCCACGCAATTCCGAGACGTTGAAAAAAGTTCGTCATCCTCTGCCTCAAGTTCTCCCATATGCCTCAGGGCACAATCGGAGGAATCTCCAAACAAATTCATGCATTCTGGAATCCTCACGAAAAATGAGGAGGGTGGGTGAGTTTCCACGGAATTCCGAGACGTTGAAAAAAGTTCGTCTGCTTCTGCCTCAGGTTGTCCAAAATGGTTGAGGGCCCAAACGAAGGAATCTCCAAACAAGTTCATGCATTCTGGCATCCTCACGAGAAATGAGGAGGGTGGGTGAGTTTCCACGCAATTCCGAGACGTTGAAAAAAGTTCGTCTCCTTCTGCCTCAAGTTCTCGAAAATGGTTCAAGGCCCAAATGAAGGAATCTCGAAACAAGTTCATGCATTCTGGAATCCTCACGAGAAATGAGGAGGGTGGGTGAGTCTCCACGCAATTCCGAGACGTTGAAAAAAGTTCGTCTTCTTCTGTCTCAAGTTGTCCAAAATGGTTCAGGGCCCAAACGGAGGAATCTCGAAACAAGTTCATGCATTCTGGAGTACTCAAGAGAAATGAGGAGGGTGGGTGAGTTTCCACGCAATTCCGAGACGTTGAAAAAAGTTCGTCTTCTTCTGTCTCAAGTTGTCCAAAATGGTTCAGGGCCCAAACGGAGGAATCTCGAAACAAGTTCATGCATTCTGGAGTACTCAAGAGAAATGAGGAGGGTGGGTGAGTTTCCACGCAATTCCGAGACGTTGAAAAAAGTTCGTCTTCATCTGCCTCAAGTTGTCCAAAATGGTTCAGGTCCCGAACGGAGGAATCTCGAAACATGTTCATGAATTCTGGGATCCTCACGAGAAATGAGGAGGGTGGGTGAGTTTCCAAGCAATTCCGAGACGTTGAAAAACGTTCGTCTTCTTCTGCCTCAAGTAGTCCCAAAAGGTTCAGGGCCCAAACAGAGGAATCTCGAAACAAGTTCATGCATTCTGGAATACTCAAGAGAAATGAGGAGGGTGGGTGAGTTTCGACGCAATTCCCAGACGTTGAAAAAAGTTCGCCTTCTTTTGCCTCAAGTTGTCCCATATGGTTCAGGGCCCAAACGGAGGAATCTCGAAACAAGTTCATGCATTCTGGAATACTCAAGAGAAATGAGGAGGGTGGGTGAGTTTCCACGCAATTCCGAGACGTTGAAAAAAGTTCGTCTTCATCTGCCTCAAGTTGTCCAAAATGGTTCAGGGCCCAAACGGAGGAATCTCGAAACAAGTTCATGCATTCTGGAGTACTCAAGAGAAATGAGGAGGGTGGGTGAGTTTCCACGCAATTCCGAGACGTTGAAAAAAGTTCGTCTTGATCTGCCTCAAGTTGTCCAAAATGGTTCTGGGACCAAACGGAGGAATCTCGAAACATGTTCATGCATTCTGGGATCGTCACGAGAAATGAGGTGGGTGGGTGAGTTTCCAAGCAATTCCGGGACGTTGAAAAAAGTTCGTCTTCTTCTGCCTCAAGTAGTCCCAAATGGTTCAGGGCCCAAACAGAGGGATCACGAAACAAGTTCATGCATTCTGGAATAATCAAGAGAAATGAGGAGGGTGGGTGAGTTTCTACGCAATTCGTAGACGTTGAAAAAAGTTCGTCTTCTTCTGCCTCAAGTTGTCCCATATGGTTCAGGGCCCAAACGGAGGAATCTCGAAACAAGTTCATGCATTCTGGAATACTCAAGAGAAATGAGGAGGGTGGGTGAGTTTCCACGCAATTCCGAGACGTTGAAAAAAGTTGGTCTTCTTCTGCCTCAAGTAGTCCCAAATGGTTCAGGGCCCAAACAGAGGAATCACGAAACAAGTTCATGCATTCTGGAATAATCAAGAGAAATGAGGAGGGTGGGTGAGTTTCCACGGAATTCCGAGACGTTGAAAAAAGTTCGTCTTCTTCTGCCTCAGGTTGTCCAAAATGGTTCAGGTCCCGAACGAAGGAATCTCGAAACAAGTTCATGCATTCTGGCATCCTCACGAAAAATGAGGAGGGTGGGTGAGTTTCCACGCAATTCCGAGACGTTGAAAAAAGTTCGTCTCCTTCTGCCTCAAGTTGTCCCATATGGATCAAGGCCCAAACGGAGGAATCTCGAAACAAGTTCATGCATTCCCAATACACAAGAGAAATGAGGTGTGTGGGTGAGTTTCCACGCAATTCCGAGACGTTGAAAAATGTTCGTCTTCTTCTGCCTCAAGTTGTCGAAAATGGTTCACGGCCCAAATGCAGGAATCTCGAAACAAGTTCATGCATTCTGGAATCCTCACGAGAAATGAGGAGGGTGGGTGAGTCTCCACGCAATTCCGAGACGTTGAAAAAAGTTCGTCTTCTTCTATCTGAAGTTGTCCAAAATGGTTCAAGGCCCAAAAGAAGGAATCTTGAAACAAGTTCATGCATTCTGGAATCCTCACGAGAAATGAGGAGGGTGGGTGAGTTTCCACGCAATTCCGAGATGTTGAAAAAAGTTCGTCTTCTTATGCCTCAAGTTCTCCCATATGGTTCAGGGCCCAAACGGAGGAATCTCGAAACAAGTTCACGAATTCTGTAATACTCAAGAGAAATGAGGAGGGTGGGTGAGTTTCCACGCAATTCCGAGACGTTGAAAAAAGTTCGTCTTCATCTACCTCAAGTTGTCCAAAATGGTTCTGGGACCAAACGGAGGAATCTCAAAACATGTTCATGCATTCTGGGATCGTCACGAGAAATGAGGAGGGTGGGTGAGTTTCCAAGCAATTCCGAGACCTTGAAAAAAGTTCGTCTTCTTCTGCCTCAAGTAGTCCCAAATGGTTCAGGGCCCAAACAGAGGAATCTCGAAACAAGTTCATGCATTCTGGAATACTCAAGAGAAATGAGGAGGGTGGGTGAGTTTCTACGCACTACCGAGACGTTGAAAAAAGTTCGTCTTCTTCTGCCTCAAGTAGTCCCAAATGGTTCAGGGCCAAAACAGAGGAATCTCGAAACAAGTTCATGCATTCTGGAATACTCAAGAGAAATGAGGAGGGTGGGTGAGTTTCCACGCAATTCCGAGACGTTGTAAAAAGTTCGTCATCCTCTGCCTCAAGTTCTCCCATATGCTTCAGGCCAATATCGGAGGAATCTCCAAACAATTCATGCATTCTGGAATCCTCACGAAAAATGAGGAGGGTGGGTGAGTTTCCAAGCAATTCCGAGACGTTGAAAAAAGTTCGTCTTCTTCTGCCTCACGTAGTCCCAAATGGTTCAGGGCCCAAACAGAGGAATCACGAAACAAGTTCATGCATTCTGGAATAATCAAGAGAAATGAGGAGGGTGGGTGAGTTTCTACGCAATTCCAAGACGTTGAAAAAAGTTCGTCTTCTTCTGCCTCAAGTTGTCCCATATGGTTCAGGGCCCAAACGGAGGAATCTCGAAACAAGTTCATGCATTCTGGAATACTCAAGAGAAATGAGGAGGGTGGGTGAGTTTCCACGCAATTCTGAGACGTTGAAAAAAGTTGGTCTTCTTCTGCCTCAAGTAGTCCCAAATGGTTCAGGGCCAAAACAGAGGAATCTCGAAACAAGTTCAAGCTTTCTGGAATCCTCACGAGAAATGAGGAGGGTGGGTGAGTTTCCACGCAATTCCGAGACTTTGAAAAAAGTTCGTCTTCTTCTGCCTCAAGTTGTCCAAAATGGTTCAGGGCCCAAACGATGGAATCTCGAAACAAGTTCATGCATTCTGGAATACTCAAGAGAAATGAGGAGGGTGGGTGAGTTTTAGCGCAATTCTGAGACGTTGAAAAAAGTTCGTCTTCATCTGCCTCAAGTTGTCCAAAATTGTTCTGGGCCCAAACGGAGGAATCTCGAAACAAGTTCATGCATTCTGGGATCCTCACGAGAAATGAGGAGGGTGGGTGAGTTTCCAAGCAATTCCGAGACGTTGAAAAAAGTTCGTCTTCTTCTGCCTCAAGTAGTCCCAAATGGTTCAGGGCCCAAACAGAGGAATCTCGAAACAAGTTCATGCATTCTGGAATACTCACGAGAAATGAGGAGGGTGCGTGAGTTTCCACGCAATTCCTAGACGTTGAAAAAAGTTCGTCTTCTTCTGCCTCAAGTTGTCCCATATGGATCAGGGCCCAAACGGAGGAATCTCGAAACAAGTTCATGCATTCTGGAATACTCAAGAGAAATGACGAGGGTGGATGAGTTTCCACACAAATCCGAGACGTTGAAAAAAGTTCGTCTTCATCTGCCTCAAGTTGTCCAAAATTGTTCAGGGCCCAAACGGAGGAATCTCGAAACAAGTTCATGCATTCTGGAATACTCAAGAGAAATGAGGAGGGTGGGTGAGTTTCCACGCAATTCCGAGACGTTGAAAAAAGTTCGTCTTGATCTGCCTCAAGTTGTCCAAAATGGTTCTGGGACCAAACGGAGGAATCTCGAAACATGTTCATGCATTCTGGGATCGTCACGAGAAATGAGGAGGGTGGGTGAGTTTCCAAGCAATTCCGAGACGTTGAAAAAAGTTCGTCTTCTTCTGCCTCAAGTAGTCCCAAATGGTTCAGGGCCCAAACAGAGGAATCACGAAACAAGTTCATGCATTCTGGAATAATCAAGAGAAATGAGGAGGGTGGGTGAGTTTCGACGCAATTCCAAGACGTTGAAAAAAGTTCGTGTTCTTCTGCCTCAAGTTGTCCCATATGGTTCAGGGCCCAAACGGAGGAATCTCGAAACAAGTTCATGCATTCTGGAATACTCAAGAGAAATGAGGAGGGTGGGTGAGTTTCCACGCAATTCCGAGACGTTGAAAAAAGTTGGTCTTCTTCTGCCTCAAGTAGTCCCAAATGGTTCAGGGCCAAAACAGAGGAATCTCGAAACAAGTTCATGCATTCTGGAATACTCAAGAGAAATGAGGAGGGTGGGTGAGTTTCCACGCAATTCCGAGACGTTGAAAAAAGTTCGTCATCCTCTGCCTCAAGTTCTCCCATATGCCTCAGGGCACAATCGGAGGAATCTCCGAACAAATTCATGCATTCTGGAATCCTCACGAAAAATGAGGAGGGTGGGTGAGTTTCCACGGAATTCCGAGACGTTGAAAAAAGTTCGTCTGCTTCTGCCTCAGGTTGTCCAAAATGGTTGAGGGCCCAAACGAAGGAATCTCCAAACAAGTTCATGCATTCTGGCATCCTCACGAGAAATGAGGAGGGTGGGTGAGTTTCCACGCAATTCCGAGACGTTGAAAAAAGTTCGTCTCCTTCTGCCTCAAGTTGTCGAAAATGGTTCAAGGCCCAAATGAAGGAATCTCGAAACAAGTTCATGCATTCTGGAATCCTCACGAGAAATGAGGAGGGTGGGTGAGTCTCCACGCAATTCCGAGACGTAGAAAAAAGTTCGTCTTCTTCTGTCTCAAGTTGTCCCATATGGTTCAGGGCCCAAACGGAGGAATCTCGAAACAAGTTCATGCATTCTGGAATACTCAAGAGAAATGACGAGGGTGGATGAGTTTCCACACAATTCCGAGACGTTGAAAAAAGTTCGTCTTCTTCTGCCTCAAGTAGTCCCAAATGGTTCAGGGCCAAAACAGAGGAATCTCGAAACAAGTTCATGCATTCTGGAATACTCAAGAGAAATGAGGAGGGTGGGTGAGTTTCCACGTAATTCCGAGACGTTGAAAAAAGTTCGTCATCCTCTGCATCATGTTGTCCAAAATGGTTCAGGGCCCAAACGGAGGAATCTCGAAACAAGTTCATGCATTCTGGAGTACTCAAGAGAAATGAGGAGGGTGGGTGAGTTTCCACGCAATTCCGAGACGTTGAAAAAAATTCGTCTTGATCTGCCTCAAGTTGTCCAAAATGGTTCTGGGACCAAACGGAGGAATCTCGAAACATGTTCATGCATTCTGGGATCGTCACGAGAAATGAGGAGGGTGGGTGAGTTTCCAAGCAATTCCGGGATGTTGAAAAAAGTTCGTCTTCTTCTGCCTCAAGTAGTCCCAAATGGTTCAGGGCCCAAACAGAGGGATCACGAAACAAGTTCATGCATTCTGGAATAATCAAGAGAAATGAGGAGGGTGGGTGAGTTTCTACGCAATTCCTAGACGTTGAAAAAAGTTCGTCTTCTTCTGCCTTAAGTTGTCCCATATGGTTCAGCGCCCAAACGGAGGAATCTCGAAACAACTTCATGCATTCTGGAATACTCAAGAGAAATGAGGAGGGTGGGTGAGTTTCCACGCAATTTCGAGACGTTGAAAAAAGTTGGTCTTCTTCTGCCTCAAGTAGTCCCAAATGGTTCAGCGCCAAAACAGAGGAATCTCGAAACAAGTTCATGCATTCTGGAATACTCAAGAGAAATGAGGAGGGTGGGTGAGTTTCTACGCAATTCCGAGACGTTGAAAAAAGTTCGTCATCCTCTGCCTCAAGTTCTCCCATATGCTTCAGGGCACAATCGGAGGAATCTCCAAACAAATTCATGCATTCTGGAATCCTCACGAAAAATGAGGAGGGTGGGTGAGTTTCCATGGAATTCCGAGACGTTGAAAAAAGTTCGTCTCCTTCTGCCTCAAGTTGTCCAAAATGGTTCAGGTCCCGAACGAAGGAATCTCGAAACAAGTTCATGCATTCTGGCATCCTCACGAGAAATGAGGAGGGTGGGTGAGTCTCCACGCAATTCCGAGACGTTGAAAAAAGTTCGTCTCCTTCTGCCTCAAGTTGTCCCATATGGATCAGGGCCCAAACGGAGGAATCTCGAAACAAGTTCATGCATTCCCAATACTCAAGAGAAATGAGGTGTGTGGGTGAGTTTCCACGCAATTCCGAGACGTTGAAAAATGTTTGTCTTCTTCTGCCTCAAGTTGTCGAAAATGGTTCACGGCCTAAATGCAGGAATCTCGAAACAAGTTCATGCATTCTGGAATCCTCACGAGAAATGAGGAGGGTGGGTGAGTCTCCACGCAATTCCGAGACGTTGAAAAAAGTTCGTCTTCTTCTATCTGAAGTTGTCCAAAATGGTTCAAGGCCCAAAAGAAGGAATCTTGAAACAAGTTCATGCATTCTGGAATCCTCACGAGAAATGAGGAGGGTGGGTGAGTTTCCACGCAATTCCGAGATGTTGAAAAAAGTTCGTCTTCTTCTGCCTCAAGTTCTCCCATATGGTTCAGGGCCCAAACGGAGGAATCTCGAAACAAGTTCATGAATTCTGTAATACTCAAGAGAAATGAGGAGGGTGGGTGAGTTTCCACGCAATTCCGAGACGTTGAAAAAAGTTCGTCTTTATCTACCTCAAGTTGTCCAAAATGGTTCTGGGACCAAACGGAGGAATCTCAAAACATGTTCATGCATTCTGGGATCGTCACGAGAAATGAGGAGGGTGGGTGAGTTTCCAAGCAATTCCGAGACCTTGAAAAAAGTTCGTCTTCTTCTGCCTCAAGTAGTCCCAAATGGTTCAGGGCCCAAACAGAGGAATCTCGAAACAAGTTCATGCATTCTGGAATACTCAAGAGAAATGAGGAGGGTGGGTGAGTTTCTACGCACTACCGAGACGTTGAAAAAAGTTCGTCTTCTTCTGCCTCAAGTAGTCCCAAATGGTTCAGGGCCAAAACAGAGGAATCTCGAAACAAGTTCATGCATTCTGGAATACTCAAGAGAAATGAGGAGGGTGGGTGAGTTTCCACGCAATTCCGAGACGTTGAAAAAAGTTCGTCTTCTTCTGCCTCAAGTAGTCCCAAATGGTTCAGGGCCCAAACAGAGGAATCACGAAACAAGTTCATGCATTCTGGAATAATCAAGAGAAATGAGGAGGGTGGGTGAGTTTCTACGCAATTCCAAGACGTTGAAAAAAGTTCGTCTTCTTCTGCCTCAAGTTGTCCCATATGGTTCAGGGCCCAAACGGAGGAATCTCGAAACAAGTTCATGCATTCTGGAATACTCAAGAGAAATGAGGAGGGTGGGTGAGTTTCCACGCAATTCTGAAACGTTGAAAAAAGTTGGTCTTCTTCTGCCTCAAGTAGTTCCAAATGGTTCAGGGCCAAAACAGAGGAATCTCGAAACAAGTTCATGCATTCTGGAATACTCAAGAGAAATGAGGAGGGTGGGTGAGTTTCCACACAATTCCGAGACGTTGAAAAAAGTTCGTCATCCTCTGCCTCAAGTTCTCCCATATGCTTCAGGGCACACTCGGAGGAATCTCCAAACAAATTCATGCATTCTGGAATCCTCACGAAAAATGTGGAGGGTGGGTGAGTTGCCACGGAATTTCGAGACGTTGAAAAAAGTTCGTCTTCTTCTGCCTCAGGTTGTCCAAAATGGTTCAGGGCCCAAACGAAGGAATCTCGAAACAAGTTCATGCATTCTGGCATCCTCACGAGAAATGAGGAGGGTGGGTGAGTTTCCACGCAATTCCGAGACGTTGAAAAAAGTTCGTCTCCTTCTTCCTCAAGTTGTCCCATATGGATCAGGGCCCAAACGGAGGAATCTCGAAACAAGTTCATGTATTCCAAATACTCAAGAGAAATGAGGAGTGTGGGTGAATTTCCACGCAATTCCGAGACGTTGAAAAATGTTCGTCTTCTTCTGCCTCAAGTTGTCGAAAATGGTTCACGGCCCAAATGAAGGAATCTCGAAACAAGTTCATGCATTCTGGAATCCTCACGAGAAATGAGGAGGGTGGGTGAGTTTCCACGCAATTCCGAGATTTTGAAAAAAGTTCGTCTTCTTCAGCCTCAAGTTCTCCCATATGGTTCAGGGCCCAAACGGAGGAATCTCGAAACAAGTTCATGAATTCTGGAATCCTCACGAGAAATGAGGAGCGTGGATGAGTTTCCACGCAATTCCGAGACGTTGAAAAAAGTTGGTCTTCTTCTGCCTCAAGTACTCCCAAATGGTTCAGGGCCAAAACAGAGGAATCTCGAAACAAGTTCATGCATTCTGGAATCCTCACGAGAAATGAGGAGGGTGGGTGAGTCTCCACGCAATTCCGAGACGTTGAAAAAAGTTCGTCTCCTTCTGCCTCAAGTTGTCCCATATGGATCAGGGCCCAAACGGAGGAATCTCGAAACAAGTTCATGCATTCCCAATACTCAAGAGAAATGAGGTGTGTGGGTGAGTTTCCACGCAATTCCGAGACGTTGAAAAATGTTCGTCTTCTTCTGCCTCAAGTTGTCGAAAATGGTTCACGGCCTAAATGCAGGAATCTCGAAACAAGTTCATGCATTCTGGAATCCTCACGAGAAATGAGGAGGGTGGGTGAGTCTCCACGCAATTCCGAGACGTTGAAAAAAGTTCGTCTTCTTCTATCTGAAGTTGTCCAAAATGGTTCAAGGCCCAAAAGAAGGAATCTTGAAACAAGTTCATGCATTCTGGAATCCTCACGAGAAATGAGGAGGGTGGGTGAGTTTCCACGCAATTCCGAGATGTTGAAAAAAGTTCGTCTTCTTCTGCCTCAAGTTCTCCCATATGGTTCAGGGCCCAAACGGAGGAATCTCGAAACAAGTTCATGAATTCTGTAATACTCAAGAGAAATGAGGAGGGTGGGTGAGTTTCCACGCAATTCCGAGACGTTGAAAAAAGTTCGTCTTTATCTACCTCAAGTTGTCCAAAATGGTTCTGGGACCAAACGGAGGAATCTCAAAACATGTTCATGCATTCTGGGATCGTCACGAGAAATGAGGAGGGTGGGTGAGTTTCCAAGCAATTCCGAGACCTTGAAAAAAGTTCGTCTTCTTCTGCCTCAAGTAGTCCCAAATGGTTCAGGGCCCAAACAGAGGAATCTCGAAACAAGTTCATGCATTCTGGAATACTCAAGAGAAATGAGGAGGGTGGGTGAGTTTCTACGCACTACCGAGACGTTGAAAAAAGTTCGTCTTCTTCTGCCTCAAGTAGTCCCAAATGGTTCAGGGCCAAAACAGAGGAATCTCGAAACAAGTTCATGCATTCTGGAATACTCAAGAGAAATGAGGAGGGTGGGTGAGTTTCCACGCAATTCCGAGACGTTGAAAAAAGTTCGTCTTCTTCTGCCTCAAGTAGTCCCAAATGGTTCAGGGCCCAAACAGAGGAATCACGAAACAAGTTCATGCATTCTGGAATAATCAAGAGAAATGAGGAGGGTGGGTGAGTTTCTACGCAATTCCAAGACGTTGAAAAAAGTTCGTCTTCTTCTGCCTCAAGTTGTCCCATATGGTTCAGGGCCCAAACGGAGGAATCTCGAAACAAGTTCATGCATTCTGGAATACTCAAGAGAAATGAGGAGGGTGGGTGAGTTTCCACGCAATTCTGAAACGTTGAAAAAAGTTGGTCTTCTTCTGCCTCAAGTAGTTCCAAATGGTTCAGGGCCAAAACAGAGGAATCTCGAAACAAGTTCATGCATTCTGGAATACTCAAGAGAAATGAGGAGGGTGGGTGAGTTTCCACACAATTCCGAGACGTTGAAAAAAGTTCGTCATCCTCTGCCTCAAGTTCTCCCATTTGCTTCAGGGCACACTCGGAGGAATCTCCAAACAAATTCATGCATTCTGGAATCCTCACGAAAAATGTGGAGGGTGGGTGAGTTGCCACGGAATTTCGAGACGTTGAAAAAAGTTCGTCTTCTTCTGCCTCAGGTTGTCCAAAATGGTTCAGGGCCCAAACGAAGGAATCTCGAAACAAGTTCATGCATTCTGGCATCCTCACGAGAAATGAGGAGGGTGGGTGAGTTTCCACGCAATTCCGAGACGTTGAAAAAAGTTCGTCTCCTTCTTCCTCAAGTTGTCCCATATGGATCAGGGCCCAAACGGAGGAATCTCGAAACAAGTTCATGTATTCCAAATACTCAAGAGAAATGAGGAGTGTGGGTGAATTTCCACGCAATTCCGAGACGTTGAAAAATGTTCGTCTTCTTCTGCCTCAAGTTGTCGAAAATGGTTCACGGCCCAAATGAAGGAATCTCGAAACAAGTTCATGCATTCTGGAATCCTCACGAGAAATGAGGAGGGTGGGTGAGTTTCCACGCAATTCCGAGATTTTGAAAAAAGTTCGTCTTCTTCAGCCTCAAGTTCTCCCATATGGTTCAGGGCCCAAACGGAGGAATCTCGAAACAAGTTCATGAATTCTGGAATCCTCACGAGAAATGAGGAGCGTGGATGAGTTTCCACGCAATTCCGAGACGTTGAAAAAAGTTGGTCTTCTTCTGCCTCAAGTACTCCCAAATGGTTCAGGGCCAAAACAGAGGAATCTCGAAACAAGTTCATGCATTCTGGAATCCTCACGAGAAATGAGGAGGGTGGGTGAGTCTCCACGCAATTCCGAGACGTTGAAAAAAGTTCGTCTCCTTCTGCCTCAAGTTGTCCCATATGGATCAGGGCCCAAACGGAGGAATCTCGAAACAAGTTCATGCATTCCCAATACTCAAGAGAAATGAGGTGTGTGGGTGAGTTTCCACGCAATTCCGAGACGTTGAAAAATGTTCGTCTTCTTCTGCCTCAAGTTGTCGAAAATGGTTCACGGCCTAAATGCAGGAATCTCGAAACAAGTTCATGCATTCTGGAATCCTCACGAGAAATGAGGAGGGTGGGTGAGTCTCCACGCAATTCCGAGACGTTGAAAAAAGTTCGTCTTCTTCTATCTGAAGTTGTCCAAAATGGTTCAAGGCCCAAAAGAAGGAATCTTGAAACAAGTTCATGCATTCTGGAATCCTCACGAGAAATGAGGAGGGTGGGTGAGTTTCCACGCAATTCCGAGATGTTGAAAAAAGTTCGTCTTCTTCTGCCTCAAGTTCTCCCATATGGTTCAGGGCCCAAACGGAGGAATCTCGAAACAAGTTCATGAATTCTGTAATACTCAAGAGAAATGAGGAGGGTGGGTGAGTTTCCACGCAATTCCGAGACGTTGAAAAAAGTTCGTCTTTATCTACCTCAAGTTGTCCAAAATGGTTCTGGGACCAAACGGAGGAATCTCAAAACATGTTCATGCATTCTGGGATCGTCACGAGAAATGAGGAGGGTGGGTGAGTTTCCAAGCAATTCCGAGACCTTGAAAAAAGTTCGTCTTCTTCTGCCTCAAGTAGTCCCAAATGGTTCAGGGCCCAAACAGAGGAATCTCGAAACAAGTTCATGCATTCTGGAATACTCAAGAGAAATGAGGAGGGTGGGTGAGTTTCTACGCACTACCGAGACGTTGAAAAAAGTTCGTCTTCTTCTGCCTCAAGTAGTCCCAAATGGTTCAGGGCCAAAACAGAGGAATCTCGAAACAAGTTCATGCATTCTGGAATACTCAAGAGAAATGAGGAGGGTGGGTGAGTTTCCACGCAATTCCGAGACGTTGAAAAAAGTTCGTCATCCTCTGCCTCAAGTTCTCCCATATGCTTCAGGGCACAATCGGAGGAATCTCCAAACAAATTGATGCATTCTGGAATCCTCACGAAAAATGAGGAGGGTGGGTGAGTTTCCAAGCAATTCCGAGACGTTGAAAAAAGTTCGTCTTCTTCTGCCTCAAGTAGTCCCAAATGGTTCAGGGCCCAAACAGAGGAATCACGAAACAAGTTCATGCATTCTGGAATAATCAAGAGAAATGAGGAGGGTGGGTGAGTTTCTACGCAATTCCAAGACGTTGAAAAAAGTTCGTCTTCTTCTGCCTCAAGTTGTCCCATATGGTTCAGGGCCCAAACGGAGGAATCTCGAAACAAGTTCATGCATTCTGGAATACTCAAGAGAAATGAGGAGGGTGGGTGAGTTTCCACGCAATTCTGAGACTTGAAAAAAGTTGGTCTTCTTCTGCCTCAAGTAGTTCCAAATGGTTCAGGGCCAAAACAGAGGAATCTCGAAACAAGTTCATGCATTCTGGAATACTCAAGAGAAATGAGGAGGGTGGGTGAGTTTCCACGCAATTCCGAGACGTTGAAAAAAGTTCGTCATCCTCTGCCTCAAGTTCTCCCATATGCTTCAGGGCACACTCGGAGGAATCTCCAAACAAATTCATGCATTCTGGAATCCTCACGAAAAATGTGGAGGGTGGGTGAGTTGCCACGGAATTTCGAGACGTTGAAAAAAGTTCGTCTTCTTCTGCCTCAGGTTGTCCAAAATGGTTCAGGGCCCAAACGAAGGAATCTCGAAACAAGTTCATGCATTCTGGCATCCTCACGAGAAATGAGGAGGGTGGGTGAGTTTCCACGCAATTCCGAGACGTTGAAAAAAGTTCGTCTCCTTCTTCCTCAAGTTGTCCCATATGGATCAGGGCCCAAACGGAGGAATCTCGAAACAAGTTCATGCATTCCAAATACTCAAGAGAAATGAGGAGTGTGGGTGAATTTCCACGCAATTCCGAGACGTTGAAAAATGTTCGTCTTCTTCTGCCTCAAGTTGTCGAAAATGGTTCACGGCCCAAAAGAAGGAATCTCGAAACAAGTTCATGCATTCTGGAATCCTCACGAGAAATGAGGAGGGTGGGTGAGTTTCCACGCAATTCCGAGATTTTGAAAAAAGTTCGTCTTCTTCAGCCTCAAGTTCTCCCATATGGTTCAGGGCCCAAACGGAGGAATCTCGAAACAAGTTCATGAATTCTGGAATCCTCCCGAGAAATGAGGAGCGTGGGTGAGTTTCCACGCAATTCCGAGACGTTGAAAAAAGTTGGTCTTCTTCTGCCTCAAGTACTCCCAAATGGTTCAGGGCCAAAACAGAGGAATCTCGAAACAAGTTCATGCATTCTGGAATCCTCACGAGAAATGAGGAGGGTGGGTGAGTCTCCACGCAATTCCGAGACGTTGAAAAAAGTTCGTCTTCTTCTGTCTCAAGTTGTCCAAAAAGGTTCAAGGCCCAAAAGAAGGAATCTCGAAACAAGTTCATGCATTCTGGAATCCTCACGAGAAATGAGGAGGGTGGGTGAGTTTCCACGCAATTTCGAGATGTTGAAAAAAGTTCGTCTTCTTCTGCCTCAAGTTCTCCCATATGGTTCAGCGCCCAAACGGAGGAATCTCGAAACAAGTTCATGAATTCTTTAATACTGAAGAGAAATGAGGAGAGTGGGTGAGTTTCCACGCAATTCCGAGACGTTGAAAAAGGTTCGTCTTCATCTGCCTCAAGTTGTCCAAAATGGTTCTGGGACCAAACGGAGGAATCTCGAAACATGTTCATGCATTCTGGGATCGTCACGAGAAATGAGGAGGGTGGGTGAGTTTCCAAGCAAATCCGAGACATTGAAAAAAGTTCGTCTTCTTCTGCCTCAAGTAGTCCCAAATGGTTCAGGGCCCAAACAGAGGAATCTGGAAACAAGTTCATGCATTCTGGAATACTCAAGAGAAATGAGGAGGGTGGGTGAGTTTCTACGCAATACCGAGACGTTGAAAAAAGTTCGTCTTCTTCTGCCTCAAGTTGTCCCAAATGGTTCAAGGCCCAAACGGAGGAATCTCGAAACAAGTTGATGCATTCTGGAATATTCAAGAGAAATGAGGAGGGTGGGTGAGGTTCCACGCAATTCTGAGACGTTGAAAAAAGTTCGTCTTCCTCTGCTTCAAGTTGTCCAAAATTGTTCTGGGCCCAAACGGAGGAATCTCGAAACCAGTTCAAGCAATCTGGGATCCTCACGAGAAATGAGGAGGGTCGGTGAGTTTCCAAGCAATTCCGAGACGTTGAAAAAAGTTGGTCTTCTTCTGCCTCAAGTAGTCGCAAATGGTTCAGGGCCAAAACAGAGGAATCTCGAAACAAGTTCATGCATTCTGGAATACTCAAGAGAAATGAGGAGGGTGGGTGACGTTCCACGGAATTCCGAGACGTTGAAAAAAGTTCGTCTTCTTCTGCCTCAGGTTGTCCAAAATGGTTCAGGGCCCAAACGAAGGAATCTCGAAACAAGTTCATGCATTCTGGAATCCTCACGAGAAATGAGGAGGGTGGGTGAGTTTCCACGCAATTCCGAGACGTTGAAAAAAGTTGGTCTTCTTCTGCCTCAAGTACTCCCAAATGGTACAGGGCCCAAACGAAGGAATCTCGAAACAAGTTTATGCATTCTGGAATCCTCACGAAAAATGAGAAGGGTGGGTGAGTTTCCACACAATTCCGAGACGTTGAAAAAAGTTCGTCTTCCTCTGCCTCAAGTTGTCCAAAAAGGTTCAGGGCCCAAACGGAGGAATCTCGTAACAAGTTCATGCTTTCTGGAATCCTCACGAGAAATGAGGAGGGTGGGTGAGTTTCCACGCAATTCCGAGACTTTGAAAAAAGTTCGTCTTCTTCTGCCTCAAGTTGTCCAAAATGGTTCAGGGCCCAAACGATGGAATCTCGAAACAAGTTCATGCATTCTGGAATACTCAAGAGAAATGAGGAGGGTGGGTGAGTTTTAGCGCAATTCTGAGACGTTGAAAAAAGTTCGTCTTCATCTGCCTCAAGTTGTCCAAAATTGTTCTGGGCCCAAACGGAGGAATCTCGAAACAAGTTCATGCATTCTGGGATCCTCACGAGAAATGAGGAGGGTGGGTGAGTTTCCAAGCAATTCCGAGACGTTGAAAAAAGTTCGTCTTCTTCTGCCTCAAGTAGTCCCAAATGGTTCAGGGCCCAAACAGAGGAATCTCGAAACAAGTTCATGCATTCTGGAATACTCACGAGAAATGCGGAGGGTGCGTGAGTTTCCACGCAATTCCGAGATGTTGAAAAAAGTTCGTCTTCTTCTGCCTCAAGTTCTCCCATATGGTTCAGCGCCCAAACGGAGGAATCTCGAAACAAGTTCATGAATTCTGTAATACTGAAGAGAAATGAGGAGAGTGGGTGAGTTTCCACGCAATTCCGGGACGTTGAAAAAGGTTCGTCTTCATCTGCCTCAAGTTGTCCAAAATGGTTCTGGGACCAAACGGAGGAATCTCGAAACAAGTTCATGCATTCCCAATACTCAAGAGAATGAGGAGTGTGGGTGAGTTTCCCCGCAATTCCGAGACGTTGAAAAATGTTCGTCTTCTTCTGCCTCAAGTTGTCGAAAATGGTTCAAGGCCCAAAGGAAGGAATCTCGAAACAAGTTCATGCATTCTGGAATCCTCACGAGAAATGAGGAGGGTGGGTGAGTCTCCACGCAATTCCGAGACGTTGAAAAAAGTTCGTCTTCTTCTGTCTCAAGTTGTCCAAAATGGTTCAAGGCCCAAAAGAAGGAATCTCGAAACAAGTTCATGCATTCTGGAATCCTCACGAGAAATGAGGAGGGTGGGTGAGTTTCCACGCAATTCCGAGACGTTGAAAAAAGTTCGTCTTCTTCTGCCTCAAGTTCTCCCATATGGTTCAGGGCCCAAACGGAGGATTCTCGAAACAAGTTCATGAATTCTGTAATACTCAAGAGAAATGAGGAGGGTGGGTGAGTTTCCACGCAATTCCGAGACGTTGAAATAAGTTCGTCTTCATCTGCCTCAAGTTGTCCAAAATGGTTCTGGGACCAAACGGAGGAATCTCGAAACATGTTCATGCATTCTGGGATCGTCACGCGAAATGAGGAGGGTGGGTGAATTTCCACGCAATTCCGAGACGTTGAAAAAAGTTCGTCTTCCTCTGCCTCAAGTTATCCCATATGGTTCAGGGCACAATATGAGGAATCTCCAAACAAGTTCATGCATTCTGGAATACTCAAGAGAAATGAGGAGGGTGGGTGAGTTTCCACGCAATTCTGAGACGTTGAAAAAAGTTCGTCTTCTTCTGCCTCAAGTAGTCCCAAATAGTTCAGGGCCCAAATGATGGAAACTCGAAACAAGTTCATGCATTCTGGAATACTCAAGAGAAATGAGGAGGGTGGGTGAGTTTCCACGCAATTCCGGGACGTTGAAAAAAGTTCGTCTTCTTCTGCCTCAAGTAGTCCCACATGGTTCAGGGCCAAAACAGAGGAATCTCGAAACAAGTTCATGCATTCTGGGATCGTCACGAGAAATGAAGTGGGTGGGTGAGTTTCCAAGCAATTCCGAGACGTTGAAAAAAGTTCGTCTTCTTCTTCCTCAAGTAGTCCCAAATGGTTCAGGGCCAAAACAGAGGAATCTCGAAACAAGTTCATGCATTCTGGAATACTCAAGAGAAATGAGGAGGGTGGGTGAGTTTCGACCCAATTCCAAGACGTTGAAAAAAGTTCGTCTTCCACTGCCTCAAGTTGTCCCATATGGTTCAGGGCCCAAACGGAGGAATCTCGAAACAAGTTCATGCATTCTGGAATACTCAAGAGAAATGAGGAGGGTGGGTGAGTTTCGACGCAATTCCGAGACGTTGAAAAAAGTTCGTCTTCATCTGCCTCAAGTTGTCCAAAATGGTTCTGGGCCCAAACGGAGGAATCTCGATACATGTTCGTGAATTCTGGGATCCTCACGAGAAATGAGGAGGGTGGGTGAGTCTCCAAGCAATTCCGAGACGTTGAAAAAGGTTCGTCTTCATCTGCCTCAAGTTGTCCAAAATGGTTCTGGGACCAAACGGAGGAATCTCGAAACATGTTCATGCATTCTGGGATCGTCACGAGAAATGAGGAGGGTGGGTGAGTTTCCAAGCAAATCCGAGACATTGAAAAAAGTTCGTCTTCTTCTGCCTCAGGTTGTCCAAAATGGTTCAGGGCCCAAACGAAGGAATCTCGAAACAAGTTCATGCATTCTGGAATCCTCACGAGAAATGAGGAGGGTGGGTGAGTTTCCACGCAATTCCGAGACTTTGAAAAAAGTTCGTCTTCTTCTGCCTCAAGTTGTCCAAAATGGTTCAGGGCCCAAACGATGGAATCTCGAAACAAGTTCATGCATTTTGGAATACTCAAGAGAAATGAGTTGGGTGGGTGAGTTTTAGCGCAATTCTGAGACGTTGAAAAAAGTTCGTCTTCATCTGCCTCAAGTTGTCCAAAATTGTTCTGGGCCCAAACGGAGGAATCTCGAAACAAGTTCATGCATTCTGGGATCCTCACGAGAAATGAGAAGGGTGGGTGAGTGTCCAAGCAATTCCGAGACGTTGAAAAAAGTTCGTCTTCTTCTGCCTCAAGTAGTCCCAAATGGTTCAGGGCCCAAACAGAGGAATCTCGAAACAAGTTCATGCATTCTGGAATACTCACGAGAAATGAGGAGGGTGCGTGAGTTTCCACGCAATTCCTAGACGTTGAAAAAAGTTCGTCTTCTTCTGCCTCAAGTTGTCCCATATGGATCAGGGCCCAAACGGAGGAATCTCGAAACAAGTTCATGCATTCCCAATACTCAAGAGAAATGAGGAGTGTGGGTGAGTTTCCCCGCAATTCCGAGACGTTGAAAAATGTTCGTCTTCTTCTGCCTCAAGTTGTCGAAAATGGTTCAAGGCCCAAAGGAAGGAATCTCGAAACAAGTTCATGCATTCTGGAATCCTCACGAGAAATGAGGAGGGTGGGTGAGTCTCCACGCAATTCCGAGACGTTGAAAAAAGTTCGTCTTCTTCTGTCTCAAGTTGTCCAAAATGGTTCAAGGCCCAAAAGAAGGAATCTCGAAACAAGTTCATGCATTCTGGAATCCTCACGAGAAATGAGGAGGGTGGGTGAGTTTCCACGCAATTCCGAGACGTTGAAAAAAGTTCGTCTTCTTCTGCCTCAAGTTCTCCCATATGGTTCAGGGCCCAAACGGAGGATTCTCGAAACAAGTTCATGAATTCTGTAATACTCAAGAGAAATGAGGAGGGTGGGTGAGTTTCCACGCAATTCCGAGACGTTGAAAAAAGTTCGTCTTCATCTGCCTCAAGTTGTCCAAAATGGTTCTGGGACCAAACGGAGGAATCTCGAAACATGTTCATGCATTCTGGGATCGTCACGCGAAATGAGGAGGGTGGGTGAATTTCCACGCAATTCCGAGACGTTGAAAAAAGCTCGTCTTCCTCTGCCTCAAGTTATCCCATATGGTTCAGGGCACAATATGAGGAATCTCCAAACAAGTTCATGCATTCTGGAATACTCACGAGAAATGAGGAGGGTGGGTGAGTTTCCACGCAATTCTGAGACGTTGAAAAAAGTTCGTCTTCTTCTGCCTCAAGTTCTCCCATATGGTTCAGGGCCCAAACGGAGGATTCTCGAAACAAGTTCATGAATTCTGTAATACTCAAGAGAAATGAGGAGGGTGGGTGAGTTTCCACGCAATTCCGGGACGTTGAAAAAAGTTCGTCTTCTTCTGCCTCAAGATGTCCCACATGGTTCAGGGCCAAAACAGAGGAATCTCGAAACAAGTTCATGCATTCTGGGATCCTCACGAGAAATGAAGTGGGTGGGTGAGTTTCCAAGCAATTCCGAGACGTTGAAAAAAGTTCGTCTTCTTCTGCCTCAAGTAGTCCCAAATGGTTCAGGGCCCAAACAGAGGAATCTCGAAACAAGTTCATGCATTCTGGAATACTCAAGAGAAATGAGGAGGGTGGGTGAGTTTCGACCCAATTCCAAGACGTTGAAAAAAGTTCGTCTTCCACTGCCTCAAGTTGTCCCATATGGTTCAGGGCCCAAACGGAGGAATCTCGAAACAAGTTCATGCATTCTGGAATACTCAAGAGAAATGAGGAGGGTGGGTGAGTTTCGACGCACTTCCGAGACGTTGAAAAAAGTTCGTCTTCATCTGCCTCAAGTTGTCCAAAATGGTTCTGGGCCCAAACGGAGGAATCTCGATACATGTTCGTGAATTCTGGGATCCTCACGAGAAATGAGGAGGGTAGGTGAGTTTCCAAGCAATTCCGAGACGTTGAAAAAAGTTGGTCTTCTTCTGCCTCAAGTAGTCCCAAATGGTTCAGGGCCAAAACAGAGGAATCTCGAAACAAGTTCATGCATTCTGGAATACTCAAGAGAAATGAGGAGGGTAGGTGAGTTTCCACGGAATTCCGAGACGTTGAAAAAAGTTCGTCTTCTTCTGCCTCAGGTTGTCCAAAATGGTTCAGGGCCCAAACGCAGGAATCTCGAAACAAGTTCATGCATTCTGGAATCCTCACGAGAAATGAGGAGGGTGGGTGAGTTTCCACGCAATTCCGAGACGTTGAAAAAAGTTGGTCTTCTTCTGCCTCAAGTACTCCCAAATGGTACAGGGCCCAAACGAAGGAATCTCGAAACAAGTTTATGCATTCTGGAATCCTCACGAAAAATGAGAAGGGTGGGTGAGTTTCCACACAATTCCGAGACGCTGAAAAAAGTTCGTCTTCCTCTGCCTCAAGTTGTCCAAAATGGTTCAGGGCCCAAACGGAGGAATCTCGTAACAAGTTCATGCTTTCTGGAATCCTCACCAGAAATGAGGAGGGTGGGTGAGTTTCCACGCAATTCCGAGACTTTGAAAAAAGTTCGTCTTCTTCTGCCTCAAGTTGTCCAAAATGGTTCAGGGCCCAAACGATGGAATCTCGAAACAAGTTCATGCATTTTGGAATACTCAAGAGAAATGAGTTGGGTGGGTGAGTTTTAGCGCAATTCTGAGACGTTGAAAAAAGTTCGTCTTCATCTGCCTCAAGTTGTCCAAAATTGTTCTGGGCCCAAACGGAGGAATCTCGAAACAAGTTCATGCATTCTGGGATCCTCACGAGAAATGAGGAGGGTGGGTGAGTTTCCAAGCAATTCCGAGACGTTGAAAAAAGTTCGTCTTCTTCTGCCTCAAGTAGTCCCAAATGGTTCAGGGCCCAAACAGAGGAATCTCGAAACAAGTTCATGCATTCTGGAATACTCACGAGAAATGAGGAGGGTGCGTGAGTTTCCACGCAATTCCTAGACGTTGAAAAAAGTTCGTCTTCTTCTGCCTCAAGTTGTCCCATATGGATCAGGGCCCAAACGGAGGAATCTCGAAACAAGTTCATGCATTCCCAATACTCAAGAGAAATGAGGAGTGTGGGTGAGTTTCCCCGCAATTCCGAGACGTTGAAAAATGTTCGTCTTCTTCTGCCTCAAGTTGTCGAAAATGGTTCAAGGCCCAAAGGAAGGAATCTCGAAACAAGTTCATGCATTCTGGAATCCTCACGAGAAATGAGGAGGGTGGGTGAGTCTCCACGCAATTCCGAGACGTTGAAAAAAGTTCGTCTTCTTCTGTCTCAAGTTTTCCAAAATGGTTCAAGGCCCAAAAGAAGGAATCTCGAAACAAGTTCATGCATTCTGGAATCCTCACGAGAAATGAGGAGGGTGGGTGAGTTTCCACGCAATTCCGAGACGTTGAAAAAAGTTCGTCTTCTTCTGCCTCAAGTTCTCCCATATGGTTCAGGGCCCAAACGGAGGATTCTCGAAACAAGTTCATGAATTCTGTAATACTCAAGAGAAATGAGGAGGGTGGGTGAGTTTCCACGCAATTCCGAGACGTTGAAAAAAGTTCGTCTTCATCTGCCTCAAGTTGTCCAAAATGGTTCTGGGACCAAACGGAGGAATCTCGAAACATGTTCATGCATTCTGGGATCGTCACGCGAAATGAGGAGGGTGGGTGAATTTCCACGCAATTCCGAGACGTTGAAAAAAGCTCGTCTTCCTCTGCCTCAAGTTATCCCATATGGTTCAGGGCACAATATGAGGAATCTCCAAACAAGTTCATGCATTCTGGAATACTCACGAGAAATGAGGAGGGTGGGTGAGTTTCCACGCAATTCTGAGACGTTGAAAAAAGTTCGTCTTCTTCTGCCTCAAGTTCTCCCATATGGTTCAGGGCCCAAACGGAGGATTCTCGAAACAAGTTCATGAATTCTGTAATACTCAAGAGAAATGAGGAGGATGGGTGAGTTTCCACGCAATTCCGGGACGTTGAAAAAAGTTCGTCTTCTTCTGCCTCAAGATGTCCCACATGGTTCAGGGCCAAAACAGAGGAATCTCGAAACAAGTTCATGCATTCTGGGATCCTCACGAGAAATGAAGTGGGTGGGTGAGTTTCCAAGCAATTCCGAGACGTTGAAAAAAGTTCGTCTTCTTCTGCCTCAAGTAGTCCCAAATGGTTCAGGGCCCAAACAGAGGAATCTTGAAACAAGTTCATGCATTCTGGAATACTCAAGAGAAATGAGGAGGGTGGGTGAGTTTCGACCCAATTCCAAGACGTTGAAAAAAGTTCGTCTTCCACTGCCTCAAGTTGTCCCATATGGTTCAGGGCCCAAACGGAGGAATCTCGAAACAAGTTCATGCATTCTGGAATACTCAAGAGAAATGAGGAGGGTGGGTGAGTTTCGACGCACTTCCGAGACGTTGAAAAAAGTTCGTCTTCATCTGCATCAAGTTGTCCAAAATGGTTCTGGGCCCAAACGGAGGAATCTCGATACATGTTCGTGAATTCTGGGATCCTCACGAGAAATGAGGAGGGTAGGTGAGTTTCCAAGCAATTCCGAGACGTTGAAAAAAGTTGGTCTTCTTCTGCCTCAAGTAGTCCCAAATGGTTCAGGGCCAAAACAGAGGAATCTCGAAACAAGTTCATGCATTCTGGAATACTCAAGAGAAATGAGGAGGGTAGGTGAGTTTCCACGGAATTCCGAGACGTTGAAAAAAGTTCGTCTTCTTCTGCCTCAGGTTGTCCAAAATGGTTCAGGGCCCAAACGCAGGAATCTCGAAACAAGTTCATGCATTCTGGAATCCTCACGAGAAATGAGGAGGGTGGGTGAGTTTCCACGCAATTCCGAGACGTTGAAAAAAGTTGGTCTTCTTCTGCCTCAAGTACTCCCAAATGGTACAGGGCCCAAACGAAGGAATCTCGAAACAAGTTTATGCATTCTGGAATCCTCACGAAAAATGAGAAGGGTGGGTGAGTTTCCACAGAATTCCGAGACGCTGAAAAAAGTTCGTCTTCCTCTGCCTCAAGTTGTCCAAAATGGTTCAGGGCCCAAACGGAGGAATCTCGTAACAAGTTCATGCTTTCTGGAATCCTCACCAGAAATGAGGAGGGTGGGTGAGTTTCCACGCAATTCCGAGACTTTGAAAAAAGTTCGTCTTCTTCTGCCTCAAGTTGTCCAAAATGGTTCAGGGCCCAAACGATGGAATCTCGAAACAAGTTCATGCATTTTGGAATACTCAAGAGAAATGAGTTGGGTGGGTGAGTTTTAGCGCAATTCTGAGACGTTGAAAAAAGTTCGTCTTCATCTGCCTCAAGTTGTCCAAAATTGTTCTGGGCCCAAACGGAGGAATCTCGAAACAAGTTCATGCATTCTGGGATCCTCACGAGAAATGAGGAGGGTGGGTGAGTTTCCAAGCAATTCCGAGACGTTGAAAAAAGTTCGTCTTCTTCTGCCTCAAGTAGTCCCAAATGGTTCAGGGCCCAAACAGAGGAATCTCGAAACAAGTTCATGCATTCTGGAATACTCACGAGAAATGAGGAGGGTGCGTGAGTTTCCACGCAATTCCTAGACGTTGAGAAAAGTTCGTCTTCTTCTGCCTCAAGTTGTCCCATATGGATCAGGGCCCAAACGAAGGAATCTCGAAACAAGTTCATGCATTCCCAATACTCAAGAGAAATGAGGAGTGTGGGTGAGTGTCCCCGCAATTCCGAGACGTTGAAAAATGTTCGTCTTCTTCTGCCTCAAGTTGTCGAAAATGGTTCAATTCCCAAAGGAAGGAATCTCGAAACAAGTTCATGCATTCTGGAATCCTCACGAGAAATGAGGAGGGTGGGTGAGTCTCCACGCAATTCCGAGACGTTGAAAAAAGTTCGTCTTCTTCTGTCTCAAGTTGTCCAAAATGGTTCAAGGCCCAAAAGAAGGAATCTCGAAACAAGTTCATGCATTCTGGAATCCTCACGAGAAATGAGGAGGGTGGGTGAGTCTCCAAGCAATTCCGAGACGTTGAAAAAAGTTGGTCTTCTTCTGCCTCAAGTAGTCCCAAATGGTTCAGGGCCAAAACAGAGGAATCTCGAAACAAGTACATGCATTCTGGAATACTCAAGAGAAATGAGGAGGGTAGGTGAGTTTCCACGGAATTCCGAGACGTTGAAAAAAGTTCGTCTTCTTCTGTCTCAGGTTGTCCAAAATGGTTCAGGGCCCAAACGGAGGAATCTCGAAACAAGTTCATGCATTCTGGAATCCTCACGAGAAATGAGGAGGGTGGGTGAGTTTCCACGCAATTCCGAGACGTTGAAAAAAGTTGGTCTTCTTCTGCCTCAAGTACTCCCAAATGGTACAGGGCCCAAACGAAGGAATCTCGAAACAAGTTTATGCATTCTGGAATCCTCACGAAAAATGAGAAGGGTGGGTGAGTTTCCACACAATTCCGAGACGTTGAAAAAAGTTCGTCTTCCTCTGCCTCAAGTTGTCCAAAATGGTTCAGGGCCCAAACGGAGGAATCTCGTAACAAGTTCATGCTTTCTGGAATCCTCACGAGAAATGAGGAGGGTGGGTGAGTTTCCACGCAATTCCGAGACTTTGAAAAAAGTTCGTCTTCTTCTGCCTCAAGTTGTCCAAAATGGTTCAGGGCCCAAACGATGGAATCTCGAAACAAGTTCATGCATTTTGGAATACTCAAGAGAAATGAGTTGGGTGGGTGAGTTTTAGCGCAATTCTGAGACGTTGAAAAAAGTTCGTCTTCATCTGCCTCAAGTTGTCCAAAATTGTTCTGGGCCCAAACGGAGGAATCTCGAAACAAGTTCATGCATTCTGGGATCCTCACGAGAAATGAGAAGGGTGGGTGAGTGTCCAAGCAATTCCGAGACGTTGAAAAAAGTTCGTCTTCTTCTGCCTCAAGTAGTCCCAAATGGTTCAGGGCCCAAACAGAGGAATCTCGAAACAAGTTCATGCATTCTGGAATACTCACGAGAAATGAGGAGGGTGCGTGAGTTTCCACGCAATTCCTAGACGTTGAAAAAAGTTCGTCTTCTTCTGCCTCAAGTTGTCCCATATGGATCAGGGCCCAAACGGAGGAATCTCGAAACAAGTTCATGCATTCCCAATACTCAAGAGAAATGAGGAGTGTGGGTGAGTTTCCCCGCAATTCCGAGACGTTGAAAAATGTTCGTCTTCTTCTGCCTCAAGTTGTCGAAAATGGTTCAAGGCCCAAAGGAAGGAATCTCGAAACAAGTTCATGCATTCTGGAATCCTCACGAGAAATGAGGAGGGTGGGTGAGTCTCCACGCAATTCCGAGACGTTGAAAAAAGTTCGTCTTCTTCTGTCTCAAGTTGTCCAAAATGGTTCAAGGCCCAAAAGAAGGAATCTCGAAACAAGTTCATGCATTCTGGAATCCTCACGAGAAATGAGGAGGGTGGGTGAGTTTCCACGCAATTCCGAGACGTTGAAAAAAGTTCGTCTTCTTCTGCCTCAAGTTCTCCCATATGGTTCAGGGCCCAAACGGAGGATTCTCGAAACAAGTTCATGAATTCTGTAATACTCAAGAGAAATGAGGAGGGTGGGTGAGTTTCCACGCAATTCCGAGACGTTGAAAAAAGTTCGTCTTCATCTGCCTCAAGTTGTCCAAAATGGTTCTGGGACCAAACGGAGGAATCTCGAAACATGTTCATGCATTCTGGGATCGTCACGCGAAATGAGGAGGGTGGGTGAATTTCCACGCAATTCCGAGACATTGAAAAAAGCTCGTCTTCCTCTGCCTCAAGTTATCCCATATGGTTCAGGGCACAATATGAGGAATCTCCAAACAAGTTCATGCATTCTGGAATACTCACGAGAAATGAGGAGGGTGGGTGAGTTTCCACGCAATTCTGAGACGTTGAAAAAAGTTCGTCTTCTTCTGCCTCAAGTAGTCCCAAATAGTTCAGGGCCCAAACGATGGAAACTCGAAACAAGTTCATGCATTCTGGAATACTCAAGAGAAATGAGGAGGGTGGGTGAGTTTCCACGCAATTCCGGGACGTTGAAAAAAGTTCGTCTTCTTCTGCCACAAGATGTCCCACATGGTTCAGGGCCAAAACAGAGGAATCTCGAAACAAGTTCATGCATTCTGGGATCCTCACGAGAAATGAAGTGGGTGGGTGAGTTTCCAAGCAATTCCGAGACGTTGAAAAAAGTTCGTCTTCTTCTGCCTCAAGTAGTCCCAAATGGTTCAGGGCCCAAACAGAGGAATCTCGAAACAAGTTCATGCATTCTGGAATACTCAAGAGAAATGAGGAGGGTGGGTGAGTTTCGACCCAATTCCAAGACGTTGAAAAAAGTTCGTCTTCCACTGCCTCAAGTTTTCCCATATGGTTCAGGGCCCAAACGGAGGAATCTCGAAACAAGTTCATGCATTCTGGAATACTCAAGAGAAATGAGGAGGGTGGGTGAGTTTCGACGCACTTCCGAGACGTTGAAAAAAGTTCGTCTTCATCTGCCTCAAGTTGTCCAAAATGGTTCTGGGCCCAAACGGAGGAATCTCGATACATGTTCGTGAATTCTGGGATCCTCACGAGAAATGAGGAGGGTAGGTGAGTTTCCAAGCAATTCCGAGACGTTGAAAAAAGTTGGTCTTCTTCTGCCTCAAGTAGTCCCAAATGGTTCAGGGCCAAAACAGAGGAATCTCGAAACAAGTTCATGCATTCTGGAATACTCAAGAGAAATGAGGAGGGTAGGTGAGTTTCCACGGAATTCCGAGACGTTGAAAAAAGTTCGTCTTCTTCTACCTCAGGTTGTCCAAAATGGTTCAGGGCCCAAACGCAGGAATCTCGAAACAAGTTCATGCATTCTGGAATCCTCACGAGAAATGAGGAGGGTGGGTGAGTTTCCACGCAATTCCGAGACGTTGAAAAAAGTTGGTCTTCTTCTGCCTCAAGTACTCCCAAATGGTACAGGGCCCAAACGAAGGAATCTCGAAACAAGTTTATGCATTCTGGAATCCTCACGAAAAATGAGAAGGGTGGGTGAGTTTCCACACAATTCCGAGACGCTGAAAAAAGTTCGTCTTCCTCTGCCTCAAGTTGTCCAAAATGGTTCAGGGCCCAAACGGAGGAATCTCGTAACAAGTTCATGCTTTCTGGAATCCTCACCAGAAATGAGGAGGGTGGGTGAGTTTCCACGCAATTCCGAGACTTTGAAAAAAGTTCGTCTTCTTCTGCCTCAAGTTGTCCAAAATGGTTCAGGGCCCAAACGATGGAATCTCGAAACAAGTTCATGCATTTTGGAATACTCAAGAGAAATGAGTTGGGTGGGTGAGTTTTAGCGCAATTCTGAGACGTTGAAAAAAGTTCGTCTTCATCTGCCTCAAGTTGTCCAAAATTGTTCTGGGCCCAAACGGAGGAATCTCGAAACAAGTTCATGCATTCTGGGATCCTCACGAGAAATGAGGAGGGTGGGTGAGTTTCCAAGCAATTCCGAGACGTTGAAAAAAGTTCGTCTTCTTCTGCCTCAAGTAGTCCCAAATGGTTCAGGGCCCAAACAGAGGAATCTCGAAACAAGTTCATGAATTCTGTAATACTGAAGAGAAATGAGGAGAGTGGGTGAGTTTCCACGCAATTCCGGGACGTTGAAAAAGGTTCGTCTTCATCTGCCTCAAGTTGTCCAAAATGGTTCTGGGACCAAACGGAGGAATCTCGAAACAAGTTCATGCATTCCCAATACTCAAGAGAATGAGGAGTGTGGGTGAGTTTCCCCGCAATTCCGAGACGTTGAAAAATGTTCGTCTTCTTCTGCCTCAAGTTGTCGAAAATGGTTCAAGGCCCAAAGGAAGGAATCTCGAAACAAGTTCATGCATTCTGGAATCCTCACGAGAAATGAGGAGGGTGGGTGAGTCTCCACGCAATTCCGAGACGTTGAAAAAAGTTCGTCTTCTTCTGTCTCAAGTTGTCCAAAATGGTTCAAGGCCCAAAAGAAGGAATCTCGAAACAAGTTCATGCATTCTGGAATCCTCACGAGAAATGAGGAGGGTGGGTGAGTTTCCACGCAATTCCGAGACGTTGAAAAAAGTTCGTCTTCTTCTGCCTCAAGTTCTCCCATATGGTTCAGGGCCCAAACGGAGGATTCTCGAAACAAGTTCATGAATTCTGTAATACTCAAGAGAAATGAGGAGGGTGGGTGAGTTTCCACGCAATTCCGAGACGTTGAAAAAAGTTCGTCTTCATCTGCCTCAAGTTGTCAAAAATGGTTCTGGGACCAAACGGAGGAATCTCGAAACATGTTCATGCATTCTGGGATCGTCACGCGAAATGAGGAGGGTGGATGAATTTCCACGCAATTCCGAGCCGTTGAAAAAAGTTCGTCTTCCTCTGCCTCAAGTTATCCCATATGGTTCAGGGCACAATATGAGGAATCTCCAAACAAGTTCATGCATTCTGGAATACTCACGAGAAATGAGGAGGGTGGGTGAGTTTCCACGCAATTCTGAGACGTTGAAAAAAGTTCGTCTTCTTCTGCCTCAAGTTGTCCAAAATTGTTCTGGGCCCAAACGGAGGAATCTCGAAACAAGTTCATGCATTCTGGGATCCTCACGAGAAATGAGGAGGGTGGGTGAGTCTCCACGCAATTCCGAGACGTTGAAAAAAGTTCGTCTTCTTCTGTCTCAAGTTGTCAAAAATGGTTCAAGGCCCAAAAGAAGGAATCTCGAAACATGTTCATGCATTCTGGAATCCTCACGAGAAATGAGGAGGGTGGTTGAGTTTCCAAGCAATTCCGAGACGTTGAAAAAAGTTCGTCTTCTTCTGCCTCAAGTAGTCCCAAATGGTTCAGGGCCCAAACAGAGGAATCTCGAAACAAGTTCATGCATTCTGGAATACTCAAGAGAAATGAGGAGGGTGGGTGAGTTTCGACCCAATTCCGAGACGTTGAAAAAAGTTCGTCTTCTTCTGTCTCAAGTTGTCCAAAATGGTTCAAGGCCCAAAAGAAGGAATCTCGAAACAAGTTCATGCATTCTGGAATCCTCACGAGAAATGAGGAGGGTGGGTGAGTTTCCACGCAATTCCGGGACGTTGAAAAAAGTTCGTCTTCTTCTGCCTCAAGTAGTCCCACATGATTCAAGGCCAAAACAGAGGAATCTCGAAACAAGTTCATGCATTCTGGGATCCTCACGAGAAATTAGGTGGGTGGGTGAGTTTCCAAGCAATTTCGAGACATTGAAAAAAGTTCGTCTTCTTCTGCATCAAGTAGTCCCAAATGGTTCAGGGCCCAAACAGAGGAATCTCGAAACAAGTTCATGCATTCTGGAATACTCAAGAGAAATGAGGAGGGTGGGTGAGTTTCCATGCAATTCCGAGACGTTGAAAAAAGTTCGTCTTCATCTGCCTCAAGTTGTCCAAAATGGTTCTGGGACCAAACGGAGGAATCTCGAAACATGTTCATGCATTCTGGGATCGTCATGAGAAATGAGGAGGGTGGGTGAGTTTCCACGCAATTCCGAGACGTTGAAAAAAGTTGGTCTTCTTCTACCTCAAGTACTCCCAAATGGTACAGGGCCCAAACATAGGAATCTGGAAACAAGTTTCTGCATTCTGGAATCCTCACGACAAATGAGAAGGGTGGGTGAGTTTCCACACAATTCCGAGACGTTGAAAAAAGTTCGTCTTCCTCTGCCTCAAGTTGTCCAAAATGGTTCAGGGCCCAAACGGAGGAATCTCGTAACAAGTTCATGCATTCTGGAATCCTCACGAGAAATGAGGAGGGTGGGTGAGTTTCCACGCAAGTCCGAGACTTTGAAAAAAGTTCGTCTTCTTCTGCCTCAAGTAGTCCCAAATGGTTCAGGGCCCAAACAGAGGAATCTCGAAACAAGTTCATGCATTCTGGAATACTCAAGAGAAATGAGGAGGGTGGGTGAGTTTCGACACAATTAAGAGACGTTGAACAAAGTTCGTCTTCTTCTGCCTCAAGTTGTCCCAAATTGTTCAGCCCGCAAACGGAGGAATCTCCAAACAAGTTCATGCATTCTGGAATCCTCACGAAAAATGAGGAGGGTGGGTGAGTTTCCACGGAATTCCGAGACGTTGAAAAAAGTTTGTCTTCTTCTGTCTCAAGTTGTCCAAAATGGTTCAGGGCCCAAACGGAGGAATCTCGTAACAAGTTCATGCATTCTGGAATCCTGACGAGAAATGATGAGGGTGGGTGAGTTTCCACGTAATTCCGACACTTTGAAAAAAGTTCGTCTTTTTCTGCCTCAAGTTGCCCAAAATGGTTCAGGGCCCAAACGATGGAATCTCGAAAAAAGTTCATGCATTCTGGAATACTCAAGAGAAATGAGGAGGGTGGGTGAGTTTCAGCGCAATTCTGAGACGTTGAAAAAAGTTCGTCTTCATCTGCCTCAAGTTGTCCAAAATTGTTCTGGGCCCAAACGGAGAAATCTCGAAACAAGTTCATGCATTCTGGGATCCTCACGAAAAATGAGGAGGGTGGGTGAGTTTCCACGCAATTCCGAGACTTTGAAAAAAGTTCGTCTTCTTCTGCCTCAAGTTGTCCAAAATGGTTCAGGGCCCAAACGATGGAATCTCAAAACAAGTTCATGCATTCTGGAATACTCAAGAGAAATGAGGAGGGTGGGTGAGTTTCAGCGCAATTCTGAGACGTTGAAAAAAGTTCGTCTTCATCTGCCTCAAGTTGTCCAAAATTGTTCTTGCCCCAAACGGAGGAATCTCGAAACAAGTTCATGCATTCTGGGATCCTCACGAGAAATGAGAAGGGTGGGTGAGTTTCCACACAATTCCGAGACGTTGAAAAAAGTTCGTCTTCCTCTGCCTCAAGTTGTCCAAAATGGTTCAGGGCCCAAACGGAGGAATCTCGTAACAAGTTCATGCATTCTGGAATCCTCACGAGAAATGAGGAGGGTGGGTGAGTTTCCACGCAATTCCGAGACTTTGAAAAAAGTTCGTCTTCTTCTGCCTCAAGTTGTCCAAAATGGTTCGGGGCCCAAACGATGGAATCTCGAAACAAGTTCATGCATTATGGAATACTCAAGAGAAATGAGGAGGGTGGGTGAGTTTTAGCGCAATTCTGAGACGTTGAAAAAAGTTCGTCTTCATCTGCCTCAAGTTGTCCAAAATTGTTCTGGGCCCAAACAGAGGAATCTCGAAACAAGTTCATGCATTCTGGGATCCTCACAAGAAATGAGGAGGGTGGGTGAGTTTCGACCCAATTCCAAGACGTTGAAAAAAGTTCGTCTTCCACTGCCTCAAGTTGTCCCATATGGTTCAGGGCCCAAACGGAGGAATCTCGAAACAAGTTCATGCATTCTGGAATACTCAAGAGAAATGAGGAGGGTGGGTGAGTTTCCACGCAATTCCGAGACGTTGAAAAAAGTTCGTCTTCATCTGCCTCAAGTTGTCCAAAATGGTTCTGGGCCCCAACGGAGGAATCTCGAAACATGTTCATGAATTCTGGGATCCTCACGAGAAATGAGGAGGGTGGGTGAGTTTCCAAGCAATTTCGAGACATTGAAAAAAGTTCGTCTTCTTCTGCATCAAGTAGTCCCAAATGGTTCAGGGCCCAAACAGAGGAATCTCGAAACAAGTTCATGCATTCTGGAATACTCAAGAGAAATGAGGAGGGTGGGTGAGTTTCCATGCAATTCCGAGACGTTGAACAAAGTTCGTCTTCCTCTGCCTCAAGTTGTCCCATATGGTTCAGGGCACAATCGGAGGAATCTCCAAACAAATTCATGCATTCTGGAATCCTCACGAAAAATGAGGAGGGTGGGTGAGTTTCCACGCAATTCCCAGACGTTGAAAATAGTTCGTCTTCATCTGCCTCAAGTTGTCCAAAATGGTTCTGGAACCAAACGGAGGAATCTCGAAACATGTTCATGCATTCTGGGATCGTCAGGAGAAATGAGGAGGGTGGGTGAGTTTCCAAGCAATTCCGAGACCTTGAAAAAAGTTCATCTTCTTCTACCTCAAGTAGTCCCAAATGGTTCAGGGCCCAAACAGAGGAATCTCGAAACAAGTTCATGCATTCTGGAATCCTCACGAGAAATGAGGAGGGTGGGTGTGTTTCCACGCAATTCCGAGACGTTGAAAAAAGTTGGTCTTCTTCTGCCTCAAGTACTCCCAAATGGTACAGGGCCCAAACGAAGGAATCTCGAAACAAGTTTATGCATTCTGGAATCCTCACGAAAAATGAGAAGGGTGGGTGAGTTTCCACACAATTCCGAGACGTTGAAAAAAGTTCGTCTTCCTCTGCCTCAAGTTGTCCAAAATGGTTCAGGGCCCAAACGGAGGAATCTCGTAACAAGTTCATGCATTCTGGAATCCTCAAGACAAATGAGGAGGGTGGGTGAGTTTCCACGCAATTCCGAGACGTTGAAAAAAGTTCGTCTTCCTCTGCCTCAAGTTATCCCATATAGTTCAGGGCACAATCGGAGGAATCTCCAAACAAATTCATGCATTCTGGAATCCTCACGAAAAATGAGGAGGGTGGGTGAGTTTCCACGCAATTCCGAGACGTTGAAAAAAATTCGTCTTCTTCTGCTTCAGGTTGTCCAAAATGGTTCAGGGCCCAAACGGAGGAATCTCGTAACAAGTTCATGCATTCTGGAATCCTGACGAGAAATGATGAGGGTGGGTGAGTTTCCACGCAATTCCGACACTTTGAAAAAAGTTCGTCTTCCTCTGCCTCAAGTAGCCCAAAATGGTTCAGGGCCCAAACGATGGAATCTCAAAAAAAGTTCATGCATTCTGGAATACTCAAGAGAAATGAGGAGGGTGGGTGAGTTTCAGCGCAATTCTGAGACGTTGAAAAAAGTTCGTCTTCATCTACCTCAAGTTGTCCAAAATTGTTCTGGGCCCAAACGGAGAAATCTCGAAACAAGTTCATGCATTCTGGGATCCTCACGAAAAATGAGGAGGGTGGGTGAGTTTCCACGCAATTCCGAGACTTTGAAAAAAGTTCGTCTTCTTCTGCCTCAAGTTGTCCAAAATGGTTCAGGGCCCAAACGATGGAATCTCGAAACAAGTTCATGCATTCTGGAATACTCAAGAGAAATGAAGAGGGTGGGTGAGTTTCAGCGCAATTCTGAGACGTTGAAAAAAGTTCGTCTTCTTCTGCCTCAAGTTGTGTCATATGGTTCAGGTCCCAAACGGAGGAATCTCGAAACAAGTTCATGAATTCTGTAATACTCAAGAGAAATGAGGAGGGTGGGTGAGTTTCCACGCAATTCCGAGACGTTGAAAAAAGTTCGTCTTCATGTGCCTCAAGTTGTCCAAAATGGTTCTGGAACCAAACGGAGGAATCTCGAAACATGTTCATGCATTCTGGGATCGTCAGGAGAAATGAGGAGGGTGGGTGAGTTTCCAAGCAATTCCGAGACCTTGAAAAAAGTTCGTCTTCTTCTGCCTCAAGTAGTCCCAAATGAATCAGGGCCCAAACAGAGGAATCTCGAAACAAGTTCATGCATTCTGGAATCCTCACGAGAAATGAGGAGGGTGGGTGAGTTTCCACGCAATTCCGAGACGTTGAAAAAAGTTGGTCTTCTTCTGCCTCAAGTACTCCCAAATGGTACAGGGCCCAAACGAAGGAATCTCGAAACAAGTTTATGCATTCTGGAATCCTCACGAAAAATGAGGAGGGTGGGTGAGTTTCCACACAATTCCGAGACGTTGATAAAAGTTCGTCTTCCTCTGCCTCAAGTTGTCCAAAATGGTTCAGGGCCCAAACGGAGGAATCTCATAACAAGTTCATGCATTCTGGAATCCTCAAGAGAAATGAGGAGGGTGGGTGAGTTTCCACGCAATTCCGAGACGTTGAAAAAAGTTCGTCTTCCTCTGCCTCAAGTTATCCCATATAGTTCAGGGCACAATCGGAGGAATCTCGAAACAAATTCATGCATTCTGGAATCCTCACGAAAAATGAGGAGGGTGGGTGAGTTTCCACGCAATTCCCAGACGTTGAAAAAAATTCGTCTTCTTCTGCCTCAGGTTGTCCAAAATGGTTCAGGGCCCAAACGAAGGAATCTCGAAACAAGTTCATGCATTCTGGAATCCTCACGAGAAATGAGAAGGGTGGGTGAGTTTCCACGCAATTCCGAGACGTTGAAAAAAGTTCGTCTTCCTCTGCCTCAAGTTATCCCATATGGTTCAGGGCACAATCGGAGGAATCTCCAAACAAATTCATGCATTCTGGAATCCTCACGAAAAATGAGGAGGGTGGGTGAGTTTCCACGCAATTCCGAGACGTTGAAAAAAGTTGGTCTTCTTCTGCCTCAAGTACTCCCAAATGGTTCAGGGCCAAAACAGAGGAATCTCGAAACAAGTTCATGCATTCTGGAATCCTCACGAGAAATGAGGAGGGTGGGTGAGTCTCCACGCAATTCCGAGACGTTGAAAAAAGTTCGTCTTTTTCTGCCTCAAGTAGTCCCAAATGGTTCAGGGCCCAAACAGAGGAATCTCGAAACAAGTTCATGCATTCTGGAATACTCAAGATAATTGGGGAGGGTGGGTGAGTTTCGACCCAATTCCAAGACGTTGAAAAAAGTTCGTCTTCTTCTGCCTCAAGTTGTGTCATATGGTTCAGGGCCCAAACGGAGGAATCTCGAAACAAGTTCATGAATTCTGTAATACTCAAGAGAAATGAGGAGGGTGGGTGAGTTTCCACGCAATTCCGAGACGTTGAAAAAAGTTCGTCTTCATCTGCCTCAAGTTGTCCAAAATGGTTCTGGAACCAAACGGAGGAATCTCGAAACATATTCATGCATTCTGGGATCGTCAGGAGAAATGCGGAGGGTGGGTGAGTTTCCAAGCAATTCCGAGACCTTGAAAAAAGTTCGTCTTCTTCTGCCTCAAGTAGTCCCAAATGGTTCAGGGCGCAAACAGAGGAATCTCGAAACAAGTTCATGCATTCTGGAATCCTCACGAGAAATGAGGAGGGTGGGTGAGTTTCCACGCAATTCCGAGACGTTGAAAAAAGTTGGTCTTCTTCTGCCTCAAGTACTCCCAAATGGTACAGGGCCCAAACGAAGGAATCTCGAAACAAGTTTATGCATTCTGGAATCCTCACGAAAAATGAGAAGGGTGGGTGAGTTTCCACACAATTCCGAGACGTTGATAAAAGTTCGTCTTCCTCTGCCTCAAGTTGTCCAAAATGGTTCAGGACCCAAACGGAGGAATCTCGTAACAAGTTCATGCATTCTGGAATCCTCACGAGAAATGAGGAGGGTGGGTGAGTTTCCACGCAATTCCAAGGCTTTGAAAAAAGTTCGTCTTCTTCTGCCTCAAGTTGTCCAAAATGGTTCAAGGCCCAAACGATGGAATCTCGAAACAAGTTCATGCATTCTGGAATACTCAAGAGAAATGAGGAGGGTGGGTGAGTTTCCACACAATTCCGAGACGTTGATAAAAGTTCGTCTTCCTCTGCCTCAAGTTGTCCAAAATGGTTCAGGACCCAAACGGAGGAATCTCGTAACAAGTTCATGCATTCAGGAATCCTCACGAGAAATGAGGAGGGTGGGTGAGTTTCCACGCAATTCCGAGGCTTTGAAAAAAGTTCGTCTTCTTCTGCCTCAAGTTGTCCAAAATGGTTCAAGGCCCAAACGATGGAATCTCGAAACAAGTTCATGCATTCTGGAATACTCAAGAGAAATGAGGAGGGTGGGTGAGTTTCTACGCAATTCCCAGACGTTGAAAAAAGTTCGTCTTCTTCTGCCTCAAGTTGTCCCATATGGTTCAGGGCCCAAACGGAGGAATGTCGAAACAAGTTCATGCATTCTGGAATACTCAAGAGAAATGAGGAGGGTGGGTGAGTTTCCACGCAATTCCGGGACGTTGAAAAAGTTCGTCTTCTTCTTCCTCAAGTTGTCCCACATGGTTCAAGGCCCAAACGGTGGAATCTCGAAACAAGTTCATGCATTCTGGAATACTCAAGAGAAATGAGGAGGGTGGGTGAGTTTCCACGCAATTCCGAGACGTTGAACAAAGTTCGTCTTCCTCTGCCTCAAGTTCTCCCATATGGTTCAGGGCCCAAACGGAGGAATCTCGAAACAAGTTCATGAATTCTGGAATCCTCACGAGAAATGAGGAGGGTGGGTGAGTTTCCACGCAATTCCGAGACGTTGAAAAAAGTTGGTCTTCTTCTGCCTCAAGTACTCCCAAATGGTTCAGGGCCCAAACGGAGGAATCTCGTAACAAGTTCATGCATTCTGGAATCCTCAAGAGAAATGAGGAGGGTGGGTGAGTTTCCACGCAATTCCGAGGCTTTGAAAAAAGTTGGTCTTCTTCTGCCTCAAGTTGTCCAAAATGGTTCAGGGCCCAAACGATGGAATCTCGAAACAAGTTCATGCATTCTGGAATACTCAAGAGAAATGAGGAGGGTGGGTGAGTTTCTACGCAATTCCCAGACGTTGAAAAAAGTTCGTCTTCTTCTTCCTCAAGTTGTCCCATATGGTTCAGGGCCCAAACGGAGGAATCTCGAAACAAGTTCATGCATTCTGGAATACTCATGAGAAATGAGGAGGGTGGGTGAGTTTCCACGCAATTCCGAGACGTTGAAAAAAGTTGGTCTTCTTCTGCCTCAAGTACTCCCAAATGGTACAGGGCCCAAACGAAGGAATCTCGAAACAAGTTTATGCATTCTGGAATCCTCAAAAAAAATGAGGAGGGTGGGTGAGTTTCCACACAATTCCGAGACGTTGAAAAAAGTTCGTCTTCCTCTGCCTCAAGTTGTCCAAAATGGTTCAGGGCCCAAACGGAGGAATCTCGTAACAAGTTCATGCATTCTGGAATCCTCAAGAGAAATGAGGAGGGTGGGTGAGTTTCCACGCAATTCCGAGACGTTGAAAAAAGTTCGTCTTCCTCTGCCTCAAGTTATCCCATATGGTTCAGGGCACAATCGGAGGAATCTCCAAGCAAATTCATGCATTCTGGAATCCTCACGAAAAATGAGGAGGGTGGGTGAGTTTCCACGCAATTCCGAGACGTTGAAAAAAATTCGTCTTCTTCTGCCTCAGGTTTTCCAAAATGGTTAAGGGCCCAAACGAAGGAATCTCGAAACAAGTTCATGCATTCTGGAATCCTCACGAGAAATGAGAAGGGTGGGTGAGTTTCCACGCAATTCCGAGACGTTGAAAAAAGTTCGTCTTCCTCTGCCTCAAGTTATCCCATATGGTTCAGGGCACAATCGGAGGAATCTCCAAACAAATTCATGCATTCTGGAATCCTCACGAAAAATGAGGAGGGTGGGTGAGTTTCCACGCAATTCCGAGACGTTGAAAAAAGTTCGTCTTCATCTGCCTCAAGTTGTCCAAAATGGTTCTGGAACCAAACGGAGGAATCTCGAAACATGTTCATGCATTCTGGGATCGTCAGGAGAAATGAGGAGGGTGGGTGAGTTTCCAAGCAATTCCGAGACCTTGAAAAAAGTTCGTCTTCTTCTGCCTCAAGTAGTCCCAAATGGTTCAGGGCCCAAACAGAGGAATCTCGAAACAAGTTCATGCATTCTGGAATCCTCACGAGAAATGAGGAGGGTGGGTGAGTTTCCACGCAATTCCGAGACGTTGAAAAAAGTTGGTCTTCTTCTGCCTCAAGTACTCCCAAATGGTACAGGGCCCAAACGAAGGAATCTCGAAACAAGTTTATGCATTCTGGAATCCTCACGAAAAATGAGGAGGGTGGGTGAGTTTCCACACAATTCCGAGACGTTGAAAAAAGTTCGTCTTCCTCTGCCTCAAGTTGTCCAAAATGGTTCAGGGCCCAAACGGAGGAATCTCGTAACAAGTTCATGCATTCTGGAATCCTCAAGAGAAATGAGGAGGGTGGGTGAGTTTCCACACAATTCCGAGACGTTGAAAAAAGTTCGTCTTCCTCTGCCTCAAGTTATCCCATATAGTTCAGGGCACAATCGGAGGAATCTCCAAACAAATTCATGCATTCTGGAATCCTCACGAAAAATGAGGAGGGTGGGTGAGTTTCCACGCAATTCCGAGACGTTGAAAAAAATTCGTCTTCTTCTGCCTCAGGTTGTCCAAAATGGTTCAGGGCCCAAACGAAGGAATCTCGAAACAAGTTCATGCATTCTGGAATCCTCACGAAAAATGACGAGGGTGGGTGAATTTCCACGCAATTCCGAGACGTTGAAAAAAATTCGTCTTCTTCTGCCTCAGGTTGTCCAAAATGGTTCAGGGCCCAAACGAAGGAATCTCGAAACAAGTTCATGCATTCTGGAATCCTCACGAGAAATGAGAAGGGTGGGTGAGTTTCCACGCAATTCCGAGACGTTGAAAAAAGTTCGTCTTCCTCTGCCTCAAGTTATCCCATATGGTTCAGGGCACAATCGGAGGAATCTCCAAACAAATTCATGCATTCTGGAATCCTCACGAAAAATGAGGAGGGTGGGTGAGTTTCCACGCAATTCCGAGACGTTGAAAAAAGTTGGTCTTCTTCTGCCTCAAGTACTCCCAAATGGTTCAGGGCCAAAACAGAGGAATCTCGAAACAAGTTCATGCATTCTGGAATCCTCACGAGAAATGAGGAGGGTGGGTGAGTCTCCACGCAATTCCGAGACGTTGAAAAAAGTTTGTCTTTTTCTTCCTCAAGTAGTCCCAAATGGTTCAGGGCCCAAACAGAGGAATCTCGAAACAAGTTCATGCATTCTGGAATACTCAAGATAATTGAGGAGGGTGGGTTTGTTTCGACCCAATTCCAAGACGTTGAAAAAAGTTCGTCTTCTTCTGCCTCAAGTTGTGTCATATGGTTCAGGGCCCAAACGGAGGAATCTCGAAACAAGTTCATGAATTCTGAAATACTCAAGAGAAATGAGGAGGGTGGGTGAGTTTCCACGCAATTCCGAGACGTTGAAAAAAGTTCGTCTTCATCTGCCTCAAGTTGTCCAAAATGGTTCTAGAACCAAACGGAGGAATCTCGAAACATATTCATGCATTCTGGGATCGTCAGGAGAAATGCGGAGGGTGGGTGAGTTTCCAAGCAATTCCGAGACCTTGAAAAAAGTTCGTCTTCTTCTGCCTCAAGTAGTCCCAAATGGTTCAGGGCCCAAACAGAGGAATCTCGAAACAAGTTCATGCATTCTGGAATCCTCACGAGAAATGAGGAGGGTGGGTGAGTTTCCACGCAATTCCGAGACGTTGAAAAAAGTTGGTCTTCTTCTGCCTCAAGTACTCCCAAATGGTACAGGGCCCAAACGAAGGAATCTCGAAACAAGTTTATGCATTCTGGAATCCTCACGAAAAATGAGAAGGGTGGGTGAGTTTCCACACAATTTCGAGACGTTGATAAAAGTTCGTCTTCCTCTGCCTCAAGTTGTCCAAAATGGTTCAGGACCCAAACGGAGGAATCTCGTAACAAGTTCATGCATTCTGGAATCCTCACGAGAAATGAGGAGGGTGGGTGAGTTTCCACGCAATTCCGAGGCTTTGAAAAAAGTTCGTCTTCTTCTGCCTCAAGTTGTCCAAAATGGTTCAAGGCCCAAACGATGGAATCTCGAAACAAGTTCATGCATTCTGGAATACTCAAGAGAAATGAGGAGGGTGGGTGAGTTTCCACACAATTCCGAGACGTTGATAAAAGTTCGTCTTCCTCTGCCTCAAGTTGTCCAAAATGGTTCAGGACCCAAACGGAGGAATCTCGTAACAAGTTCATGCATTCTGGAATCCTCACGAGAAATGAGGAGGGTGGGTGAGTTTCCACGCAATTCCGAGGCTTTGAAAAAAGTTCGTCTTCTTCTGCCTCAAGTTGTCCAAAATGGTTCAAGGCCCAAACGATGGAATCTCGAAACAAGTTCATGCATTCTGGAATACTCAAGAGAAATGAGGAGGGTGGGTGAGTTTCCACGCAATTCCGAGACGTTGAACAAAGTTCGTCTTCCTCTGCCTCAAGTTCTCCCATATGGTTCAGGGCCCAAACGGAGGAATCTCGAAACAAGTTCATGAATTCTGGAATCCTCACGAGAAATGAGGAGGGTGGGTGAGTTTCCACGCAATTCCGAGACGTTGAAAAAAGTTGGTCTTCTTCTGCCTCAAGTACTCCCAAATGGTTCAGGGCCAAAACAGAGGAATCTCGAAACAAGTTCATGCATTCTGGAATCCTCACGAGAAATGAGGAGGGTGGGTGAGTCTCCACGCAATTCCAAGACGTTGAAAAAAGTTCGTCTTTTTCTGCCTCAAGTAGTCCCAAATGGTTCAGGGCCCAAACAGAGGAATCTCGAAACAAGTTCATGTATTTTGGAATACTCAAGATAATTGAGGAGGGTGGGTGAGTTTCGACCCAATTCCAAGACGTTGAAAAAAGTTCGTCTTCTTCTGCCTCAAGTTGTGTCATATGGTTCAGGGCCCAAACGGAGGAATCTCGAAACAAGTTCATGAATTCTGTAATACTCAAGAGAAATGAGGAGGGTGGGTGAGTTTCCACGTAATTCCGAGACGTTAAAAAAAGTTCGTCTTCATCTGCCTCAAGTTGTCCAAAATGGTTCTGGAACCAAACGGAGGAATCTCGAAACATGTTCATGCATTCTGGGATCGTCAGGAGAAATGAGGAGGGTGGGTGAGTTTCCAAGCAATTCCGAGACCTTGAAAAAAGTTCGTCTTCTTTTGCCTCAAGTAGTCCCAAATGAATCAGGGCCCAAACAGAGGAATCTCGAAACAAGTTCATGCATTCTGGAATCCTCACGAGAAATGAGGAGGGTGGGTGAGTTTCCACGCAATTCCGAGACGTTGAAAAAAGTTGGTCTTCTTCTGCCTCAAGTACTCCCAAACGGTACAGGGCCCAAACGAAGGAATCTCGAAACAAGTTTATGCATTCTGGAATCCTCACGAAAAATGAGAAGGGTGGGTGAGTTTCCACACAATTCCGAGACGTTGAAAAAAGTTCGTCTTCCTCTGCCTCAAGTTGTCCAAAATGGTTCAGGGCCCAAACGGAGGAATCTCATAACAAGTTCATGCATTCTGGAATCCTCAAGAGAAATGAGGAGGGTGGGTGAGTTTCCACGCAATTCCGAGGCTTTGAAAAAAGTTCGTCTTCTTCTGCCTCAAGTTGTCCAAAATGGTTCAGGGCCCAAACGATGGAATCTCGAAACAAGTTCATGCATTCTGGAATACTCAAGAGAAATGAGGAGGGTGGGTGAGTTTCAGCGCAATTCTGAGACGTTGAAAAAAGTTCGTCTTCATCTGCCTCAAGTTGTCCAAAATTGTTCTGGGCCCAAACGGAGGAATCTCGAAACAAGTTCATGCATTCTGGAATACTCAAGAGAAATGAGGAGGGTGGGTGAGTTTCCACGCAATTCCGGGACGTTGAAAAAGTTCGTCTTCTTCTGCCTCAAGTTGTCCCATATGGTTCAGGGCCTAAACGATGGAATCTCGAAACAAGTTCATGCATTCTGGAATACTCAAGAGAAATGAGGAGGGTGGGTGAGTTTCCACGCAATTCCGAGACGTTGAACAAAGTTCGTCTTCCTCTGCCTCAAGTTCTCCCATATGGTTCAGGGCACAATCGGAGGAATCTCCAAACAAGTTCATGCATTCTGGAATCCTCACGAAAAATGAGGAGGGTGGGTGAGTTTCGACGGAATTCCGAGACGTTGAAAGAAATTCGTCTTCTTCTGCCTCAGGTTGTCCAAAATGGTTCAGGGCCCAAACGGAGGAATCTCGAAACAAGTTCATGCATTCTGGAATCCTCACGAGAAATGAGGAGGGTGGGTGAGTTTCCACGCAATTCCGAGACGTTGAAAAAAGTTCGTCTTCCTCTGCCTCAAGTTATCTCTTATGGTTCAGGGCACAATCGGAGGAATCTCCAAACAAATTCATGCATTCTGGAATCCTCACGAAAAATGAGGAGGGTGGGTGAGTTTCCACGCAATTCCGAGACGTTGAAAATAATTCGTCTTCTTCTGCCTCAGGTTGTCCAAAATGGTTTAGGGCCCAAACGAAGGAATATCGAAACAAGTTCATGCATTCAGGAATCCTCACGAGAAATGAGGAGGGTGGGTGAGTTTCCACGCAATTCCGAGACGTTGAAAAAGGTTCGTCTTCTTCTGCCTCAAGTTGTCCCATATGGTTCAGGGCCCAAACGGAGGAATCTCGAAACAAGTTCATGAATTCTGGAATCCTCACGAGAAATGAGGAGGGTGGGTGAGTTTCCACGCAATTCCGAGACGTTGAAAAAAGTTGGTCTTCTTCTGCCTCAAGTACTCCCAAATGGTTCAGGGCCAAAACAGAGGAATCTCGAAACAAGTTCATGCATTCTGGAATCCTCACGAGAAATGAGGAGGGTGGGTGAGTCTCCACGCAATTCCGAGACGTTGAAAAAAGTTCGTCTTTTTCTGCCTCAAGTAGTCCCAAATGGTTCAGGGCCCAAACAGAGGAATCTCGAAACATGTTCATGCATTCTGGAATACTCAAGATAATTGAGGAGGGTGGGTGAGTTTCGACCCAATTCCAAGACGTTGAAAAAAGTTCGTCTTCTTCTGCCTCAAGTTGTGTCATATGGTTCAGGGCCCAAACGGAGGAATCTCGAAACAAGTTCATGAATTCTGGAATCCTCACGAGAAATGAGGAGGGTGGGTGAGTTTCCACGCAATTCCGAGACGTTGAAAAAAGTTGGTGTTCTTCTGCCTCAAGTACTCCCAAATGGTTCAGGGCCAAAACAGAGGAATCTCAAAACAAGTTCATGCATTCTGGAATCCTCACGAGAAATGAGGAGGGTGGGTGAGTCTCCACGCAATTCCGAGACGTTGAAAAAAGTTCGTCTTTTTCTGCCTCAAGTAGTCCCAAATGGTTCAGGGCCCAAACAGAGGAATCTCGAAACGAGTTCATGCATTCTGGAATACTCAAGATAATTGAGGAGGGTGGGTGAGTTTCGACCCAATTCCAAGACGTTGAAAAAAGTTCGTCTTCTTCTGCCTCAAGTTGTGTCATATGGTTCAGGGCCCAAACGGAGGAATCTCGAAGCAAGTTCATGAATTTTGTAATACTCAAGAGAAATGAGGAGGGTGGGTGAGTTTCCACGCAATTCCGAGACGTTGAAAAAAGTTCGTCTTCATCTGCCTCAAGTTGTCCAAAATGGTTCTGGGACCAAACGGAGGAATCTCGAAACATGTTCATGCATTCTGGGATCGTCTGGAGAAATGAGGAGGGTGGGTGAGTTTCCAAGCAATTCCGAGACCTTGGAAAAAGTTCGTCTTCTTCTGCCTCAAGTAGTCCCAAATGGTTCAGGTCCCAAACAGAGGAATCTCGAAACAAGTTCATGCATTCTGGAATCCTCACGAGAAATGAGGAGGGTGGGTGAGTTTCCACGCAATTCCGAGACGTTGAAAAAAGTTGGTCTTCTTCTGCCTCAAGTACTCCCAAATGGTACAGGGCCCAAACGAAGGAATCTCGAAACAAGTTTATGCATTCTGGAATCCTCACGAAAAATGAGAAGGGTGGATGAGTTTCCACACAATTCCGAGACGTTGAAAAAAGTTTGTCTTCCTCTGCCTCAAGTTGTCCAAAATGGTTCAGGGCCCAAACAGAGGAATCTCATAACAAGTTCATGCATTCTGGAATCCTCACGAGAAATGAGGAGGGTGGGTGAGTTTCCACGCAATTCCGAGGCTTTGAAAAAAGTTCGTCTTCTTCTGCCTCAAGTTGTCCAAAATGGTTCAGGGCCCAAACGATGGAATCTCGAAACAAGTTCATGCATTCTGGAATACTCAAGAGAAATGAGGAGGGTGGGTGAGTTTCAGCGCAATTCTGAGACGTTGAAAAAAGTTCGTCTTCATCTGCCTCAAGTTGTCCAAAATTGTTCTGGGCCCAAACGGAGGAATCTCGAAACAAGTTCATGCATTCTGGAATACTCAAGAGAAATGAGGAGGGTGGGTGAGTTTCCACGCAATTCCGGGACGTTGAAAAAGTTCGTCTTCTTCTGCCTCAAGTTGTCCCATATGGTTCAGGGCCTAAACGATGGAATCTCGAAACAAGTTCATGCATTCTGGAATACTCAAGAGAAATGAGGAGGGTGGGTGAGTTTCCACGCAATTCCGAGACGTTGAACAAAGTTCGTCTTCCTCTGCCTCAAGTTCTCCCATATGGTTCAGGGCACAATCGGAGGAATCTCCAAACAAGTTCATGCATTCTGGAATCCTCACGAAAAATGAGGAGGGTGGGTGACTTTCGACGGAATTCCGAGACGTTGAAAGAAATTCGTCTTCTTCTGCCTCAGGTTGTCCAAAATGGTTCAGGGCCCAAACGAAGGAATCTCGAAACAAGTTCATGCATTCTGGAATCCTCACGAGAAATGAGGAGGCTGGGTGAGTTTCCACGCAATTCCGAGACGTTGAAAAAACTTCGTCTTCCTCTGCCTCAAGTTATCTCATATGGTTCAGGGCACAATCGGAGGAATCTCCAAACAAATTCATGCATTCTGGAATCCTCACGAAAAATGAGGAGGGTGGGTGAGTTTCCACGCAATTCCGAGACGTTGAAAATAATTCGTCTTCTTCTGCCTCAGGTTGTCCAAAATGGTTTAGGGCCCAAACGCAGGAATCTCGAAACAAGTTCATGCATTCTGGAATCCTCACGAGAAATGAGGAGGGTAGGTGAGTTTCCACGCAATTCCGAGACGTTGAAAAAGGTTCGTCTTCTTCTGCCTCAAGTTGTCCCATATGGTTCAGGGCCCAAACGGAGGAATCTCGAAACAAGTTCATGAATTCTGGAATCCTCACGAGAAATGAGGAGGGTGGGTGAGTTTCCACGCAATTCCGAGACGTTGAAAAAAGTTGGTCTTCTTCTGCCTCAAGTACTCCCAAATTGTTCAGGGCCAAAACAGAGGAATCTCGAAACAAGTTCATGCATTCTGGAATCCTCACGAGAAATGAGGAGGGTGGGTGAGTCTCCACGCAATTCCGAGACGTTGAAAAAAGTTCGTCTTTTTCTGCCTCAAGTAGTCCCAAATGGTTCAGGGCCCAAACAGAGGAATCTCGAAACAAGTTCATGCATTCTGGAATACTCAAGATAATTGAGGAGGGTGGGTGAGTTTCGACCCAATTCCAAGACGTTGAAAAAAGTTCGTCTTCTTCTGCCTCAAGTTGTGTCATATGGTTCAGGGCCCAAACGGAGGAATCTCGAAACAAGTTCATGAATTCTGTAATACTCAAGAGAAATTAGGAGGGTGGGTGAGTTTCCACGCAATTCCGAGACGTTGAAAAAAGTTCGTCTTCATCTGCCTCAAGTTGTCCAAAATGGTTCTGGGACCAAACGGAGGAATCTCGAAACATGTTCATGCATTCTGGGATCGTCAGGAGAAATGAGGAGGGTGGGTGAGTTTCCAAGCAATTCCGAGACCTTGAAAAAAGTTCGTCTTCTTCTGCCTCAAGTAGTCCCAAATGGTTCAGGGCCCAAACAGAGGAATCTCGAAACAAGTTCATGCATTCTGGAATCCTCACGAGAAATGAGGAGGGTGGGTGAGTTTCCACGCAATTCCGAGACGTTGAAAAAAGTTGGTCTTCTTCTGCCTCAAGTACTCCCAAATGGTACAGGGCCCAAACGAAGGAATCTCGAAACAAGTTTATGCATTCTGGAATCCTCACGAAAAATGAGAAGGGTGGGTGAGTTTCCACACAATTCCGAGACGTTGAAAAAAGTTCGTCTTCCTCTGCCTCAAGTTGTCCAAAATGGTTCAGGGCCCAAACGGAGGAATCTCGTAACAAGTTCATGCATTCTGGAATCCTCACGAGAAATGAGGAGGGTGGGTGAGTTTCCACGCAATTCCGAGGCTTTGAAAAAAGTTCGTCTTCTTCTGCCTCAAGTTGTCCAAAATGGTTCAGGGCCCAAACGATGGAATCTCGAAACAAGTTCATGCATTATGGAATACTCAAGAGAAATGAGGAGGGTGGGTGAGTTTCAGCGCAATTCTGAGACGTTGAAAAAAGTTCGTCTTCATCTGCCTCAAGTTGTCCAAAATTGTTCTGGTCCCAAACGGAGGAATCTCGAAACAAGTTCATGCATTCTGGGATCCTCACGAGAAATGAGGAGGGTGGGTGAGTTTCCAAGCAATTCCGAGACGTTGAAAAAAGTTCGTCTTCTTCTGCCTCAAGTAGTCCAAAATGGTTCTGCGCCCAAACGGAGGAATCTCGAAACATGTTCATGCATTCTGGGATCGTCACGAGAAATGAGGAGGGTGGGTGAGTTTCCAAGCAATTCCGAGACCTTGAAAAAAGTTCGTCTTCTTCTGCCTCAAGTAGTCCCAAATGGTTCAGGGCCCAAACAGAGGAATCTCGAAACAAGTTCATGCATTCTGGAATCCTCACGAAAAATGAGAAGGGTGGGTGAGTTTCCACAAAATTCCGAGACGTTGAAAAAAGTTCGTCTTCCTCTGCCTCAAGTTGTCCAAAATGGTTCAGGGCCCAAACGGAGGAATCTCAAAACAAGTTCATGCATTCTGGAATCCTCACGAGAAATGAGGAGGGGGGGTGAGTTTCCACGCAATTCCGAGGCTTTGAAAAAAGTTCGTCTTCTTCTGCCTCAAGTTGTCCAAAATGGTTCACGGCCCAAACGATGGAATCTCGAAACAAGTTCATGCATTCTGGAATACTCAAGAGAAATGAGAAGGGTGGGTGAGTTTCTACGCAATTCCCAGACGTTGAAAAAAGTTCGTCTTCTTCTGCCTCAAGTTGTCCCATATGGTTCAGGGCCCAAACGGAGGAATCTCGAAACAAGTTCATGCATTCTGGAATACTCAAGAGAAATGAGGAGGGTGGGTGAGTTTCCACGCAATTCCGGGACGTTGAAAAAGTTCGTCTTCTTCTGCCTCAAGTTGTCCCACATGGTTCAGGGCCCAAACGATGGAATCTCGAAACAAGTTCATGCATTCTGGAATACTCAAGAGAAATGAGGAGGGTGGGTGAGTTTCCACGCAATTCCGAGACGTTGAACAAAGTTCGTCTTCCTCTGCCTCAAGTTCTCCCATATGGTTCAGGGCACAATCGGAGGAATCTCCAAACAAGTTCATGCATTCTGGAATCCTCACGAAAAATGAGGAGGGTGGGTGAGTTTCCACGCAATTCCGAGATGTTGAAAAAAATTCGTCTTCTTCTGCCTCAGGTTGTCCAAAATGGTTCAGGGACCAAACGAAGGAATCTCGAAACAAGTTCATGCAATCTGGAATCCTCACGAGAAATGAGGAGGGTGGGAGAGTTTCCACGCAATTCCGAGACGTTGAAAAAAGTTCGTCTTCCTCTGCCTCAAGTTATCCCATATGGTTCAGGGCACAATCGGAGGAATCTCCAAACAAATTCATGCATTCTGGAATCCTCACGAAAAATGAGGAGGGTGGGTGAGTTTACACGCAATTCCGAGACATTGAAAAAAATTCGTCTTCTTCTGCCTCAGGTTGTCCAAAATTGTTTAGGGCCCAAACGAAGGAATCTCGAAACAAGTTCATGCATTCTGGAATCCTCACGAGAAATGAGTAGGGTGGGTGAGTTTCCACGCAATTCCGAGACGTTGAAAAAGGTTCGTCTTCTTCTGCCTCAAGTTGTCCCATATGGTTCAGGGCCCAAACGGAGGAATCTCGAAACAAGTTCATGAATTCTGGAATCCTCACGAGAAATGAGGAGGGTGGGTGAGTTTCCACGCAATTCCGAGACGTTGAAAAAGTTGGTCTTCTTCTGCCTCAAGTACTCCCAAATGGTTCAGGGCCAAAACAGAGGAATCTCGAAACAAGTTCATGCATTCTGGAATCCTCACGAGAAATGAGGAGGGTGGGTGAGTCTCCACGCAATTCCGAGACGTTGAAAAAAGTTCGTCTTTTTCTGCCTCAAGTAGTCCCAAATGGTTCAGGGCCCAAACAGAGGAATCTCGAAACAAGTTCATGCATTCTGGAATACTCAAGATAATTGAGGAGGGTGGGTGAGTTTCGACCCAATTCCAAGACGTTGAAAAAAGTTCGTCTTCTTCTGCCTCAAGTTGTGTCATATGGTTCAGGGCCCAAACGGAGGAATCTCGAAACAAGTTCATGAATTCTGTAATACTCAAGAGAAATTAGGAGGGTGGGTGAGTTTCCACGCAATTCCGAGACGTTGAAAAAAGTACGTCTTCATCTGCCTCAAGTTGTCCAAAATGGTTCTGGGACCAAACGGAGGAATCTCGAAACATGTTCATGCATTCTGGGATCGTCAGGAGAAATGAGGAGGGTGGGTGAGTTTCCAAGCAATTCCGAGACCTTGAAAAAAGTTCGTCTTCTTCTGCCTCAAGTAGTCCCAAATGGTTCAGGGCCCAAACAGAGGAATCTCGAAACAAGTTCATGAATTCTGGAATCCTCACGAGAAATGAGGAGGGTGGGTGAGTTTCCACGCAATTCCGAGACGTTGAAAAAAGTTCGTCTTCTTCTGCCTCAAGTTGTCCCATATGGTTCAGGGCCCAAACGATGGAATCTAGAAACAAGTTCATGCATTCTGGAATACTCAAGAGAAATGAGGAGGGTGGGTGAGTTTCAGCGCAATTCAGAGACGTTGAAAAAAGTTCGTCTTCATCTGCCTCAAGTTGTCCAAAATTGTTCTGGTCCCAAACGGAGGAATCTCGAAACAAGTTCATGCATTCTGGGATCCTCACGAGAAATGAGGAGGGTGGGTGAGTTTCCAAGCAATTCCGAGACGTTGAAAAAAGTTCGTCTTCTTCTGCCTCAAGTAGTCCAAAATGGTTCTGGGCCCAAACGGAGGAATCTCGAAACATGTTCATGCATTCTGGGATCGTCACGAGAAATGAGGAGGGTGGGTGAGTTTCCAAGCAATTCCGAGACCTTGAAAAAAGTTCGTCTTCTTCTGCCTCAAGTAGTCCCAAATGGTTCAGGGCCCAAACAGAGGAATCTCGAAACAAGTTCATGCATTCTGGAATCCTCACGAGAAATGAGGAGGGTGGGTGAGTTTCCACGCAATTCCGAGACGTTGAAAAAAGTTGGTCTTCTTCTGCCTCAAGTACTCCCAAATGGTACAGGGCCCAAACGAAGGAATCTCGAAACAAGTTTATGCATTCTGGAATCCTCACGAAAAATTAGAAGGGTGGGTGAGTTTCCACACAATTCCGAGACGTTGAAAAAAGTTCGTCTTCCTCTGCCTCAAGTTGTCCAAAATGGTTCAGGGCCCAAACGATGGAATCTCGAAACAAGTTCATGCATTCTGGAATACTCAAGAGAAATGAGGAGGGTGGGTGAGTTTCAGCGCAATTCTGAGACGTTGAAAAAAGTTCTTCTTCATCTGCCTCAAGTTGTCCAAAATTGTTCTGGGCCCAAACGGAGGAATCTCGAAACAAGTTCATGCATTCTGGGATCCTCACGAAAAATGAGGAGGGTGGGAGAGTTTCCACGCAATTCCGAGACTTTGAAAAAAGTTCGTCTTCTTCTGCCTCAAGTTGTCCAAAATGGTTCAGGGCCCAAGCGATGGAATCTCGAAACAAGTTCATGCATTCTGGAATACTCAAGAGAAATGAGGAGGGTGGGTGAGTTTCAGCGCAATTCTGAAACGTTGAAAATAGTTCGTCTTCGTCTGCCTCAAGTTGTCCAAAATTGTTCTGGGCCCAAACGGAGGAATCTCGAAACAAGTTCATGCATTCTGGGATCCTCACGAGAAATGAGGAGGGTGGGTGAGTTTCCAAGCAATTCCGAGACGTTGAAAAAAGTTCGTCTTCTTCTGCCTCAAGTAGTCCCAAATGGTTCAGGGCCCAAAGAGAGGAATCTCGAAACAAGTTCATGCATTTTGGAATACACAAGACAAATGAGGAGGGTGGGTGAGTTTCGACCCAATTCCAAGACGTTGAAAAAAGTTCGTCTTCTTCTGCCTCAAGTTGTCCCATATGGTTCAGGGCCCAAACGGAGGAATCTCGAAACAAGTTCATGCATGCTGGAATACTCAAGAGAAATGAGGAGGGTGGGTGAGTTTCGACGCAATTCCGAGACGTTGAAAAATGTTCGTCTTCTTCTGCGTCAAGTTGTCCAAAATGGTTCTGGGCCCAAACGGAGGAATCTCTAAACATGTTCATGAATTCCTGGATCCTCACGAGAAATGAGGAGGGTGGGAGAGTTTCCAAGCATTTCCGAGACGTTGAAAAAGTTCGTCTTCTTCTGCGTCAAGTAGTCCCAAATGGTTCAGGGCCCAAACAGAGGAATCACGAAACAAGTTCATGCATTCTGGAATAATCAAGAGAAATGAGGAGGGTGGGTGAGTTTCTACGCAATTCCAAGACGTTGAAAAAAGTTTTCTTCTTCTGCCTCAAGTTGTCCCATATGGTTCAGGGCCCAAACGGAGGAATCTCGAAACAAGTTCATGCATTCTGGAATACTCAAGAGAAATGAGGAGGGTGGGTGAGTTTCCACGCAATTCCGAGACGTTGGAAAATGTTGGTCTTCTTCTGCCTCAAGTACTCCCAAATGTTTCAGGCACCAAACGGAGGAATCTCCAAACAAGTTCATGCATTCTGGAATCCTGACGAAAAATGAGGAGGGTGGGTGATTTTCGACGGAATTCCGAGACGTTGAAAAAAGTTGGTCTTCTTCTGCCTCAAGTTGTCCAAAATGGTACAGGGCCCAAACGAAGGAATCTCGAAACAAGATTATGCATTCTGGAATCCTCACGAAAAATGAGAAGGGTGGGTGAGTTTCCACACAATTCCGAGACGTTGAAAAAAGTTCGTCTTCCTCTGCCTGAAGTTGTCCAAAATGGTTCAGGGCCCAAACGGAGGAATCTCGTAACAGGTTCATGCATTCTGGAATCCTCCCGAGAAATGAGGAGGGTGGGGAGTTTCCACGCAATTCCGAGACTTTGAAAAAAGTTCGTCTTCTTCTGCCTCAAGTTGTCCAAAATGGTTCAGGGCCCAAACGATGGAATCTCGAAACAAGTTCATGCATTCTGGAATACTGAAGAGAAATGAGGAGGGTGGGTGAGTTTCAGCGCAATTCTGAGACGTTGAAAAAAGTTCGTCTTCATCTGCCTCAAGTTGTCCAAAATTGTTCTGGGCCCAAACGGAGGAATCTCGAAACAAGTTCATGCATTCTGGGATCGTCATGAGAAATGAGGAGGGTGGGTGAGTTTCCAAGCAATTCCGAGACTTTGAAAAAAGTTCGTCTTCTTCTGCCTCAAGTAGTCCCAAATGGTTCAGGGCCCAAACAGAGGAATCTCGAAAAAAGTTCATGCATTGTGGAATACTCAAGAGAAATGAGGAGGGTGGGTGAGTTTCGACCCAATTGCAAGACGTTGAAAAAAGTTCGGCTTCTTCTGCCTCAAGTTGTCCCATATGGTTCAGGGCCCAAACGGAGGAATCTCGAAACAAGTTCATGCATTCTGGAATACTCAAGAGGAATGAGGAGGGTGGGTGAGTTTCGACGCAATTCCGAGAGGATGAAAAAAGTTCGTCTTCATCTGCCTCAAGTTGTCCAAAATGGTTCTGGGCCCAAACGGAGGAATCTCGAAACATTTTCATGAATTCTGGGATCCTCACGAGAAATGAGGAGGGTGGGTGAGTTTCCAAGCAATTCCGCGACGTTGAAAAAAGTTCGTCTTCTTCTGCCTCAAGTAGACCCAAATGGTTCAGGGCCCAAACAGAGGAATCACGAAACAAGTTCATGCATTCTGGCATAATCAAGAGAAATGAGGAGGGTGGGTGAGTTTCTACGCAATTCCAAGACGTTGAAAAAAGTTCGTCTTCTTCTGCCTCAAGTTGTCCCATATGGTTCATGGCCCAAACGGAGGAATCTCGAAACAAGTTCATGCATTCTGGAATACTCAAGAGAAATGAGGAGGGTGGGTGAGTTTCGACGCAATTCCAAGACATTGAAAAAAGTTCGTCTTCTTCGGCCTCAAGTTGTCCAAAATTGTTCTGCGCCCAAACGGAGGAATCTCGAAACAAGTTCATGCATTCTGGCATCCTCACGAGAAATGAGGAGGGTGGGTGAGTCTCCACGCAATTCCGAGACGTTGAAAAAAGCTCGTCTTCTTCTGCCTCAAGTAGTCCCAAATGGTTCAGGGCCCAAACAGAGGAATCTCGAAACAAGTTAATGCATTCTGGAATACTCAAGAGAAATGGGGAGGGTGGGTGAGTTTCTACGCAATTCCAAGACGTTGAAAAAAGTTCGTCTTCTTCTGCCTCAAGTTGTCCCATATGGTTCAGGGCCCAAACGGAGGAATCTCGAAACAAGTTCATGAATTCTGTAATACTCAAGAGAAATGGGGAGGGTGGGTGAGTTTCCACGCAATTCCGAGACATTGAAAAATGTTCGTCTTCATCTGCCTCAAGTTGTCCAAAATGGTTCTGGGACCAAACGGAGGAATCTCGAAACATGTTCATGCATTCTGGGATCGTCATGAGAAATGAGGAGGGTGGGTGAGTTTCCAAGCAATTCCGAGACATTGAAAAAAGTTCGTCTTCTTCTGCCTCAAGTAGTCCCAAATGGTTCAGGGCCCAAACAGAGGAATCTCGAAACAAGTTCATGCATTCTGGAATCCTCACGAGAAATGAGGAGGGTGGGTGAGTCTCCACGCAATTCCGAGACGTTGAAAAAAGTTCGTCTTCTTCTGCCTCAAGTAGTCCCAAATGGTTCAGGGCCCAAACAGAGGAATCTCGAAACAAGTTCATTCATTCTGGAATACTCAAGAGAAATGAGGAGGGTGGGTGAGTTTCGACCCAATTCCAAGAAGTCGAAAAAAGTTCGTCTTCTTCTGCCTCAAGTTGTCCCATATAGTTCAGGGCCCAAACGGAGGAATCTCGAAACAAGTTCATGCATTCTGGAATACTCAAGAGGAATGAGGAGGGTGGGTGAGTTTCGACGCAATTCCAAGACATTCAAAAAAGTTCGTCTTCTTCGGCCTCAAGTTGTCCAAAATTGTTCTGGGCCCAAACGGAGGAATCTCGAAACAAGTTCATGCATTCTGGCATCCTCACGAGAAATGAGGAGGGTGGGTGAGTCTCCACGCAATTCCGAGACGTTGAAAAAAGTTCGTCTTCTTCTGCCTCAAGTAGTCCCAAATGGTTCAGGGCCCAAACAGAGGAATCTCGAAACAAGTTAATGCATTCTGGAATACTCAAGAGAAATGGGGAGGGTTGGTGAGTTTCTACGCAATTCCAAGACGTTGAAAAAAGTTCGTCTTCTTCAGCCTCAAGTTGTCCCATATGGTTCAGGGCCCAAACGGAGGAATCTCGAAACAAGTTCATGAATTCTGTAATACTCAAGAGAAATGGGGAGGGTGGGTGAGTTTCCACGCAATTCCGAGACGTTGAAAAATGTTCGTCTTCATCTGCCTCAAGTTGTTCAAAATGGTTCTGGGACCAAACGGAGGAATCTCGAAACATGTTCATGCATTCTGGGATCGTCATGAGAAATGAGGAGGGTGGGTGAGTTTCCAAGCAATTCCGAGACATTGAAAAAAGTTCGTCTTCTTCTGCCTCAAGTAGTCCCAAATGGTTCAGGGCCCAAACAGAGGAATCTCGAAACAAGTTCATGCATTCTGGAATCCTCACGAGAAATGAGGAGGGTGGGTGAGTCTCCACGAAAATTCCGAGACGTTGAAAAAAGTTCGTCTTCTTCTGCCTCAAGTAGTACCAAATGGTTCAGGGCCCAAACAGAGGAATCTCGAAACAAGTTCATTCATTCTGGAATACTCAAGATAAATGAGGAGGGTGGGTGAGTTTCGACCCAATTCCAAGAAGTCGAAAAAAGTTCGTCTTCTTCTGCCTCAAGTTGTCCCATATGGTTCAGGGCCCAAACGGAGGAATCTCGAAACAAGTTCATGAATTTTGTAATACTCAAGAGAAATGAGGGGGGTGGGTGAGTTTCCACGCAATTCTGAGACGTTGAAAAAAGTTCGTCTTCATCTGCTTCAAGTTGTCCAAAATGGTTCTGGGACCAAACGGAGGAATCTCGAAACATGTTCATGCATTCTGGGATCGTCATGAGAAATGAGGAGGGTGGGTGAGTTTCCAAGCAATTCCGAGACATTGAAAAAAGTTCGTCTTCTTCTTCCTCAAGTAGTCCCAAATGGTTCAGGGCCCAAACAGAGGAATCTCGAAACAAGTTCATGCATTCTGGAATCCTCACGAGAAATGAGGAGGGTGGGTGAGTTTCCACGCAATTCCGAGACGTTGAAAAAAGTTCGTCTTCCTCTGCCTCAAGTAGTCCCAAATGGTTCAGGGCCAAAACGGAGGAATCTCGAAACAAGTTCATTCATTCTGGAATACTCAAGAGAAATGAGGAGGGTGGGTGAGTTTCCACGCAATTCCGAGGCGTTGAAAAAAGTTCGTCTTCATCTGCATCAAGTTATCCAAAATGGTTCTGGGCCCAAACGGAGGAATCTCGAAAAATGTTCATGAATTCTGGGATCCTCACGAGAAATGAGGAGGGTGGGTGAGTTTCCAAGCAATTCCGAGACGTTGAAAAAAGTTCGTCTTGTTCTGCCTCAAGTAGTCCCAAATGGTTCAGGGCCCAAACAGAGGAATCACGAAACAAGTTCATGCATTCTGGAATAATCAAGAGAAATGAGGAGGGTGGGTGAGTTTCTACGCAATTCCGAGACGTTGAAAAAAGTTCGTCTTCTTCTGCCTCAAGTTGTCCCAAATTGTTGAGGCCCCAAAAGGAGGAATCTCCAAAAAGTTCATGCATTCTGGAATCCTCACGTAAAATGTGGAGGGTGGGTGAGTTTCCACGGAATTCCGAGACGTTGAAAAAAGTTTGTCTTCTTCTGCCTCAAGTTGTCCAAAATGGTACATGGCCCAAACGGAGGAATCTCGAAACAAGTTTATGCAATCTGGAACCCTCACGAAAAATGAGAAGGGTGGGAGAGTTTCCACCCAATTCCGAGACGTTGAAAAAAGTTCGTCTTCCTCTGCCTCAAGTTGTCCAAACTGGTTCAGGGCCCAAACGGAGGAATCTCGTAACAAGTTCATGCATTCTGGAATCCTCACGAGAAATGAGGAGGGTGGGTGAGTTTCCACGCAATTCCGAGACTTTGAAAAAAGTTCGTCTTCTTCTGCCCCAAGTTGTCCAAAACGGTTCAGGGCACAAACGATGGAATCTCGAAACAAGTTCATGCATTCTGGAATACTCAAGAGAAATGAGGAGGGTGGGTGAGTTTCCAAGCAATTCCGAGACGTTGAAAAAAGTTCGTCTTCATATGCCTCAAGTTGTCCAAAATTGTTCTGGGCCCAAACGGAGGAATCTCGAAACAAGTTCATGCATTCTGGGATCCTCACGAGAAATAGGGAGGGTGGGTGAGTTTCCAAGCAATTCCGAGACGTTGAAAAAAGTTCGTCTTCTTCTTCCTCAAGTAGTCCCAAATGGTTCAGGGCCCAAACAGAGGAATCTCGAAACAAGTTCATGCATTCTGGAATACTCAAGAGAAATGAGGAGGGTGGGTGAGTTTCGACGCAATTCCGAGACGGTGAAAAAAGTTCGTCTTCTACTGCCTCAAGTTGTCCAAAATGGTTCAGGGCCCAAACGCAGGAATCTCGAAACAAGTTCATGCATTCTGGAATCCTCACGAGAAATGAGGAGGGTGGGTCAGTTTCCACGCAATTCTGAGACGGTGAAAAAAGTTCGTCTTCTACTGCCTCAAGTTGTCCAAAATGGTTCAGGGCCCAAACGCAGGAATCTCGAAACAAGTTCTTGAATTCTGAAATCCTCACGAGAAAGGAGGAGGGTGGGTGAGTTTCTACGGAATTCTGAGACGTTGAAAAAAGTTCGTCTTCCTCTGCCTCAAGTTGTCCAAAATGGTTGTGGGCCCAAACGGAGGAATCTCGAAACATGTTCATGCATTCTGGGATCGTCACGAGAAATGAGGAGGGTGGGTGAGTTTCCAAGCAATTCCGAGACGTTGAAAAAAGTTCGTCTTTTTCTGCATCAAGTTGTCCAAAATGGTTCAAGACCCAAATGAAGGAATCTCGAAACAAGTTCATGCATTCTGGAATCCTCACGAGAAATGAGGAGGGTGGGTGAGTTTCCACGCAATTCTGAGACGTTGAAAAAAGTTCGTCTTCTTCTGCCTCAAGTAGTCCCAAATGGTTCAGGGCCCAAATAGAGGAATCTCGAAACAAGTTCATGAATTCTGGAATACTCAAGAGAAATGAGGAGTGTGGGTGAGTTTCTACGCAATTCCAAGACGTTGAAAAAAGTTCGTCTTCTTCTGCCTCAAGTTGTCCCATATGGTTCAGGGCCCAAACGGAGGAATCTCAAAACAAGTTCATGCATTCTGGAATACTCAAGAGAAATGAGGAGGGTGGGTGAGTTTCCACGCAATTCCGAGACGTTGAAAAAAGTTCGTCTTCATCTGCCTCAAGTTGTCCAAAATGGTTCTGGGCCCAAACGGAGGAATCTCGAAACATGTTCATGCATTCTGGGATCCTCACGAGAAATGAGGAGGGTGGGTGAGTTTCCAAGCAATTCCGAGACGTTGAAAAAAGTTCGTCTTCTTCTGCCTCAAGTAGTCCCAAATGGTTCAGGGGCAAAACAGAGGAATCTCGAAACAAGTTCATGCATTCTGGAATACTCAAGAGAAATGAGGGCGGGTGAGTTTCCACGCAATTCCGAGACGTTGAAAAAAGTTCGTCTTCTTCTGCCTCAAGTTGTCCCAAATTGTTCAGGGCCAAAACAGAGGAATCTCGAAACAAGTTCATGCATTCTGGAATCCTCACGAGAAATGAGGAGGGTGGGTGAGTTTCCACGCAATTCTGAGACGTTGAAAAAAGTTCGTCTTCTTCTGCCTCAAGTAGTCCCAAATGGTTCAGGGCCCAAATAGAGGAATCTCGAAACAAGTTCATGAATTCTGGAATACTCAAGAGAAATGAGGAGTGTGGGTGAGTTTCTACGCAATTCCAAGACGTTGAAAAAAGTTCGTCTTCTTCTGCCTCAAGTTGTCCCATATGGTTCAGGGCCCAAACGGAGGAATCTCAAAACAAGTTCATGCATTCTGGAATACTCAAGAGAAATGAGGAGGGTGGGTGAGTTTCCACGCAATTCCGAGACGTTGAAAAAAGTTCGTCTTCATCTGCCTCAAGTTGTCCAAAATGGTTCTGGGCCCAAACGGAGGAATCTCGAAACATGTTCATGCATTCTGGGATCCTCACGAGAAATGAGGAGGGTGGGTGAGTTTCCAAGCAATTCCGATACTTTGAAAAAAGTTCCTCTTCTTCTGCCTCAAGTTGTCCAAAATGGTTCAGGGCCCAAACGATGGAATCTCGAAACAAGTTTATGCATTCTGGAATCCTCACGAAAAATTAGAAGGGTGGGTGAGTTTCCACACAATTCCGAGACGTTGAAAAAAGTTCGTCTTCCTCTGCCTCAAGTTGTCCAAAATGGTTCAGGGCCCAAACGGAGGAATCTCGTAACAAGTTCATGCATTCTGGAATCCTCACGAGAAATGAGGAGGGTGGGTGAGTTTCCAAGCAATTCCGATACTTTGAAAAAAGTTCGTCTTCTTCTGCCTCAAGTTGTCCAAAATGGTTCAGGGCCCAAACGATGGAATCTCGAAACAAGTTCATGCATTCTGGAATACTCAAGAGAAATGAGGAGGGTGGGTGAGTTTCAGCGCAATTCTGAAACGTTGAAAATAGTTCGTCTTCATCTGCCTCAAGTTGTCCAAAATGGTTCAGGGCCCAAACGATGGAATCTCGAAACAAGTTTATGCATTCTGGAATCCTCACGAAAAATTAGAAGGGTGGATGAGTTTCCACACAATTCCGAGACGTTGAAAAAAGTTCGTCTTCCTCTGCCTCAAGTTGTCCAAAATGGTTCAGGGCCCAAACGGAGGAATCTCGTAACAAGTTCATGCATTCTGGAATCCTCACGAGAAATGAGGAGGGTGGGTGAGTTTCCAAGCAATTCCGAGACGTTGAAAAAAGTTCGTCTTCCTCTGCCTCAAGTTGTCCAAAATGGTTCAGGGCCCAAACGATGGAATCTCGAAACAAGTTCATGCATTCTGGAATACTCAAGAGAAATGAGGAGGGTGGGTGAGTTTCAGCGCAATTCTGAGACGTTGAAAAAAGTTCGTCTTCATCTGCCTCAAGTTGTCCAAAATTGTTCTGGGCCCAAACGGAGGAATCTCGAAACAAGTTCATGCATTCTGGATTCCTCACGAGAAATGAGGAGGGTGGGTGAGTTTCCACGCAATTCCGAGATGTTGAAAAAAGTTCGTCTTCTTCTTCCTCAAGTTGTCCAAAATTGTTCAGGGCCCAAACGAAGGAATCTCGAAACAACTTAATGCATTCTGGAGTCCTCACGAGAAACGAGGAGGGTGGGTGAGTTTCCACGCAATTCCGAGACGTTGAAAAATGTTCGTCTTCTTCTACCTCAAGTTGTCCCATTTGGTTTAGGGCCCAAACGGAGGAATCTCAAAACAAGTTCATGCATTCTGGAATAGTCAAGAGAAATGAAGAGGGTGGGTGAGTGTCCACACAATTCCGAGACGTTGAAAAAAGTTCGCCTTCATCTGCCTCAAGTTGTCCCAAATGGTTCAGGGCCCAAAAAGAGGAATCTCGAAACAAGTTCATGAATTCTGGAATACTCAAGAGAAATGAGGAGGGTGGGTGAGTTTCCACACAATTCCGAGACGTTGAAAAAAGTTCGTCTTCTTCTGCCTCAAGTAGTCCCAAATTGTTGAGGCCCCAAACGGAGGAATCTCGAAACAAGTTCATGCATTCTGGGATCCTCACGAGAAATGGGGAGGGTGGGTGAGTTTCCAAGCAATTCCGAGACGTTGAAAAAAGTTCGTCTTCTTCTTCCTCAAGTAGTCCCAAATGGTTCAGGGCCCAAACAGAGGAATCTCGAAACAAGTTCATGCATTCTGGAATACTCAAGAGAAATGAGGAGGGTGGGTGAGTTTCGACCCAATTCCAAGACGTTGAAAAAAGTTCGTCTTCTTCTGCCTCAAGTTGTCCCATATGGTAAAGGGCCCAAACAGAGGAATCTCGAAACAAGTTCATCCATTCTGGAATACTCAAGAGAAATGAGGAGGGTGGGTGAGTTTCCACGCAATTCCGAGACGTTGAAAAAAGTTCGTCTTCTTCTGCCTCAAGTTGTCCCAAATTGTTGAGGCCCCAAACGGAGGAATCTCGAAACAAGTTCATGCATTCTGGATTCCTCACGAGAAATGAGGAGGGTGGGTGAGTTTCCACGCAATTCCGAGATGTTGAAAAAAGTTCGTCTTCTTCTTCCTCAAGTTGTCCAAAATTGTTCAGGGCCCAAACGAAGGAATCTCGAAACAACTTAATACATTCTGGAGTCCTCACGAGAAACGAGGAGGGTGGGTGAGTTTCCACGCAGTTCCGAGACGTTGAAAAAAGTTCGTCTTCTTCTACCTCAAGTTGTCCCATTTGGTTCAGGGCCCAAACGGAGGAATCTCAAAACAAGTTCATGCATTCTGGAATAGTCAAGAGAAATGAGGAGGGTGGGTGAGTGTCCACGCAATTCCGAGACGTTGAAAAAAGTTCGCCTTCATCTGCCTCAAGTTGTCCCAAATGGTTCAGGGCCCAAAAAGAGGAATCTCGAAACAAGTTCATGAATTCTGGAATACTCAAGAGAAATGAGGAGGGTGGGTGAGTTTCCACACAATTCCGAGACGTTGAAAAAAGTTCGTCTTCTTCTGCCTCAAGTAGCCCCAAATTGTTGAGGCCCCAAACGGAGGAATCTCGAAACAAGTTCATGCATTCTGGGATCCTCACGAGAAATGGGGAGGGTGGGTGAGTTTCTACGCAATTCCAAGACGTTGAAAAAAGTTCGTCTTCTTCTGCCTCAAGTTGTCCCATATGGTTCAGGGCCCAAACGGAGGAATCTCAAAACAAGTTCATGCATTCTGGAACACTCAAGAGAAATGAGGAGGGTGGGTGAGTTTCCACGCAATTCCGAGACGTTGAAAAAAGTTCGTCTTCATCTGCCTCAAGTTGTCCAAAATAGTTCTGGGCCCAAACGGAGGAATCTCGAAACATGTTCATGCATTCTGGGATCCTCACGAGAAATGAGGAGGGTGGGTGAGTTTCCAAGCAATTCCGAGACGTTGAAAAAAGTTCGTCTTCTTCTGCCTCAAGTAGTCCCAAACGGTTCAGGGCCAAAACAGAGGAATCTCGAAACAAGTTCATGCATTCTGGAATACTCAAGAGAAATGAGGGCGGGTGAGTTTCCACGCAATTCCGAGACGTTGAAAAAAGTTCGTCTTCTTCTGCCTCAAGTTGTCCCAAATGGTTCAGGGCCAAAACAGAGGAATCTCGAAACAAGTTCATGCATTCTGGAATACTCAAGAGAAATGAGGAGGGTGGGTGAGTTTCCACGCAATTCCGAGACGTTGAAAAAAGTTCGTCTTTTACTACCTCAAGTTGTCCAAAATGGTTCAGGGCCCAAACGAAGGAATCTCGAAACAAGTTTATGCATTCTGGAATCCTCACGAAATATTAGAAGGGTGGGTGAGTTTCCACACAATTCCGAGACGTTGAAAAAAGTTCGTCTTCCTCTGCCTCAAGTTGTCCAAAATGGTTCAGGGCCCAAACGGAGGAATCTCGTAACAAGTTCATGCATTCTGGAATCCTCACGAGAAATGAGGAGGGTGGGTGAGTTTCCAAGCAATTCCGATACTTTGAAAAAAGTTCGTCTTCTTCTGCCTCAAGTTGTCCAAAATGGTTCAGGGCCCAAACGATGGAATCTCGAAACAAGTTCATGCATTCTGGAATACTCAAGAGAAATGAGGAGGGTGGGTGAGTTTCAGCGCAATTCTGAGACGTTGAAAAAAGTTCGTCTTCATCTGCCTCAAGTTGTCCAAAATTGTTCTGGGCCCAAACGGAGGAATCTCGAAACAAGTTCATGCATTCTGAGATCCTCACGAGAAATGAGGAGGGTGGGTGAGATTCCAAGTAATTCCGAGACGTTGAAAAAAGTTCGTCTTCTTCTGCCTCAAGTAGTCGCAAATGGTTCAGGGCCAAAACAGAGGAATCTCGAAACAAGTTCATGCATTCTGGAATACTCAAGAGAAATGAGGAGGGTGGGTTAGTGTCCACGCAATTCCGAGACGGTGAAAAAAGTTCATCTTCTTCTGCCTCAAGTAGTCCCAAATGGTTCAGGGCCAAAACAGAGGAATCTCGAAACAAGTTCATGCATTCTGGAATACTCAAGAGAAATGAGGAGGGTGGGTGAGTTTCCACGCAATTCCGAGACGGTGAAAAAAGTTCGTCTTCTTCTGCCTCAAGTAGTCCCAAATGGTTCAGGGCCAAAAAAGAGGAATCTCGAAACAAGTTCATGCATTCTGGAATACTCAAGAGAAATAAGGAGGGTGGGTGAGTTTCCACGCAATTCCGAGTAGTTTAAAAAAGTTCGTCTTCATCTGCATCAAGTTGTCCAAAATGGTTCTGGGCCCAAACGGAGGAATCTCGTAACAAGTTCATGCATTCTGGAATACTCAAGAGAAATGAGGAGGGTGGGTGAGTTTCCACGCAATTCCGAGACGTTGAAAAAAGTTCGTCTTCATCTGCCTCAAGTTGTCCAAAATGGTTCTGGGCCCAAACGGAGGAATCTCGAAACATGTTCATGGATTCTGGGATCGTCACGGGAAATGAGGAGGGTGGGTGAGTTTCCAAGCAATTCCGAGACGTCGAAAAAAGTTTGTCTTTTTCTGCATCAAGTTGTCCAAAATGGTTCAAGAGCCAAATGAAGGAATCTCGAAACAAGTTCATGCATTCTGGAATCCTCACGAGAAATGAGGAGGGTGGGTGAGTTTCCACGCAATTCCGAGACGTTGAAAAAAGTTCGTCTTCTTTTGCCTCAAGTAGTCCCAAATGGTTCAGGGCCCAAACAGAGGAATCTCGAAACAAGTTCATGCATTCTGGAATACTCAAGAGAAATGAGGAGGGTGGGTGAGTTTCCACGTAATTCCGAGACGTTGAAAAAAGTTCGTCTTCTACTGCCTCAAGTTGTCCAAAATGGTTAAGGGCCCAAACGCAGGAATCTCGAAACAAGTTCATGCATTCTGGAATCCTCACGAGAAAGGAGGAGGGTGGGTGAGTTTCTACGGAATTCCGAGACGTTGAAAAAAGTTCGTCTTCCTCTGCCTCAAGTTGTCCAAAATGGTTGTGGGCCCATACGGAGGAATCTCGAAACATGTTCATGCATTCTGTGATCGTCACGAGAAATGAGGAGGGTGGGTGAGTTTCCAAGCAATTTCGAGACGTTGAAAAAAGTTCGTCTTCTTCTGCCTCAAGTAGTCCCAAATGGTTCAGGGCCCAAACAGAGGAATCACGAAACAAGTTCATGGATTCTGGAATAATCAAGAGAAATGAGGAGGGTGGGTGAGTTTCGACGCAATTCCGAGACGTTGAAAAAAGTTCGTCTTCTTCTGCCTCAAGTTGTCCCAAATTGTTGAGGCCCCAAACGGAGGAATCTCGAAACAAGTTCATGCATTCTGGAATCCTCACGAGAAATGAGGAGGGTGGGTGAGTTTCCACGCAATTCTGAGACGTTGACAAAATTCGTCTTCTTCTGCCTCAAGTTGTCCCATATGGTTCAGGGCCCAAACGGAGGAATCTCGAAACAAGTTCATGCATCCTGGAATACTCAAGAGAAATGAGGAGGGTGGGTGAGTTTCCACGCAATTCCGAGACGTTGAAAAAAGTTCGTCTTCATCTGCCTCAAGTTATCCAAAATGGTTCTGGGCCCAAACGGAGGAATCTCGAAACATGTTCATGAATTCTGGGATCCTCACGAGAAATGAGGAGGGTGGGTGAGTTTCCAAGCAATTCCGAGACGTTGAAAAAAGTTCGTCTTCTTCTGCCTCAAGTTGTCCCAAATGGTTCAGGGCCCAAAAAGAGGAATCACGAAACAAGTTCATGGATTCTGGAATAATCAAGAGAAATGAGGAGGGTGGGTGAGTTTCGACGCAATTCCGAGACGTTGAAAAAAGTTCGTCTTCTTCTGCCTCAAGTTGTCCCAAATTGTTGAGGCCCCAAAAGGAGGAATCTCGAAACAAGTTCATGCATTCTGGAATCCTCACGAGAAATGAGGAGGGTGGGTGAGTTTCCATGCAATTCTGAGACGTTGACAAAATTCGTCTTCTTCTGCCTCAAGTTGTCCCATATGGTTCAGGGCCCAAACGGAGGAATCTCAAATCAAGTTCATGCATCTTGGAATACTCAAGAGAAATGAGGAGGGTGGGTGAGTTTCCACGCAATTCCGAGACGTTGAAAAAAGTTCGTCTTCATCTGCCTCAAGTTATCCAAAATGGTTCTGGGCCCAAACGGAGGAATCTCGAAACATGTTAATGAATTCTGGGATCCTCACGAGAAATGAGGAGGGTGGGTGAGTTTCCAAGCAATTCCGAGACGTTGAAAAAAGTTCGTCTTCTTCTGCCTCAAGTTGTCCCAAATTGTTGAGGCCCCAAACGGAGGAATCTCGAAACAAGTTCATGCATTCTGGAATCCTCACGAGAAATGAGGAGGGTGGGTGAATTTCCACGCAATTCCGAGATGTTGAAAAAAGTTCGTCTTCTTCTGCCTCAAGTTGTCCAAAATGGTTCAGGGCCCAAACGATGGAATCTCGAAACAAGTTCATGCATTCTGGAATACTCAAGAGAAATGAGGAGGGTGGGTGAGTTTCAGCGCAATTCTGAGACGTTGAAAAAAGTTCGTCTTCATCTGCCTCAAGTTGTCCAAAATTGTTCTGGGCCCAAACTTAGGAATCTCGAAACAAGTTCATGCATTCTGGGATCCTCACGAGAAATGAGGAGGGTGGGTGAGATTCCAAGCAATTCCGAGACGTTGAAAAAAGTTCGTCTTCTTCTGCCTCAAGTAGTCGCAAATGGTTCAGGGCCAAAACAGAGGAATCTCGAAACAAGTTCATGCATTCTGGAATACTCAAGAGAAATGAGGAGGGTGGGTTAGTTTCCACGCAATTCCGAGACGGTGAAAAAAGTTCGTCTTCTTCTGCCTCAAGTAGTCCCAAATGGTTCAGGGCCAAAACAGAGGAATCTCGAAACAAGTTCATGCATTCTGGAATACTCAAGAGAAATGAGGAGGGTGGGTGAGTTTCCACGCAATTCCGAGACGGTGAAAAAAGTTCGTCTTCTTCTGCCTCAAGTAGTCCCAAATGGTTCAGGGCCAAAAAAGAGGAATCTCGAAACAAGTTCATGCATTCTGGAATACTCAAGAGAAATAAGGAGGGTGGGTGAGTTTCCACGCAATTCCGAGTAGTTTAAAAAAGTTCGTCTTCATCTGCATCAAGTTGTCCAAAATGGTTCTGGGCCCAAACGGAGGAATCTCGTAACAAGTTCATGCATTCTGGAATACTCAAGAGAAATGAGGAGGGTGGGTGAGTTTCCACGCAATTCCGAGACGTTGAAAAAAGTTCGTCTTCATCTGCCTCAAGTTGTCCAAAATGGTTCTGGGCCCAAACGGAGGAATCTCGAAACATGTTCATGGATTCTGGGATCGTCACGGGAAATGAGGAGGGTGGGTGAGTTTCCAAGCAATTCCGAGACGTCGAAAAAAGTTTGTCTTTTTCTGCATCAAGTTGTCCAAAATGGTTCAAGACCCAAATGAAGGAATCTCGAAACAAGTTCATGCATTCTGGAATCCTCACGAGAAATGAGGAGGGTGGGTGAGTTTCCACGCAATTCCGAGACGTTGAAAAAAGTTCGTCTTCTTTTGCCTCAAGTAGTCCCAAATGGTTCAGGGCCCAAACAGAGGAATCTCGAAACAAGTTCATGCATTCTGGAACACTCAAGAGAAATGAGGAGGGTGGGTGAGTTTCCACGTAATTCCGAGACGTTGAAAAAAGTTCGTCTTCTACTGCCTCAAGTTGTCCAAAATGGTTAAGGGCCCAAACGCAGGAATCTCGAAACAAGTTCATGCATTCTGGAATCCTCACGAGAAAGGAGGAGGGTGGGTGAGTTTCTACGGAATTCCGAGACGTTGAAAAAAGTTCGTCTTCCTCTGCCTCAAGTTGTCCAAAATGGTTGTGGGCCCATACGGAGGAATCTCGAAACATGTTCATGCATTCTGTGATCGTCACGAGAAATGAGGAGGGTGGGTGAGTTTCCAAGCAATTCCGAGACGTTGAAAAAAGTTCGTCTTCTTCTGCCTCAAGTAGTCCCAAATGGTTCAGGGCCCAAACAGAGGAATCACGAAACAAGTTCATGGATTCTGGAATAATCAAGAGAAATGAGGAGGGTGGGTGAGTTTCCACGTAATTCCGAGACGTTGAAAAAAGTTCGTCTTCTTCTGCCTCAAGTTGTCCCAAATTGTTGAGGCCCCAAACGGAGGAATCTCGAAACAAGTTCATGCATTCTGGAATCCTCACGAGAAATGAGGAGGGTGGGTGAGTTTCCACGCAATTCTGAGACGTTGACAAAATTCGTCTTCTTCTGCCTCAAGTTGTCCCATATGGTTCAGGGCCCAAACGGAGGAATCTCGAAACAAGTTCATGCATCCTGGAATAGTCAAGAGAAATGAGGAGGGTGGGTGAGTTTCCACGCAATTCCGAGACGTTGAAAAAAGTTCGTCTTCATCTGCCTCAAGTTATCCAAAATGGTTCTGGGCCCAAACGGAGGAATCTCGAAACATGTTCATGAATTCTGGGATCCTCACGAGAAATGAGGAGGGTGGGTGAGTTTCCAAGCAATTCCGAGACGTTGAAAAAAGTTCGTCTTCTTCTGCCTCAAGTAGTCCCAAATGGTTCAGGGCCCAAAAAGAGGAATCACGAAACAAGTTCATGGATTCTGGAATAATCAAGAGAAATGAGGAGGGTGGGTGAGTTTCGACGCAATTCCGAGACGTTGAAAAAAGTTCGTCTTCTTCTGCCTCAAGTTGTCCCAAATTGTTGAGGCCCCAAACGGAGGAATCTCGAAACAAGTTCATGCATTCTGGAATCCTCACGAGAAATGAGGAGGGTGGGTGAGTTTCCACGCAATTCTGAGACGTTGACAAAATTCGTCTTCTTCTGCCTCAAGTTGTCCCATATGGTTCAGGGCCCAAACGGAGGAATCTCGAAACAAGTTCATGCATCCTGGAATACTCAAGAGAAATGAGGAGGGTGGGTGAGTTTCCACGCAATTCCGAGACGTTGAAAAAAGTTCGTCTTCATCTGCCTCAAGTTATCCAAAATGGTTCTGGGCCCAAACGGAGGAATCTCGAAACATGTTCATGAATTCTGGGATCCTCACGAGAAATGAGGAGGGTGGGTGAGTTTCCAAGCAATTCCGAGACGTTGAAAAAAGTTCGTCTTCTTCTGCCTCAAGTTGTCCCAAATTGTTGAGGCCCCAAACGGAGGAATCTCGAAACAAGTTCATGCATTCTGGAATCCTCACGAGAAATGAGGAGGGTGGGTGAGTTTCCACGCAATTCCGAGACTTTGAAAAAAGTTCGTCTTCTTCTGCCTCAAGTTGTCCAAAATGGTTCAGGGCCCAAACGATGGAATCTCGAAACAAGTTCATGCATTCTGGAATACTCAAGAGAAATGAGGAGGGTGGGTCAGTTTCAGCGCAATTCTGAGACGTTGAAAAAAGTTCATCTTCATCTGCCTCAAGTTGTCCAAAATTGTTCTGGGCCCAAACGGAGGAAACTCGAAACAAGTTCATGCATTCTGGGATCCTCACGAGAAATGGGGAGGGTGGGTGAGTTTCCAAGCAATTCCGAGACGTTGAAAAAAGTTCGTCTTCTTCTTCCTCAAGTAGTCCCAAATGGTTCAGGGCCCAAACAGAGGAATCTCGAAACAAGTTCATGCATTCTGGAATACTCAAGAGAAATGAGGAGGGTGGGTGAGTTTCGACCCAATTCCAAGACGTTGAAAAAAGTTCGTCTTCTTCTGCCTCAAGTTGTCCCATATGGTTCAGGGCCCAAACAGAGGAATCTCGAAACAAGTTCATGCATTCTGGAATACTCAAGAGAAATGAGGAGGGTGGGTGAGTTTCCACGCAATTCCGAGACATTGAAAAAAGTTCGTCTTCTTTTGCCTCAAGTAGTCCCAAATGGTTCAGGGCCCAAACAGAGGAATCTCGAAACAAGTTCATGCATTCTGGAATACTCAAGAGAAATGAGGAGGGTGGGTGAGTTTCCACGCAATTCCGAGACGTTGAAAAAAGTTCGTCTTCATCTGCCTCAAGTTGTCCAAAATAGTTCAGGGCCCAAACGGAGGAATCTCGAAACATGTTCATGCATTCTGGGATCCTCACGAGAAATGAGAAGGGTGGGTGAGTTTCCACGCAATTCCGAGACTTTGAAAAACGTTCGTCTTCTTCTGCCTCAAGTTGTCCAAAATGGTTCAGGGCCCAAACGATGGAATCTCGAAACAAGTTTATGCATTCTGGAATACTCAAGAGAAATGAGGAGGGTGGGTGAGTTTCAGCGCAATTCTGAGACGTTGAAAAAAGTTCATCTTCATCTGCCTCAAGTTGTCCAAAATTGTTCTGGGCCCAAACGGAGGAATCTCGAAACAAGTTCATGCATTCTGGGATCCTCACGAGAAATGGGGAGGGTGGGTGAGTTTCCAAGCAATTTCGAGACGTTGAAAAAAGTTCGTCTTCTTGTGCCTCAAGTAGTCCCAAATGGTTCAGGGCCCAAACAGAGGAATCTCGAAACAAGTTCATGAATTCTGGAATACTCAAGAGAAATGAGGAGTGTGGGTGAGTTTCTACGCAATTCCAAGACGTTGAAAAAAGTTCGTCTTCTTCTGCCTCAAGTTGTCCCATATGGTTCAGGGCCCAAACGGAGGAATCTCAAAACAAGTTCATGCATTCTAGAATACTCAAGAGAAATGAGGAGGGTGGGTGAGTTTCCACGATATTCCGAGACGTTGAAAAAAGTTCGTCTTCATCTGCCTCAAGTTGTCCAAAATGGTTCTGGGCCCAAACGGAGGAATCTCGAAACATGTTCATGCATTCTGGGATCCTCACGAGAAATGAGGAGGGTGGGTGAGTTTTCAAGCAATTCCGAGACGTTGAAAAAAGTTCGTCTTCTTCTGCCTCAAGTAGTCCCAAATGGTTCAGGGCCAAAACAGAGGAATCTCGAAACAAGTTCATGCATTCTGGAATACTCAAGAAAAATGAGGGCGGGTGAGTTTCCACGCAATTCCGAGACGTTGAAAAAAGTTCGTCTTCTTCTGCCTCAGGTTGTCCAAAATGGTTTAGGGCCCAAACGAAGGAATCTCGAAACAAGTTCATGCATTCTGGAATACTCAAGAGAAATGAGGAGGGTGGGTGAGTTTCCACGCAATTCCGAGACGTTGAAAAAAGTTTGTCTTCTTCTGCCTCAAGTAGTCCCAAATGGTTCAGGGCCAAAACAGAGGAATCTCGAAACAAGTTCATGCATTCTGGAATACTCAAGAGAAATGAGGAGGGTGGGTGAGTTTCCACACAATTCCGAGACGTTGAAAAAAGTTCGTCTTCCTCTGCCTCAAGTTCTCCTACATGGTTCAGGGCACAAACGGAGGAATCTCCAAACAAGTTCATGCATTCTGGAATCCTCACGAAAAATGAAGAGGGTGGGTGAGTTTCCACGGAATTCCGAGACATTGAAAAAAGTTCGTCTTCTTCTGCCTCAGGTTGTCCAAAATGGTTCAGGGCCCAAACGCAGGAATCTCGAAACAAGTTCATGCATTCTAGAATCCTCACGAGAAATGAGGAGGGTGGGTAAGTTTCCACGCAATTCCGAGACGTTGAAAAAAGTTCGTCTTCTTCTGCCTCAAGTTGTCCCATATGGTTCAGGGCCCAAACGGAGGAATCTCGAAACAAGTTCTTGAATTCTGAAATCCTCACGAGAAAGGAGGAGGGTGGGTGAGTTTCTACGGAATTCCGAGATGTTGAAAAAAGTTCGTCTTCCTCTGCCTCAAGTTGTCCAAAATGGTTGTGGGCCCAAACGGAGGAATCTCGAAACATGTTCATGCATTCTGGGATCGTCACGAGAAATGAGGAGGGTGGGTGAGTTTCCATGCAATTCCGAGACGTTGAAAAAAGTTCGTCTTTTTCTGCATCAAGTTGTCCAAAATGGTTCAAGATCCAAATGAAGGAATCTCGAAACAAGTTCATGCATTCTGGAATCCTCACGAGAAATGAGGAGGGTGGGTGAGTTTCCACGCAATTCTGAGACGTTGAAAAAAGTTTGTCTTCTTCTGCCTCAAGTAGTCCCAAATGGTTTAGGGCCCAAACAGAGGAATCTCGAAACAAGTTCAAGAATTTTGGAATACTCAAGAGAAATGAGGAGTGTAGGTGAGTTTCTACGCAATTCCAAGACGTTGAAAAAAGTTCGTCTTCTTCTGCCTCAAGTTGTCCCTTATGGTTCAGGGCCCAAACGGAGGAATCTCAAAACAAGTTCATGCATTCTGGAATACTCAAGAGAAATGAGGAGGGTGGGTGAGTTTCCACGCAATTCCGAGACGTTGGAAAAAGTTCGTCTTCATCTGCCTCAAGTTGTCCAAAATGGTTCTGGGCCCAAACGGAGGAATCTCGAAACATGTTCATGCATTCTGGGATCCTCACGAGAAATGAGGAGGGTGGGTGAGTTTCCAAGCAATTCCGAGACGTTGAAAAAAGTTCGTCTTCTTCTGCCTCAAGTAGTCCCAAATGGTTCAGGGCCAAAACAGAGGAATCTCGAAACAAGTTCATGCATTCTGGAATACTTAAGAGAAATGAGGAGGGTGGGTGAGTTTCCACACAATTCCGAGACGTTGAAAAAAGTTCGTCTTCCTCTGCCTCAAGTTCTCCCACATGGTTCAGGGCACAAACGGAGGAATCTCCAAACAAGTTCATGCATTCTGGAATCCTCACGAAAAATGAAGAGGGTGGGTGAGTTTCCACGGAATTCCGAGACGTTGAAAAAAGTTCGTCTTCTTCTGCCTCAGGTTGTCCAATATGGTTCAGGGCACAAACGCAGGAATCTCGAAACAAGTTCATGCATTCTGGAATCCTCACGAGAAATGAGGAGGGTGGGTCAGTTTCCACGCAATTCCGAGACGTTGAAAAAAGTTCGTCTTCTTCTGCCTCAAGTTGTCCCATATGGTTCAGGGCCCAAACGGAGGAATCTCGAAACAAGTTCTTGAATTCTGAAATCCTCACGAGAAAGGAGGAGGGTGGGTGAGTTTCTACGGAATTACGAGACGTTGAAAAAAGTTCGTCTTCCTCTGCCTCAAGTTGTCCAAAATGGTTCTGGGCCCAAACGGAGGAATCTCGAAACATGTTCATGCATTCTGGGATCGTCACGGGAAATGAGCAGGGTGGGTGAGTTTCCAAGCAATTCCGAGACGTTGAAAAAAGTTTGTCTTTTTCTGCATCAAGTTGTCCAAAATGGTTCAAGACCCAAATGAAGGAATCTCGAAACAAGTTCATGCATTCTGGTATCCTCACGAGAAATGAGGAGGGTGGGTGAGTTTCCACGCAATTCCGAGACGTTGAAAAAAGTTCGTCTTCTTGTGCCTCAAGTAGTCCCAAATGGTTCAGGGCCCAAACAGAGGAATCTCGGAACAAGTTCATGCATTCTGGAATACTCAAGAGAAATGAGGAGGGTGGGTGAGTTCCCACGCAATTCCGTGACGTTGAAAAAAGTTCGTCTTCATCTGCCTCAAGTTGTCCAAAATGGTTCTGGGCCCAAACGGAGGAATCTCGAAACATGTTCATGCATTCTGGGATCCTCACGAGAAATGAGGAGGGTGGGTGAGTTTCCAAGCAATTCCGAGACGTTGAAAAAAGTTCGTCTTCTTCTGCCTCAAGTAGTCGCAAATGGTTCAGGGCCAAAACAGAGGAATCTCGAAACAAGTTCATGCATTCTGGAATACTCAAGAGAAATGAGGGCGGGTGAGTTTCCACGCAATTCCGAGACGTTGAAAAAAGTTCGTCTTCTTCTGCCTCAAGTAGTCCCAAATGGTTCAGGGCCCAAACAGAGGAATCTCGAAACAAGTTCATGCATTCTGGAATCGTCACGAGAAATGAGGAGGGTGGGTGAGTTTCCACGCAATTCCAAGACGTTGAAAAAAGTTCGTCTTCTTCTGCCTCAAGTTGTCCGATATGGTTCAGGGCCCAAACGGAGGAATCTCGAAACAAGTTCATGCATTCTGGAATACTCAAGAGAAATGAGGAGGGTGGGTGAGTTTCCACGCAATTCCGAGACGTTGAAAAAAGTTCGTCTTCATCTGCCTCAAGTTGTCCAAAATGGTTCTGGGCCCAAACGGAGGAATCTCGAAACATGTTCATGCATTCTGGGATCGTCACGGGAAATGAGGAGGGTGGGTGAGTTTTCACGCAATTCCGAGACGTTGAAAAAAGTTTGTCTTTTTCTGCATCAAGTTGTCCAAAGTGGTTCAAGACCCAAATGAAGGATTCTCGAAACAAGTTCATGCATTCTGGAATCCTCAAGAGAAATGAGGAGGGTGGGTGAGTTTCCACGCAATTCCGAGACGTTGAAAAAAGTTCGTCTTCTTTTGCCTCAAGTAGTCCCAAATGGTTCAGCGCCCAAACAGAGGAATCTCGAAACAAGTTCATGCATTCTGGAATACTCAAGAGAAATGAGGAGGGTGGGTGAGTTTCCACGCAATTCCGAGTAGTTGAAAAAAGTTCGTCTTCATCTGCCTCAAGTTGTCCCAAATGGTTCAGGGCCAAAACAGAGGAATCTCGAAACAAGGTCATGCATTCTGGAATACTCAAGAGAAATGAGGAGGGTGGGTGAGTTTCCACGCAATTCCGAGACGTTGAAAAAAGTTCGTCTTCATCTGCCTCAAGTTGTCCAAAATGGTTCTGGGCCCAAACGGAGGAATCTCGAAAGATGTTCATGCATTCTGGGATCGTCACGGGAAATGAGCAGGGTGGGTGAGTTTCCAAGCAATTCCGAGACGTTGAAAAAAGTTTGTCTTTTTCTGCATCAAGTTGTCCAAAATGGTTCAAGACCCAAATGAAGGAATCTCGAAACAAGTTCATGCATTCTGGAATCCTCAAGAGAAATGAGGAGGGTGGGTGAGTTTCCACGCAATTCCGAGACGTTGAAAAAAGTTCGTCTTCTTTTGCCTCAAGTAGTCCCAAATGGTTCAGCGCCCAAACAGAGGAATCTCGAAACAAGTTCATGCATTCTGGAATACTCAAGAGAAATGAGGAGGGTGGGTGAGTTTCCACGCAATTCCAAGACGTTGAAAAAAGTTCGTCTTCTTCTGCCTCAAGTTGTCCGATATGGTTCAGGGCCCAAACGGAGGAATCTCGAAACAAGTTCATGCATTCTGGAATACTCAAGAGAAATGAGGAGGGTGGGTGAGTTTCCACGCAATTCCGAGACGTTGAAAAAAGTTCGTCTTCATCTGCCTCAAGTTGTCCAAAATGGTTCTGGGCCCAAACGGAGGAATCTCGAAAGATGTGCATGCATTCTGGGATCGTCACGGGAAATGAGCAGGGTGGGTGAGTTTCCAAGCAATTCCGAGACGTTGAAAAAAGTTTGTCTTTTTCTGCATCAAGTTGTCCAAAATGGTTCAAGACCCAAATGAAGGAATCTCGAAACAAGTTCATGCATTCTGGTATCCTCACGAGAAATGAGGAGGGTGGGTGAGTTTCCACGCAATTCCGAGACGTTGAAAAAAGTTCGTCTTCTTTTGCCTCAAGTAGTCCCAAATGGTTCAGGGCCAAAACAGAGGAATCTCGAAACAAGGTCATGCATTCTGGAATACTCAAGAGAAATGAGGAGGGTGGGTGAGTTTCCACGCAATTCCGAGACGTTGAAAAAAGTTCGTCTTCATCTGCCTCAAGTTGTCCAAAATGGTTCAGGGCCCAAACGCAGGAATCTCGAAACAAGTTCATGCATTCTGGAATCCTCACGAGAAATGAGGAGGGTGGGAAAGTTTCCACGCAATTCCGAGACGTTGAAAAAAGTTCGTCTTCTTCTGCCTCAAGTTGTCCCATATGGTTCAGGGCCCAAACGGAGGAATCTCGAAACAAGTTCTTGAATTCTGAAATCCTCACGAGAAAGGAGGAGGGTGGGTGAGTTTCTACGGAATTCCGAGGAGTTGAAAAAAGTTCGTCTTCCTCTGCCTCAAGTTGTCCAAAATGGTTCTGGGCCCAAACGGAGGAATCTCAAAACATGTTCATGCATTCTGGTATCGTCACGAGAAATGAGGAGGGTGGGTGAGTTTCCAAGCAATTCCGAGACGTTGAAAAAAGTTCGTCTTTTTCTGCATCAAGTTGTCCAAAATGGTTCAAGACCCAAATGAAGGAATCTCGAAACAAGTTCATGCATTCTGGAATCCTCACGAGAAATGGGGAGGGTGGGTGAGTTTCCACGCAATTCTGAGACGTTGAAAAAAGTTCGTCTTCTTCTGCCTCAAGTAGTCCCAAATGGTTCTGGGCCCAAACAGAGGAATCTCGAAACAATTTCATGCATTCTGGAATACTCAAGAGAAATGAGGAGGGTGGGTGAGTTTCCACGCAATTCCGAGTAGTTGAAAAAAGTTCGTCTTCATCTGCCTCAAGTTGTCCCAAATGGTTCAGGGCCAAAACAGAGGAATCTCGAAACAAGGTCATGCATTCTGGAATACTCAAGAGAAATGAGGAGGGTGGGTGAGTTTCCACGCAATTCCGAGACGTTGAAAAAAGTTCGTCTTCATCTGCTTCAAGTTGTCCAAAATGGTTCTGGGCCCAAACGGAGGAATCTCGAAACATGTTCATGCATTCTGGGATCCTCACGAGAAATGAGGAGGGTGGGTTAGTTTCCAAGCAATTCCGAGACGTTGAAAAAAGTTCGTCTTCTTCTGCCTCAAGTAGTCCCAAATGGTTCAGGGCCAAAACAGAGGAATCTCGAAACAAGTTCATGCATTCTGGAATACTCAAGAGAAATGAGGGTGGGTGAGTTTCCACGCAATTCCGAGACGTTGAAAAAAGTTCGTCTTCTTCTGCCTCAAGTTGTCCCAAATGGTTCAGGGCCAAAACAGAGGAATCTCGAAACAAGTTCATGCATTCTGGAATACTCAAGAGAAATGAGGAGGGTGGGTGAGTTTCCACAGCAATTCCGAGACGTTGAAAAAAGTTCGTCTTCATCTGCCTCAAGTTGTCCAAAATGGTTCTGGGCCCAAACGGAGGAATCTCGAAACATGTTCATGCATTCTGGGATCGTCACGGGAAATGAGGAGGGTGGGTGAGTTTTCACGCAATTCCGAGACGTTGAAAAAAGTTTGTCTTTTTCTGCATCAAGTTGTCCAAAATGGTTCAAGACCCAAATGAAGGAATCTCGAAACAAGTTCATGCATTCTGGAATCCTCAAGAGAAATGAGGAGGGTGGGTGAGTTTCCACGCAATTCCGAGACGTTGAAAAAAGTTCGTCTTCTTTTGCCTCAAGTAGTCCCAAATGGTTCAGGGCCCAAAGAGAGGAATCTCGAAACAAGTTCATGCATTCTGGAATACTCAAGAGAAATGAGGAGGGTGGGTGAGTTTCCACGCAATTCCGAGACGTTGAAAAAAGTTCGTCTTCATCGGCCTCAAGTTGTCCAAAATGGTTCAGGGCCCAAACGCAGGAATCTCGAAACAAGTTCATGCATTCTGGAATCCTCACGAGAAATGAGGAGGGTGGGAAAGTTTCCACGCAATTCCGAGACGTTGAAAAAAGTTCGTCTTCTTCTGCCTCAAGTTGTCCCATATGGTTCAGGGCCAAAACAGAGGAATCTCGAAACAAGTTCATGCATTCTGGAATACTCAAGAGAAATGAGGGTGGGTGAGTTTCCACGCAATTCCGAGACGTTGAAAAAAGTTCGTCTTCTTCTGCCTCAAGTTGTCCCAAATGGTTCAGGGCCAAAACAGAGGAATCTCGAAACAAGTTCATGCATTCTGGAATACTCAAGAGAAATGAGGAGGGTGGGTGAGTTTCCACAGCAATTCCGAGACGTTGAAAAAAGTTCGTCTTCATCTGCCTCAAGTTGTCCAAAATGGTTCTGGGCCCAAACGGAGGAATCTCGAAACATGTTCATGCATTCTGGGATCGTCACGGGAAATGAGGAGGGTGGGTGAGTTTTCACGCAATTCCGAGACGTTGAAAAAAGTTTGTCTTTTTCTGCATCAAGTTGTCCAAAATGGTTCAAGACCCAAATGAAGGAATCTCGAAACAAGTTCATGCATTCTGGAATCCTCAAGAGAAATGAGGAGGGTGGGTGAGTTTCCACGCAATTCCGAGACGTTGAAAAAAGTTCGTCTTCTTTTGCCTCAAGTAGTCCCAAATGGTTCAGGGCCCAAAGAGAGGAATCTCGAAACAAGTTCATGCATTCTGGAATACTCAAGAGAAATGAGGAGGGTGGGTGAGTTTCCACGCAATTCCGAGACGTTGAAAAAAGTTCGTCTTCATCGGCCTCAAGTTGTCCAAAATGGTTCAGGGCCCAAACGCAGGAATCTCGAAACAAGTTCATGCATTCTGGAATCCTCACGAGAAATGAGGAGGGTGGGAAAGTTTCCACGCAATTCCGAGACGTTGAAAAAAGTTCGTCTTCTTCTGCCTCAAGTTGTCCCATAAGGTTCAGGGCCCAAACGGAGGAATCTCGAAACAAGTTCTTGAATTCTGAAATGCTCACGATAAAGGAGGAGGGTGGGTGAGTTTCTACGGAATTCCGAGGAGTTGAAAAAAGTTCGTCTTCCTCTGCCTCAAGTTGTCCAAAATGGTTCTGGGCCCAAACGGAGGAATCTCAAAACATGTTCATGCATTCTGGGATCGTCACGAGAAATGAGGAGGGTGGGTGAGTTTCCAAGCAATTCCGAGACGTTGAAAAAAGTTCGTCTTTTTCTGCATCAAGTTGTCCAAAATGGTTCAAGACCCAAATGAAGGAATCTCGAAACAAGTTCATGCATTCTGGAATCCTCACGAGAAATGGGGAGGGTGGGTGAGTTTCCACGCAATTCTGAGACGTTGAAAAAAGTTCGTCTTCTTCTGCCTCAAGTAGTCCCAAATGGTTCAGGGCCCAAAAAGAGGAATCTCGAAACAAGTTCATGCATTCTGGAATACTCAAGAGAAATGAGGAGGGTGGGTGAGTTTCCACGCAATTCCGAGTAGTTGAAAAAAGTTCGTCTTCATCTGCCTCAAGTTGTCCCAAATGGTTCAGGGCCAAAACAGAGGAATCTCGAAACAAGGTCATGCATTCTGGAATACTCAAGAGAAATGAGGAGGGTGGGTGAGTTTCCACGCAATTCCGAGACGTTGAAAAAAGTTCGTCTTCATCTGTTTCAAGTTGTCCAAAATGGTTCTGGGCCCAAACGGAGGAATCTCGAAACATGTTCATGCATTCTGGGATCCTCACGAGAAATGAGGAGGGTGGGTTAGTTTCCAAGCAATTCCGAGACGTTGAAAAAAGTTCGTCTTCTTCTGCCTCAAGTAGTCCCAAATGGTTCAGGGCCAAAACAGAGGAATCTCGAAACAAGTTCATGCATTCTGGAATACTCAAGAGAAATGAGGGTGGGTGAGTTTCCACGCAATTCCGAGACGTTGAAAAAAGTTCGTCTTCTTCTGCCTCAAGTTGTCCCATATGGTTCAGGGCCCAAACGGAGGAATCTCGAAACAAGTTCTTGAATTCTGAAATCCTCACGAGAAAGGAGGAGGGTGGGTGAGTTTCTACGGAATTCCGAGGAGTTGAAAAAAGTTCGTCTTCCTCTGGCTCAAGTTGTCCAAAATGGTTCTGGGCCCAAACGGAGGAATCTCAAAACATGTTCATGCATTCTGGGATCGTCACGAGAAATGAGGAGGGTGGGTGAGTTTCCAAGCAATTCCGAGACGTTGAAAAAAGTTCGTCTTTTTCTGCATCAAGTTGTCCAAAATGGTTCAAGACCCAAATGAAGGAATCTCGAAACATGTTCATGCATTCTGGGATCCTCACGAGAAATGAGGAGGGTGGGTTAGTTTCCAAGCAATTCCGAGACGCTGAAAAAAGTTCGTCTTCTTCTGCCTCAAGTAGTCCCAAATGGTTCAGGGCCAAAACAGAGGAATCTAGAAACAAGTTCATGCATTCTGGAATACTCAAGAGAAATGAGGGTGGGTGAGTTTCCACGCAATTCCGAGACGTTGAAAAAAGTTCGTCTTCTTCTGCCTCAAGTTGTCCCAAATGGTTCAGGGCCAAAACAGAGGAATCTCGAAACAAGTTCATGCATTCTGGAATACTCAAGAGAAATGAGGAGGGTGGGTGAGTTTCCACAGCAATTCCGAGACGTTGAAAAAAGTTCGTCTTCTACTGCCTCAAGTTGTCCAAAATGGTTTAGGGCCCAAACCAAGGAATCTCGAAACAACTTAATGCATTCTGGAATCCTCACGATAAATGAGGAGGGTGGGTGAGTTTCCACGCAATTCCGAGACGTTGAAAAAAGTTCGTCTTTCTCTGCCTCAAGTTGTCCCAAATGGTTCAGGGCCCAAACGGAGGAATCTCGAAACAAGTTCATGCATTCTGGATTCCTCACGAGAAATGAGGAGGGTGGGTGAGTTTCCACGCAATTCCGAGATGTTGAAAAAAGTTCGTCTTCTTCTGCCTCAAGTTGTCCAAAATGGTTCAGGGCCCAAACGGAGGAATCTCGTAACAAGTTCATGCATTCTGGAATCCTCACGAGAAATGAGGAGGGTGGGTGAGTTTCCAAGCAATTCCGAGACGTTGAAAAAAGTTCGTCTTCTTCTGCATCAAGTTGTCCAAAATGGTTCAAGACCCAAATGAAGGAATCTCGAAACAAGTTCATGCATTCTGGAATCCTCACGAGAAATGAGGAGGGTGGGTGAGTTTCCACGCAATTCCGAGACGTTGAGAAAAGTTCGTCTTCTTCTGCCTCATGTAGTCCCAAATGGTTCAGGGCCCAAACAGAGGAATCTCGAAACAAGTTCATGCATTCTGGAATCCTTAAGAGAAATGAGGAGGGTGGGTGAGTTTCCACGCAATTCCGAGATGTTGAAAAAAGTTCGTCTTCTTCTGCCTCAAGTTGTCCAAAATGGTTCAGGGCCCAAACGAAGGAATCTCGAAACAACTTAATGCATTTTGGAATCCTCACGAGAAATGAGGAGGGTGGGTGAGTTTCCACGCAATTCCAAGACGTTGAAAAAAGTTCGTCTTCTTCTACCTCAAGTTGTCCCATATGGTTCAGGGCCCAAACGGAGGAATCTCGAAACAAGTTCTTGAATTCTGAAATCCTCACGAGAATGGAGGAGGGTGGGTGAGTTTCTACGGAATTCCGAGGAGTTGAAAAAAGTTCGTCTTCCTCTACCTCAAGTTGTCCAAAATGGTTCTGGGCCCAAACGGAGGAATCTCAAAACATGTTCATGCATTCTGGGATCGTCACGAGAAATGAGGAGGGTGGGTGAGTTTCCAAGCAATTCCGAGACGTTGAAAAAAGTTTGACTTTTTCTGCATCAAGTTGTCCAAAATGGTTCAAGACCCAAATGAAGGAATCTCGAAACAAGTTCATGCATTCTGGAATCCTCACGAGAAATGAGGAGGGTGGGTGAGTTTCCACGCAATTCTGAGACGTTGAAAAAAGTTCGTCTTCTTCTGCCTCAAGTAGTCCCAAATGGTTCAGGGCCCAAACAGAGGAATCTCGAAACAAGTTCATGCATTCTGGAATACTCAAGAGAAATGAGGAGGGTGGGTGAGTTTCCACGCAATTCCGAGTAGTTGAAAAAAGTTCGTCTTCATCTGCCTCAAGTTGTCCCAAATGGTTCAGGGCCAAAACAGAGGAATCTCGAAACAAGGTCATGCATTCTGGAATACTCAAGAGAAATGAGGAGGGTGGGTGAGTTTCCACGCAATTCCGAGACGTTGAAAAAAGTTCGTCTTCATCTGCTTCAAGTTGTCCAAAATGGTTCTGGGCCCAAACGGAGGAATCTCGAAACATGTTCATGCATTCTGGGATCCTCACGAGAAATGAGGAGGGTGGGTTAGTTTCCAAGCAATTCCGAGACGCTGAAAAAAGTTCGTCTTCTTCTGCCTCAAGTAGTCCCAAATGGTTCAGGGCCAAAACAGAGGAATCTAGAAACAAGTTCATGCATTCTGGAATACTCAAGAGAAATGAGGGTGGGTGAGTTTCCACGCAATTCCGAGACGTTGAAAAAAGTTTGTCTTCTTCTGCCTCAAGTTGTCCCAAATGGTTCAGGGCCAAAACAGAGGAATCTCGAAACAAGTTCATGCATTCTGGAATACTCAAGAGAAATGAGGAGGGTGGGTGAGTTTCCACAGCAATTCCGAGACGTTGAAAAAAGTTCGTCTTCTACTGCCTCAAGTTGTCCAAAATGGTTTAGGGCCCAAACCAAGGAATCTCGAAACAACTTAATGCATTCTGGAATCCTCACGATAAATGAGGAGGGTGGGTGAGTTTCCACGCAATTCCGAGACGTTGAAAAAAGTTCGTCTTTCTCTGCCTCAAGTTGTCCCAAATGGTTCAGGGCCCAAACGGAGGAATCTCGAAACAAGTTCATGCATTCTGGATTCCTCACGAGAAATGAGGAGGGTGGGTGAGTTTCCACGCAATTCCGAGATGTTGAAAAAAGTTCGTCTTCTTCTGCCTCAAGTTGTCCAAAATGGTTCAGGGCCCAAACGGAGGAATCTCGTAACAAGTTCATGCATTCTGGAATCCTCACGAGAAATGAGGAGGGTGGGTGAGTTTCCAAGCAATTCCGAGACGTTGAAAAAAGTTCGTCTTCTTCTGCATCAAGTTGTCCAAAATGGTTCAAGACCCAAATGAAGGAATCTCGAAACAAGTTCATGCATTCTGGAATCCTCACGAGAAATGAGGAGGGTGGGTGAGTTTCCACGCAATTCCGAGACGTTGAGAAAAGTTCATCTTCTTCTGCCTCAAGTAGTCCCAAATGGTTCAGGGCCCAAACAGAGGAATCTCGAAACAAGTTCATGCATTCTGGAATCCTCAAGAGAAATGAGGAGGGTGGGTGAGTTTCCACGCAATTCCGAAATGTTGAAAAAAGTTCGTCTTCTTCTGCCTCAAGTTGTCCAAAATGGTTCAGGGACCAAACGAAGGAATCTCGAAACAACTTAATGCATTCTGGAATCCTCACGAGAAATGAGGAGGGTGGGTGAGTTTCCACGCAATTCCAAGACGTTGAAAAAAGTTCGTCTTCTTCTACCTCAAGTTGTCCCATATGGTTCAGGGCCCAAACGGAGGAATCTCGAAACAAGTTCATGCATTCTGGAATAGTCAAGAGAAATGAGGAGGGTGGGTGAGTGTCCACGCAATTCCGAGACGTTGAAAAAAGTTCGCCTTCATCTGCCTCAAGTTGTCCCAAATGGTTCAGGGCCAAAAAAGAGGAATCTCGGAACAAGTTCATGAATTCTGGAATACTCAAGAGAAATGAGGAGGGTGGGTGAGTTTCCACGCAATTCCGAGACGTTGAAAAAAGTTCGTCTTCTTTTGCCTCAAGTAGTCCCAAATGGTTCAGGGCCCAAAGAGAGGAATCTCGAAACAAGTTCATGCATTCTGGAATACTCAAGAGAAATGAGGAGGGTGGGTGAGTTTCCACGCAATTCCGAGACGTTGAAAAAAGTTCGTCTTCATCGGCCTCAAGTTGTCCAAAATGGTTCAGGGCCCAAACGCAGGAATCTCGAAACAAGTTCATGCATTCTGGAATCCTCACGAGAAATGAGGAGGGTGGGAAAGTTTCCACGCAATTCCGAGACGTTGAAAAAAGTTCGTCTTCTTCTGCCTCAAGTTGTCCCATAAGGTTCAGGGCCCAAACGGAGGAATCTCGAAACAAGTTCTTGAATTCTGAAATGCTCACGATAAAGGAGGAGGGTGGGTGAGTTTCTACGGAATTCCGAGGAGTTGAAAAAAGTTCGTCTTCCTCTGCCTCAAGTTGTCCAAAATGGTTCTGGGCCCAAACGGAGGAATCTCAAAACATGTTCATGCATTCTGGGATCGTCACGAGAAATGAGGAGGGTGGGTGAGTTTCCAAGCAATTCCGAGACGTTGAAAAAAGTTCGTCTTTTTCTGCATCAAGTTGTCCAAAATGGTTCAAGACCCAAATGAAGGAATCTCGAAACAAGTTCATGCATTCTGGAATCCTCACGAGAAATGGGGAGGGTGGGTGAGTTTCCACGCAATTCTGAGACGTTGAAAAAAGTTCGTCTTCTTCTGCCTCAAGTAGTCCCAAATGGTTCAGGGCCCAAAAAGAGGAATCTCGAAACAAGTTCATGCATTCTGGAATACTCAAGAGAAATGAGGAGGGTGGGTGAGTTTCCACGCAATTCCGAGTAGTTGAAAAAAGTTCGTCTTCATCTGCCTCAAGTTGTCCCAAATGGTTCAGGGCCAAAACAGAGGAATCTCGAAACAAGGTCATGCATTCTGGAATACTCAAGAGAAATGAGGAGGGTGGGTGAGTTTCCACGCAATTCCGAGACGTTGAAAAAAGTTCGTCTTCATCTGTTTCAAGTTGTCCAAAATGGTTCTGGGCCCAAACGGAGGAATCTCGAAACATGTTCATGCATTCTGGGATCCTCACGAGAAATGAGGAGGGTGGGTTAGTTTCCAAGCAATTCCGAGACGTTGAAAAAAGTTCGTCTTCTTCTGCCTCAAGTAGTCCCAAATGGTTCAGGGCCAAAACAGAGGAATCTCGAAACAAGTTCATGCATTCTGGAATACTCAAGAGAAATGAGGGTGGGTGAGTTTCCACGCAATTCCGAGACGTTGAAAAAAGTTCGTCTTCTTCTGCCTCAAGTTGTCCCATATGGTTCAGGGCCCAAACGGAGGAATCTCGAAACAAGTTCTTGAATTCTGAAATCCTCACGAGAAAGGAGGAGGGTGGGTGAGTTTCTACGGAATTCCGAGGAGTTGAAAAAAGTTCGTCTTCCTCTGGCTCAAGTTGTCCAAAATGGTTCTGGGCCCAAACGGAGGAATCTCAAAACATGTTCATGCATTCTGGGATCGTCACGAGAAATGAGGAGGGTGGGTGAGTTTCCAAGCAATTCCGAGACGTTGAAAAAAGTTCGTCTTTTTCTGCATCAAGTTGTCCAAAATGGTTCAAGACCCAAATGAAGGAATCTCGAAACATGTTCATGCATTCTGGGATCCTCACGAGAAATGAGGAGGGTGGGTTAGTTTCCAAGCAATTCCGAGACGCTGAAAAAAGTTCGTCTTCTTCTGCCTCAAGTAGTCCCAAATGGTTCAGGGCCAAAACAGAGGAATCTAGAAACAAGTTCATGCATTCTGGAATACTCAAGAGAAATGAGGGTGGGTGAGTTTCCACGCAATTCCGAGACGTTGAAAAAAGTTCGTCTTCTTCTGCCTCAAGTTGTCCCAAATGGTTCAGGGCCAAAACAGAGGAATCTCGAAACAAGTTCATGCATTCTGGAATACTCAAGAGAAATGAGGAGGGTGGGTGAGTTTCCACAGCAATTCCGAGACGTTGAAAAAAGTTCGTCTTCTACTGCCTCAAGTTGTCCAAAATGGTTTAGGGCCCAAACCAAGGAATCTCGAAACAACTTAATGCATTCTGGAATCCTCACGATAAATGAGGAGGGTGGGTGAGTTTCCACGCAATTCCGAGACGTTGAAAAAAGTTCGTCTTTCTCTGCCTCAAGTTGTCCCAAATGGTTCAGGGCCCAAACGGAGGAATCTCGAAACAAGTTCATGCATTCTGGATTCCTCACGAGAAATGAGGAGGGTGGGTGAGTTTCCACGCAATTCCGAGATGTTGAAAAAAGTTCGTCTTCTTCTGCCTCAAGTTGTCCAAAATGGTTCAGGGCCCAAACGGAGGAATCTCGTAACAAGTTCATGCATTCTGGAATCCTCACGAGAAATGAGGAGGGTGGGTGAGTTTCCAAGCAATTCCGAGACGTTGAAAAAAGTTCGTCTTCTTCTGCATCAAGTTGTCCAAAATGGTTCAAGACCCAAATGAAGGAATCTCGAAACAAGTTCATGCATTCTGGAATCCTCACGAGAAATGAGGAGGGTGGGTGAGTTTCCACGCAATTCCGAGACGTTGAGAAAAGTTCGTCTTCTTCTGCCTCATGTAGTCCCAAATGGTTCAGGGCCCAAACAGAGGAATCTCGAAACAAGTTCATGCATTCTGGAATCCTCAAGAGAAATGAGGAGGGTGGGTGAGTTTCCACGCAATTCCGAGATGTTGAAAAAAGTTCGTCTTCTTCTGCCTCAAGTTGTCCAAAATGGTTCAGGGCCCAAACGAAGGAATCTCGAAACAACTTAATGCATTTTGGAATCCTCACGAGAAATGAGGAGGGTGGGTGAGTTTCCACGCAATTCCAAGACGTTGAAAAAAGTTCGTCTTCTTCTACCTCAAGTTGTCCCATATGGTTCAGGGCCCAAACGGAGGAATCTCGAAACAAGTTCTTGAATTCTGAAATCCTCACGAGAATGGAGGAGGGTGGGTGAGTTTCTACGGAATTCCGAGGAGTTGAAAAAAGTTCGTCTTCCTCTACCTCAAGTTGTCCAAAATGGTTCTGGGCCCAAACGGAGGAATCTCAAAACATGTTCATGCATTCTGGGATCGTCACGAGAAATGAGGAGGGTGGGTGAGTTTCCAAGCAATTCCGAGACGTTGAAAAAAGTTTGACTTTTTCTGCATCAAGTTGTCCAAAATGGTTCAAGACCCAAATGAAGGAATCTCGAAACAAGTTCATGCATTCTGGAATCCTCACGAGAAATGAGGAGGGTGGGTGAGTTTCCACGCAATTCTGAGACGTTGAAAAAAGTTCGTCTTCTTCTGCCTCAAGTAGTCCCAAATGGTTCAGGGCCCAAACAGAGGAATCTCGAAACAAGTTCATGCATTCTGGAATACTCAAGAGAAATGAGGAGGGTGGGTGAGTTTCCACGCAATTCCGAGTAGTTGAAAAAAGTTCGTCTTCATCTGCCTCAAGTTGTCCCAAATGGTTCAGGGCCAAAACAGAGGAATCTCGAAACAAGGTCATGCATTCTGGAATACTCAAGAGAAATGAGGAGGGTGGGTGAGTTTCCACGCAATTCCGAGACGTTGAAAAAAGTTCGTCTTCATCTGCTTCAAGTTGTCCAAAATGGTTCTGGGCCCAAACGGAGGAATCTCGAAACATGTTCATGCATTCTGGGATCCTCACGAGAAATGAGGAGGGTGGGTTAGTTTCCAAGCAATTCCGAGACGCTGAAAAAAGTTCGTCTTCTTCTGCCTCAAGTAGTCCCAAATGGTTCAGGGCCAAAACAGAGGAATCTAGAAACAAGTTCATGCATTCTGGAATACTCAAGAGAAATGAGGGTGGGTGAGTTTCCACGCAATTCCGAGACGTTGAAAAAAGTTTGTCTTCTTCTGCCTCAAGTTGTCCCAAATGGTTCAGGGCCAAAACAGAGGAATCTCGAAACAAGTTCATGCATTCTGGAATACTCAAGAGAAATGAGGAGGGTGGGTGAGTTTCCACAGCAATTCCGAGACGTTGAAAAAAGTTCGTCTTCTACTGCCTCAAGTTGTCCAAAATGGTTTAGGGCCCAAACCAAGGAATCTCGAAACAACTTAATGCATTCTGGAATCCTCACGATAAATGAGGAGGGTGGGTGAGTTTCCACGCAATTCCGAGACGTTGAAAAAAGTTCGTCTTTCTCTGCCTCAAGTTGTCCCAAATGGTTCAGGGCCCAAACGGAGGAATCTCGAAACAAGTTCATGCATTCTGGATTCCTCACGAGAAATGAGGAGGGTGGGTGAGTTTCCACGCAATTCCGAGATGTTGAAAAAAGTTCGTCTTCTTCTGCCTCAAGTTGTCCAAAATGGTTCAGGGCCCAAACGGAGGAATCTCGTAACAAGTTCATGCATTCTGGAATCCTCACGAGAAATGAGGAGGGTGGGTGAGTTTCCAAGCAATTCCGAGACGTTGAAAAAAGTTCGTCTTCTTCTGCATCAAGTTGTCCAAAATGGTTCAAGACCCAAATGAAGGAATCTCGAAACAAGTTCATGCATTCTGGAATCCTCACGAGAAATGAGGAGGGTGGGTGAGTTTCCACGCAATTCCGAGACGTTGAGAAAAGTTCATCTTCTTCTGCCTCAAGTAGTCCCAAATGGTTCAGGGCCCAAACAGAGGAATCTCGAAACAAGTTCATGCATTCTGGAATCCTCAAGAGAAATGAGGAGGGTGGGTGAGTTTCCACGCAATTCCGAAATGTTGAAAAAAGTTCGTCTTCTTCTGCCTCAAGTTGTCCAAAATGGTTCAGGGACCAAACGAAGGAATCTCGAAACAACTTAATGCATTCTGGAATCCTCACGAGAAATGAGGAGGGTGGGTGAGTTTCCACGCAATTCCAAGACGTTGAAAAAAGTTCGTCTTCTTCTACCTCAAGTTGTCCCATATGGTTCAGGGCCCAAACGGAGGAATCTCGAAACAAGTTCATGCATTCTGGAATAGTCAAGAGAAATGAGGAGGGTGGGTGAGTGTCCACGCAATTCCGAGACGTTGAAAAAAGTTCGCCTTCATCTGCCTCAAGTTGTCCCAAATGGTTCAGGGCCAAAAAAGAGGAATCTCGGAACAAGTTCATGAATTCTGGAATACTCAAGAGAAATGAGGAGGGTGGGTGAGTTTCCACGCAATTCCGAGACGTTGAAAAAAGTTCGTCTTCTTCTGCCTCAAGTAGTCGCAAATGGTTCAGGGCCAAAACAGAGGAATCTCGAAACAAGTTCATGCATTCTGGAATACTCAAGAGAAATGAGGAGGGTGGGTGAGTTTCCACGCAATTCCGAGACGTTGAAAAAAGTTCGTCTTCATCTGCCTCAAGTTGTCCAAAATGGTTCTGGGCCCAAACGGAGGAATCTCGAAACATGTTCATGCATTCTGGGATCCTCACGGGAAATGAGGAGGGTGGGTGAGTTTCCAAGCAATTCCGAGACGTTGAAAAAAGTTCGCCTTCTTCTGCCTCAAGTAGTCCCAAATGGTTCAGGGACAAAACAGAGGAATCTCGAAACAAGTTCATGCATTCTGGAATACTCAAGAGAAATGAGGGCGGGTGAGTTTCCACGCAATTCCGAGACGTTGAAAAAAGTTCGTCTTCTTCTGCCTCAAGTTGTCCCAAATGGTTCAGGGCCAAAACAGAGGAATCTCGAAACAAGTTCATGCATTCTGGAATACTCAAGAGAAATGAGGAGGGTGGGTGAGTTTCCACGCAATTCCGAGACGTTGAAAAAAGTTCGTCTTCATCTACCTCATGTTGTCCAAAATGGTTCTGGGCCCAAACGGAGGAATCTCGAAACATGTTCATGCATTCTGGGATCCTCACGAGAAATGAGGAGGGTGGTTGAGTTTCCAAGCAATTCCGAGACGTTGAAAAAAGTTCGCCTTCTTCTGCCTCAAGTAGTCCCAAATGGTTCAGGGCCCAAACGAAGGAATCTCGAAACAAGTTTATGCATTCTGGAATCCTCACGACAAATGAGAAGGGTGGGTGAGTTTCCACACAATTCCGAGACGTTGAAAAAAGTTCGTCTTCCTCTGCCTCAAGTTGTCCAAAATGGTTCAGGGCCCAAACGGAGGAATCTCGTAACAAGTTCATGCATTCTGGAATCCTCACGAGAAATGAGGAGGGTGGGTGAGTTTCCAAGCAATTCCGAGACGTTGAAAAAAGTTCGTCTTCTTCTGCATCAAGTTGTCCAAAATGGTTCAAGACCCAAATGAAGGAATCTCGAAACAAGTTCATGCATTCTGGAATCCTCACGAGAAATGAGGAGGGTGGGTGAGTTTCCACGCAATTCCGAGACGTTGAGAAAAGTTCGTCTTCTTCTGCCTCAAGTAGTCCCAAATGGTTCAGGGCACAAACAGAGGAATCTCAAAACAAGTTCATGCATTCTGGAATCCTCAAGAGAAATGAAGAGGGTGGGTGAGTTTCCACGCAATTCCGAGATGTTGAAAAAAGTTCGTCTTCTTCTGCCTCAAGTTGTCCAAAATGGTTCAGGGACCAAACGAAGGAATCTCGAAACAACTTAATGCATTCTGGAATCCTCACGAGAAATGAGGAGGGTGGGTGAGTTTCCACGCAATTCCAAGACGTTGAAAAAAGTTCGTCTTCTTCTACCTCAAGTTGTCCCATATGGTTCAGGGCCCAAACGGAGGAATCTCGAAACAAGTTCATGCATTCTGGAATAGTCAAGAGAAATGAGGAGGGTGGGTGAGTGTCCACGCAATTCCGAGACGTTGAAAAAAGTTCGCCTTCATCTGCCTCAAGTTGTCCCAAATGGTTCAGGGCCAAAAAAGAGGAATCTCGGAACAAGTTCATGTATTCTGGAATACTCAAGAGAAATGAGGAGGGTGGGTGAGTTTCCACGCAATTCCGAGACGTTGAAAAAAGTTCGTCTTCTTCTGCCTCAAGTAGTCGCAAATGGTTCAGGGCCAAAACAGAGGAATCTCGAAACAAGTTCATGCATTCTGGAATACTCAAGAGAAATGAGGAGGGTGGGTGAGTTTCCACGCAATTCCGAGACGTTGAAAAAAGTTCGTCTTCATCTGCCTCAAGTTGTCCAAAATGGTTCTGGGCCCAAACGGAGGAATCTCGAAACATGTTCATGCATTCTGGGATCCTCACGGGAAATGAGGAGGGTGGGTGAGTTTCCAAGCAATTCCGAGACGTTGAAAAAAGTTCGCCTTCTTCTGCCTCAAGTAGTCCCAAATGGTTCAGGGACAAAACAGAGGAATCTCGAAACAAGTTCATGCATTCTGGAATACTCAAGAGAAATGAGGGCGGGTGAGTTTCCACGCAATTCCGAGACGTTGAAAAAAGTTCGTCTTCTTCTGCCTCAAGTTGTCCCAAATGGTTCAGGGCCAAAACAGAGGAATCTCGAAACAAGTTCATGCATTCTGGAATACTCAAGAGAAATGAGGAGGGTGGGTGAGTTTCCACGCAATTCCGAGACGTTGAAAAAAGTTCGTCTTCATCTGCCTCATGTTGTCCAAAATGGTTCTGGGCCCAAACGGAGGAATCTCGAAACATGTTCATGCATTCTGGGATCCTCACGAGAAATGAGGAGGGTGGTTGAGTTTCCAAGCAATTCCGAGACGTTGAAAAAAGTTCGCCTTCTTCTGCCTCAAGTAGTCCCAAATGGTTCAGGGCCCAAACGAAGGAATCTCGAAACAAGTTTATGCATTCTGGAATCCTCACGACAAATGAGAAGGGTGGGTGAGTTTCCACACAATTCCGAGACGTTGAAAAAAGTTCGTCTTCCTCTGCCTCAAGTTGTCCAAAATGGTTCAGGGCCCAAACGGAGGAATCTCGTAACAAGTTCATGCATTCTGGAATCCTCACGAGAAATGAGGAGGGTGGGTGAGTTTCCAAGCAATTTCGAGACGTTGAAAAAAGTTCGTCTTCTTCTGCATCAAGTTGTCCAAAATGGTTCAAGACCCAAATGAAGGAATCTCGAAACAAGTTCATGCATTCTGGAATCCTCACGAGAAATGAGGAGGGTGGGTGAGTTTCCACGCAATTCCGAGACGTTGAGAAAAGTTCGTCTTCTTCTGCCTCAAGTAGTCCCAAATGGTTCAGGGCCCAAACAGAGGAATCTCGAAACAAGTTCATCCATTCTGGAATCCTCAAGAGAAATGAGGAGGGTGGGTGAGTTTCCACGCAATTCCGAGATGTTGAAAAAAGTTCGTCTTCTTCTGCCTCAAGTTGTCCAAAATGGTTCAGGGCCCAAACGAAGGAATCTCGAAACAACTTAATGCATTCTGGAATCCTCACGAGAAATGAGGAGGGTGGGTGAGTTTCCAAGCAATTCCGAGACGTTGAAAAAAGTTCGTCTTCTTCTGCATCAAGTTGTCCAAAATGGTTCAAGACCCAAATGAAGGAATCTCGAAACAAGTTCATGCATTCTGGAATCCTCACGAGAAATGAGGAGGGTGGGTGAGTTTCCACGCAATTCCGAGACGTTGAGAAAAGTTCGTCTTCTTCTGCCTCAAGTAGTCCCAAATGGTTCAGGGCCCAAACAGAGGAATCTCGAAACAAGTTCATGCATTCTGGAATCCTCAAGAGAAATGAGGAGGGTGGGTGAGTTTCCACGCAATTCCGAGATGTTGAAAAAAGTTCGTCTTCTTCTGCCTCAAGTTGTCCAAAATGGTTCAGGGACCAAACGAAGGAATCTCGAAACAACTTAATGCATTCTGGAATCCTCACGAGAAATGAGGAGGGTGGGTGAGTTTCCACGCAATTCCAAGACGTTGAAAAAAGTTCGTCTTCTTCTACCTCAAGTTGCCCCATATGGTTCAGGGCCCAAACGGAGGAATCTCGAAACAAGTTCATGCATTCTGGAATAGTCAAGAGAAATGAGGAGGGTGGGTGAGTGTCCACGCAATTCCGAGACGTTGAAAAAAGTTCGCCTTCATCTGCCTCAAGTTGTCCCAAATGGTTCAGGGCCAAAAAAGAGGAATCTCGGAACAAGTTCATGTATTCTGGAATACTCAAGAGAAATGAGGAGGGTGGGTGAGTTTCCACGCAATTCCGAGACGTTGAAAAAAGTTCGTCTTCTTCTGCCTCAAGTAGTCGCAAATGGTTCAGGGCCAAAACAGAGGAATCTCGAAACAAGTTCATGCATTCTGGAATACTCAAGAGAAATGAGGAGGGTGGGTGAGTTTCCACGCAATTCCGAGACGTTGAAAAAAGTTCGTCTTCATCTGCCTCAAGTTGTCCAAAATGGTTCTGGGCCCAAACGGAGGAATCTCGAAACATGTTCATGCATTCTGGGATCCTCACGGGAAATGAGGAGGGTGGGTGAGTTTCCAAGAAATTCCGAGACGTTGAAAAAAGTTCGCCTTCTTCTGCCTCAAGTAGTCCCAAATGGTTCAGGGACAAAACAGAGGAATCTCGAAACAAGTTCATGCATTCTGGAATACTCAAGAGAAATGAGGGCGGGTGAGTTTCCACGCAATTCCGAGACGTTGAAAAAAGTTCGTCTTCTTCTGCCTCAAGTTGTCCCAAATGGTTCAGGGCCAAAACAGAGGAATCTCGAAACAAGTTCATGCATTCTGGAATACTCAAGAGAAATGAGGAGGGTGGGTGAGTTTCCACGCAATTCCGAGACGTTGAAAAAAGTTCGTCTTCATCTGCCTCATGTTGTCCAAAATGGTTCTGGGCCCAAACGGAGGAATCTCGAAACATGTTCATGCATTCTGGGATCCTCACGACAAATGAGAAGGGTGGGTGAGTTTCCACACAATTCCGAGACGTTGAAAAAAGTTCGTCTTCCTCTGCCTCAAGTTGTCCAAAATGGTTCAGGGCCCAAACGGAGGAATCTCGTAACAAGTTCATGCATTCTGGAATCCTCACGAGAAATGAGGAGGGTGGGTGAGTTTCCAAACAATTTCGAGACGTTGAAAAAAGTTCGTCTTCTTCTGCATCAAGTTGTCCAAAATGGTTCAAGACCCAAATGAAGGAATCTCGAAACAAGTTCATGCATTCTGGAATCCTCACGAGAAATGAGGAGGGTGGGTGAGTTTCCACGCAATTCCGAGACGTTGAGAAAAGTTCGTCTTCTTCTGCCTCAAGTAGTCCCAAATGGTTCAGGGCCCAAACAGAGGAATCTCGAAACAAGTTCATCCATTCTGGAATCCTCAAGAGAAATGAGGAGGGTGGGTGAGTTTCCACGCAATTCCGAGATGTTGAAAAAAGTTCGTCTTCTTCTGCCTCAAGTTGTCCAAAATGGTTCAGGGCCCAAACGAAGGAATCTCGAAACAACTTAATGCATTCTGGAATCCTCACGAGAAATGAGGAGGGTGGGTGAGTTTCCACGCAATTCCGAGACGTTGAAAAAAGTTCGTCTTTTACTGCCTCAAGTTGTCCAAAATGGTTCAGGGCCTAAACGAAGGAATCTCGAAACAAGTTTATGCATTCTGGAATACTCACGAAAAATGAGAAGGGTGGGTGAGTTTCCACACAATTCCGAGACGTTGAAAAAGTTCGTCTTCCTCTGCCTCAAGTTGTCCAAAATGGTTCAGGGCCCAAACGGAGGAATCTCGTAACAAGTTCATGCATTCTGGAATCCTCACGAGAAAGGAGGAGGGTGGGTGAGTTTCCAAGCAATTCCGAGACGTTGAAAAAAGTTCGTCTTCTTCTGCATCAAGTTGTCCAAAATGGTTAAAGACCCAAATGAAGGAATCTCGAAACAAGTTCATGCATTCTGGAATCCTCACGAGAAATGAGGAGGGTGGGTGAGTTTCCACGCAATTCCGAGACGTTGAGAAAAGTTCGTCTTCTTCTGCCTCAAGTAGTCCCAAATGGTTCAGGGCCCAAACAGAGGAATCTCGAAACAAGTTCATGCATTCTGGAATCCTCAAGAGAAATGAGGAGGGTGGGTGAGTTTCCACGCAATTCCGAGGAGTTGAAAAAAGTTCGTCTTCCTCTACCTCAAGTTGTCCAAAATGGTTCAGGGCCCAAACGAAGGAATCTCGAAACAACTTAATGCATTCTGGAATCCTCACGAGAAATGAGGAGGGTGGGTGAGTTTCCACGCAATTCCAAGACGTTGAAAAAAGTTCGTCTTCTTCTCCCTCAAGTTGTCCCATATGGTTCAGGGCCCAAACGGAGGAATCTCGAAACAAGTTCATGCATTCTGGAATACTCAAGAGAAATGAGGAGGGTGGGTGAGTGTCCACGCAATTCCGAGACGTTGAAAAAAGTTCGCCTTCATCTGCCTCAAGTTGTCCCAAATGGTTCAGGGCCAAAACAGAGGAATCTCGAAACAAGTTCATGCATTCTGGAGTACTCAAGAGAAATGAGTAGGGTGGGTGAGTTTCCACGCAATTCCGAGACGTTGAAAAAAGTTCGTCTTCTACTGCCTCAAGTTGTCCAAAATGGTTCAGGGCCCAAACGAAGGAATCTCGAAACAACTTAATGCATTCTGGAATCCTCACGGTAAATGAGGAGGGTGGGTGAGTTTCCACGCAATTCCGAGACGTTGAAAAAAGTTCGTCTTTCTCTACCTCAAGTTGTCCCAAATGGTTCAGGGCCCAAACGGAGGAATCTCGAGACAAGTTCATGCATTCTGGATTCCTCACGAGAAATGAGGAGGGTGGGTGAATTTCCACGCAATTCCGAGATGTTGAAAAAAGTTCGTCTTCTTCTGCCTCAAGTTGTCCAAAATGGTTCAGGGCCCAAGCGAACGAATCTCGAAACAACTTAATGCATTCTGGAATCCTCACGAGAAATGAGGAGGGTGGGTGAGTTTCCACGCAATTCCAAGACGTTGAAAAAAGTTCGTCTTCTTCTACCTCAAGTTGTCCCATATTGTTCAGGGCCCAAACGGAGGAATCTCGAAACAAGTTCATGCATTCTGGAATACTCAAGAGAAATGAGGAGGGTGGGTGAGTGTCCACGCAATTCCGAGACGTTGAAAAAAGTTCGCCTTCATCTGCCTCAAGTTGTCCCAAATGGTTCAGGGCCAAAAAAGAGGAATCTCGAAACAAGTTCATGAATTCTGGAATACTCAAGAGAAATGAGGAGGGTGGGTGAGTTTCCACGCAATTCCGAGACGTTGAAAAAAGTTCGTCTTCTTCTGCCTCAAGTAGTCCCAAATGGTTCAGGGCCAAAACAGAGGAATCTCGAAACAAGTTCATGCATTCTGGAATAGTCAAGAGAAATGAGGAGGGTGGGTGAGTGCCCACGCAATTCCGAGACGGTAAAAAAAGTTCGCCTTCATCTGCCTCAAGTTGTCCCAAATGGTTCAGGGCCAAAAAAGAAGAATCTCGAAACAAGTTCATGCATTCTGGAATACTCAAGAGAAATGAGGAGGGTGGGTGAGTTTCCACGCAATTCCGAGACGTTGAAAAAAGTTCGTCTTTCTCTGCCTCAAGTTGTCCAAAATGGTTCAGGGCCTAAACGAAGGAATCTCGAAACAAGTTTATGCATTCTGGAATCCTCACGAAAAATGAGAACGGTGGGTGAGTTTCCACACAATTCCGAGACGTTGAAAAAAGTTCGTCTTCCTCTGCCTCAAGTTGTCCAAAATGGTTCAGGGCCCAAACGGAGGAATCTCGTAACAAGTTCATGCATTCTGGAATCCTCACGAGAAAGGAGGAGGGTGGGTGAGTTTCCAAGCAATTCCGAGACGTTGAAAAAAGTTCGTCTTCTTCTGCATCAAGTTGTCCAAAATGGTTCAAGACCCAAATGAAGGAATCTCGAAACAAGTTCATGCATTCTGGAATCCTCACGAGAAATGAGGAGGGTGGGTGAGTTTCCACGCAATTCCGAGACGTTGAGAAAAGTTCGTCTTCTTCTGCCTCAAGTAGTCCCAAATGGTTCAGGGCCCAAACAGAGGAATCTCGACACAAGTTCATGCATTCTGGAATCCTCAAGAGAAATGAGGAGGGTGGGTGAGTTTCCACGCAATTCCGAGATGTTGAAAAAAGTTCGTCTTCTTCTGCCTCAAGTTGTCCAAAATGGTTCAGGGCCCAAACGAAGGAATCTCGAAACAACTTAATGCATTCTGGAATCCTCACGAGAAATGAGGAGGGTGGGTGAGTTTCCACGCAATTCCAAGACGTTGAAAAAAGTTCGTCTTCTTCTCCCTCAAGTTGTCCCCATATGGTTCAGGGCCCAAACGGAGGAATCTCGAAACAAGTTCATGCATTCTGGAATAGTCAAGAGAAATGAGGAGGGTGGGTGAGTGCCCACGCAATTCCGAGACGGTAAAAAAAGTTCGCCTTCATCTGCCTCAAGTTGTCCCAAATGGTTCAGGGCCAAAAAAGACGAATCTCGAAACAAGTTCATGCATTCTGGAATACTCAAGAGAAATGAGGAGGGTGGGTGAGTTTCCACGCAATTCCGAGACGTTGAAAAAAGTTCGTCTTCTACTGCCTCAAGTTGTCCAAAATGGTTCAGGGCCCAAACGAAGGAATCTCGAAACAACTTATTGCATTCTGGAATCCTCACGATAAATGAGGAGGGTGGGTGAGTTTCCACGCAATTCCGAGACGTTGAAAAAAGTTCGTCTTTCTCTGCCTCAAGTTGTCCCAAATGGTTCAGGGCCCAAACGGAGGAATCTCGAAACAAGTTCATGCATTCTGGATTCCTCACGAGAAATGAGGAGGGTGGGTGAGTTTCCACGCAATTCCGAGACGTTGAAAAAAGTTCGTCTTTCTCTGCCTCAAGTTGTCCCAAATGGTTCAGGGCGCAAACGGAGGAATCCCGAAACAAGTTCATGCATTCTGGATTCCTCACGAGAAATGAGGAGGGTGGGTGAGTTTCCACGCAATTCCGAGATATTGAGAAAAGTTCATCTTCTTCTGCCTCAAGTTGTCCAAAATGGTTCAGGGCCCAAACGAAGGAATCTCGAAACAACTTAATGCATTCTGGGATCCTCACGAGAAATGAGGAGGGTGCGTGAGTTTCCAAGCAATTCCGAGACGTTGAAAAAAGTTCGTCTTTCTCTGCCTCAAGTTGTCCCAAATGGTTCAGGGCCAAAACAGAGGAATCTCGAAACAAGTTCATGCATTCAGGAATACTCAAGAGAAATGAGGAGGGTGGGTGAGTGTCCACGCAATTCCGAGACGTTGAAAAAAGTTCGCCTTCATCTGCCTCAAGTTGTCCCAAATGGTTCAGGGCCAAAAAAGAGGAATCTCGAAACAAGTTCATGAATTCTGGAATACTCAAGAGAAATGCCTGGGTGGGTGAGTTTCCACGCAATTCCGAGACGTTGAAAAAAGTTCGTCTTCTTCTGCCTCAAGTAGTCCCAAATGGTTCAGGGCCAAAACAGAGGAATCTCGAAACAAGTTCATGCATTCTGGAATAGTCAAGAGAAATGAGGAGGGTGGGTGAGTGCCCACGCAATTCCGAGACGGTAAAAAAAGTTCGCCTTCATCTGCCTCAAGTTGTCCCAAATGGTTCAGGGCCAAAAAAGAGGAATCTCGAAACAAGTTCATGCATTCTGGAATACTCAAGAGAAATGAGGAGGGTGGGTGAGTTTCCACGCAATTCCGAGACGTTGAAAAAAGTTCGTCTTCTACTGCCTCAAGTTGTCCAAAATGGTTCAGGGCCCAAACGAAGGAATCTCGAAACAACTTATTGCATTCTGGAATCCTCACGATAAATGAGGAGGGTGGGTGAGTTTCCACGCAATTCCGAGACGTTGAAAAAAGTTCGTCTTCTTCTACCTCAAGTTGTCCCCATATGGTTCAGGGCCCAAACGGAGGAATCTCGAAACAAGTTCATGCATTCTGGAATAGTCAAGAGAAATGAGGAGGGTGGGTGAGTTTCCACGCAATTCCGAGACGTTGAAAAAAGTTCGTATTCATCTGCCTCAAGTTGTCCCCATATGGTTCAGGGCCCAAACGGAGGAATCTCGAAACAAGTTCATGCATTCTGGAATAGTCAAGAGAAATGAGGAGGGTGGGTGAGTGTCCACGCAATTCCGAGACGTTGAAAAAAGTTCGCCTTCATCTGCCTCAAGTTGTCCCAAATGGTTCAGGGCCAAAAAAGAGGAATCTCGAAACAAGTTCATGAATTCTGGAATACTCAAGAGAAATGAGGAGGGTGGGTGAGTTTCCACGCAATTCCGAGACGTTGAAAAAAGTTCGTCTTCTTCTGCCTCAAGTAGTCCCAAATGGTTCAGGGCCAAAACAGAGGAATCTCGAAACAAGTTCATGCATTCTGGAATAGTCAAGAGAAATGAGGAGGGTGGGTGAGTTTCCACGCAATTCCGAGACGTTGAAAAAAGTTCGTCTTCATCTGCCTCAAGTTGTCCAAAATGGTTCTGGGCCCAAACGGAGGAATCTCGAAACATGTTCATGCATTCTGGGATCCTCACGAGAAATGAGGAGGGTGCGTGAGTTTCCAAGCAATTCCGAGACGTTGAAAAAAGTTCGTCTTCTTCTGCCTCAAGTAGTCCCAAATAGTTTAGGGCCAAAACAGAGGAATCTCGAAACAAGTTCATGCATTCTGGAATACTCAAGAGAAATGAGGGCGGGTGAGTTTCCACGCAATTCCGAGACGTTGAAAAAAGTTCGTCTTCTTCTGCCTCAAGTTGTCCCAAATGGTTCAGGGCCAATACAGAGGAATCTCGAAACAAGTTCATGCATTCTGGAATACTCAAGAGAAATGAGGAGGGTGGGTGAGTTTCCACGCAATTCCGAGACGTTGAAAAAAGTTCGTCTTTTACTGCCTCAAGTTGTCCAAAATGGTTCAGGGCCCAAACGAAGGAATCTCGAAACAAGTTTATGCATTCTGGAATCCTCACGAAAAATGTGAAGGGTGGGTGAGTTTCCACACAATTCCGAGACGTTGAAAAAAGTTCGTCTTCCTCTGCCTCAAGTTGTCCAAAATGGTTCAGGGCCCAAACGGAGGAATCTCGTAACAAGTTCATGCATTCTGGAATCCTCACGAGAAATGAGGAGGGTGGGTGAGTTTCCAAGAAATTCCGAGACGTTGAAAAAAGTTCGTCTTCTTCTGCATCAAGTTGTCCAAAATGGTTCAAGACCCAAATGAAGGAATCTCGAAACAAGTTCATGCATTCTGGAATCCTCACGAGAAATGAGGAGGGTGGGTGAGTTTCCACGCAATTCCGAGACGTTGAGAAAAGTTCGTCTTCTTCTGCCTCAAGTAGTCCCAAATGGTTCAGGGCCCAAACAGAGGAATCTCGAAACAAGTTCATGCATTCTGGAATCCTCAAGAGAAATGAGGAGGGTGGGTGAGTTTCCACGCAATTCCGAGATGTTGAAAAAAGTTCGTCTTCTTCTGCCTCAAGTTGTCCAAAATGGTTCAGGGCCCAAACGAAGGAATCTCGAAACAACTTAATGCATTCTGGAATCCTCACGAGAAATGAGGAGGGTGGGTGAGTTTCCACGCAATTCCAAGACGTTGAAAAAAGTTCGTCCTCTTCTACCTCAAGTTGTCCCCATATGGTTCAGGGCCCAAACGGAGGAATCTCGAAACAAGTTCATGCATTCTGGAATAGTCAAGAGAAATGAGGAGGGTGGGTGAGTTTCCACGCAATTCCGAGACGTTGAAAAAAGTTCGACTTCATCTGCCTCAAGTTGTCCGCATATGGTTCAGGGCCCAAACGGAGGAATCTCGAAACAAGTTCATGCATTCTGGAATAGTCAAGAGAAATGAGGAGGGTGGGTGAGTGTCCACGCAATTCCGAGACGTTGAAAAAAGTTCGCCTTCATCTGCCTCAAGTTGTCCCAAATGGTTCAGGGCCAAAAAAGAGGAATCTCGAAACAAGTTCATGAATTCTGGAATACTCAAGAGAAATGAGGAGGGTGGGTGAGTTTCCACGCAATTCCGAGACGTTGAAAAAAGTTCGTCTTCTTCTGCCTCAAGTAGTCCCAAATGGTTCAGGGCCAAAATAGAGGAATCTCGAAACAAGTTCATGCATTCTGGAATAGTCAAGAGAAATGAGGAGGGTGGGTGAGTTTCCACGCAATTCTGAGACGTTGAAAAAAGTTCGTCTTCATCTGCCTCAAGTTGTCCAAAATGGTTCTGGGCCCAAACGGAGGAATCTCGAAACATGTTCATGCATTCTGGGATCCTCACGAGAAATGAGGAGGGTGCGTGAGTTTCCAAGCAATTCCGAGACGTTGAAAAAAGTTCGTCTTCTTCTGCCTCAAGTAGTCCCAAATGGTTTAGGGCCAAAACAGAGGAATCTCGAAACAAGTTCATGCATTCTGGAATACTCAAGAGAAATGAGGGCGGGTGAGTTTCCACGCAATTCCGAGACGTTGAAAAAAGTTCGTCTTCTTCTGCCTCAAGTTGTCCCCAATGGTTCAGGGCCAATACAGAGGAATCTCGAAACAAGTTCATGCATTCTGGAATACTCAAGAGAAATGAGGAGGGTGGGTGAGTTTCCACGCAATTCCGAGACGTTGAAAAAAGTTCGTCTTTTACTGCCTCAAGTTGTCCAAAATGGTTCAGGGCCCAAACGAAGGAATCTCGAAACAAGTTTATGCATTCTGGAATCCTCACGAAAAATGTGAAGGGTGGGTGAGTTTCCACACAATTCCGAGACGTTGAAAAAAGTTCGTCTTCCTCTGCCTCAAGTTGTCCAAAATGGTTCAGGGCCCAAACGGAGGAATCTCGTAACAAGTTCATGCATTCTGGAATCCTCACGAGAAATGAGGAGGGTGGGTGAGTTTCCAAGAAATTCCGAGACGTTGAAAAAAGTTCGTCTTCTTCTGCATCAAGTTGTCCAAAATGGTTCAAGACCCAAATGAAGGAATCTCGAAACAAGTTCATGCATTCTGGAATCCTCACGAGAAATAAGGAGGGTGGGTGAGTTTCCACGCAATTCCGAGACGTTGAGAAAAGTTCGTCTTCTTCTGGCTCAAGTAGTCCCAAATGGTTCAGGGCCCAAACAGAGGAATCTCGAAACAAGTTCATGCATTCTGGAATCCTCAAGAGAAATGAGGAGGGTGGGTGAGTTTCCACGCAATTCCGAGATGTTGAAAAAAGTTCGTCTTCTTCTGCCTCAAGTTGTCCAAAATGGTTCAGGGCCCAAACGAAGGAATCTCGAAACAACTTAATGCAATCTGGAATCCTCACGAGAAATGAGGAGGGTGGGTGAGTTTCCACGCAATTCCAAGACGTTGAAAAAAGTTCGTCTTCTTCTACCTCAACTTGTCCCATATGGTTCAGGGCCCAAACGGAGGAATCTCGAAACAAGTTCATGCATTCTGGAATAGTCAAGAGAAATGAGGAGGGTGGGTGAGTGTCCACGCAATTCCGAGACGTTGAAAAAAGTTCGCCTTCATCTGCCTCAAGTTGTCCCAAATGGTTCAGGGCCAAAAAAGAGGAATCTCGAAACAAGTTCATGAATTCTGGAATACTCAAGAGAAATGAGGAGGGTGCGTGAGTTTCCACGCAATTCCGAGACGTCGAAAAAAGTTCGTCTTCTTCTGCCTCAAGTAGTCCCAAATGGTTCAGGGCCAAAACAGAGGAATCTCGAAACAAGTTCATGCATTCTGGAATACTCAAGAGAAATGAGGAGGGTGGGTGAGTTTCCACGTAATTCCGAGACGTTGAAAAAAGTTCGTCTTCATCTGCCTCAAGTTGTCCAAAATGGTTCTGGCCCAAACGGAGGAATCTCGAAACATGTTCATGCATTCTGGGATCCTCACGAGAAATGAGGAGGGTGCGTGAGTTTCCAAGCAATTCCGAGACGTTGAAAAAAGTTCGTCTTGTTCTGCCTCAAGTAGTCCCAAATGGTTCAGGGCCAAAACAGAGGAATCTCGAAACAAGTTCATGCATTCTGGAATACTCAAGAGAAATGAGGGCGGGTGAGTTTCCACGCAATTCCGAGACGTTGAAAAAAGTTCGTCTTCTTCTACCTCAAGTTGTCCCATATGGTTCAGGGCCCAAACGGAGGAATCTCGAAACAAGTTCATGCATTCTGGAATAGTCAAGAGAAATGAGGAGGGTGGGTGAGTGTCCACGCAATTCCGAGACGTTGAAAAAAGTTCGCCTTCATCTGCCTCAAGTTGTCCCAAATGGTTCAGGGCCAAAAAAGAGGAATCTCGAAACAAGTTCATGAATTCTGGAATACTCAAGAGAAATGAGGAGGGTGGGTGAGTTTCCACGCAATTGCAAGACGTTGAAAAAAGTTCGTCTTCTTCTACCTCAAGTTGTCCCATATGGTTCAGGGCCCAAACGGAGGAATCTCGGAACAAGTTCATGCATTCTGGAATAGTCAAGAGAAATGAGGAGGGTGGGTGAGTGTCCACGCAATTCCGAGACGTTGAAAAAAGTTCGCCTTCATCTACCTCAAGTTGTCCCAAATGGTTCAGGGCCAAAACAGAGGAATCTCGAAACAAGTTCATGAATTCTGGAATACTCAAGAGAAATGAGGAGGGTGGGTGAGTTTCCACGCAATTCCGAGACGTCGAAAAAAGTTCGTCTTCTTCTGCCTCAAGTAGTCCCAAATGGTTCAGGGCCAAAACAGAGGAATCTCGAAACAAGTTCATGCATTCTGGAATACTCAAGAGAAATGAGGAGGGTGGGTGAGTTTCCACGCAATTCCGAGACGTTGAAAAAAGTTCGTCTTCATCTGCCTCAAGTTGTCCAAAATGGTTCTGGCCCAAACGGAGGAATCTCGAAACATGTTCATGCATTCTGGGATCCTCACGAGAAATGAGGAGGGTGCGTGAGTTTCCAAGCAATTCCGAGACGTTGAAAAAAGTTCGTCTTCTTCTGCCTCAAGTAGTCCCAAATGGTTCAGGGCTAAAACAGAGGAATCTCGAAACAAGTTCATGCATTCTGGAATACTCAAGAGAAATGAGGGCGGGTGAGTTTCCACGCAATTCCGAGACGTTGAAAAAAGTTCGTCTTCTTCTGCCTCAAGTAGTCCCAAATGGTTCAGGGCCAAAACAGAGGAATCTCGAAACAAGTTCATGCATTCTGGAATAGTCAAGAGAAATGAGGAGGGTGGGTGAGTTTCCACGCAATTCCGAGACGTTGAAAAAAGTTCGTCTTCTTCTGCCTCAAGTTGTCCCAAATGGTTCAGGTCCAAAACAGAGGAATCTCGAAACAAGTTCATGCATTCTGGAATCCTCAAGAGAAATGAGGAGGGTGGGTGAGTTTCCACGCAATTCCGAGATGTTGAAAAAAGTTCGTCTTCTTCTGCCTCAAGTTGTCCAAAATGGTTCAGGGCCCAAACGAAGGAATCTCGAAACAACTTAATGCATTCTGGAATCCTCACGAGAAATGAGGAGGGTGGGTGAGTTTCCACGCAATTCCAAGACGTTGAAAAAAGTTCGTCTTCTTCTCCCTCAAGTTGTCCCATATGGTTCAGGGCCCAAACGGAGGAATCTCGAAACAAGTTCATGCATTCTGGAATACTCAAGAGAAATGAGGAGGGTGGGTGAGTGTCCACGCAATTCCGAGACGTTGAAAAAAGTTCGCCTTCATCTGCCTCAAGTTGTCCCAAATGGTTCAGGGCCAAAACAGAGGAATCTCGAAACAAGTTCATGCATTCTGGAGTACTCAAGAGAAATGAGTAGGGTGGGTGAGTTTCCACGCAATTCCGAGACGTTGAAAAAAGTTCGTCTTCTACTGCCTCAAGTTGTCCAAAATGGTTCAGGGCCCAAACGAAGGAATCTCGAAACAACTTAATGCATTCTGGAATCCTCACGGTAAATGAGGAGGGTGGGTGAGTTTCCACGCAATTCCGAGACGTTGAAAAAAGTTCGTCTTCTTCTGCCTCAAGTTGTCCCAAATGGTTCAGGTCCAAAACAGAGGAATCTCGAAACAAGTTCATGCATTCTGGAATCCTCAAGAGAAATGAGGAGGGTGGGTGAGTTTCCACGCAATTCCGAGATGTTGAAAAAAGTTCGTCTTCTTCTGCCTCAAGTTGTCCAAAATGGTTCAGGGCCCAAACGAAGGAATCTCGAAACAACTTAATGCATTCTGGAATCCTCACGAGAAATGAGGAGGGTGGGTGAGTTTCCACGCAATTCCAAGACGTTGAAAAAAGTTCGTCTTCTTCTCCCTCAAGTTGTCCCATATGGTTCAGGGCCCAAACGGAGGAATCTCGAAACAAGTTCATGCATTCTGGAATACTCAAGAGAAATGAGGAGGGTGGGTGAGTGTCCACGCAATTCCGAGACGTTGAAAAAAGTTCGCCTTCATCTGCCTCAAGTTGTCCCAAATGGTTCAGGGCCAAAACAGAGGAATCTCGAAACAAGTTCATGCATTCTGGAGTACTCAAGAGAAATGAGTAGGGTGGGTGAGTTTCCACGCAATTCCGAGACGTTGAAAAAAGTTCGTCTTCTACTGCCTCAAGTTGTCCAAAATGGTTCAGGGCCCAAACGAAGGAATCTCGAAACAACTTAATGCATTCTGGAATCCTCACGGTAAATGAGGAGGGTGGGTGAGTTTCCACGCAATTCCGAGACGTTGAAAAAAGTTCGTCTTTCTCTACCTCAAGTTGTCCCAAATGGTTCAGGGCCCAAACGGAGGAATCTCGAGACAAGTTCATGCATTCTGGATTCCTCACGAGAAATGAGGAGGGTGGGTGAATTTCCACGCAATTCCGAGATGTTGAAAAAAGTTCGTCTTCTTCTGCCTCAAGTTGTCCAAAATGGTTCAGGGCCCAAGCGAACGAATCTCGAAACAACTTAATGCATTCTGGAATCCTCACGAGAAATGAGGAGGGTGGGTGAGTTTCCACGCAATTCCAAGACGTTGAAAAAAGTTCGTCTTCTTCTACCTCAACTTGTCCCATATGGTTCAGGGCCCAAACGGAGGAATCTCGAAACAAGTTCATGCATTCTGGAATAGTCAAGAGAAATGAGGAGGGTGGGTGAGTGTCCACGCAATTCCGAGACGTTGAAAAAAGTTCGCCTTCATCTGCCTCAAGTTGTCCCAAATGGTTCAGGGCCAAAAAAGAGGAATCTCGAAACAAGTTCATGAATTCTGGAATACTCAAGAGAAATGAGGAGGGTGCGTGAGTTTCCACGCAATTCCGAGACGTCGAAAAAAGTTCGTCTTCTTCTGCCTCAAGTAGTCCCAAATGGTTCAGGGCCAAAACAGAGGAATCTCGAAACAAGTTCATGCATTCTGGAATACTCAAGAGAAATGAGGAGGGTGGGTGAGTTTCCACGTAATTCCGAGACGTTGAAAAAAGTTCGTCTTCATCTGCCTCAAGTTGTCCAAAATGGTTCTGGCCCAAACGGAGGAATCTCGAAACATGTTCATGCATTCTGGGATCCTCACGAGAAATGAGGAGGGTGCGTGAGTTTCCAAGCAATTCCGAGACGTTGAAAAAAGTTCGTCTTGTTCTGCCTCAAGTAGTCCCAAATGGTTCAGGGCCAAAACAGAGGAATCTCGAAACAAGTTCATGCATTCTGGAATACTCAAGAGAAATGAGGGCGGGTGAGTTTCCACGCAATTCCGAGACGTTGAAAAAAGTTCGTCTTCTTCTACCTCAAGTTGTCCCATATGGTTCAGGGCCCAAACGGAGGAATCTCGAAACAAGTTCATGCATTCTGGAATAGTCAAGAGAAATGAGGAGGGTGGGTGAGTGTCCACGCAATTCCGAGACGTTGAAAAAAGTTCGCCTTCATCTGCCTCAAGTTGTCCCAAATGGTTCAGGGCCAAAAAAGAGGAATCTCGAAACAAGTTCATGAATTCTGGAATACTCAAGAGAAATGAGGAGGGTGGGTGAGTTTCCACGCAATTGCAAGACGTTGAAAAAAGTTCGTCTTCTTCTACCTCAAGTTGTCCCATATGGTTCAGGGCCCAAACGGAGGAATCTCGGAACAAGTTCATGCATTCTGGAATAGTCAAGAGAAATGAGGAGGGTGGGTGAGTGTCCACGCAATTCCGAGACGTTGAAAAAAGTTCGCCTTCATCTACCTCAAGTTGTCCCAAATGGTTCAGGGCCAAAACAGAGGAATCTCGAAACAAGTTCATGAATTCTGGAATACTCAAGAGAAATGAGGAGGGTGGGTGAGTTTCCACGCAATTCCGAGACGTCGAAAAAAGTTCGTCTTCTTCTGCCTCAAGTAGTCCCAAATGGTTCAGGGCCAAAACAGAGGAATCTCGAAACAAGTTCATGCATTCTGGAATACTCAAGAGAAATGAGGAGGGTGGGTGAGTTTCCACGCAATTCCGAGACGTTGAAAAAAGTTCGTCTTCATCTGCCTCAAGTTGTCCAAAATGGTTCTGGCCCAAACGGAGGAATCTCGAAACATGTTCATGCATTCTGGGATCCTCACGAGAAATGAGGAGGGTGCGTGAGTTTCCAAGCAATTCCGAGACGTTGAAAAAAGTTCGTCTTCTTCTGCCTCAAGTAGTCCCAAATGGTTCAGGGCTAAAACAGAGGAATCTCGAAACAAGTTCATGCATTCTGGAATACTCAAGAGAAATGAGGGCGGGTGAGTTTCCACGCAATTCCGAGACGTTGAAAAAAGTTCGTCTTCTTCTGCCTCAAGTAGTCCCAAATGGTTCAGGGCCAAAACAGAGGAATCTCGAAACAAGTTCATGCATTCTGGAATAGTCAAGAGAAATGAGGAGGGTGGGTGAGTTTCCACGCAATTCCGAGACGTTGAAAAAAGTTCGTCTTCTTCTGCCTCAAGTTGTCCCAAATGGTTCAGGTCCAAAACAGAGGAATCTCGAAACAAGTTCATGCATTCTGGAATCCTCAAGAGAAATGAGGAGGGTGGGTGAGTTTCCACGCAATTCCGAGATGTTGAAAAAAGTTCGTCTTCTTCTGCCTCAAGTTGTCCAAAATGGTTCAGGGCCCAAACGAAGGAATCTCGAAACAACTTAATGCATTCTGGAATCCTCACGAGAAATGAGGAGGGTGGGTGAGTTTCCACGCAATTCCAAGACGTTGAAAAAAGTTCGTCTTCTTCTCCCTCAAGTTGTCCCATATGGTTCAGGGCCCAAACGGAGGAATCTCGAAACAAGTTCATGCATTCTGGAATACTCAAGAGAAATGAGGAGGGTGGGTGAGTGTCCACGCAATTCCGAGACGTTGAAAAAAGTTCGCCTTCATCTGCCTCAAGTTGTCCCAAATGGTTCAGGGCCAAAACAGAGGAATCTCGAAACAAGTTCATGCATTCTGGAGTACTCAAGAGAAATGAGTAGGGTGGGTGAGTTTCCACGCAATTCCGAGACGTTGAAAAAAGTTCGTCTTCTACTGCCTCAAGTTGTCCAAAATGGTTCAGGGCCCAAACGAAGGAATCTCGAAACAACTTAATGCATTCTGGAATCCTCACGGTAAATGAGGAGGGTGGGTGAGTTTCCACGCAATTCCGAGACGTTGAAAAAAGTTCGTCTTCTTCTGCCTCAAGTTGTCCCAAATGGTTCAGGTCCAAAACAGAGGAATCTCGAAACAAGTTCATGCATTCTGGAATCCTCAAGAGAAATGAGGAGGGTGGGTGAGTTTCCACGCAATTCCGAGATGTTGAAAAAAGTTCGTCTTCTTCTGCCTCAAGTTGTCCAAAATGGTTCAGGGCCCAAACGAAGGAATCTCGAAACAACTTAATGCATTCTGGAATCCTCACGAGAAATGAGGAGGGTGGGTGAGTTTCCACGCAATTCCAAGACGTTGAAAAAAGTTCGTCTTCTTCTCCCTCAAGTTGTCCCATATGGTTCAGGGCCCAAACGGAGGAATCTCGAAACAAGTTCATGCATTCTGGAATACTCAAGAGAAATGAGGAGGGTGGGTGAGTGTCCACGCAATTCCGAGACGTTGAAAAAAGTTCGCCTTCATCTGCCTCAAGTTGTCCCAAATGGTTCAGGGCCAAAACAGAGGAATCTCGAAACAAGTTCATGCATTCTGGAGTACTCAAGAGAAATGAGTAGGGTGGGTGAGTTTCCACGCAATTCCGAGACGTTGAAAAAAGTTCGTCTTCTACTGCCTCAAGTTGTCCAAAATGGTTCAGGGCCCAAACGAAGGAATCTCGAAACAACTTAATGCATTCTGGAATCCTCACGGTAAATGAGGAGGGTGGGTGAGTTTCCACGCAATTCCGAGACGTTGAAAAAAGTTCGTCTTTCTCTACCTCAAGTTGTCCCAAATGGTTCAGGGCCCAAACGGAGGAATCTCGAGACAAGTTCATGCATTCTGGATTCCTCACGAGAAATGAGGAGGGTGGGTGAATTTCCACGCAATTCCGAGATGTTGAAAAAAGTTCGTCTTCTTCTGCCTCAAGTTGTCCAAAATGGTTCAGGGCCCAAGCGAACGAATCTCGAAACAACTTAATGCATTCTGGAATCCTCACGAGAAATGAGGAGGGTGGGTGAGTTTCCACGCAATTCCAAGACGTTGAAAAAAGTTCGTCTTCTTCTACCTCAAGTTGTCCCATATTGTTCAGGGCCCAAACGGAGGAATCTCGAAACAAGTTCATGCATTCTGGAATACTCAAGAGAAATGAGGAGGGTGGGTGAGTGTCCACGCAATTCCGAGACGTTGAAAAAAGTTCGCCTTCATCTGCCTCAAGTTGTCCCAAATGGTTCAGGGCCAAAAAAGAGGAATCTCGAAACAAGTTCATGAATTCTGGAATACTCAAGAGAAATGAGGAGGGTGGGTGAGTTTCCACGCAATTCCGAGACGTTGAAAAAAGTTCGTCTTCTTCTGCCTCAAGTAGTCCCAAATGGTTCAGGGCCAAAACAGAGGAATCTCGAAACAAGTTCATGCATGCTGGAATAGTCAAGAGAAATGAGGAGGGTGGGTGAGTGCCCACGCAATTCCGAGACGGTAAAAAAAGTTCGCCTTCATCTGCCTCAAGTTGTCCCAAATGGTTCAGGGCCAAAAAAGAAGAATCTCGAAACAAGTTCATGCATTCTGGAATACTCAAGAGAAATGAGGAGGGTGGGTGAGTTTCCACGCAATTCCGAGACGTTGAAAAAAGTTCGTCTTCTACTGCCTCAAGTTGTCCAAAATGGTTCAGGGCCCAAACGAAGGAATCTCGAAACAACTTATTGCATTCTGGAATCCTCACGATAAATGAGGAGGGTGGGTGAGTTTCCACGCAATTCCGAGACGTTGAAAAAAGTTCGTCTTTCTCTGCCTCAAGTTGTCCAAAATGGTTCAGGGCCTAAACGAAGGAATCTCGAAACAAGTTTATGCATTCTGGAATCCTCACGAAAAATGAGAACGGTGGGTGAGTTTCCACACAATTCCGAGACGTTGAAAAAAGTTCGTCTTCCTCTGCCTCAAGTTGTCCAAAATGGTTCAGGGCCCAAACGGAGGAATCTCGTAACAAGTTCATGCATTCTGGAATCCTCACGAGAAAGGAGGAGGGTGGGTGAGTTTCCAAGCAATTCCGAGACGTTGAAAAAAGTTCGTCTTCTTCTGCATCAAGTTGTCCAAAATGGTTCAAGACCCAAATGAAGGAATCTCGAAACAAGTTCATGCATTCTGGAATCCTCACGAGAAATGAGGAGGGTGGGTGAGTTTCCACGCAATTCCGAGACGTTGAGAAAAGTTCGTCTTCTTCTGCCTCAAGTAGTCCCAAATGGTTCAGGGCCCAAACAGAGGAATCTCGAAACAAGTTCATGCATTCTGGAATCCTCAAGAGAAATGAGGAGGGTGGGTGAGTTTCCACGCAATTCCGAGATGTTGAAAAAAGTTCGTCTTCTTCTGCCTCAAGTTGTCCAAAATGGTTCAGGGCCCAAACGAAGGAATCTCGAAACAACTTAATGCATTCTGGAATCCTCACGAGAAATGAGGAGGGTGGGTGAGTTTCCACGCAATTCCAAGACCTTGAAAAAAGTTCGTCTTCTTCTCCCTCAAGTTGTCCCCATATGGTTCAGGGCCCAAACGGAGGAATCTCGAAACAAGTTCATGCATTCTGGAATAGTCAAGAGAAATGAGGAGGGTGGGTGAGTGCCCACGCAATTCCGAGACGGTAAAAAAAGTTCGCCTTCATCTGCCTCAAGTTGTCCCAAATGGTTCAGGGCCAAAAAAGAGGAATCTCGAAACAAGTTCATGCATTCTGGAATACTCAAGAGAAATGAGGAGGGTGGGTGAGTTTCCACGCAATTCCGAGACGTTGAAAAAAGTTCGTCTTCTACTGCCTCAAGTTGTCCAAAATGGTTCAGGGCCCAAACGAAGGAATCTCGAAACAACTTATTGCATTCTGGAATCCTCACGATAAATGAGGAGGGTGGGTGAGTTTCCACGCAATTCCGAGACGTTGAAAAAAGTTCGTCTTTCTCTGCCTCAAGTTGTCCCAAATGGTTCAGGGCCCAAACGGAGGAATCTCGAAACAAGTTCATGCATTCTGGATTCCTCACGAGAAATGAGGAGGGTGGGTGAGTTTCCACGCAATTCCGAGACGTTGAAAAAAGTTCGTCTTTCTCTGCCTCAAGTTGTCCCAAATGGTTCAGGGCGCAAACGGAGGAATCCCGAAACAAGTTCATGCATTCTGGATTCCTCACGAGAAATGAGGAGGGTGGGTGAGTTTCCACGCAATTCCGAGATATTGAGAAAAGTTCATCTTCTTCTGCCTCAAGTTGTCCAAAATGGTTCAGGGCCCAAACGAAGGAATCTCGAAACAACTTAATGCATTCTGGGATCCTCACGAGAAATGAGGAGGGTGCGTGAGTTTCCAAGCAATTCCGAGACGTTGAAAAAAGTTCGTCTTTCTCTGCCTCAAGTTGTCCCAAATGGTTCAGGGCCAAAACAGAGGAATCTCGAAACAAGTTCATGCATTCTGGAATACTCAAGAGAAATGAGGAGGGTGGGTGAGTGTCCACGCAATTCCGAGACGTTGAAAAAAGTTCGCCTTCATCTGCCTCAAGTTGTCCCAAATGGTTCAGGGCCAAAAAAGAGGAATCTCGAAACAAGTTCATGAATTCTAGAATACTCAAGAGAAATGCCTGGGTGGGTGAGTTTCCACGCAATTCCGAGACGTTGAAAAAAGTTCGTCTTCTTCTGCCTCAAGTAGTCCCAAATGGTTCAGGGCCAAAACAGAGGAATCTCGAAACAAGTTCATGCATTCTGGAATAGTCAAGAGAAATGAGGAGGGTGGGTGAGTGCCCACGCAATTCCGAGACGGTAAAAAAAGTTCGCCTTCATCTGCCTCAAGTTGTCCCAAATGGTTCAGGGCCAAAAAAGAGGAATCTCGAAACAAGCTCATGCATTCTGGAATACTCAAGAGAAATGAGGAGGGTGGGTGAGTTTCCACGCAATTCCGAGACGTTGAAAAAAGTTCGTCTTCTACTGCCTCAAGTTGTCCAAAATGGTTCAGGGCCCAAACGAAGGAATCTCGAAACAACTTATTGCATTCTGGAATCCTCACGATAAATGAGGAGGGTGGGTGAGTTTCCACGCAATTCCGAGACGTTGAAAAAAGTTCGTCTTCTTCTACCTCAAGTTGTCCCCATATGGTTCAGGGCCCAAACGGAGGAATCTCGAAACAAGTTCATGCATTCTGGAATAGTCAAGAGAAATGAGGAGGGTGGGTGAGTTTCCACGCAATTCCGAGACGTTGAAAAAAGTTCGTATTCATCTGCCTCAAGTTGTCCCCATATGGTTCAGGGCCCAAACGGAGGAATCTCGAAACAAGTTCATGCATTCTGGAATAGTCAAGAGAAATGAGGAGGGTGGGTGAGTGTCCACGCAATTCCGAGACGTTGAAAAAAGTTCGCCTTCATCTGCCTCAAGTTGTCCCAAATGGTTCAGGGCCAAAAAAGAGGAATCTCGAAACAAGTTCATGAATTCTGGAATACTCAAGAGAAATGAGGAGGGTGGGTGAGTTTCCACGCAATTCCGAGACGTTGAAAAAAGTTCGTCTTCTTCTGCCTCAAGTAGTCCCAAATGGTTCAGGGCCAAAACAGAGGAATCTCGAAACAAGTTCATGCATTCTGGAATAGTCAAGAGAAATGAGGAGGGTGGGTGAGTTTCCACGCAATTCCGAGACGTTGAAAAAAGTTCGTCTTCATCTGCCTCAAGTTGTCCAAAATGGTTCTGGGCCCAAACGGAGGAATCTCGAAACATGTTCATGCATTCTGGGATCCTCACGAGAAATGAGGAGGGTGCGTGAGTTTCCAAGCAATTCCGAGACGTTGAAAAAAGTTCGTCTTCTTCTGCCTCAAGTAGTCCCAAATGGTTTAGGGCCAAAACAGAGGAATCTCGAAACAAGTTCATGCATTCTGGAATACTCAAGAGAAATGAGGGCGGGTGAGTTTCCACGCAATTCCGAGACGTTGAAAAAAGTTCGTCTTCTTCTGCCTCAAGTTGTCCCAAATGGTTCAGGGCCAATACAGAGGAATCTCGAAACAAGTTCATGCATTCTGGAATACTCAAGAGAAATGAGGAGGGTGGGTGAGTTTCCACGCAATTCCGAGACGTTGAAAAAAGTTCGTCTTTTACTGCCTCAAGTTGTCCAAAATGGTTCAGGGCCCAAACGAAGGAATCTCGAAACAAGTTTATGCATTCTGGAATCCTCACGAAAAATGTGAAGGGTGGGTGAGTTTCCACACAATTCCGAGACGTTGAAAAAAGTTCGTCTTCCTCTGCCTCAAGTTGTCCAAAATGGTTCAGGGCCCAAACGGAGGAATCTCGTAACAAGTTCATGCATTCTGGAATCCTCACGAGAAATGAGGAGGGTGGGTGAGTTTCCAAGAAATTCCGAGACGTTGAAAAAAGTTCGTCTTCTTCTGCATCAAGTTGTCCAAAATGGTTCAAGACCCAAATGAAGGAATCTCGAAACAAGTTCATGCATTCTGGAATCCTCACGAGAAATGAGGAGGGTGGGTGAGTTTCCACGCAATTCCGAGACGTTGAGAAAAGTTCGTCTTCTTCTGCCTCAAGTAGTCCCAAATGGTTCAGGGCCCAAACAGAGGAATCTCGAAACAAGTTCATGCATTCTGGAATCCTCAAGAGAAATGAGGAGGGTGGGTGAGTTTCCACGCAATTCCGAGATGTTGAAAAAAGTTCGTCTTCTTCTGCCTCAAGTTGTCCAAAATGGTTCAGGGCCCAAACGAAGGAATCCCGAAACAACTTAATGCATTCTGGAATCCGCACGAGAAATGAGGAGGGTGGGTGAGTTTCCACGCAATTCCAAGACGTTGAAAAAAGTTCGTCCTCTTCTACCTCAAGTTGTCCCCATATGGTTCAGGGCCCAAACGGAGGAATCTCGAAACAAGTTCATGCATTCTGGAATAGTCAAGAGAAATGAGGAGGGTGGGTGAGTTTCCACGCAATTCCGAGACGTTGAAAAAAGTTCGACTTCATCTGCCTCAAGTTGTCCGCATATGGTTCAGGGCCCAAACGGAGGAATCTCGAAACAAGTTCATGCATTCTGGAATAGTCAAGAGAAATGAGGAGGGTGGGTGAGTGTCCACGCAATTCCGAGACGTTGAAAAAAGTTCGCCTTCATCTGCCTCAAGTTGTCCCAAATGGTTCAGGGCCAAAAAAGAGGAATCTCGAAACAAGTTCATGAATTCTGGAATACTCAAGAGAAATGAGGAGGGTGGGTGAGTTTCCACGCAATTCCAAGACGTTGAAAAAAGTTCGTCTTCTTCTACCTCAAGTTGTCCCATATGGTTCAGGGCCCAAACGGAGGAATCTCGAAACAAGTTCATGCATTCTGGAATAGTCAAGAGAAATGAGGAGGGTGGGTGAGTGTCCACGCAATTCCGAGACGTTGAAAAAAGTTCGCCTTCATCTACCTCAAGTTGTCCCAAATGGTTCAGGGCCAAAACAGAGGAATCTCGAAACAAGTTCATGAATTCTGGAATACTCAAGAGAAATGAGAAGGGTGGGTGAGTTTCCACGCAATTCCGAGACGTCGAAAAAAGTTCGTCTTCTTCTGCCTCAAGTAGTCCCAAATGGTTCAGGGCCAAAACAGAGGAATCTCGAAACAAGTTCATGCATTCTGGAATAGTCAAGAGAAATGAGGAGGGTGGGTGAGTTTCCACGCAATTCTGAGACGTTGAAAAAAGTTCGTCTTCATCTGCCTCAAGTTGTCCAAAATGGTTCTGGGCCCAAACGGAGGAATCTCGAAACATGTTCATGCATTCTGGGATCCTCACGAGAAATGAGGAGGGTGCGTGAGTTTCCAAGCAATTCCGAGACGTTGAAAAAAGTTCGTCTTCTTCTGCCTCAAGTAGTCCCAAATGGTTTAGGGCCAAAACAGAGGAATCTCGAAACAACTTCATGCATTCTGGAATACTCAAGAGAAATGAGGGCGGGTGAGTTTCCACGCAATTCCGAGACGTTGAAAAAAGTTCGTCTTCTTCTGCCTCAAGTTGTCCCCAATGGTTCAGGGCCAATACAGAGGAATCTCGAAACAAGTTCATGCATTCTGGAATACTCAAGAGAAATGAGGAGGGTGGGTGAGTTTCCACGCAATTCCGAGACGTTGAAAAAAGTTCGTCTTTTACTGCCTCAAGTTGTCCAAAATGGTTCAGGGCCCAAACGAAGGAATCTCGAAACAAGTTTATGCATTCTGGAATCCTCACGAAAAATGTGAAGGGTGGGTGAGTTTCCACACAATTCCGAGACGTTGAAAAAAGTTCGTCTTCCTCTGCCTCAAGTTGTCCAAAATGGTTCAGGGCCCAAACGGAGGAATCTCGTAACAAGTTCATGCATTCTGGAATCCTCACGAGAAATGAGGAGGGTGGGTGAGTTTCCAAGAAATTCCGAGACGTTGAAAAAAGTTCGTCTTCTTCTGCATCAAGTTGTCCAAAATGGTTCAAGACCCAAATGATGGAATCTCGAAACAAGTTCATGCATTCTGGAATCCTCACGAGAAATGAGGAGGGTGGGTGAGTTTCCACGCAATTCCGAGACGTTGAGAAAAGTTCGTCTTCTTCTGGCTCAAGTAGTCCCAAATGGTTCAGGGCCCAAACAGAGGAATCTCGAAACAAGTTCATGCATTCTGGAATCCTCAAGAGAAATGAGGAGGGTGGGTGAGTTTCCACGCAATTCCGAGATGTTGAAAAAAGTTCGTCTTCTTCTGCCTCAAGTTGTCCAAAATGGTTCAGGGCCCAAACGAAGGAATCTCGAAACAACTTAATGCAATCTGGAATCCTCACGAGAAATGAGGAGGGTGGGTGAGTTTCCACGCAATTCCAAGACGTTGAAAAAAGTTCGTCTTCTTCTACCTCAACTTGTCCCATATGGTTCAGGGCCCAAACGGAGGAATCTCGAAACAAGTTCATGCATTCTGGAATAGTCAAGAGAAATGAGGAGGGTGGGTGAGTGTCCACGCAATTCCGAGACGTTGAAAAAAGTTCGCCTTCATCTGCCTCAAGTTGTCCCAAATGGTTCAGGGCCAAAAAAGAGGAATCTCGAAACAAGTTCATGAATTCTGGAATACTCAAGAGAAATGAGGAGGGTGCGTGAGTTTCCACGCAATTCCGAGACGTCGAAAAAAGTTCGTCTTCTTCTGCCTCAAGTAGTCCCAAATGGTTCAGGGCCAAAACAGAGGAATCTCGAAACAAGTTCATGCATTCTGGAATACTCAAGAGAAATGAGGAGGGTGGGTGAGTTTCCACGTAATTCCGAGACGTTGAAAAAAGTTCGTCTTCATCTGCCTCAAGTTGTCCAAAATGGTTCTGGCCCAAACGGAGGAATCTCGAAACATGTTCATGCATTCTGGGATCCTCACGAGAAATGAGGAGGGTGCGTGAGTTTCCAAGCAATTCCGAGACGTTGAAAAAAGTTCGTCTTCTTCTGCCTCAAGTAGTCCCAAATGGTTCAGGGCCAAAACAGAGGAATCTCGAAACAAGTTCATGCATTCTGGAATACTCAAGAGAAATGAGGGCGGGTGAGTTTCCACACAATTCCGAGACGTTGAAAAAAGTTCGTCTTCTTCTGCCTCAAGTTGTCCCAAATGGTTCAGGGCCCAAACGGAGGAATCTCGAAACAAGTTCATGCATTCTGGAATACTCAAGAGAAATGAGGAGGGTGGGTGAGTTTCCACGCAATTCCGAGATGTTGAAAAAAGTTCGTCTTCTTCTGCCTCAAGTTGTCCAAAATGGTTCAGGGCCCAAACGAAGGATTCTCGAAACAACTTAATGCATTCTGGGATCCTCACGAGAAATGAGGAGGGTGCGTGAGTTTCCGAGCAATTCCGAGACGTTGAGAAAAGTTCGTCTTTCTCTGCCTCAAGTTGTCCCAAATGGTTCAGGTCCAAAACAGAGGAATCTCGAAACAAGTTCATGCATTCTGCAATACTCAAGAGAAATGAGGAGGGTGGGTGAGTTTCCACGCAATTCCGAGACGTTGAAAAAAGTTCGTCTTGTACTGCCTCAAGTTGTCCAAAATGGTTCTGGCCCAAACGGAGGAATCTCGAAACATGTTCATGCATTCTGGGATCCTCACGAGAAATGAGGAGGGTGCGTGAGTTTCCAAGCAATTCCGAGACGTTGAAAAAAGTTCGTCTTCTTCTGCCTCAAGTAGTCCCAAATGGTTCAGGGCCAAAACAGAGGAATCTCGAAACAAGTTCATGCATTCTGGAATACTCAAGAGAAATGAGGGCGGGTGAGTTTCCACGCAATTCCGAGACGTTGAAAAAAGTTCGTCTTCTTCTACCTCAAGTTGTCCCATATGGTTCAGGGCCCAAACGGAGGAATCTCGAAACAAGTTCATGCATTCTGGAATAGTCAAGAGAAATGAGGAGGGTGGGTGAGTGTCCACGCAATTCCGAGACGTTGAAAAAAGTTCGCCTTCATCTGCCTCAAGTTGTCCCAAATGGTTCAGGGCCAAAAAAGAGGAATCTCGAAACAAGTTCATGAATTCTGGAATACTCAAGAGAAATGAGGAGGGTGGGTGAGTTTCCACGCAATTGCAAGACGTTGAAAAAAGTTCGTCTTCTTCTACCTCAAGTTGTCCCATATGGTTCAGGGCCCAAACGGAGGAATCTCGGAACAAGTTCATGCATTCTGGAATAGTCAAGAGAAATGAGGAGGGTGGGTGAGTGTCCACGCAATTCCGAGACGTTGAAAAAAGTTCGCCTTCATCTACCTCAAGTTGTCCCAAATGGTTCAGGGCCAAAACAGAGGAATCTCGAAACAAGTTCATGAATTCTGGAATACTCAAGAGAAATGAGGAGGGTGGGTGAGTTTCCACGCAATTCCGAGACGTCGAAAAAAGTTCGTCTTCTTCTGCCTCAAGTAGTCCCAAATGGTTCAGGGCCAAAACAGAGGAATCTCGAAACAAGTTCATGCATTCTGGAATACTCAAGAGAAATGAGGAGGGTGGGTGAGTTTCCACGCAATTCCGAGACGTTGAAAAAAGTTCGTCTTCATCTGCCTCAAGTTGTCCAAAATGGTTCTGGCCCAAACGGAGGAATCTCGAAACATGTTCATGCATTCTGGGATCCTCACGAGAAATGAGGAGGGTGCGTGAGTTTCCAAGCAATTCCGAGACGTTGAAAAAAGTTCGTCTTCTTCTGCCTCAAGTAGTCCCAAATGGTTCAGGGCTAAAACAGAGGAATCTCGAAACAAGTTCATGCATTCTGGAATACTCAAGAGAAATGAGGGCGGGTGAGTTTCCACGCAATTCCGAGACGTTGAAAAAAGTTCGTCTTCTTCTGCCTCAAGTAGTCCCAAATGGTTCAGGGCCAAAACAGAGGAATCTCGAAACAAGTTCATGCATTCTGGAATAGTCAAGAGAAATGAGGAGGGTGGGTGAGTTTCCACGCAATTCCGAGACGTTGAAAAAAGTTCGTCTTCTTCTGCCTCAAGTTGTCCCAAATGGTTCAGGTCCAAAACAGAGGAATCTCGAAACAAGTTCATGCATTCTGGAATACTCAAGAGAAATGAGGAGGGTGGGTGAGTTTCCACGCAATTCCGAGACGTTGAAAAAAGTTCGTCTTGTATTGCCTCAAGTTGTCCAAAATGGTTCTGGCCCAAACGGAGGAATCTCGAAACATGTTCATGCATTCTGGGATCCTCACGAGAAATGAGGAGGGTGCGTGAGTTTCCAAGCAATTCCGAGACGTTGAAAAAAGTTCGTCTTCTTCTGCCTCAAGTAGTCCCAAATGGTTCAGGGCCAAAACAGAGGAATCTCGAAACAAGTTCATGCATTCTGGAATACTCAAGAGAAATGAGGGCGGGTGAGTTTCCACGCAATTCCGAGACGTTGAAAAAAGTTCGTCTTCTTCTACCTCAAGTTGTCCCATATGGTTCAGGGCCCAAACGGAGGAATCTCGAAACAAGTTCATGCATTCTGGAATAGTCAAGAGAAATGAGGAGGGTGGGTGAGTGTCCACGCAATTCCGAGACGTTGAAAAAAGTTCGCCTTCATCTGCCTCAAGTTGTCCCAAATGGTTCAGGGCCAAAAAAGAGGAATCTCGAAACAAGTTCATGAATTCTGGAATACTCAAGAGAAATGAGGAGGGTGGGTGAGTTTCCACGCAATTCCAAGACGTTGAAAAAAGTTCGTCTTCTTCTACCTCAAGTTGTCCCATATGGTTCAGGGCCCAAACGGAGGAATCTCGAAACAAGTTCATGCATTCTGGAATAGTCAAGAGAAATGAGGAGGGTGGGTGAGTGTCCACGCAATTCCGAGACGTTGAAAAAAGTTCGCCTTCATCTGCCTCAAGTTGTCCCAAATGGTTCAGGGCCAAAAAAGAGGAATCTCGAAACAAGTTCATGAATTCTGGAATACTCAAGAGAAATGAGGAGGGTGCGTGAGTTTCCACGCAATTCCGAGACGTCGAAAAAAGTTCGTCTTCTTCTGCCTCAAGTAGTCCCAAATGGTTCAGGGCCAAAACAGAGGAATCTCGAAACATGTTCATGCATTCTGGAATACTCAAGAGAAATGAGGAGGGTGGGTGAGTTTCCACGTAATTCCGAGACGTTGAAAAAAGTTCGTCTTCATCTGCCTCAAGTTGTCCAAAATGGTTCTGGCCCAAACGGAGGAATCTCGAAACATGTTCATGCATTCTGGGATCCTCACGAGAAATGAGGAGGGTGCGTGAGTTTCCAAGCAATTCCGTGACGTTGAAAAAAGTTCGTCTTCTTCTGCCTCAAGTAGTCCCAAATGGTTCAGGGCCAAAACAGAGGAATCTCGAAACAAGTTCATGCATTCTGGAATACTCAAGAGAAATGAGGGCGGGTGAGTTTCCACGCAATTCCGAGACGTTGAAAAAAGTTCGTCTTCTTCTGCCTCAAGTTGTCCCAAATGGTTCAGGGCCCAAACAGAGGAATCTCGAAACAAGTTCATGCATTCTGGAATACTCAAGAGAAATGAGGAGGGTGGGTGAGTTTCCACGCAATTCCGAGATGTTGAAAAAAGTTCGTCTTCTTCTGCCTCAAGTTGTCCAAAATGGTTCAGGGCCCAAACGAAGGAATCTCGAAACAACTTAATGCATTCTGGGATCCTCACGAGAAATGAGGAGGGTGCGTGAGTTTCCAAGCAATTCCGAGACGTTGAGAAAAGTTCGTCTTTCTCTGCCTCAAGTTGTCCCAAATGGTTCAGGTCCAAAACAGAGGAATCTCGAAACAAGTTCATGCATTCTGGAATACTCAAGAGAAATGAGGAGGGTGGGTGAGTTTCCACGCAATTCCGAGACGTTGAAAAAAGTTCGTCTTGTACTGCCTCAAGTTGTCCAAAATGGTTCTGGCCCAAACGGAGGAATCTCGAAACATGTTCATGCATTCTGGGATCCTCACGAGAAATGAGGAGGGTGCGTGAGTTTCCAAGCAATTCCGAGACGTTGAAAAAAGTTCGTCTTCTTCTGCCTCAAGTAGTCCCAAATGGTTCAGGGCCAAAACAGAGGAATCTCGAAACAAGTTCATGCTTTCTGGAATACTCAAGAGAAATGAGGGCGGGTGAGTTTCCACGCAATTCCGAGACGTTGAAAAAAGTTCGTCTTCTTCTACCTCAAGTTGTCCCATATGGTTCAGGGCCCAAACGGAGGAATCTCGAAACAAGTTCATGCATTCTGGAATAGTCAAGAGAAATGAGGAGGGTGGGTGAGTGTCCACGCAATTCCGAGACGTTGAAAAAAGTTCGCCTTCATCTGCCTCAAGTTGTCCCAAATGGTTCAGGGCCAAAAAAGAGGAATCTCGAAACAAGTTCATGAATTCTGGAATACTCAAGAGAAATGAGGAGGGTGGGTGAGTTTCCACGCAATTCCAAGACGTTGAAAAAAGTTCGTCTTCTTCTACCTCAAGTTGTCCCATATGGTTCAGGGCCCAAACGGAGGAATCTCGGAACAAGTTCATGCATTCTGGAATAGTCAAGAGAAATGAGGAGGGTGGGTGAGTGTCCACGCAATTCCGAGACGTTGAAAAAAGTTCGCCTTCATCTACCTCAAGTTGTCCCAAATGGTTCAGGGCCAAAACAGAGGAATCTCGAAACAAGTTCATGAATTCTGGAATACTCAAGAGAAATGAGGAGGGTGGGTGAGTTTCCATGCAATTCCGAGACGTCGAAAAAAGTTCGTCTTCTTCTGCCTCAAGTAGTCCCAAATGGTTCTGGGCCAAAACAGAGGAATCTCGAAACAAGTTCATGCATTCTGGAATACTCAAGAGAAATGAGGAGGGTGGGTGAGTTTCCACGCAATTCCGAGACGTTGAAAAAAGTTCGTCTTCATCTGCCTCAAGTTGTCCAAAATGGTTCTGGCCCAAACGGAGGAATCTCGAAACATGTTCATGCATTCTGGGATCCTCACGAGAAATGAGGAGGGTGCGTGAGTTTCCAAGCAATTCCGAGACGTTGAAAAAAGTTCGTCTTCTTCTGCCTCAAGTAGTCCCAAATGGTTCAGGGCTAAAACAGAGGAATCTCGAAACAAGTTCATGCATTCTGGAATACTCAAGAGAAATGAGGGCGGGTGAGTTTCCACGCAATTCCGAGACGTTGAAAAAAGTTCGTCTTCTTCTGCCTCAAGTAGTCCCAAATGGTTCAGGGCCAAAACAGAGGAATCTCGAAACAAGTTCATGCATTCTGGAATAGTCAAGAGAAATGAGGAGGGTGGGTGAGTTTCCACGCAATTCCGAGACGTTGAAAAAAGTTCGTCTTCTTCTGCCTCAAGTTGTCCCAAATGGTTCAGGTCCAAAACAGAGGAATCTCGAAACAAGTTCATGCATTCTGGAATACTCAAGAGAAATGAGGAGGGTGGGTGAGTTTCCACGCAATTCCGAGACGTTGAAAAAAGTTCGTCTTGTATTGCCTCAAGTTGTCCAAAATGGTTCTGGCCCAAACGGAGGAATCTCGAAACATGTTCATGCATTCTGGGATCCTCACGAGAAATGAGGAGGGTGCGTGAGTTTCCAAGCAATTCCGAGACGTTGAAAAAAGTTCGTCTTCTTCTGCCTCAAGTAGTCCCAAATGGTTCAGGGCTAAAACAGAGGAATCTCGAAACAAGTTCATGCATTCTGGAATACTCAAGAGAAATGAGGGCGGGTGAGTTTCCACGCAATTCCGAGACGTTGAAAAAAGTTCGTCTTCTTCTACCTCAAGTTGTCCCATATGGTTCAGGGCCCAAACGGAGGAATCTCGAAACAAGTTCATGCATTCTGGAATAGTCAAGAGAAATGAGGAGGGTGGGTGAGTGTCCACGCAATTCCGAGACGTTGAAAAAAGTTCGCCTTCATCTGCCTCAAGTTGTCCCAAATGGTTCAGGGCCAAAAAAGAGGAATCTCGAAACAAGTTCATGAATTCTGGAATACTCAAGAGAAATGAGGAGGGTGGGTGAGTTTCCACGCAATTCCAAGACGTTGAAAAAAGTTCGTCTTCTTCTACCTCAAGTTGTCCCATATGGTTCAGGGCCCAAACGGAGGAATCTCGAAACAAGTTCATGCATTCTGGAATAGTCAAGAGAAATGAGGAGGGTGGGTGAGTGTCCACGCAATTCCGAGACGTTGAAAAAAGTTCGCCTTCATCTACCTCAAGTTGTCCCAAATGGTTCAGGGCCAAAACAGAGGAATCTCGAAACAAGTTCATGAATTCTGGAATACTCAAGAGAAATGAGAAGGGTGGGTGAGTTTCCACGCAATTCCGAGACGTCGAAAAAAGTTCGTCTTCTTCTGCCTCAAGTAGTCCCAAATGGTTCAGGGCCAAAACAGAGGAATCTCGAAACAAGTTCATGCATTCTGGAATACTCAAGAGAAATGAGGAGGGTGGGTGAGTTTCCACGCAATTCCGAGACGTTGAAAAAAGTTCGTCTTCATCTGCCTCAAGTTGTCCAAAATGGTTCTGGCCCAAACGGAGGAATCTCGAAACATGTTCATGCATTCTGGGATCCTCACGAGAAATGAGGGGGGTGCGTGAGTTTCCAAGCAATTCCGAGACGTTGAAAAAAGTTCGTCTTCTTCTGCCTCAAGTAGTCCCAAATGGTTCAGGGCTAAAACAGAGGAATCTCGAAACAAGTTCATGCATTCTGGAATACTCAAGAGAAATGAGGGCGGGTGAATTTCCACGCAATTCCGAGACGTTGAAAAAAGTTCGTCTTCTTCTGCCTCAAGTAGTCCCAAATGGTTCAGGGCCAAAACAGAGGAATCTCGAAACAAGTTCATGCATTCTGGAATACTCAAGAGAAATGAGGAGGGTGGGTGAGTTTCCACGCAATTCCGAGACGTTGAAAAAAGTTCGTCTTCTTCTGCCTCAAGTTGTCCCAAATGGTTCAGGGCCAAAACAGAGGAATCTCGAAACAAGTTCATGCATTCTGGAATACTCAAGAGAAATGAGGAGGGTGGGTGAGTTTCCACGCAATTCCGAGACGTTGAAAAAAGTTCGTCTTGTACTGCCTCAAGTTGTCCAAAATGGTTCGGGGCCCAAACGAAGGAATCTCGAAACAAGTTTATGCATTCTGGAATCCTCACGAAAAATGAGAAGGGTGGGTGATTTTCCACACAATTCCGAGACGTTGAAAAAAGTTCGTCTTCCTCTGCCTCAAGTTGTCCAAAATGGTTCAGGGCCCAAACGGAGGAATCTCGTAACAAGTTCATGCATTCTGGAATCCTCACGAGAAATGAGGAGGGTGGGTGAGTTTCCACGCAATTCCGAGATGTTGAAAAAAGTTCGTCTTCTTCTGCCTCAAGTTGTCCAAAATGGTTCAGGGCCCAAACGAAGGAATCTCGAAACAACTTAATGCATTCTGGGATCCTCACGAGAAATGAGGAGGGTGCGTGAGTTTCCAAGCAATTCCGAGACGTTGAGAAAAGTTCGTCTTTCTCTGCCTCAAGTTGTCCCAAATGGTTCAGGGCCAAAAAAGAGGAATCTCGAAACAAGTTCATGCATTCTGGAATAGTCAAGAGAAATGAGGAGGGTGGGTGAGTGTCCACGCAATTCCGAGACGTTGAAAAAAGTTCGTCTTCATCTGCCTCAAGTTGTCCCAAATGGTTCAGGGCCAAAAAAGAGGAATCTCGAAACAAGTTCATGAATTCTGGAATACTCAAGAGAAATGAGGAGGGTGGGTGAGTTTCCACGCAATTCCGAGACGTTGATAAAAGTTCGTCTTCTTCTGCCTCAAGTAGTCCCAAATGGTTCAGGGCCCAAATAGAGGAATCTCGAAACAAGTTCATGCATTCTGGAATACTCAAGAGAAATGAGGAGGGTGGGTGAGTTTCCACGCAATTCCGAGACGTTGAAAAAAGTTCGTCTTCATCTGCCTCAAGTGTTCCTAAATGGTTCTGGGCCCAAACGGAGGAATCTCGAAACATGTTCATGCATTCTGGGATCCTCACGAGAAATGAGGAGGGTGCGTGAGTTTCCAAGCAATTCCGAGACGTTGAAAAAATTTGTCTTCTTCTGCCTCAAGTAGTACCAAATGGTTCAGGGCCAAAACAGAGGAATCTCGAAACAAGTTCATGCATTCTGGAATACTCAAGAGAAATGAGGAGGGTGGGTGAGTTTCCACGCAATTCCGAGACGTTGAAAAAAGTTCGTCTTTTACTGCCTCAAGTGGTCCAAAATGGTTCTAAGCCCAAACGAAGGAATCTCGAAACAACTTAATGCATTCTGGAATCCTCACGATAAATGAGGAGGGTGGGTGAGTTTCCACGCAATTCCGAGACGTTGAAAAAAGTTCGTCTTTCTCTGCCTCAAGTAGTCCCAAATGGTTCAGGGCCAAAACAGAGGAATCTCGAAACAAGTTCATGCATTCTGGAATACTCAAGAGAAATGAGGAGGGTGGGAGAGTTTCCACGCAAGTCCGAGACGTTGAAAAAAGTTCGTCTTCATCTGCCTCAAGTTGTCCAAAATGGTTCTGGGCCCAAACGAAGGAATCTCGAAACAACTTAATGCATTCTGGAATCCTCACGATAAATGAGGAGGGTGGGTGAGTTTCCACGCAATTCCGAGACGTTGAAAAAAGTTCGTCTTTCTCTGCCTCAAGTTGTCCCAAATGGTTCAGGGCCCAAACTGAGGAATCTCGAAACAAGTTCATGCATTCTGGATTCCTCACGAGAAATGAGGAGGGTGGGTGAGTTTCCACGCAATTCCGAGATGTTGAAAAAAGTTCGTCTTCTTCTGCCTCAAGTTGTCCAAAATGGTTCAGGGCCCAAACGAAGGAATCTCGAAACAACTTAATGCATTCTGGAATCCTCACGAGAAATGAGGAGGGTGGGTGAGTTTCCACGCAATTCCAAGACGTTGAAAAAAGTTCGACTTCTTCTACCTCAAGTTGTCCCATATGGTTCAGGGCCCAAACGGAGGAATCTCGAAACAAGTTCATGCATTCTGGAATAGTCAAGAGAAATGAGGAGGGTGGGTGAGTGTCCACGCAATTCCGAGACGTTGAAAAAAGTTCGCCTTCATCTGCCTCAAGTTGTCCCAAATGGTGCAGGGCCAAAAAAGAGGAATCTCGAAACAAGTTCATGAATTCTGGAATACTCAAGAGAAATGAGGTGGGTAGGTGAGTTTCCACGCAATTCCGAGACGTTAAAAAAAGTTCGTCTTCTTCTGCATCAAGTAGTCCCAAATGGTTCAGGGCCAAAACAGAGGAATTTCGAAACAAGTTCATGAAATCTGGAATACTCAAGAGAAATGAGGAGGGTGGGTGAGTTTCCACGCAATTCCGAGACGTTGAAAAAAGTTCGTCTTCATCTGCCTCAAGTTGTCCAAAATGGTTCTGGGCCCAAACGGAGGAATCTCGAAACATGTTCATGCATTCTGGGATCCTCACGAGAAATGAGGAGGGTGCGTGAGTTTCCAAGCAATTCCGAGACGTTGAAAAAAGTTCGTCTTCTTCTGCCTCAAGTAGTCCCAAATGGTTCAGGCCCAAAACAGAGGAATCTCGAAACAAGTTCATGCATTCTGGAATACTCAAGAGAAATGAGGGCGGGTGAGTTTCCACGCAATTCCGAGACGTTGAAAAAAGTTCGTCTTCTTCTGCCTCAAGTTGTCCCAAATGGTTCAGGGCCAAAACAGAGGAATCTCGAAACAAGTTCATGCATTCTGGAATACTCAAGAGAAATGAGGAGGGTGGGTGAGTTTCCACGCAATTCCGAGACGTTGAAAAAAGTTCGTCTTTTACTGCCTCAAGTGGTCCAAAATGGTTCAGGGCCCAAACGAAGGAATCTCGAAACAAGTTCATGCATTCTGGAATACTCAAGAGAAATGAGGAGGGTGGGTGAGTTTTCACGCAATTCCGAGACGTTTAAAAAAGTTCGTCTTTTACTGCCTCAAGTGGTCCAAAATGGTTCAGGGCCCAAACGAAGGAATCTCGAAACAAGTTTATGCATTCTGGAATCCTCACGAAAAATGAGAAGGGTGGGTGAGTTTCCACACAATTCCGAGACGTTGAAAAAAGTTCGTCTTCCTCTGCCTCAAGTTGTCCAAAATGGTTCAGGGCCCAAACGGAGGAATCTCGTAACAAGTTCATGCATTCTGGACTCCTCACGAGAAATGAGGAGGGTGGGTGAGTTTCCAAGCAATTCCGAGACGTTGAAAAAAGTTCGTCTTCTTCTGCATCAAGTTGTCCAAAATGGTTCAAGATCCAAATGAAGGAATCTCGAAACAAGTTCATGCATTCTGGAATCCTCACGAGAAATGAGGAGGGTGGGTGAGTTTCCACGCAATTCCGAGACGTTGAGAAAAGTTCGTCTTCTTCTGCCTCAAGTAGTCCCAAATGGTTTAGGGCTCAAACAGAGGAATCTCGAAACAAGTTCATGCATTCTACAATCCTCAAGAGAAATGACGAGGGTGGGTGAGTTTCCACGCAATTCCAAGACGTTGAAAAAAGTTCGTCTTCTTCTACCTCAAGTTGTCCCATATGGTTCAGGGCCCAAACGGAGGAATCTCGAAACAAGTTCATGCATTCTGGAATAGTCAAGAGAAATGAGGAGGGTGGGTGAGTGTCCACGCAATTCCGAGACGTTGAAAAAAGTTCGCCTTCATCTGCCTCAAGTTGTCCCAAATGGTTCAGGGCCAAAAAAGAGGAATCTCGAAACAAGTTCATGAATTCTGGAATACTCAAGAGAAATGAGGAGGGTGGGTGAGTTTCCACGCAATTCCGAGACGTTGAAAAAAGTTCGTCTTCTTCTGCATCAAGTAGTCCCAAATGGTTCAGGGCAAAAACAGAGGAATCTCGAAACAAGTTCATGCATTCTGGAATACTCAAGAGAAATGAGGAGGGTGGGTGAGTTTCCACGCAATTCCGAGACGTTGAAAAAAGTTCGTCTTCATCTGCCTCAAGTTGTCCTAAATGGTTCTGGGCCCAAACGGAGGAATCTCGAAACATGTTCATGCATTCTGGGATCCTCATGAGAAATGAGGAGGGTGCGTGAGTTTCCAAGCAATTCCGAGACGTTGAAAAAAGTTCGTCTTCTTCTGCCTCAAGTAGTCCCAAATGGTTCAGGGCCAAAACAGAGGAATCTCGAAACAAGTTCATGCATTCTGGAATACTCAAGAGAAATGAGGGCGGGTTAGTTTCCACGCAATTCCGAGACGTTGAAAAAAGTTCGTCTTCTTCTGCCTCAAGTTGTCCCAAATGGTTCAGGGCCAAAACAGAGGAATCTCGAAACAAGTTCATGCATTCTGGAATACTCAAGAGAAATGAGGAGGGTGGGTGAGTTTCCACGCAATTCCGAGACGTTGAAAAAAGTTCGTCTTTTACTGCCTCAAGTGGTCCAAAATGGTTCAGGGCCCAAACGAAGGAATCTCGAAACAAGTTCATGCATTCTGGAATACTCAAGAGAAATGAGGAGGGTGGGTGAGTTTTCACGCAATTCCGAGACGTTGAAAAAAGTTCGTCTTTTACTGCCTCAAGTGGTCCAAAATGGTTCAGGGCCCAAACGAAGGAATCTCGAAAAAAGTTTATGCATTCTGGAATCCTCACGAAAAATGAGAAGGGTGGGTGAGTTTCCACACAATTCCGAGACGTTGAAAAAAGTTCGTCTTCCTCTGCCTCAAGTTGTCCAAAATGGTTCAGGGCCCAAACGGAGGAATCTCGTAACAAGTTCATGCATTCTGGACTCCTCACGAGAAATGAGGAGGGTGGGTGAGTTTCCAAGCAATTCCGAGACGTTGAAAAAAGTTCGTCTTGTTCTGCATCAAGTTGTCCAAAATGGTTCAAGACCCAAATGAAGGAATCTCGAAACAAGTTCATGCATTCTGGAATCCTCACGAGAAATGAGGAGGGTGGGTGAGTTTCCACGCAATTCCGAGACGTTGAGAAAAGTTCGTCTTCTTCTGCCTCAAGTAGTCCCAAATGGTTGAGGGCTCAAACAGAGGAATCTCGAAACAAGTTCATGCATTCTACAATCCTCAAGAGAAATGACGAGGGTGGGTGAGTTTCCACGCAATTCCAAGACGTTGAAAAAAGTTCGTCTTCTTCTACCTCAAGTTGTCCCATATGGTTCAGGGCCCAAACGGAGGAATCTCGAAACAAGTTCATGCATTCTGGAATAGTCAAGAGAAATGAGGAGGGTGGGTGAGTGTCCACGCAATTCCGAGACGTTGAAAAAAGTTCGCCTTCATCTGCCTCAAGTTGTCCCAAATGGTTCAGGGCCAAAAAAGAGGAATCTCGAAACAAGTTCATGAATTCTGGAATGCTCAAGAGAAATGAGGAGGGTGGGTGAGTTTCCACGCAATTCCGAGACGTTGAAAAAAGTTCGTCTTCTTCTGCATCAAGTAGTCCCAAATGGTTCAGGGCCAAAACAGAGGAATCTCGAAACAAGTTCATGCATTCTGGAATACTCAAGAGAAATGAGGAGGGTGGGTGAGTTTCCACGCAATTCCGAGACGTTGAAAAAAGTTCGTCTTCATCTGCCTCAAGTTGTCCTAAATGGTTCTGGGCCCAAACGGAGGAATCTCGAAACATGTTCATGCATTCTGGGATCCTCATGAGAAATGAGGAGGGTGCGTGAGTTTCCAAGCAATTCCGAGACGTTGAAAAAAGTTCGTCTTCTTCTGCCTCAAGTAGTCCCAAATGGTTCAGGGCCAAAACAGAGGAATCTCGAAACAAGTTCATGCATTCTGGAATACTCAAGAGAAATGAGGGCGGGTGAGTTTCCACGCATTTCCGAGACGTTGAAAAAAGTTCGTCTTCTTCTGCCTCAAGTTGTCCCAAATGGTTCAGGGCCAAAACAGAGGAATCTCGAAACAAGTTCATGCATTCTGGAATACTCAAGAGAAATGAGGAGGGTGGGTGAGTTTCCACGCAATTCCGAGACGTTGAAAAAAGTTCGTCTTTTACTGCCTCAAGTGGTCCAAAATGGTTCAGGGCCCAAACGAAGGAATCTCGGAACAAGTTCATGCATTCTGGAATACTCAAGAGAAATGAGGAGGGTGGGTGAGTTTTCACGCAATTCCGAGACGTTGAAAAAAGTTCGTCTTTTACTGCCTCAAGTGGTCCAAAATGGTTCAGGGCCCAAACGAAGGAATCTCGAAACAAGTTTATGCATTCTGGAATCCTCACGAAAAATGAGAAGGGTGGGTGAGTTTCCACACAATTCCGAGACGTTGAAAAAAGTTCGTCTTCCTCTGCCTCAAGTTGTCCAAAATGGTTCAGGGCCCAAACGGAGGAATCTCGTAACAAGTTCATGCATTCTGGACTCCTCACGAGAAATGAGGAGGGTGGGTGAGTTTCCAAGCAATTCCGAGACGTTGAAAAAAGTTCGTCTTCTTCTGCATCAAGTTGTCCAAAATGGTTCAAGACCCAAATGAAGGAATCTCGAAACAAGTTCATGCATTCTGGAATCCTCACGAGAAATGAGGAGGGTGGGTGAGTTTCCACGCAATTCCGAGACGTTGAGAAAAGTTCGTCTTCTTCTGCCTCAAGTAGTCCCAAATGGTTGAGGGCTCAAACAGAGGAATCTCGAAACAAGTTCATGCATTCTACAATCCTCAAGAGAAATGACGAGGGTGGGTGAGTTTCCACGCAATTCCAAGACGTTGAAAAAAGTTCGTCTTCTTCTACCTCAAGTTGTCCCATATGGTTCAGGGCCCAAACGGAGGAATCTCGAAACAAGTTCATGCATTCTGGAATAGTCAAGAGAAATGAGGAGGGTGGGTGAGTGTCCACGCAATTCCGAGACGTTGAAAAAAGTTCGCCTTCATCTGCCTCAAGTTGTCCCAAATGGTTCAGGGCCAAAAAAGAGGAATCTCGAAACAAGTTCATGAATTCTGGAATACTCAAGAGAAATGAGGAGGGTGGGTGAGTTTCCACGCAATTCCGAGACGTTGAAAAAAGTTCGTCTTCTTCTGCATCAAGTAGTCCCAAATGGTTCAGGGCCAAAACAGAGGAATCTCGAAACAAGTTCATGCATTCTGGAATACTCAAGAGAAATGAGGAGGGTGGGTGAGTTTCCACGCAATTCCGAGACGTTGAAAAAAGTTCGTCTTCATCTGCCTCAAGTTGTCCTAAATGGTTCTGGGCCCAAACGGAGGAATCTCGAAACATGTTCATGCATTCTGGGATCCTCACGAAAAATGAGGAGGGTGCGTGAGTTTCCAAGCAATTCCGAGACGTTGAAAAAAGTTCGTCTTCTTCTGCCTCAAGTAGTCCCAAATGGTTCAGGGCCAAAACAGAGGAATCTCGAAACAAGTTCATGCATTCTGGAATACTCAAGAGAAATGAGGAGGGTGGGTGAGTTTCCACGCAATTCCGAGACGTTGAAAAAAGTTCGTCTTTTACTGCCTCAAGTGGTCCAAAATGGTTCTGGGCCCAAACGAAGGAATCTCGAAACAACTTAATGCATTCTGGAATCCTCACGATAAATGAGGAGGGTGGGTGAGTTTCCACGCAATTCCGAGACGTTGAAAAAAGTTCGTCTTTCTCTGCCTCAAGTAGTCCCAAATGGTTCAGGGCCAAAACAGAGGAATCTCGAAACAAGTTCATGCATTCTGGAATACTCAAGAGAAATGAGGAGGGTGGGAGAGTTTCCACGCAATTCCGAGACGTTGAAAAAAGTTCGTCTTCATCTGCCTCAAGTTGTCCAAAATGGTTCTGGGCCCAAACGAAGGAATCTCGAAACAACTTAATGCATTCTGGAATCCTCACGATAAATGAGGAGGGTGGGTGAGTTTCCACGCAATTCCGAGACGTTGAAAAAAGTTCGTCTTGCTCTGCCTCAAGTTGTCCCAAATGGTTCAGGGCCCAAACTGAGGAATCTCGAAACAAGTTCATGCATTCTGGATTCCTCACGAGAAATGAGGAGGGTGGGTGAGTTTCCACGCAATTCCGAGATGTTGAAAAAAGTTCGTCTTCTTCTGCCTCAAGTTGTCCAAAATGGTTCAGGGCCCAAACGAAGGAATCTCGAAACAACTTAATGCATTCTGGAATCCTCACGAGAAATGAGGAGGGTGGGTGAGTTTCCACGCAATTCCAAGACGTTGAAAAAAGTTCGTCTTCTTCTACCTCAAGTTGTCCCATATGGTTCAGGGCCCAAACGGAGGAATCTCGAAACAAGTTCATGCATTCTGGAATAGTCAAGAGAAATGAGGAGGGTGGGTGAGTGTCCACGCAATTCCGAGGCGTTTAAAAAAGTTCGCCTTCATCTGCCTCAAGTTGTCCCAAATGGTGCAGGGCCAAAAAAGAGGAATCTCGAAACAAGTTCATGAATTCTGGAATACTCAAGAGAAATGAGGTGGGTGGGTGAGTTTCCACGCAATTCCGAGACGTTGAAAACAGTTCGTCTTCTTCTGCATCAAGTAGTCCCAAATGGTTCAGGGCCAAAACAGAGGAATTTCGAAACAAGTTCATGCATTCTGGAATACTCAAGAGAAATGAGGAGGGTGGGTGAGTTTCCACGCAATTCCGAGACGTTGAAAAAAGTTCGTCTTCATCTGCCTCAAGTTGTCCAAAATGGTTCTGGGCCCAAACGGAGGAATCTCGAAACATGTTCATGCATTCTGGGATCCTCACGAGAAATGAGGAGGGTGCGTGAGTTTCCAAGCAATTCCGAGACGTTGAAAAAAGTTCGTCTTCTTCTGCCTCAAGTAGTTCCAAATGGTTCAGGGCCAAAACAGAGGAATCTCGAAACAAGTTCATGCATTCTGGAATACTCAAGAGAAATGAGGGCGGGTGAGTTTCCACGCAATTCCGAGACGTTGAAAAAAGTCCGTCTTCTTCTGCCTCAAGTTGTCCCAAATGGTTCAGGGCCAAAACAGAGGAATCTCGAATCAAGTTCATGCATTCTGGAATACTCAAGAGAAATGAGGAGGGTGGGTGAGTTTCCACGCAATTCCGAGACGTTGAAAAAAGTTCATCTTTTACTGCCTCAAGTGGTCCAAAATGGTTCAGGGCCCAAACGAAGGAATCTCGAAACAAGTTCATGCATTCTGGAATACTCAAGAGAAATGAGGAGGGTGGGTGAGTTTTCACGCAATTCCGAGACGTTGAAAAAAGTTCGTCTTTTACTGCCTCAAGTGGTCCAAAATGGTTCAGGGCCCAAACGAAGGAATCTCGAAACAAGTTTATGCATTCTGGAATCCTCACGAAAAATGAGAAGGGTGGGTGAGTTTCCACACAATTCCGAGACGTTGAAAAAAGTTCGTCTTCCTCTGCCTCAAGTTGTCCAAAATGGTTCAGGGCCCTAACGGAGGAATCTCGTAACAAGTTCATGCATTCTGGACTCCTCACGAGAAATGAGGAGGGTGGGTGAGTTTCCAAGCAATTCCGAGACGTTGAAAAAAGTTCGTCTTCTTCTGCATCAAGTTGTCCAAAATGGTTCAAGACCCAAATGAAGGAATCTCGAAACAAGTTCATGCATTCTGGAATCCTCACGAGAAATGAGGAGGGTGGGTGAGTTTCCACGCAATTCCGAGACGTTGAGAAAAGTTCGTCTTCTTCTGCCTCAAGTAGTCCCAAATGGTTTAGGGCTCAAACAGAGGAATCTCGAAACAAGTTCATGCATTCTACAATCCTCAAGAGAAATGACGAGGGTGGGTGAGTTTCCACGCAATTCCAAGACGTTGAAAAAAGTTCGTCTTCTTCTACCTCAAGTTGTCCCATATGGTTCAGGGCCCAAACGGAGGAATATCGAAACAAGTTCATGCATTCTGGAATAGTCAAGAGAAATGAGGAGGGTGGGTGAGTGTCCACGCAATTCCGAGACGTTGAAAAAAGTTCGCCTTCATCTGCCTCAAGTTGTCCCAAATGGTTCAGGGCCCAAAAAGAGGAATCTCGAAACAAGTTCATGAATTCTGGAATACTCAAGAGAAATGAGGAGGGTGGGTGAGTTTCCACGCAATTTCGAGACGTTGAAAAAAGTTCGTCTTCTACTGCCTCAAGTTGTCCAAAATGGTTCAGGGCCCAAACAGAGGAATCTCGTAACAAGTTAATGCATTCTGGAATACTCAAGAGAAATGAGGAGGGTGGGTGAGTTTCCAAGCAATTCCGAGACGTTGAAAAAAGTTCATCTTCTTCTGCATCAAGTTGTCCAAAATGGTTCAAGACCCAAATGAAGGAATCTCGAAACAAGTTCATGCATTCTGGAATCCTCACGAGAAATGAGGAGGGTGGGTGAGTTTCCACGCAATTCCGAGACGTTGAGAAAAGTTCGTCTTCTTCTGCCTCAAGTAGTCCCAAATGGTTTAGGGCTCAAACAGAGGAATCTCGAAACAAGTTCATGCATTCTACAATCCTCAAGAGAAATGACGAGGGTGGGTGAGTTTCCACGCAATTCCAAGACGTTGAAAAAAGTTCGTCTTCTTCTACCTCAAGTTGTCCCATATGGTTCAGGGCCCAAACGGAGGAATCTCGAAACAAGTTCATGCATTCTGGAATAGTCAAGAGAAATGAGGAGGGTGGGTGAGTGTCCACGCAATTCCGAGACGTTGAAAAAAGTTCGCCTTCATCTGCCTCAAGTTGTCCCAAATGGTTCAGGGCCAAAAAAGAGGAATCTCGAAACAAGTTCATGAATTCTGGAATACTCAAGAGAAATGAGGAGGGTGGGTGAGTTTCCACGCAATTCCGAGACGTTGAAAAAAGTTCGTCTTCTTCTGCATCAAGTAGTCCCAAATGGTTCAGGGCCAAAACAGAGGAATTTCGAAACAAGTTCATGCATTCTGGAATACTCAAGAGAAATGAGGAGGGTGGGTGAGTTTCCACGCAATTCCGAGACGTTGAAAAAAGTTCGTCTTCATCTGCCTCAAGTTGTCCAAAATGGTTCTGGGCCCAAACGGAGGAATCTCGAAACATGTTCATGCATTCTGGGATCCTCACGAGAAATGAGGAGGGTGCGTGAGTTTCCAAGCAATTCCGAGACGTTGAAAAAAGTTCGTCTTCTTCTGCCTCAAGTAGTCCCAAATGGTTCAGGGCCAAAACAGAGGAATCTCGAAACAAGTTCATGCATTCTGGAATACTCAAGAGAAATGAGGAGGGTGGGTGAGTTTCCACGCAATTCCGAGACGTTGAAAAAAGTTCGTCTTTTACTGCCTCAAGTGGTCCAAAATGGTTCTGGGCCCAAACGAAGGAATCTCGAAACAACTTAATGCATTCTGGAATCCTCACGATAAATGAGGAGGGTGGGTGAGTTTCCACGCAATTCCGAGACGTTGAAAAAAGTTCGTCTTTCTCTGCCTCAAGTAGTCCCAAATGGTTCAGGGCTAAAACAGAGGAATCTCGAAACAAGTTCATGCATTCTGGAATACTCAAGAGAAATGAGGAGGGTGGGAGAGTTTCCACGCAATTCCGAGACGTTGAAAAAAGTTCGTCTTCATCTGCCTCAAGTTGTCCAAAATGGTTCTGGGCCCAAACGAAGGAATCTCGAAACAACTTAATGCATTCTGGAATACTCACGATAAATGAGGAGGGTGGGTGAGTTTCCACGCAATTCCGAGACGTTGAAAAAAGTTCGTCTTTCTCTGCCTCAAGTTGTCCCAAATGGTTCAGGGCCCAAACTGAGGAATCTCGAAACAAGTTCATGCATTCTGGATTCCTCACGAGAAATGAGGAGGGTGGGTGAGTTTCCACGCAATTCCGAGATGTTGAAAAAAGTTCGTCTTCTTCTGCCTCAAGTTGTGCCATATGGTTCAGGGCCCAAACGGAGGAATCTCGAAACAAGTTCATGCATTCTGGAATAGTCAAGAGAAATGAGGAGGGTGGGTGAGTGTCCACGCAATTCCGAGACGTTGAAAAAAGTTCGCCTTCATCTGCCTCAAGTTGTCCCAAATGGTTCAGGGCCCAAAAAGAGGAATCTCGAAACAAGTTCATGAATTCTGGAATACTCAAGAGAAATGAGGAGGGTGGGTGAGTTTCCACGCAATTCCGAGACGTTGAAAAAAGTTCGTCTTCTACTGCCTCAAGTTGTCCAAAATGGTTCAGGGCCCAAACAGAGGAATCTCGTAACAAGTTAATGCATTCTGGAATACTCAAGAGAAATGAGGAGGGTGGGTGAGTTTCCAAGCAATTCCGAGACGTTGAAAAAAGTTCGTCTTCTTCTGCATCAAGTTGTCCAAAATGGTTCAAGACCCAAATGAAGGAATCTCGAAACAAGTTCATGCATTCTGGAATCCTCACGATAAATGAGGAGGGTGGGTGAGTTTCCACGCAATTCCGAGACATTGAAAAAAGTTCGTCTTCTACTGCCTCAAGTTGTCCAAAATGGTTCAGGGCCCAAACGAAGGAATCTCGAAACAACTTAATGCATTCTGGAATCCTCACGATAAATGAGGAGGGTGGGTGAGTTTCCACGCAATTCCGAGACGTTGAAAAAAGTTCGTCTTCTTCTGCCTCAAGTTGTCCAAAATGGTTCAGGGCCCAAACGGAGGAATCTCGAAACAACTTAAAGCATTCTGGAATCCTCACGATAAATGAGGAGGGTGGGTGAGTTTCCACGCAATTCCGAGACGTTGAAAAAAGTTCGTCTTCTTCTGCCTCAAGTTGTCCCATATGGTTCAGGGCCCAAACGGAGGAATCTCGAAACAACTTAATGCATTCTGGAATCCTCACGAGAAATGAGGAGGGTGGGTGAGTTTCCACGCAATTCCGAGACGTTGAAAAAAGTTCGTCTTTCTCTGCCTCAAGTTGTCCCAAATGTTTCAGGGCCCAAACGGAGGAATCTCGAAACAAGTTCATGCATTCTGGATTCCTCACGAGAAATGAGGAGGGTGGGTGAGTTTCCACGCAATTCCGAGACGTTGAAAAAAGTTCGTCTTCTTCTGCCTCAAGTTGTCCAAAATGGTTCAGGACCCAAACGAAGGAATCTCGAAACAACTTAATGCATTCTGGAATCCTCACGAGAAATGAGGAGGGTGGGTGAGTTTCCACGCAATTCCCAGACGTTGAAAAAAGTTCGTCTTCTTCTACCTCAAGTTGTCCCATATGGTTCTGGGCCCAAACTGAGGAATCTCGAAACAAGTTCATGCATTCTGGAATACTCAAGAGAAATGAGGAGGGTGGGTGAGTTTCCACGCAATTCCGAGACGTTGAAAAAAGTTCGTCTTCATCTGCCTCAAGTTGTCCAAAATGGTTCTGGGCCCAAACGGAGGAATCTCGAAACATGTTCATGCATTCTGGGATCCTCACGAGAAATGAGGAGGGTGCGTGAGTTTCCAAGCAATTCCGAGACGTTGAAAAAAGTTCGTCTTCTTCTTCCTCAAGTTGTCCCATATGGTTCAGGGCCCAAACGGAGGAATCTCGAAACAAGTTCATGCATTCTGGAATACTCAAGAGAAATGAGGAGGGTGGGTGTGTGTCCACGCAATTCCGAGACGTTGAAAAAAGTTCTTCTTCTTCTACCTCAAGTTGTCCCATATGGTTCTGGGCCCAAACTGAGGAATCTCGAAACAAGTTCATGCATTCTGGAATAGTCAAGAGAAATGAGGAGGGTGGGTGAGTGTCCACGCAATTCCGAGATGTTGAAAAAAGTTCGCCTTCATCTGCCTCAAGTTGTCCCAAATGGTTCAGGGCCCAAACGGAGGAATCTCGAAACAAGTTCATGAATTCTGGAATACTCAAGAGAAATGAGGAGGGTGGGTGAGTTTCCACGCAATTCCGAGACGTTGAAAAAAGATCGTCTTCTTCTGCCTCAAGTTGTCCCATATGGTTCAGGGCCCAAACGGAGGAATCTCGAAACAAGTTCTTGAATTCTGGAATCCTCACGAGAAATGAGGAGGGTGGGTGAGTTTCTACGCAATTCCGAGACGTTGAAAAAAGTTCGTCTTTCTCTGCCTCAAGTTGTCCAAAATGGTTCTGGGCCAAAACGGAGGAATCTCGAAACATGTTCATCCATTCTGGGATCGTCACGAGAAATGAGCAGGGTGGGTGAGTTTCCAAGCAATTCCGAGACGTTGAAAAAAGTTCGTCTTCCTCTGCCTCAAGTTCTCCCATATGGTTCAGGGCACAAACGGAGGAATCTCGAAACAAGTTCATGCATTCTGGAATCCTCACGATAAATGAGGAGGGTGGGTGAGTTTCCACGCAATTCCGAGACATTGAAAAAAGTTCGTCTTCTACTGCCTCAAGTTGTCCAAAATGGTTCAGGGCCCAAACGAAGGAATCTCGAAACAACTTAATGCATTCTGGAATCCTCACGATAAATGAGGAGGGTGGGTGAGTTTCCACGCAATTCCGAGACGTTGAAAAAAGTTCGTCTTCTTCTGCCTCAAGTTGTCCAAAATGGTTCAGGGCCCAAACGGAGGAATCTCGAAACAACTTAAAGCATTCTGGAATCCTCACGATAAATGAGGAGGGTGGGTGAGTTTCCACGCAATTCCGAGACGTTGAAAAAAGTTCGTCTTCTTCTGCCTCAAGTTGTCCCATATGGTTCAGGGCCCAAACGGAGGAATCTCGAAACAACTTAATGCATTCTGGAATCCTCACGAGAAATGAGGAGGGTGGGTGAGTTTCCACGCAATTCCGAGACGTTGAAAAAAGTTCGTCTTTCTCTGCCTCAAGTTGTCCCAAATGTTTCAGGGCCCAAACGGAGGAATCTCGAAACAAGTTCATGCATTCTGGATTCCTCACGAGAAATGAGGAGGGTGGGTGAGTTTCCACGCAATTCCGAGACGTTGAAAAAAGTTCGTCTTCTTCTGCCTCAAGTTGTCCAAAATGGTTCAGGACCCAAACGAAGGAATCTCGAAACAACTTAATGCATTCTGGAATCCTCACGAGAAATGAGGAGGGTGGGTGAGTTTCCACGCAATTCCCAGACGTTGAAAAAAGTTCGTCTTCTTCTACCTCAAGTTGTCCCATATGGTTCTGGGCCCAAACTGAGGAATCTCGAAACAAGTTCATGCATTCTGGAATACTCAAGAGAAATGAGGAGGGTGGGTGAGTTTCCACGCAATTCCGAGACGTTGAAAAAAGTTCGTCTTCATCTGCCTCAAGTTGTCCAAAATGGTTCTGGGCCCAAACGGAGGAATCTCGAAACATGTTCATGCATTCTGGGATCCTCACGAGAAATGAGGAGGGTGCGTGAGTTTCCAAGCAATTCCGAGACGTTGAAAAAAGTTCGTCTTCTTCTTCCTCAAGTTGTCCCATATGGTTCAGGGCCCAAACGGAGGAATCTCGAAACAAGTTCATGCATTCTGGAATACTCAAGAGAAATGAGGAGGGTGGGTGTGTGTCCACGCAATTCCGAGACGTTGAAAAAAGTTCTTCTTCTTCTACCTCAAGTTGTCCCATATGGTTCTGGGCCCAAACTGAGGAATCTCGAAACAAGTTCATGCATTCTGGAATAGTCAAGAGAAATGAGGAGGGTGGGTGAGTGTCCACGCAATTCCGAGATGTTGAAAAAAGTTCGCCTTCATCTGCCTCAAGTTGTCCCAAATGGTTCAGGGCCCAAACGGAGGAATCTCGAAACAAGTTCATGAATTCTGGAATACTCAAGAGAAATGAGGAGGGTGGGTGAGTTTCCACGCAATTCCGAGACGTTGAAAAAAGATCGTCTTCTTCTGCCTCAAGTTGTCCCATATGGTTCAGGGCCCAAACGGAGGAATCTCGAAACAAGTTCTTGAATTCTGGAATCCTCACGAGAAATGAGGAGGGTGGGTGAGTTTCTACGCAATTCCGAGACGTTGAAAAAAGTTCGTCTTCCTCTGCCTCAAGTTGTCCAAAATGGTTCTGGGCCAAAACGGAGGAATCTCGAAACATGTTCATCCATTCTGGGATCGTCACGAGAAATGAGCAGGGTGGGTGAGTTTCCAAGCAATTCCGAGACGTTGAAAAAAGTTCGTCTTCCTCTGCCTCAAGTTCTCCCATATGGTTCAGGGCACAAACGGAGGAATCTCGAAACAAGTTCATGCATTCTGGAATCCTCACGAAAAATAAAGAGGGTGGGTGAGTTTTCACGGAATTCCGAGACGTTGAAAAAAGTTCGTCTTCTTCTGCCTCAAGTTGTCCAAAATGGTTCAGGACCCAAACGAAGGAATCTCGAAACAACTTAATGCATTCTGGAATCCTCACGAGAAATGAGGAGGGCGGGTGAGTTTCCACGCAATTCCGAGACGTTGAAAAAAGTTCCTCTTCTTCTGCCTCAAGTTGTCCCATATAGTTCAGGGCCCAAACGGAGGAATCTCGAAACAAGTTCATGCATTCTGGAATACTCAAGAGAAATGAGGAGGATGGGTGAGTTTCCACGCAATTCCGAGACGTTGAAAATAGTTCGTCTTCATCTGCCTCAAGTTGTCCAAAATGGTTCTGGGTCCAAACGGAGGAATCTCGAAACATGTTCATGCATTATGGGATCCGCACGAGAAATGAGGAGGGTGGGTGAGTTTCCACGCAATTCCGAGATGTTGAAAAAAGTTCGTCTTCTTCTGCCTCAAGTAGTCCCAAATGGTTCAGGGCCAAAACCTCGGAATCTCGAAAGAAGTTCATGCATTCTGGAATACTCAAGAGAAATGAGGAGGGTGGGTGAGTTTCCACGCAATTCCGAGACGTTGAAAAAAGTTCGTCTTCTTCTGCCTCAAGTAGTCCCAAATGGTTCAGGCCCAAAACAGAGGAATCTCGAAACAAGTTCATGCATTCTGGAATACTCAAGAGAAATGAGGAGGGTGGGTGAGTGTCCACGCAATTCCGAGACGTTGAAAAAAGTTCGTCTTCTACTTCCTCAAGTTGTCCAAAATGGTTCAGGGCCCAAACCAAGGAATCTCGAAACAACTTAATGCATTCTGGAATCCACACGATAAATGAGGAGGGTGGGTGAGTTTCCAAGTAATTTCGAGACGTTGAGAAAAGCTCATCTTCTTCTGCCTCAAGTAGTCCCAATTGGTTCAGGGCCAAAACAGAGGAATCTCGAAACAAGTTCATGCATTCTGGAATACTCAAGAGAAATGAGGAGGGTGGGTGAGTTTCCACGTAATTCCGAGACGTTGAAAAAAGTTCGTCTTCTTCTGCCTCAAGTAGTCCCAAATGGTTCAGGGCCAAAACAGAGGAATGTCGAAACAAGTTCATGCATTCTGGAAAACTCAAGAGAAATGAGGAGGGTGGGTGAGTTTCCACGCAATTCCGAGACGTTGAAAAAAGTTCGTCTTCTTCTGCCTCAAGTAGTCCCAAATGGTTCAGGGCCCAAACAGAGGAATCTCGAAACAAGTTCATGCATTCTGGAATACTCAAGAGAAATGAGGAGGGTGGGTGAGTTTCTACGCAATTCCCAGACGTTGAAAAAAGTTCGTCTTCTTCTGCCTCAAGTTGTCCCATATGGTTCAGGGCCCAAACGGAGGAATCTCGAAACAAGTTCTTGAATTCTGGAATACTCAAGAGAAATGAGGAGGGTGGGTGAGTTTCTACGCAATTCCGAGACGTTGAAAAAAGTTCGTCTTCCTCTGCCTCAAGTTGTCCAAAATGGTTCTGGGCCAAAACGGAGGAATCTCGAAACATGTTCATCCATTCTGGGATCGTCACGAGAAATGAGCAGGGTGGGTGAGTTTCCAAGCAATTCCGAGACGTTGAAAAAAGTTCGTCTTCCTCTGCCTCAAGTTCTCCCATATGGTTCAGGGCACAAACGGAGGAATCTCGAAACAAGTTCATGCATTCTGGAATCCTCACGAAAAATGAAGAGGGTGGGTGAGTTTTCACGGAATTCCGAGACGTTGAAAAATGTTCATCTTCTTCTGCCTCAAGTTGTCCCATATGGTTCAGGGCCCAAACGGAGGAATCTCGAAACAAGTTCATGCATTCTGGAATACTCAAGAGAAATGAGGAGGATGGGTGAGTTTCCACGCAATTCCGAGACGTTGAAAATAGTTCGTCTTCATCTGCCTCAAGTTGTCCAAAATGGTTCTGGGCCCAAACGGAGGAATCTCGAAACATGTTCATGCATTATGGGATCCGCACGAGAAATGAGGAGGGTGGGTGAGTTTCCAAGCAATTCCGAGATGTTGAAAAAAGTTCGTCTTCTTCTGCCTCAAGTAGTCCCAAATGGTTCAGGGCTAAAACAGAGGAATCTCGAAACAAGTTCATGCATTCTGGAATACTCAAGAGAAATGAGGAGGGTGGGTGAGTTTGCACGCAATTCCGAGACGTTGAAAAAAGTTCGTCTTCTTCTGCCTCAAGTAGTCCCAAATGGTTCAGGCCCAAAACAGAGGAATCTCGAAACAAGTTCATGCATTCTGGAATACTCAAGAGAAATGAGGAGGGTGGGTGAGTTTCCACGCAATTCCGAGACGTTGAAAAAAGTTCGTCTTCTTCTGCCTCAGGTTGTCCAAAATGGTTCAGGACCCAAACGAAGGAATCTCGAAACAAGTTCATGCATTCTGGAATCCTCACGAGAAATGAGGAGGGTGGGTAAGTTTCCTCGCAATTCCGAGACGTTGAAAAAAGTTCGTCTTCTACTGCCTCAAGTTGTCCAAAATGGTTCAGGTCCCAAACGAAGGAATCTCGAAACAACTTAATGCATTCTGGAATCCACACGATAAATGAGGAGGGTGGGTGAGTTTCCAAGTAATTTCGAGACGTTGAGAAAAGCTCGTCTTCTTCTGCCTCAAGTAGTCCCCATTGGTTCAGGGCCAAAACAGAGGAATCTCGAAACAAGTTCATGCATTCTGGAATACACAAGAGAAATGAGGAGGGTGGGTGAGTTTCCACGTAATTCCGAGACGTTGAAAAAAGTTCGTCTTCTTCTGCCTCAAGTAGTCCCAAATGGTTCAGGGCCAAAACAGAGGAATCTCGAAACAAGTTCATGCATTCTGGAAAACTCAAGAGAAATGAGGAGGGTGGGTGAGTTTCCACGCAATTCCGAGACGTTGAAAAAAGTTCGTCTTCTTCTGCCTCAAGTAGTACCAAATGGTTCAGGGCCCAAACAGAGGAATCTCGAAACAAGTTCATGCATTCTTGAATACTCAAGAGAAATGAGGAGGGTGGGTGAGTTTCTACGCAATTCCCAGACGTTGAAAAAAGTTCGTCTTCTTCTGCCTCAAGTTGTCCCATATGGTTCAGGGCCCAAACAGAGGAATCTCGAAACAAGTTCATGCATTCTGGAATACTCATGAGAAATGAGGAGGGTGGGTGAGTTTCTACGCAATTCCCAGACGTTGAAAAAATTTCGTCTTCTTCTGCCTCAAGTTGTCCCATATGGATCAGGGCCCAAACGGAGGAATCTCGAAACAAGTTCATGCATTCTGGAATACTCAAGAGAAATGAGGAGGATGGGTGAGTTTCCACGCAATTCCGAGACGTTGAAAATAGTTCGTCTTCATCTGCCTCAAGTTGTCCAAAATGGTTCTGGGCCCAAACGGAGGAATCTCGAAACATGTTCATGCATTATGGGATCCGCACGAGAAATGAGGAGGGTGGGTGAGTTTCCAAGCAATTCCGAGATGTTGAAAAAAGTTCGTCTTCTTCTGCCTCAAGTAGTCCCAAATGGTTCAGGGCCAAAACCTCGGAATCTCGAAACAAGTTCATGCATTCTAGAATACTAAAGAGAAATGAGGAGGGTGGGTGAGTTTCCACGCAATTCCGAGACGTTGAAAAAAGTTCGTCTTCTTCTGCCTCAAGTAGTCCCAAATGGTTCAGGCCCAAAACAGAGGAATCTCGAAACAAGTTCATGCATTCTGGAATACTCAAGAGAAATGAGGAGGGTGGGTGAGTGTCCACGCAATTCCGAGACGTTGAAAAAAGTTCGTCTTCTACTGCCTCAAGTTGTCCAAAATGGTTCAGGGCCCAAACCAAGGAATCTCGAAACAACTTAATGCATTCTGGAATCCACACGATAAATGAGGAGGGTGGGTGAGTTTCCAAGTAATTTCGAGACGTTGAGAAAAGCTCGTCTTCTTCTGCCTCAAGTAGTCCCCATTGGTTCAGGGCCAAAACAGAGGAATCTTGAAACAAGTTCATGCTTTCTGGAATACACAAGAGAAATGAGGAGGGTGGGTGAGTTTCCACGTAAATCCGAGACGTTGAAAAAAGTTCGTCTTCTTCTGCCTCAAGTAGTCCCAAATGGTTCAGGGCCAAAACAGAGGAATCTCGAAACAAGTTCATGCATTCTGGAAAACTCAAGAGAAATGAGGAGGGTGGGTGAGTTTCCACGCAATTCCGAGACGTTGAAAAAAGTTCGTCTTCTTCTGCCTCAAGTAGTCCCAAATGGTTCAGGGCCCAAACAGAGGAATCTCGAAACAAGTTCATGCATTCTTGAATACTCAAGAGAAATGAGGAGGGTGGGTGAGTTTTCACGGAATTCCGAGACGTTGAAAAAAGTTCGTCTTCTTCTGCCTCAGGTTGTCCAAAATGGTTCAGGACCCAAACGAAGGAATCTCGAAACAAGTTCATGCATTCTGGAATCCTCACGAGAAATGAGGAGGGTGGGTAAGTTTCCACGCAATTCCGAGACGTTGAAAAATGTTCATCTTCTTCTGCCTCAAGTTGTCCCATATGGTTCAGGGCCCAAACGGAGGAATCTCGAAACAAGTTCATGCATTCTGGAATACTCAAGAGAAATGAGGAGGATGAGTGAGTTTCCACGCAATTCCGAGACGTTGAAAATAGTTCGTCTTCATCTGCCTCAAGTTGTCCAAAATGGTTCTGGGCTCAAACGGAGGAATCTCGAAACATGTTCATGCATTATGGGATCCGCACGAGAAATGAGGAGGGTGGGTGAGTTTCCAAGCAATTCCGAGATGTTGAAAAAAGTTCGTCTTCTTCTGCCTCAAGTAGTCCCAAATGGTTCAGGGCCAAAACAGAGGAATCTCGAAACAAGTTCATGCATTCTGGAATACTCAAGAGAAATGAGGAGGGTGGGTGAGTTTCCACGCAATTCCGAGACGTTGAAAAAAGTTCGTCTTCTTCTGCCTCAAGTAGTCCCAAATGGTTTAGGCCCAAAACAGAGGAATCTCGAAACAAGTTCATGCATTCTGGAATACTCAAGAGAAATGAGGAGGGTGGGTGAGTTTCCACGCAATTCCGAGACGTTGAAAAAAGTTCGTCTTCTACTGCCTCAAGTTGTCCAAAATGGTTCAGGGCCCAAACGAAGGAATCTCGAAACAACTTAATGCATTCTGGAATCCACACGATAAATGAGGAGGGTGGGTGAGTTTCCAAGTAATTTCGAGACGTTGAGAAAAGCTCGTCTTCTTCTGCCTCAAGTAGTCCCCATTGGTTCAGGGCCAAAACAGAGGAATCTCGAAACAAGTTCATGCATTCTGGAATACACAAGAGAAATGAGGAGGGTGGGTGAGTTTCCACGTAATTCCGAGACGTTGAAAAAAGTTCGTCTTCTTCTGCCTCAAGTAGTCCCAAATGGTTCAGGGTTGCAGAGGAATCTCGAAACAAGTTCATGCATTCTGGAAAACTCAAGAGAAATGAGGAGGGTGGGTGAGTTTCCACGCAATTCCGAGACGTTGAAAAAAGTTCGTCTTCTTCTGCCTCAAGTAGTCCCAAATGGTTCAGGGCCCAAACAGAGGAATCTCGAAACAAGTTCATGCATTCTTGAATACTCAAGAGAAATGAGGAGGGTGGGTGAGTTTCTACGCAATTCCCAGACGTTGAAAAAAGTTCGTCTTCTTCTGCCTCAAGTTGTCCCATATGGTTCAGGGCCCAAACAGAGGAATCTCGAAACAAGTTCATGCATTCTGACCCACCCTCCTCATTTCTCTTGAGTATTCCAGAATGCATGAACTAGTTTCGAGATTCCTCTGTTTTGGCCCTGAACCATTTGGCACTACTTGAGGCAGAAGAAGACGAACTTTTTTCAACGTCTCGGAATTGCTTGGAAACTCACCCACCCTCCTCATTTCTCGTGAGGATCCCAGAATGCATGAACATGTTTCGAGATTCCTCCGTTTGGGCCCAGAAGCATTTTGGACAACTTGAGGCAGAGGAAGCCGAACTTTTTTCAACGTCTCGGAATTGCGTGGAAACTCACCCACCCTCCTCATTTCTCTTAAGTATTCCAGAATGCATGAACTTGTTTCGAGATTCCTCTGTTTGGGCCCTGAAAAATTTGGGACTACTTGAGGCAGAAGAACACGAACTTTTTTCAACGTCTCGGAATTGCTTGGAAACTCACCCACCCTCCTCATTTCTCGTGACGATCCCAGAAAGCATGAACATGTTTCGAGATTCCTCCGTTTGGGCCCAGAACCATTTTGGACAACTTGAGGCAGAGGAAGACGAACTTTTTTCAACGTCTCGGAATTGCGTGGAAACTCACCCACCCTCCTCATTTCTCTTGAGTATTCCAGAATGCATGAACTTGTTTCGAGATTCCTCCGTTTGGGCCCTAAGCATATGGGACAACTTGAGGCAGAGGAAGACGAACTTTTTTCAACATCTCGGAATTGCGTGGAAACTCACCCACCCTCCTCATTTCTCGTGAGGAATCCAGAATGCATGAACTTGTTACGAGATTCCTCCGTTTGGGCCCTGAACCATTTGGGACAACTTAAGGCAGAGAGGAAGACGAACTTTTTTCAACGTCTCGGAATTGCGTGGAAACTCACCCACCCTCCTCATTTATCTTGAGGATTCCAGAATGCATTAAGTTGATTCGAGATTCCTTCGTTTGGGCCCTGAACCATTTTGGACAACTTGAGGCAGTAGAAGACGAACTTTTTTCAACGTCTCGGAATTGCGTGGAAACTCACCCACCCTCCTCATTTCTCTTGAGTATTCCAGAATGCATGAACTAGTTTCGAGATTCCTCTGTTTTGGCCCTGAACCATTTGGCACTACTTGAGGCAGAAGAAGACGAACTTTTTTCAACGTCTCGGAATTGCTTGGAAACTCACCCACCCTCCTCATTTCTCGTGAGGATCCCAGAATGCATGAACATGTTTCGAGATTCCTCCGTTTGGGCCCAGAAGCATTTTGGACAACTTGAGGCAGAGGAAGCCGAACTTTTTTCAACGTCTTGGAATTGCGTGGAAACTCACCCACCCTCCTCATTTCTCTTGAGTATTCCAGAATGCATGAACTTGTTTCGAGATTCCTCCGTTTGGGCCCTTAACCATATGGGACAACTTGAGGCAGAAGAAGACGAACTTTTTTCAACATCTCGGAATTGTGTGGAAACTCACCCACCCTCCTCATTTCTCGTGACGATCCCAGAATGCATGAACTTGTTTCGAGATTCCTCCGTTTGGGCCCAGAACCATTTTGGACAACTTGAGGCAGAGGAAGACGAACTTTTTTCAACGTCTCGGAATTGCGTGGAAACTCACCCACCCTCCTCATTTCTCTTGAGTATTCCAGAATGCATGAACTTGTTTCGAGATTCCTCCGTTTGGGCCCTGAAGCATATGGGACAACTTGAGGCAGAGGACGACGAACTTTTTTCAACGTCTTGGAATTGCGTGGAAACTCACCCACCCTCCTCATTTCTCTTGAGTATTCCAGAATGCATGAACTTGTTTCGAGATTCCTCCGTTTGGGCCCTGAACCATATGGGACAACTTGAGGCAGAGGAAGACGAACTTTTTTCAACATCTCGGAATTGCGTGGAAACTCACCCACCCTCCTCATTTCTCGTGAGGAATCCAGATTGCATGAACTTGTTACGAGATTCCTCCGTTTGGGCCCTGAACCATTTGGGACAACTTAAGGCAGAGGAAGACGAACTTTTTTCAACGTCTCGGAATTGCGTGGAAACTCACCCACCCTCCTCATTTATCGTGAGGATTCCATAATGCATTAAGTTGATTCGAGATTCCTTCGTTTGGGCCCTGAACCATTTTGGACAACTTGAGGCAGTAGAAGACGAACTTTTCTCAACGTCTCGGAATTGCGTGGAAACTCATCCACCCTCCTCATTTCTCTTGAGTATTCCAGAACGCATGAACTTGTTTCGAGATTCCTCCCTTTGGGCCCTGAACCATATGGGACAACATGAGGCAGAAGAAGACGAACTTTTTTCAACGTCTCGGAATTGCGTGAATACTCACGCATCCTCCTCATTTCTCGTGAGAATTCCAGAATGCATTAAGTTGTTTCGAGATTCCTTCGTTTGGGCCCTGAACCATTTTGGACAACTTGAGGCAGTAGAAGACGAACTTTTTTCAACGTCTCGGAATTGCGTGGAAACTCACCCACCCTCCTCATTTCTCTTGAGTATTCCAGAATGCATGAACTAGTTTCGAGATTCCTCTGTTTTGGCCCTGAACCATTTGGCACTACTTGAGGCAGAAGAAGACGAACTTTTTTCAACGTCTCGGAATTGCTTGGAAACTCACCCACCCTCCTCATTTCTCGTGAGGATCCCAGAATGCATGAACATGTTTCGAGATTCCTCCGTTTGGGCCCAGAAGCATTTTGGACAACTTGAGGCAGAGGAAGCCGAACTTTTTTCAACGTCTCGGAATTGCGTGGAAACTCACCCACCCTCCTCATTTCTCTTGAGTATTCCAGAATGCATGAACTTGTTTTGAGATTCCTCCGTTTGGGCCCTTAACCATATGGGACAACTTGAGGCAGAAGAAGAAGAACTTTTTTCAACATCTCGGAATTGTGTGGAAACTCACCCACCCTCCTCATTTCTCGTGACGATCCCAGAATGCATGAACATGTTTCGAGATTCCTCCGTTTGGGCCCAGAACCATTTTGGACAACTTTAGGCAGAAGAAGACGAACTTTTTTCAACGTCTTGGAATTGCGTAGAAACACACCCACCCTCCTCATTTCTCTTGAGTATTCCTGAATGCATGAACTTGTTTCGAGATTCCTCTGTTTGGGCCCTGAAAAATTTGGGACTACTTGAGGCAGAAGAACACGAACTTTTTTCAACGTCTCGGAATTGCTTGGAAACTCACCCACCCTCCTCATTTCTCGTGACGATCCCAGAAAGCATGAACATGTTTCGAGATTCCTCCGTTTGGGCCCAGAACCATTTTGGACAACTTGAGGCAGAGGAAGACGAACTTTTTTCAACATCTCGGAATTGCGTGGAAACTCACCCACCCTCCTCATTTCTCTTGAGTATTCCAGAATGCATGAACTTGTTTCGAGATTCCTCCGTTTGGGCCCTGAAGCATATGGGACAACTTGAGGCAGAGGAAGACGAACTTTTTTCAACATCTCGGAATTGCGTGGAAACTCACCCACCCTCCTCATTTCTCGTGAGGATTCCAGAATCCATTAAGTTGATTCGAGATTCCTTCGTTTGGGCCCTGAACCATTTTGGACAACTTGAGGCAGTAGAAGACGAACTTTTTTCAACGTCTCGGAATTGCGTGGAAACTCACCCACCCTCCTCATTTCTCTTGAGTATTCCAGAATGCATGAACTAGTTTCGAGATTCCTCTGTTTTGGCCCTGAACCATTTGGCACTACTTGAGGCAGAAGAAGACGAACTTTTTTCAATGTCTCGGAATTGCTTGGAAACTCACCCACCCTCCTCATTTCTCGTGAGGATCCCAGAATGCATGAACATGTTTCGAGATTCCTTCGTTTGGGCCCAGAACCATTTTGGACAACTTGAGGCAGAGGAAGCCGAACTTTTTTCAACGTCTCGGAATTGCGTGGAAACTCACCCACCCTCCTCATTTCTCCTGAGTATTCCAGAATGCATGAACTTGTTTTGAGATTCCTCCGTTTGGGCCCTTAACCATATGGGACAACTTGAGGCAGAAGAAGACGAACTTTTTTCAACATCTCGGAATTGTGTGGAAACTCACCCACCCTCCTCATTTCTCGTGACGATCCCAGAATGCATGAACATGTTTCGAGATTCCTCCGTTTGGGCCCAGAACCATTTTGGACAACTTGAGGCAGAAGAAGACGAACTTTTTTCAACGTCTTGGAATTGCGTAGAAACACACCCACCCTCCTCATTTCTCTTGAGTATTCCTGAATGCATGAACTTGTTTCGAGATTCCTCTGTTTGGGCCCTGAAAAATTTGGGACTACTTGAGGCAGAAGAACACGAACTTTTTTCAACGTCTCGGAATTGCTTGGAAACTCACCCACCCTCCTCATTTCTCGTGACGATCCCAGAAAGCATGAACATGTTTCGAGATTCCTCCGTTTGGGCCCAGAACCATTTTGGACAACTTGAGGCAGAGGAAGACGAACTTTTTTCAACATCTCGGAATTGCGTGGAAACTCACCCACCCTCCTCATTTCTCTTGAGTATTCCAGAATGCATGAACTTGTTTCGAGATTCCTCCGTTTGGGCCCTGAAGCATATGGGACAACTTGAGGCAGAGGAAGACGAACTTTTTTCAACATCTCGGAATTGCGTGGAAACTCACCCACCCTCCTCATTTCTCGTGAGGATTCCAGAATGCATTAAGTTGATTCGAGATTCCTTCGTTTGGGCCCTGAACCATTTTGGACAACTTGAGGCAGTAGAAGACGAACTTTTTTCAACGTCTCGGAATTGCGTGGAAACTCACCCACCCTCCTCATTTCTCTTGAGTATTCCAGAATGCATGAACTAGTTTCGAGATTCCTCTGTTTTGGCCCTGAACCATTTGGCACTACTTGAGGCAGAAGAAGACGAACTTTTTTCAACGTCTCGGAATTGCTTGGAAACTCACCCACCCTCCTCATTTCTCGTGAGGATCCCAGAATGCATGAACATGTTTCGAGATTCCTCCGTTTGGGCCCAGAAGCATTTTGGACAACTTGAGGCAGAGGAAGCTGAACTTTTTTCAACGTCTCGGAATTGCGTGGAAACTCACCCACCCTCCTCATTTCTCTTGAGTATTCCAGAATGCATGAACTTGTTTCGAGATTCCTCCGTTTGGGCCCTTAACCATATGGGACAACTTGAGGCAGAAGAAGACGAACTTTTTTCAACTTCTCGGAATTGTGTGGAAACTCACCCACCCTCCTCATTTCTCGTGACGATCCCAGAATGCATGAACTTGTTTCGAGATTCCTCCGTTTGGGCCCAGAACCATTTTGGACAACTTGAGGCAGAGGAAGACGAACTTTTTTCAACGTCTCGGAATTGCGTGGAAACTCACCCACCCTCCTCATTTCTCTTGAGTATTCCAGAATGCATGAACTTGTTTCGAGATTCCTCCGTTTGGGCCCTGAACCATATGGGACAACTTGAGGCAGAGGAAGACGAACTTTTTTCAACATCTCGGAATTGCGTGGAAACTCACCCACCATCCTCATTTCTCGTGAGGAATCCAGAATGCATGAACTTGTTACAAGATTCCTCCGTTTGGGCCCTGAACCATTTGGGACAACTTAAGGCAGAGGAAGACGAACTTTTTTCAACGTCTCGGAATTGCGTGGAAACTCACCCACCCTCCTCATTTATCGTGAGGATTCCAGAATGCATTAAGTTGATTCGAGATTCCTTCGTTTGGGCCCTGAACCATTTTGGACAACTTGAGGTAGTAGAAGATGAACTTTTCTCAACGTCTCGGAATTGCGTGGAAACTAATCCACCGTCCTCATTTCTCTTGAGTATTCCAGAACGCATGAACTTGTTTCGAGATTCCTCCCTTTGGGCCCTGAACCATATGGGACAACATGAGGCAGAAGAAGACGAACTTTTTTCAACGTCTCGGAATTGCGTGAATACTCACGCATCCTCCTCATTTCTCGTGAGAATTCCAGAATGCATTAAGTTGTTTCGAGATTCCTTCGTTTGGGCCCTGAACCATTTTGGACAACTTGAGGCAGTAGAAGACGAACTTTTTTCAACGTCTCGGAATTGCGTGGAAACTCACCCACCCTCCTCATTTCTCTTGAGTATTCCAGAATGCATGAACTAGTTTCGAGATTCCTCTGTTTTGGCCCTGAACCATTTGGCACTACTTGAGGCAGAAGAAGACGAACTTTTTTCAACGTCTCGGAATTGCGTGGAAACTCACCCACCCTCCTCATTTCTCTTGAGTATTCCAGAATGCATGAACTTGTTTCGAGATTCCTCCGTTTGGGCCCTAAGCATATGGGACAACTTGAGGCAGAGGAAGACGAACTTTTTTCAACATCTCGGAATTGCGTGGAAACTCACCCACCCTCCTCATTTCTCGTGAGGAATCCAGAATGCATGAACTTGTTACGAGATTCCTCCGTTTGGGCCCTGAACCATTTGGGACAACTTAAGGCAGAGGAAGACGAACTTTTTTCAACGTCTCGGAATTGCGTGGAAACTCACCCACCCTCCTCATTTATCGTGAGGATTCCAGAATGCATTAAGTTGATTCGAGATTCCTTCGTTTGGGCCCTGAACCATTTTGGACAACTTGAGGCAGTAGAAGACGAACTTTTTTCAACGTCTCGGAATTGCGTGGAAACTCACCCACCCTCCTCATTTCTCTTGAGTATTCCAGAATGCATGAACTAGTTTCGAGATTCCTCTGTTTTGGCCCTGAACCATTTGGCACTACTTGAGGCAGAAGAAGACGAACTTTTTTCAACGTCTCGGAATTGCTTGGAAACTCACCCACCCTCCTCATTTCTCGTGAGGATCCCAGAATGCATGAACATGTTTCGAGATTCCTCCGTTTGGGCCCAGAAGCATTTTGGACAACTTGAGGCAGAGGAAGCCGAACTTTTTTCAACGTCTCGGAATTGCGTGGAAACTCACCCACCCTCCTCATTTCTCTTGAGTATTCCAGAATGCATGAACTTGTTTCGAGATTCCTCCGTTTGGGCCCTTAACCATATGGGACAACTTGAGGCAGAAGAAGACGAACTTTTTTCAACATCTCGGAATTGTGTGGAAACTCACCCACCCTCCTCATTTCTCGTGACGATCCCAGAATGCATGAACTTGTTTCGAGATTCCTCCGTTTGGGCCCAGAACCATTTTGGACAACTTGAGGCAGAGGAAGACGAACTTTTTTCAACGTCTCGGAATTGCGTGGAAACTCACCCACCCTCCTCATTTCTCTTGAGTATTCCAGAATGCATGAACTTGTTTCGAGATTCCTCCGTTTGGGCCCTGAAGCATATGGGACAACTTGAGGCAGAGGGCGACGAACTTTTTTCAACGTCTTGGAATTGCGTGGAAACTCACCCACCCTCCTCATTTCTCTTGAGTATTCCAGAATGCATGAACTTGTTTCGAGATTCCTCCGTTTGGGCCCTGAACCATATGGGACAACTTGAGGCAGAGGAAGACGAACTTTTTTCAACATCTCGGAATTGCGTGGAAACTCACCCACCCTCCTCATTTCTCGTGAGGAATCCAGAATGCATGAACTTGTTACGAGATTCCTCCGTTTGGGCCCTGAACCATTTGGGACAACTTAAGGCAGAGGAAGACGAACTTTTTTCAACGTCTCGGAATTGCGTGGAAACTCACCCACCCTCCTCATTTATCGTGAGGATTCCAGAATGCATTAAGTTGATTCGAGATTCCTTCGTTTGGGCCCTGAACCATTTTGGACAACTTGAGGCAGTAGAAGATGAACTTTTCTCAACGTCTCGGAATTGCGTGGAAACTCATCCACCCTCCTCATTTCTCTTGAGTATTCCAGAACGCATGAACTTGTTTCGAGATTCCTCCCTTTGGGCCCTGAACCATATGGGACAACATGAGGCAGAAGAAGACGAACTTTTTTCAACGTCTCGGAATTGCGTGAATACTCACGCATCCTCCTCATTTCTCGTGAGAATTCCAGAATGCATTAAGTTGTTTCGAGATTCCTTCGTTTGGGCCCTGAACCATTTTGGACAACTTGAGGCAGTAGAAGACGAACTTTTTTCAACGTCTCGGAATTGCGTGGAAACTCACCCACCCTCCTCATTTCTCTTGAGTATTCCAGAATGCATGAACTAGTTTCGAGATTCCTCTGTTTTGGCCCTGAACCATTTGGCACTACTTGAGGCAGAAGAAGACGAACTTTTTTCAACGTCTCGGAATTGCTTGGAAACTCACCCACCCTCCTCATTTCTCGTGAGGATCCCAGAATGCATGAACATGTTTCGAGATTCCTCCGTTTGGGCCCAGAAGCATTTTGGACAACTTGAGGCAGAGGAAGCCGAACTTTTTTCAACGTCTCGGAATTGCGTGGAAACTCACCCACCCTCCTCATTTCTCTTGAGTATTCCAGAATGCATGAACTTGTTTCGAGATTCCTCCGTTTGGGCCCTTAACCATATGGGACAACTTGAGGCAGAAGAAGACGAACTTTTTTCAACATCTCGGAATTGTGTGGAAACTCACCCACCCTCCTCATTTCTCGTGACGATCCCAGAATGCATGAACATGTTTCGAGATTCCTCCGTTTGGGCCCAGAACCATTTTGGACAACTTGAGGCAGAAGAAGACGAACTTTTTTCAACGTCTTGGAATTGCGTAGAAACACACCCACCCTCCTCATTTCTCTTGAGTATTCCTGAATGCATGAACTTGTTTCGAGATTCCTCTGTTTGGGCCCTGAAAAATTTGGGACTACTTGAGGCAGAAGAACACGAACTTTTTTCAACGTCTCGGAATTGCTTGGAAACTCACCCACCCTCCTCATTTCTCGTGACGATCCCAGAAAGCATGAACATGTTTCGAGATTCCTCCGTTTGGGCCCAGAACCATTTTGGACAACTTGAGGCAGAGGAAGATGAACTTTTTTCAACGTCTCGGAATTGCGTGGAAACTCACCCACCCTCCTCATTTCTCTTGAGTATTCCAGAATGCATGAACTTGTTTCGAGATTCCTCCGTTTGGGCCCTGAAGCATATGGGACAACTTGAGGCAGAGGAAGACGAACTTTTTTCAACATCTCGGAATTGCGTGGAAACTCACCCACCCTCCTCATTTCTCGTGAGGAATCCAGAATGCATGAACTTGCTACGAGATTCCTCCGTTTGGGCCCTGAACCATTTGGGACAACTTAAGGCAGAGGAAGACGAACTTTTTTCAACGTCTCGGAATTGCGTGGAAACTCACCCACCCTCCTCATTTATCGTGAGGATTCCAGAATGCATTAAGTTGATTCGAGATTCCTTCGTTTGGGCCCTGAACCATTTTGGACAACTTGAGGCAGTAGAAGAGGAACTTTTCTCAACGTCTCGGAATTGCGTGGAAACTCATCCACCCTCCTCATTTCTCTTGAGTATTCCAGAACGCATGAACTTGTTTCGAGATTCCTCCCTTTGGGCCCTGAACCATATGGGACAACATGAGGCAGAAGAAGACGAACTTTTTTCAACGTCTCGGAATTGCGTGAATACTCACTCATCCTCCTCATTTCTCGTGAGAATTCCAGAATGCATTAAGTTGTTTCGAGATTCCTTCGTTTGGGCCCTGAACCATTTTGGACAACTTGAGGCAGTAGAAGACGAACTTTTTTCAACGTCTCGAAATTGCGTGGAAACTCACCCACCCTCCTCATTTCTCTTGAGTATTCCAGAATGCATGAACTAGTTTCGAGATTCCTCTGTTTTGGCCCTGAACCATTTGGCACTACTTGAGGCAGAAGAAGACGAACTTTTTTCAACGTCTCGGAATTGCTTGGAAACTCACCCACCCTCCTCATTTCTCGTGAGGATCCCAGAATGCATGAACATGTTTCGAGATTCCTCCGTTTGGGCCCAGAAGCATTTTGGACAACTTGAGGCAGAGGAAGCCGAACTTTTTTCAACGTCTCGGAATTGCGTGGAAACTCACCCACCCTCCTCATTTCTCTTGAGTATTCCAGAATGCATGAACTTGTTTCGAGATTCCTCCGTTTGGGCCCTTAACCATATGCGACAACTTGAGGCAGAAGAAGACGAACTTTTTTCAACATCTCGGAATTGTGTGGAAACTCACCCACCCTCCTCATTTCTCGTGAAGATCCCAGAATGCATGAACTTGTTTGGAGATTCCTCCGTTTGGGCCCAGAACCATTTTGGACAACTTGAGGCAGAAGAAGACGAACTTTTTTCAACGTCTTGGAATTGCGTAGAAACACACCCACCCTCCCCATTTCTCTTGAGTATTCCTCAATGGATGAACTTGTTTCGAGATTCCTCTGTTTGGGCCCTGAAAAATTTGGGACTACTTGAAGCAGAAGAACACGAACTTTTTTCAACGTCTCGGAATTGCTTGGAAACTCACCCACCCTCCTCATTTCTCGTGACGATCCCAGAATGCATGAACATGTTTCGAGATTCCTCTGTTTGGGCCCAGAACCATTTTGGACAACTTGAGGCAGAGGAAGACGAACTTTTTTCAACGTCTCGGAATTGCGTGGAAACTCACCCACCCTCCTCATTTCTCTTGAGTATTCCAGAATGCATGAACTTGTTTCGAGATTCCTCCGTTTGGGCCCTTAACCATATGGGACAACTTGAGGCAGAAGAAGACGAACTTTTTTCAACATCTCGGAATTCTGTGGAAACTCACCCACCCTCCTCATTTCTCGTGACGATCCCAGAATGCATGAACATGTTTCGAGATTCCTCCGTTTGGGCCATGAACCATTTTGGACAACTTGAGGCAGAAGAAGACGAACTTTTTCAACGTCTTGGAATTGCGTAGAAACACACCCACCCTCCTCATTTCTCTTGAGTATTCCTGAATGCATGAACTTGTTTCGAGATTCCTCTGTTTGGGCCCTGAAAAATTTGGGACTTCTTGAGGCAGAAGAACAAGAACTTTTTTCATCGTCTCGGAATTGCTTGGAAACTCACCCGCCCTCCTCATTTCTCGTGATGATCCCAGAAAGCATGAACATGTTTCGAGATTCCTCCGTTTGGGCCCAGAACCATTTTGGACAACTTGAGGCAGAGGAAGACGAACTTTTTTCAACGTCTTGGAATTGCGTGGAAACTCACCCACCCTCCTCATTTCTCTTCAGTATTCCAGAATGCATGAAGTTGTTTCGAGATTCCTCCGTTTGGGCCCTGAACCATATGGGACAACTTGAGGCAGAGGAAGACGAACTTTTTTCAACATCTCGGAATTGCGTGGAAACTCACCCACCCTCCTCATTTCTCGTGAGGAATCCAGAATGCATGAACTTGTTACGAGATTCCTCCGTTTGGGCCCTGAACCATTTGGGACAACTTAAGGCAGAGGAAGACGAACTTTTTTCAACGTCTCGGAATTGCGTGGAAACTCACCCACCCTCCTCATTTATCGTGAGGATTCCAGAATGCATTAAGTTGATTCGAGATTCCTTCGTTTGGGCCCTGAACCATTTTGGACAACTTGAGGCAGTAGAAGAGGAACTTTTCTCAACGTCTCGGAATTGCGTGGAAACTCATCCACCCTCCTCATTTCTCTTGAGTATTCCAGAACGCATGAACTTGTTTCGAGATTCCTCCCTTTGGGCCCTGAACCATATGGGACAACATGAGGCAGAAGAAGACGAACTTTTTTCAACGTCTCGGAATTGCGTGAATACTCACGCATCCTCCTCATTTCTCGTGAGAATTCCAGAATGCATTAAGTTGTTTCGAGACTCCTTCGTTTGGGCCCTGAACCATTTTGGACAACTTGAGGCAGTAGAAGACGAACTTTTTTCAACGTCTCGGAATTGCGTAGAAACTCACCCACCCTCCTCATTTCTCTTGAGTATTCCAGAATGCATGAACTAGTTTCGAGATTCCTCTGTTTTGGCCCTGAACCATTTGGCACTACTTGAGGCAGAAGAAGACGAACTTTTTTCAACGTCTCGGAATTGCTTGGAAACTCACCCACCCTCCTCATTTCTCGTGAGGATCCCAGAATGCATGAACATGTTTCGAGATTCCTCCGTTTGGGCCCAGAACCATTTTGGACAACTTGAGGCAGAGGAAGCCGAACTTTTTTCAACGTCTCGGAATTGCGTGGAAACTCACCCACCCTCCTCATTTCTCTTGAGTATTCCAGAATGCATGAACTTGTTTCGAGATTCCTCCGTTTGGGCCCTTAACCATATGGGACAAGTTGAGGCAGAAGAAGACGAACTTTTTTCAACATCTCGGAATTGTGTGGAAACTCACCCACCCTCCTCATTTCTCGTGATGATCCCAGAATGCATGAACTTATTTCGAGATTCCTCCGTTTGGGCCCAGAACCATTTTGGACAACTTGAGGCAGAAGAAGACGAACCTTTTTCAACGTCTTGGAATTGCGTAGAAACACACCCACCCTCCTCATTTCTCTTGAGTATTCCTCAATGCATGAACTTGTTTCGAGATTCCTCTGTTTGGGCCCTGAAAAATTTGGGACTACTTGAGGCAGAAGAACACGAACTTTTTTCAACGTCTCGGAATTGCTTGGAAACTCACCCACCCTCCTCATTTCTCGTGACGATCCCAGAATGCATGAACATGTTTCGAGATTCCTCTGTTTGGGCCCAGAACCATTTTGGACAACTTGAGGCAGAGGAAGACGAACTTTTTTCAACGTCTCGGAATTGCGTGGAAACTCACCCACCCTCCTCATTTCTCTTGAGTATTCCAGAATGCATGAACTTGTTTCGAGATTCCTCCGTTTGGGCCCTGAAGCATATGGGACAACTTGAGGCAGAGGAAGACGAACTTTTTTCAACGTCTTGGAATTGCGTGGAAACTCACCCACCCTCCTCATTTCTCTTGAGTATTCCAGAATGCATGAACTTGTTTCGAGATTCCTCCGTTTGGGCCCTGAACCATATGGGACAACTTGAGGCAGAGGAAGACGAACTTTTTTCAACATCTCGGAATTGCGTGGAAACTCACCCACCCTCCTCATTTCTCGTGAGGAATCCAGAATGCATGAACTTGTTACGAGATTCCTCCGTTTGGGCCCTGAACCATTTGGGACAACTTAAGGCAGAGGAAGACGAACTTTTTTGAACCTCTCGGAATTGCGTGGAAACTCACCCACCCTCCTCATTTATCGTGAGGATTCCAGAATGCATTAAGTTGATTCGAGATTCCTTCGTTTGGGCCCTGAACCATTTTGGACAACTTGAGGCAGTAGAAGACGAACTTTTCTCAACGTCTCGGAATTGCGTGGAAACTCATCCACCCTCCTCATTTCTCTTGAGTATTCCAGAACGCATGAACTTGTTTCGAGATTCCTCCCTTTGGGCCCTGAACCATATGGGACAACATGAGGCAGAAGAAGACGAACTTTTTTCAACGTCTCGGAATTGCGTGAATACTCACGCATCCTCCTCATTTCTCGTGAGAATTCCAGAATGCATTAAGTTGTTTCGAGATTCCTTCGTTTGGGCCCTGAACCATTTTGGACAACTTGAGGCAGTAGAAGACGAACTTTTTTCAACGTCTCGGAATTGCGTGGAAACTCACCCACCCTCCTCATTTCTCGTGAGGAATCCAGAATGCATGAACTTGTTACGAGATTCCTCCGTTTGGGCCCTGAACCATTTGGGACAACTTAAGGCAGAGGAAGACGAACTTTTTTCAACGTCTCGGAATTGCGTGGAAACTCACCCACCCTCCTCATTTATCGTGAGGATTCCAGAATGCATTAAGTTGATTCGAGATTCCTTCGTTTGGGCCCTGAACCATTTTGGACAACTTGAGGCAGTAGAAGAGGAACTTTTCTCAACGTCTCGGAATTGCGTGGAAACTCATCCACCCTCCTCATTTCTCTTGAGTATTCCAGAACGCATGAACTTGTTTCGAGATTCCTCCCTTTGGGCCCTGAACCATATGGGACAACATGAGGCAGAAGAAGACGAACTTTTTTCAACGTCTCGGAATTGCGTGAATACTCACGCATCCTCCTCATTTCTCGTGAGAATTCCAGAATGCATTAAGTTGTTTCGAGACTCCTTCGTTTGGGCCCTGAACCATTTTGGACAACTTGAGGCAGTAGAAGACGAACTTTTTTCAACGTCTCGGAATTGCGTAGAAACTCACCCACCCTCCTCATTTCTCTTGAGTATTCCAGAATGCATGAACTAGTTTCGAGATTCCTCTGTTTTGGCCCTGAACCATTTGGCACTACTTGAGGCAGAAGAAGACGAACTTTTTTCAACGTCTCGGAATTGCTTGGAAACTCACCCACCCTCCTCATTTCTCGTGAGGATCCCAGAATGCATGAACATGTTTCGAGATTCCTCCGTTTGGGCCCAGAACCATTTTGGACAACTTGAGGCAGAGGAAGCCGAACTTTTTTCAACGTCTCGGAATTGCGTGGAAACTCACCCACCCTCCTCATTTCTCTTGAGTATTCCAGAATGCATGAACTTGTTTCGAGATTCCTCCGTTTGGGCCCTTAACCATATGGGACAAGTTGAGGCACAAGAAGACGAACTTTTTTCAACATCTCGGAATTGTGTGGAAACTCACCCACCCTCCTCATTTCTCGTGATGATCCCAGAATGCATGAACTTATTTCGAGATTCCTCCGTTTGGGCCCAGAACCATTTTGGACAACTTGAGGCAGAAGAAGACGAACTTTTTTCAACGTCTTGGAATTGCGTAGAAACACACCCACCCTCCTCATTTCTCTTGAGTATTCCTCAATGCATGAACTTGTTTCGAGATTCCTCTGTTTGGGCCCTGAAAAATTTGGGACTACTTGAGGCAGAAGAACACGAACTTTTTTCAACGTCTCGGAATTGCTTGGAAACTCACCCACCCTCCTCATTTCTCGTGACGATCCCAGAATGCATGAACATGTTTCGAGATTCCTCTGTTTGGGCCCAGAACCATTTTGGACAACTTGAGGCAGAGGAAGACGAACTTTTTTCAACGTCTCGGAATTGCGTGGAAACTCACCCACCCTCCTCATTTCTCTTGAGTATTCCAGAATGCATGAACTTGTTTCGAGATTCCTCCGTTTGGGCCCTGAAGCATATGGGACAACTTGAGGCAGAGGAAGACGAACTTTTTTCAACGTCTTGGAATTGCGTGGAAACTCACCCACCCTCCTCATTTCTCTTGAGTATTCCAGAATGCATGAACTTGTTTCGAGATTCCTCCGTTTGGGCCCTGAACCATATGGGACAACTTGAGGCAGAGGAAGACGAACTTTTTTCAACATCTCGGAATTGCGTGGAAACTCACCCACCCTCCTCATTTCTCGTGAGGAATCCAGAATGCATGAACTTGTTACGAGATTCCTCCGTTTGGGCCCTGAACCATTTGGGACAACTTAAGGCAGAGGAAGACGAACTTTTTTGAACCTCTCGGAATTGCGTGGAAACTCACCCACCCTCCTCATTTATCGTGAGGATTCCAGAATGCATTAAGTTGATTCGAGATTCCTTCGTTTGGGCCCTGAACCATTTTGGACAACTTGAGGCAGTAGAAGACGAACTTTTCTCAACGTCTCGGAATTGCGTGGAAACTCATCCACCCTCCTCATTTCTCTTGAGTATTCCAGAACGCATGAACTTGTTTCGAGATTCCTCCCTTTGGGCCCTGAACCATATGGGACAACATGAGGCAGAAGAAGACGAACTTTTTTCAACGTCTCGGAATTGCGTGAATACTCACGCATCCTCCTCATTTCTCGTGAGAATTCCAGAATGCATTAAGTTGTTTCGAGATTCCTTCGTTTGGGCCCTGAACCATTTTGGACAACTTGAGGCAGTAGAAGACGAACTTTTTTCAACGTCTCGGAATTGCGTGGAAACTCACCCACCCTCCTCATTTCTCTTGAGTATTCCAGAATGCATGAACTAGTTTCGAGATTCCTCTGTTTTGGCCCTGAACCATTTGGCACTACTTGAGGCAGAAGAAGACGAACTTTTTTCAACGTCTCGGAATTGCTTGGAAACTCACCCACCCTCCTCATTTCTCGTGAGGATCCCAGAATGCATGAACATGTTTCGAGATTCCTCCGTTTGGGCCCAGAAGCATTTTGGACAACTTGAGGCAGAGGAAGCCGAACTTTTTTCAACGTCTCGGAATTGCGTGGAAACTCACCCACCCTCCTCATTTCTGTTGAGTATTCCAGAATGCATGAACTTGTCTCGAGATTCCTCTGTTTGGGCCCTGAAAAATTTGGGACTACTTGAGGCAGAAGAACACGAACTTTTTTCAACGTCTCGGAATTGCTTGGAAACTCACCCACCCTCCTCATTTCTCGTGACGATCCCAGAAAGCATGAACATGTTTCGAGATTCCTCCGTTTGGGCCCAGAACCATTTTGGACAACTTGAGGCAGAGGAAGACGAACTTTTTTCAACGTCTGGGAATTGCGTGGAAACTCACCCACCCTCCTCATTTCTCTTGAGTATTCCAGAATGCATGAACTTGTTTCGAGATTCCTCCGTTTGGGCCCTGAAGCATATGGGACAACTTGAGGCAGAGGAAGACGAACTTTTTTCAACATCTCGGAATTGCGTGGAAACTCTCCCACCCTCCTCATTTCTCGTGAGGAATTCAGAATGCATGAACTTGTTACGAGATTCCTCCGTTTGGGCCCTGAACCATTTGGGACAACTTAAGGCAGAGGAAGACGAACTTTTTTCAACGTCTCGGAATTGCGTGGAAACTCACCCACCCTCCTCATTTATCGTGAGGATTCCAGAATGCATTAAGTTGATTCGAGATTCCTTCGTTTGGGCCCTGAACCATTTTGGACAACTTGAGGCAGTAGAAGATGAACTTTTCTCAACGTCTCGGAATTGCGTGGAAACTCATCCACCCTCCTCATTTCTCTTGAGTATTCCAGAACGCATGAACTTGTTTCGAGATTCCTCCCTTTGGGCCCTGAACCATATGGGACAACATGAGGCAGAAGAAGACGAACTTTTTGCAACGTCTTGGAATTGCGTGAATACTCACGCATCCTCCTCATTTCTCGTGAGAATTCCAGAATGCATTAAGTTGTTTCGAGATTCCTTCGTTTGGGCCCTGAACCATTTTGGACAACTTGAGGCAGTAGAAGACGAACTTTTTTCAACGTCTCGGAATTGCGTGGAAACTCACCCACCCTCCTCATTTCTCTTGAGTATTCCAGAATGCATGAACTAGTTTCGAGATTCCTCTGTTTTGGCCCTGAACCATTTGGCACTACTTGAGGCAGAAGAAGACGAACTTTTTTCAACGTCTCGGAATTGCTTGGAAACTCACCCACCCTCCTCATTTCTCGTGAGGATCCCAGAATGCATGAACATGTTTCGAGATTCCTCCGTTTGGGCCCAGAAGCATTTTGGACAACTTGAGGCAGAGGAAGCCGAACTTTTTTCAACGTCTCGGAATTGCGTGGAAACTCACCCACCCTCCTCATTTCTCTTGAGTATTCCAGAATGCATGAACTTGTTTCGAGATTCCTCCGTTTGGGCCCTTAACCATATGGGACAACTTGAGGCAGAAGAAGACGAACTTTTTTCAACATCTCGGAATTGTGTGGAAACTCACCCACCCTCCTCATTTCTCGTGACGATCCCAGAATGCATGAACTTGTTTCGAGATTCCTCCGTTTGGGCCCAGAACCATTTTGGACAACTTGAGGCAGAAGAAGACGAACTTTTTTCAACGTCTTGGAATTGCGTAGAAACACACCCACCCTCCTCATTTCTCTTGAGTATTCCTCAATGCATGAACTTGTTTCGAGATTCCTCTGTTTGGGCCCTGAAAAATTTGGGACTACTTGAAGCAGAAGAACACGAACTTTTTTCAACGTCTCGGAATTGCTTGGAAACTGACCCACCCTCCTCATTACTCGTGACGATCCCAGAATGCATGAACATGTTTCGAGATTCCTCTGTTTGGGCCCAGAACCATTTTGGACAACTTGAGGCAGACGAAGACGAACTTTTTTCAACGTCTCGGAATTGCGTGGAAATTCACCCACCCTCCTCATTTCTCTTGAGTATTCCAGAACGCATGAACTTGTTTCGAGATTCCTCCCTTTGGGCCCTGAAGCATATGGGACAACTTGAGGCAGAGGACGACGAACTTTTTTCAACGTCTTGGAATTGCGTGGAAACTCACCCACCCTCCTCATTTCTCTTGAGTATTCCAGAATGCATGAACTTGTTTCGAGATTCCTCCGTTTGGGCCCTGAACCATATGGGACAACTTGAGGCAGAGGAAGACGAACTTTTTTGAACCTCTCGGAATTGCGTGGAAACTCACCCACCCTCCTCATTTATCGTGAGGATTCCAGAATGCATTAAGTTGATTCGAGATTCCTTCGTTTGGGCCCTGAACCATTTTGGACAACTTGAGGCAGTAGAAGACGAACTTTTCTCAACGTCTCGGAATTGCGTGGAAACTCATCCACCCTCCTCATTTCTCTTGAGTATTCCAGAACGCATGAACTTGTTTCGAGATTCCTCCCTTTGGGCCCTGAACCATATGGGACAACATGAGGCAGAAGAAGACGAACTTTTTTCAACGTCTCGGAATTGCGTGAATACTCACGCATCCTCCTCATTTCTCGTGAGAATTCCAGAATGCATTAAGTTGTTTCGAGATTCCTTCGTTTGGGCCCTGAACCATTTTGGACAACTTGAGGCAGTAGAAGACGAACTTTTTTCAACGTCTCGGAATTGCGTGGAAACTCACCCACCCTCCTCATTTCTCTTGAGTATTCCAGAATGCATGAACTAGTTTCGAGATTCCTCTGTTTTGGCCCTGAACCATTTGGCACTACTTGAGGCAGAAGAAGACGAACTTTTTTCAACGTCTCGGAATTGCTTGGAAACTCACCCACCCTCCTCATTTCTCGTGAGGATCCCAGAATGCATGAACATGTTTCGAGATTCCTCCGTTTGGGCCCAGAAGCATTTTGGACAACTTGAGGCAGAGGAAGCCGAACTTTTTTCAACGTCTCGGAATTGCGTGGAAACTCACCCACCCTCCTCATTTCTCTTGAGTATTCCAGAATGCATGAACTAGTTTCGAGATTCCTCTGTTTTGGCCCTGAACCATTTGGCACTACTTGAGGCAGAAGAACACGAACTTTTTTCAACGTCTCGGAATTGCTTGGAAACTCACCCACCCTCCTCATTTCTCGTGACGATCCCAGAAAGCATGAACATGTTTCGAGATTCCTCCGTTTGGGCCCAGAACCATTTTGGACAACTTGAGGCAGAGGAAGACGAACTTTTTTCAACGTCTCGGAATTGCGTGGAAACTCACCCACCCTCCTCATTTCTCTTGAGTATTCCAGAATGCATGAACTTGTTTCGAGATTCCTCCGTTTGGGCCCTGAAAAATTTGGGACTACTTGAGGCAGAAGAACACGAACTTTTTTCAACGTCTCGGAATTGCTTGGAAACTCACCCACCCTCCTCATTTCTCGTGACGATCCCAGAAAGCATGAACATGTTTCGAGATTCCTCCGTTTGGGCCCAGAACCATTTTGGACAACTTGAGGCAGAGGAAGACGAACTTTTTTCAACGTCTCGGAATTGCGTGGAAACTCACCCACCCTCCTCATTTCTCTTGAGTATTCCAGAATGCATGAACTTGTTTCGAGATTCCTCCGTTTGGGCCCTGAAGCATATGGGACAAATTGAGGCAGAGGAAGACGAACTTTTTTCAACATCTCGGAATTGCGTGGAAACTCACCCACCCTCCTCATTTCTCGTGAGGAATCCAGAATGCATGAACTTGTTACGAGATTCCTCCGTTTGGGCCCTGAACCATTTGGGACAACTTAAGGCAGAGGAAGACGAACTTTTTTCAACGTCTCGGAATTGCGTGGAAACTCACCCACCCTCCTCATTTATCGTGAGGATTCCAGAATGCATTAAGTTGATTCGAGATTCCTTCGTTTGGGCCCTGAACCATTTTGGACAACTTGAGGCAGTAGAAGATGAACTTTTCTCAACGTCTCGGAATTGCGTGGAAACTCATCCACCCTCCTCATTTCTCTTGAGTATTCCAGAACGCATGAACTTGTTTCGAGATTCCTCCCTTTGGGCCCTGAACCATATGGGACAACATGAGGCAGAAGAAGACGAACTTTTTTCAACGTCTTGGAATTGCGTGAATACTCACGCATCCTCCTCATTTCTCGTGAGAATTCCAGAATGCATTAAGTTGTTTCGAGATTCCTTCGTTTGGGCCCTGAACCATTTTGGACAACTTGAGGCAGTAGAAGACGAACTTTTTTCAACGTCTCGGAATTGCGTGGAAACTCACCCACCCTCCTCATTTCTCTTGAGTATTCCAGAATGCATGAACTAGTTTCGAGATTCCTCTGTTTTGGCCCTGAACCATTTGGCACTACTTGAGGCAGAAGAAGACGAACTTTTTTCAACGTCTCGGAATTGCTTGGAAACTCACCCACCCTCCTCATTTCTCGTGAGGATCCCAGAATGCATGAACATGTTTCGAGATTCCTCCGTTTGGGCCCAGAAGCATTTTGGACAACTTGAGGCAGAGGAAGCCGAACTTTTTTCAACGTCTCGGAATTGCGTGGAAACTCACCCACCCTCCTCATTTCTCTTGAGTATTCCAGAATGCATGAACTTGTTTCGAGATTCCTCCGTTTGGGCCCTTAACCATATGGGACAACTTGAGGCAGAAGAAGACGAACTTTTTTCAACATCTCGGAATTGTGTGGAAACTCACCCACCCTCCTCATTTCTCGTGACGATCCCAGAATGCATGAACTTGTTTCGAGATTCCTTCGTTTGGGCCCAGAACCATTTTGGACAACTTGAGGCAGAAGAAGACGAACTTTTTTCAACGTCTTGAAATTGCGTAGAAACACACCCACCCTCCTCATTTCTCTTGAGTATTCCTCAATGCATGAACTTGTTTCGAGATTCCTCTGTTTGGGCCCTGAAAAATTTGGGACTACTTGAAGCAGAAGAACACGAACTTTTTTCAACGTCTCGGAATTGCTTGGAAACTGACCCACCCTCCTCATTTCTCGTGACGATCCCAGAATGCATGAACATGTTTCGAGATTCCTCTGTTTGGGCCCAGAACCATTTTGGACAACTTGAGGCAGACGAAGACGAACTTTTTTCAACGTCTCGGAATTGCGTGGAAACTCACCCACCCTCCTCATTTCTCTTGAGTATTCCAGAATGCATGAACTTGTTTCGAGATTCCTCCGTTTGGGCCCTGAAGCATATGGGACAACTTGAGGCAGAGGGCGACGAACTTTTTTCAACGTCTTGGAATTGCGTGGAAACTCACCCACCCTCCTCATTTCTCTTGAGTATTCCAGAATGCATGAACTTGTTTCGAGATTCCTCCGTTTGGGCCCTGAACCATATGGGACAACTTGAGGCAGAGGAAGACGAACTTTTTTCAACATCTCGGAATTGCGTGGAAACTCACCCACCCTCCTCATTTCTCGTGAGGAATCCAGAATGCATGAACTTGTTACGAGATTCCTCCGTTTGGGCCCTGAACCATTTGGGACAACTTAAGGCAGAGGAAGACGAACTTTTTTCAACATCTCGGAATTGTGTGGAAACTCACCCACCCTCCTCATTTCTCGTGACGATCCCAGAATGCATGAACTTGTTTCGAGATTCCTCCGTTTGGGCCCAGAACCATTTTGGACAACTTGAGGCAGAGGAAGACGAACTTTTTTCAACGTCTCGGAATTGCGTGGAAACTCACCCACCCTCCTCATTTCTCTTGAGTATTCCAGAATGCATGAACTTGTTTCGAGATTCCTCCGTTTGGGCCCTGAAGCATATGGGACAACTTGAGGCAGAGGGCGACGAACTTTTTTCAACGTCTTGGAATTGCGTGGAAACTCACCCACCCTCCTCATTTCTCTTGAGTATTCCAGAATGCATGAACTTGTTTCGAGATTCCTCCGTTTGGGCCCTGAACCATATGGGACAACTTGAGGCAGAGGAAGACGAACTTTTTTCAACATCTCGGAATTGCGTGGAAACTCACCCACCCTCCTCATTTCTCGTGAGGAATCCAGAATGCATGAACTTGTTACGAGATTCCTCCGTTTGGGCCCTGAACCATTTGGGACAACTTAAGGCAGAGGAAGACGAACTTTTTTCAACGTCTCGGAATTGCATGGAAACTCACCCACCCTCCTCATTTATCGTGAGGATTCCAGAATGCATTAAGTTGATTCGAGATTCCTTCGTTTGGGCCCTGAACCATTTTGGACAACTTGAGGCAGTAGAAGACGAACTTTTCTCAACGTCTCGGAATTGCGTGGAAACTCATCCACCCTCCTCATTTCTCTTGAGTATTCCAGAACGCATGAACTTGTTTCGAGATTCCTCCCTTTGGGCCCTGAACCATATGGGACAACATGAGGCAGAAGAAGACGAACTTTTTTCAACGTCTCGGAATTGCGTGAATACTCACGCATCCTCCTCATTTCTCGTGAAAATTCCAGAATGCATTAAGTTGTTTCGAGATTCCTTCGTTTGGGCCCTGAACCATTTTGGACAACTTGAGGCAGTAGAAGACGAACTTTTTTCAACGTCTCGGAATTGCGTGGAAACTCACCCACCCTCCTCATTTCTCTTGAGTATTCCAGAATGCATGAACTAGTTTCGAGATTCCTCTGTTTTGGCCCTGAACCATTTGGCACTACTTGAGGCAGAAGAAGACGAACTTTTTTCAACGTCTCGAAATTGCTTGGAAACTCACCCACCCTCCTCATTTCTCGTGAGGATCCCAGAATGCATGAACATGTTTCGAGATTCCTCCGTTTGGGCCCAGAAGCATTTTGGACAACTTGAGGCAGAGGAAGCCGAACTTTTTTCAACGTCTCGGAATTGCGTGGAAACTCACCCACCCTCCTCATTTCTCTTGAGTATTCCAAAATGCATGAACTTGTTTCGAGATTCCTCCGTTTGGGCCCTTAACCATATGGGACAACTTGAGGCAGAAGAAGACGAACTTTTTTCAACATCTCGGAATTGTGTGGAAACTCACCCACCCTCCTCATTTCTCGTGACGATCCCAGAATGCATGAACTTGTTTCGAGATTCCTCCGTTTGGGCCCAGAACCATTTTGGACAACTTGAGGCAGAAGAAGACGAACTTTTTTCAACGTCTTGGAATTGCGTAGAAACACACCCACCCTCCTCATTTCTCTTGAGTATTCCTCAATGCATGAACTTGTTTCGAGATTCCTCTGTTTGGGCCCTGAAAAATTTGGGACTACTTGAGGCAGAAGAATACGAACTTTTTTCAACGTCTCGGAATTGCTTGGAAACTCACCCACCCTCCTCATTTCTCGTGACGATCCCAGAAAGCATGAACATGTTTCGAGATTCCTCCGTTTGGGCCCAGAACCATTTTGGACAACTTGAGGCAGAAGAAGACGAACTTTTTTCAACGTCTCGGAATTGCTTGGAAACTCACCCACCCTCCTCATTTCTCATGAGGATCCCAGAATGCATGAACATGTTTCGAGATTCCTCCGTTTGGGCCCAGAAGCATTTTGGACAACTTGAGGCAGAGGAAGCCGAACTTTTTTCAACGTCTCGGAATTGCGTGGGAACTCACCCACCCGCCTCATTTCTCTTGAGTATTCCAGAATGCATGAACTTGTTTCGAGATTCCTCCGTTTGGGCCCTTAACCATATGGGAAAACTTGAGGCAGAAGAAGACGAACTTTTTTCAACATCTCGGAATTGTGTGGAAACTCACCCACCCTCCTCATTTCTCGTGACGATCCCAGAATGCATGAACTTGTTTCGAGATTCCTCCGTTTGGGCCCAGAACCATTTTGGACAACTTGAGGCAGAAGAAGACAAACTTTTTTCAACGTCTTGGAATTGCGTAGAAACACACCCACCCTCCTCATTTCTCTTGAGTATTCCTCAATGCATGAACTTGTTTCGAGATTCCTCTGTTTGGGCCCTGAAAAATTTGGGTCTACTTGAAGCAGAAGAACACGAACTTTTTTCAACGTCTCGGAATTGCTTGGAAACTGACCCACCCTCCTCATTTCTCGTGACGATCCCAGAATGCATGAACATGTTTCGAGATTCCTCGGTTTGGGCCCAGAACCATTTTGGACAACTTGAGGCAGAGGAAGACGAACTTTTTTCAACGTCTCGGAATTGCGTGGAAATTCACCCACCCTCCTCATTTCTCTTGAGTATTCCAGAATGCATGAACTTGTTTCGAGATTCCTCCCTTTGGGCCCTGAAGCATATGGGACAACTTGAGGCAGAGGAGGACGAACTTTTTTCAACGTCTTGGAATTGCGTGGAAACGCACCCACCCTCCTCATTTCTCTTGAGTATTCCAGAATGCATGAACTTGTTTCGAGATTCCTCCGTTTGGGCCCTGAACCATATGGGACAACTTGAGGCAGAGGAAGACGAACTTTTTTCAACATCTCGGAATTGCGTGGAAACTCACCCACCCTCCTCATTTCTCTTGAGTATTCCAGAATGCATGAACTTGTTTCGAGATTCCTCCGTTTGGGCCCTGAACCATATGGGACAACTTGAGGCAGAGGAAGACGAACTTTTTTCAACATCTCGGAATTGCGTGGAAACTCACCCACCCTCCTCATTTCTCGTGAGGAATCCAGAATGCATGAACTTTTTACGAGATTCCTCCGTTTGGGCCCTGAACCATTTGGGACAACTTAAGGCAGAGGAAGACGAACTTTTTTCAACCTCTCGGAATTGCGTGGAAACTCACCCACCCTCCTCATTTATCGTGAGGATTCCAGAATGCATTAAGTTGATTCGAGATTCCTTCGTTTGGGCCCTGAACCATTTTGGACAACTTGAGGCAGTAGAAGACGAACTTTTCTCAACGTCTCGGAATTGCGTGGAAACTCATCCACCCTCCTCATTTCTCTTGAGTATTCCAGAACGCATGAACTTGTTTCGAGATTCCTCCCTTTGGGCCCTGAACCATATGGGACAACATGAGGCAGAAGAAGACGAACTTTTTTCAACGTCTCGGAATTGCGTGAATACTCACGCATCCTCCTCATTTCTCGTGAGAATTCCAGAATGCATTAAGTTGTTTCGAGATTTCTTCGTTTGGGCCCTGAACCATTTTGGACAACTTGAGGCAGTAGAAGACGAACTTTTTTCAACGTCTCGGAATTGCGTGGAAACTCACCCACCCTCCTCATTTCTCTTGAGTATTCCAGAATGCATGAACTAGTTTCGAGATTCCTCTGTTTTGGCCCTGAACCATTTGGCACTACTTGAGGCAGAAGAAGACGAACTTTTTTCAACGTCTCGGAATTGCTTGGAAACTCACCCACCCTCCTCATTTCTCGTGAGGATCCCAGAATGCATGAACATGTTTCGAGATTCCTCCGTTTGGGCCCAGAAGCATTTTGGACAACTTGAGGCAGAGGAAGCCGAACTTTTTTCAACGTCTCGGAATTGCGTGGAAACTCACCCACCCTCCTCATTTCTCGTGAGGAATCCAGAATGCATGAACTTTTTACGAGATTCCTCCGTTTGGGCCCTGAACCATTTGGGACAACTTAAGGCAGAGGAAGACGAACTTTTTTCAACGTCTCGGAATTGCGTGGAAACTCACCCACCCTCCTCATTTCTCGTGACGATCCCAGAATGCATGAACTTGTTTCGAGATTCCTCCGTTTGGGCCCAGAACCATTTTGGACAACTTGAGGCAGAGGAAGACGAACTTTTTTCAACGTCTCGGAATTGCGTGGAAACTCACCCACCCTCCTCATTTCTCTTGAGTATTCCAGAATGCATGAACTTGTTTCGAGATTCCTCCGTTTGGGCCCTGAAGCATATGGGACAACTTGAGGCAGAGGGCGACGAACTTTTTTCAACGTCTTGGAATTGCGTGGAAACTCACCCACCCTCCTCATTTCCCTTGAGTATTCCAGAATGCATGAACTTGTTTCGAGATTCCTCCGTTTGGGCCCTGAACCATATGGGACAACTTGAGGCAGAGGAAGACGAACTTTTTTCAACATCTCGGAATTGCGTGGAAACTCACCCACCCTCCTCATTTCTCGTGAGGAATCCAGAATGCATGAACTTGTTACGAGATTCCTCCGTTTGGGCCCTGAACCATTTGGGACAACTTAAGGCAGAGGAAGACGAACTTTTTTCAACGTCTCGGAATTGCGTGGAAACTCACCCACCCTCCTCATTTATCGTGAGGATTCCAGAATGCATTAAGTTGATTCGAGATTCCTTCGTTTGGGCCCTGAACCATTTTGGACAACTTGAGGCAGTAGAAGACGAACTTTTCTCAACGTCTCGGAATTGCGTGGAAACTCATCCACCCTCCTCATTTCTCTTGAGTATTCCAGAACGCATGAACTTGTTTCGAGATTCCTCCCTTTGGGCCCTGAACCATATGGGACAACATGAGGCAGAAGAAGACAAACTTTTTTCAACGTCTCGGAATTGCGTGAATACTCACGCATCCTCCTCATTTCTCGTGAGAATTCCAGAATGCATTAAGTTGTTTCGAGATTCCTTCGTTTGGGCCCTGAACCATTTTGGACAACTTGAGGCAGTAGAAGACGAACTTTTTTCAACGTCTCGGAATTGCGTGGAAACTCACCCACCCTCCTCATTTCTCTTGAGTATTCCAGAATGCATGAACTAGTTTCGAGATTCCTCTGTTTTGGCCCTGAACCATTTGGCACTACTTGAGGCAGAAGAAGACGAACTTTTTTCAACGTCTCGGAATTGCTTGGAAACTCACCCACCCTCCTCATTTCTCGTGAGGATCCCAGAATGCATGAACATGTTTCGAGATTCCTCCGTTTGGGCCCAGAAGCATTTTGGACAACTTGAGGCAGAGGAAGCCGAACTTTTTTCAACGTCTCGGAATTGTGTGGAAACTTACCCACCCTCCTCATTTCTCTTGAGTATTCCAAAATGCATGAACTTGTTTCGAGATTCCTCCGTTTGGGCCCTTAACCATATGGGACAACTTGAGGCAGAAGAAGACGAACTTTTTTCAACATCTCGGAATTGTGTGGAAACTCACCCACCCTCCTCATTTCTCGTGACGATCCCAGAATGCATGAACTTGTTTCGAGATTCCTCCGTTTGGGCCCAGAACCATTTTGGACAACTTGAGGCAGAAGAAGACGAACTTTTTTCAACGTCCTGGAATTGCGTAGAAACACACCCACCCTCCTCATTTCTCTTGAGTATTCCTCAATGCATGAACTTGTTTCGAGATTCCTCTGTTTGGGCCCTGAAAAATTTGGGACTACTTGAGGCAGAAGAACACGAACTTTTTTCAACGTCTCGGAATTGCTTGGAAACTCACCCACCCTCCTCATTTCTCGTGACGATCCCAGAAAGCATGAACATGTTTCGAGATTCCTCCGTTTGGGCCCAGAACCATTTTGGACAACTTGAGGCAGAAGAAGACGAACTTTTTTCAACGTCTCGGAATTGCTTGGAAACTCACCCACCCTCCTCATTTCTCATGAGGATCCCAGAATGCATGAACATGTTTCGAGATTCCTCCGTTTGGGCCCAGAAGCATTTTGGACAACTTGAGGCAGAGGAAGCCGAACTTTTGTCAACGTCTCGGAATTGCGTGGAAACTCACCCACCCGCCTCATTTCTCTTGAGTATTCCAGAATGCATGAACTTGTTTCGAGATTCCTCCGTTTGGGCCCTTAACCATATGGGAAAACTTGAGGCAGAAGAAGACGAACTTTTTTCAACATCTCGGAATTGTGTGGAAACTCACCCACCCTCCTCATTTCTCGTGACGATCCCAGAATGCATGAACTTGTTTCGAGATTCCTCCGTTTGGGCCCAGAACCATTTTGGACAACTTGAGGCAGAAGAAGACAAACTTTTTTCAACGTCTTGGAATTGCGTAGAAACACACCCACCCTCCTCATTTCTCTTGAGTATTCCTCAATGCATGAACTTGTTTCGAGATTCCTCTGTTTGGGCCCTGAAAAATTTGGGTCTACTTGAAGCAGAAGAACACGAACTTTTTTCAACGTCTCGGAATTGCTTGGAAACTGACCCACCCTCCTCATTTCTCGTGACGATCCCAGAATGCATGAACATGTTTCGAGATTCCTCTGTTTGGGCCCAGAACCATTTTGGACAACTTGAGGCAGAGGAAGACGAACTTTTTTCAACGTCTCGGAATTGCGTGGAAATTCACCCACCCTCATCATTTCTCTTGAGTATTCCAGAATGCATGAACTTGTTTCGAGATTCCTCCCTTTGGGCCCTGAAGCATATGGGACAACTTGAGGCAGAGGAGGACGAACTTTTTTCAACGTCTTGGAATTGCGTGGAAACGCACCCACCCTCCTCATTTCTCTTGAGTATTCCAGAATGCATGAACTTGTTTCGAGATTCCTCCGTTTGGGCCCTGAACCATATGGGACAACTTGAGGCAGAGGAAGACGAACTTTTTTCAACATCTCGGAATTGCGTGGAAACTCACCCACCCTCCTCATTTCTCTTGAGTATTCCAGAATGCATGAACTTGTTTCGAGATTCCTCCGTTTGGGCCCTGAACCATATGGGACAACTTGAGGCAGAGGAAGACGAACTTTTTTCAACATCTCGGAATTGCGTGGAAACTCACCCACCCTCCTCATTTCTCGTGAGGAATCCAGAATGCATGAACTTTTTACGAGATTCCTCCGTTTGGGCCCTGAACCATTTGGGACAACTTAAGGCAGAGGAAGACGAACTTTTTTCAACCTCTCGGAATTGCGTGGAAACTCACCCACCCTCCTCATTTATCGTGAGGATTCCAGAATGCATTAAGTTGATTCGAGATTCCTTCGTTTGGGCCCTGAACCATTTTGGACAACTTGAGGCAGTAGAAGACGAACTTTTCTCAACGTCTCGGAATTGCGTGGAAACTCATCCACCCTCCTCATTTCTCTTGAGTATTCCAGAACGCATGAAATTGTTTCGAGATTCCTCCCTTTGGGCCCTGAACCATATGGGACAACATGAGGCAGAAGAAGACGAACTTTTTTCAACGTCTCGGAATTGCGTGAATTGAAAGAATGGACTTTGATACCCAAGAGGGGGGGGTGAATTGGGTATCTATAAAATTTTAGAGACTTGGCTCTGTTTTGGGCAAGTTAAAGCAGAGGATAAATGAAGAGAGGAGTAGAGAAGCTTTGCACGGATCAATTTATACTGGTTCGGCCTTTTCTCTGACCTACATCCAGTCCCCAAGCCTCACTTGGGATTTTCAATCCACTAACTTCACAAGACTTGATTACAATCTCTGTACTCAGAGTAGTTCTCTCACTAGAACTCACTCCCCCTTACAAGATGCAATCAATACTTCCAACCACCAAGTCCCCTGACTTGTGGTTATCTCAATCAATGAATGATTACAAGAAAGACTCTCTCAAAGAGTAGATAAGATAAATACTGAAGTACAATGTATCAAAGATACAGCCTAATGAAAAGAACAACTCAGGATGATTATTTTCGAGTAGAGTAGTTGTTCATCAGATATGTCTGTTTGGCTTCAGTTCCTCAGTCATTTATAATTGTTTGAACCATTTGAACGTTAATAATCCACTGAAGCTTGTTCCCATTCGAAAATGTGACTGTTGTGAGTGTTCTTCCATGTGTAAAGGTACTGCAGAAGCTGATGGGTAATATTCTGTTGCTACTTTCCAGATTTGGGTGTTTGTAGCTTTTGCATTTGAATATTGGTGACCCATGACATTCTGTTTTTAGAATAATCACGTTTGGCTTTCTTCAGAGGTGATTGTACTGTCTGTAATGCCAACCTGTCATGCATTTAATCTTGTCTTGAAGGATAAGATAAAATAATCCAAGTTGCATAAAGTGTTGCTCCAATTGAATCTCTGTCTATTTCAAATTCTTTCTGTTATCTCATAAATAAACTTGTTAGAACAGTTCACTTACATATATAAGAGATAGATATAATGATTAGATTCAATGGGTAACTTGAAACATGAAGAAAGAATCAAATTTGACATATCAGAGTTTAAATGCGTTTTTCTGTTCTGGAGGTCTGAACTCGAGTTCATAATGTTAGGCTCGAGTTCGGCCTTTATTCATTTTGAGAATTCGGTTCTGTCAAAATCAAACTGGAGGTTTGTGTGTAAACCTGAGGTTTGTAAGAACACGAACTCGAGTTCATTAATGATGAACTCGAGTTCTCTTTACTTAGAGAACTTCAAAAAGAGTTAACATAAAACAAACTGGAGGTTTAAGACAAGTGGGCTCGAGTTTGAAACTTTTGAAAATGGCTAATTACTCTCTGGAACTTTTGAACTGGAGTTTGAGAAGCTTGGGCTCGAGTTTGAAACTTTTGAAAATGGCTAATTACTCTCTGGAACTTTTGAACTGGAGTTTGAGAAGCTTGGGCTCGAGTTTGAAACTTTTGAAAATGGCTAATTACTCTCTGGAACTTTTGAACTGGAGTTTGAGAAGCTTGGGCTCGAGTTTAGTTCTCTCTAAAATATTCTGAAGGCTCTCGGTCAAAACTAGGCTCGAGTCTGAAGAGTTTAGGCTCCAGTTTATAGACAATGTTCTGTTTTCAAGTTTAAACAGACTTGTCCTGCCAAGGATGAACTCGAGTTCATCATGACAGGCTCGAGTTCTTTAATATCTTCTTTGAACTTTTTCAAACTTGAGGTTTGAGTAGAGGTTTAGAGTTTGTAATAGGTTTTCAAAAGTTAAAAAAAAACTTTGTCAATGGCGAACTCGAGTTCATTAAATGGTAGGCTCGAGTTCACTCAAACTTTCAAGGATTTAATTTTGAACTTCAGGTTCAGTCTCAAGTTTGATCTTTGGTTTGACAAGTTTATGTTTTCTGTTAAACACAGGCTCGAGTTCATCACTCATAGGCTCGAGTTCATGCGAACTTTCAAAGGCTTAATTATAAACTTCAGGTTTAGTCTCAAGTTTGAACTTTGGTTTTGCAAGTTCATGCTTTCTGTTAAATACAGGCTCGAGTCCATCACTCATAGGCTCGAGTTCTATTTTGACAGATAGAAAAATCATGAGTTTTAAACATCCTTGACTTGTCAAATCTTTCCACTATTGTTTACAATTGTCAGTGATCATCAAAACACTCTGAGAACTAACATTCTCCCCCTTTTTGATGATGACAACACTTGTAAACAATTGATTGGGAAACTTAGTTTGAAATTTATTTTGAAATTCAGCTTGTGATCAAATTGACAGAAAACATATATTAGAAGCAGAATATCAAGGATTTGTTTTGTGAAACAAAAATTTTGCAGATTATCAGAAACTTAACCAAATTATCAGAGATAAACTTTAAGACCAAAAAAAATATAACTGAAACTTCAAACTGAAAAAAAAATTCACATAATTCCAAAATGACTACAAAAGTTACAATCAATATTCACTCCACACTTTCTCCCCCTTTGGCATCATCAAAAGGAGGGGAAGAAGAGATAGGTTCAATTTGGACATAGGGTACTATGGCTAGTGGCTCAGCATAGGATGTGAAGGTCGAAGGTGTAGGAGCAGAAGGAGGTGTCTGTGCAGGCTGAGCGTGAGCAGGTTCTGAGTCTGGGGCAGGTACAGAGGTAGAAGCATCCGGAGACTGAGACTTTAAGATCTTGTCCATCTTATCGCTTAGGTTCATCATTGTAACCAATAAGGTGGACATAGTAGAGGTCTGTTCATTGACTTGAGTCTTCAGTGCTTCTTGTTCAACTCTGAAGGCTTCTTGAGCATCCACCAGGTTATTGTGACCCTTGTTCACTTCAGCAACTAGCTTCCCTACAGCTAGTTCAATTCCTTCTATTAGATCAGATACGGCCTTGTCCACAATTTCTTGAACTCTGACATTAAAATCAGAAGGAGGTGGAGGAGCACTCTGAGCTTCTTCAGCTCTGGACTGTGTGGCTCTGGATGTAGCTGGCTTGGACCTCTTTGGGGCTCTGGACTGATCTGAGTACTCAGGCCTGTGAGTTTGCATCAAGTTCATGATGTGCTGTCCAAATTCAGTTGGAAATTGAGGAGAGTCATTCTCAGCCAAGTGCCAAATCTTCTCATGAAATAGAATTACTGAAACCAGGCTGGCAAAGGGAATCTGGGATGACTGGCGTGAGTGAAAAGCAAATTTTGCTATTTCTTGAAAGAGCCAGTAACCTACATTCTGAGGTTGTTGGTCTAGAATGGAGGCGAAGATGTTAAAATCTTTCTTGGCAAAGTGTGTAAAGTTGCCTCCCTTCTGAAGAAGATTCCTGGAATAAATGTACCAGATGGCTCGGTTTCTCAGAGGCATGGCAGCTGGGGTGAAATTCAGTATCTCAAGGGTATTAGGAATAGGTTCATCAGGTCTGAGTAAACTAAATATAGCCTGTTGCTTATATCTGTGAGTTTCAGGCTTAGGAGGGTTTGAGATTTGTAGGATAGAGTTCAGATAGTTAGGAGTAATTGTGATTTTCTGACCTCTAACCTTTGTGACAATTCTTTCTTCTACTAAATCACCATCTGAATTTAGCACATTATCAGATTTCATGTGAAAGTAAAAGACTTTCACAAGTTTGGGACTATAGGCAGCCTTGATTGAAATTAAGGACTCAAATTGATTCATCCAGGGGCTCAAATCCAAATTACATTCTTCTTTTAGCTTAGCTAAATCTACAAAAACTATAGGACAGAATTTCTTCTTTTCATCATATTTTTTCTTGAATAAAACACCCTCTTCTGCTGTCATTCTACATGGTTCTATGTTGAAACCTTCTGGGCACCTCTTATGATTGTAAATTTCTAAAATTGCAGGTAAGGGCTGAGATACCTGAGGAGTCCCTTGTTCCTGAGATTGAGGTTCAGCTTGACCACTACCTTGACCGGGAGTGGGAACAGAGTGGATACCCGCGGTTTTCTTTCTCTTGAAGGGTTGTTTTTCCCTCAGAGGAGCAGCTGGCTGAGGGGCTTTACCTCTTCCTTGGACAGGAGGCTCGGGATCATGCCTCTTCTTCGTTCTCTCTTCTCCAATTACAACTCCTTTCGGTCTGGAAGGAGGAGTTTGAGTATTTTCGCCGTCAACTCCTCTAACGAATTTGTCAATTCCATCTTGTAGGCGGGAAGAGCGCTTTTTTGTGCGGACAGGGCGTTCAGATTGAGTTTGAGAAACAGATTGAGAAGGGTTAGGGTTTGTGTCTTTGGGATTTGTGGATTGAGAGGCCATTTTCGCAGAAAACAGAGGAAGAAGATGATGAGAAAGACGCAGAGGACTAGGGCAAACCGGAGGTGTGTGAAGAGTGAAGTGAAAAGTTTGTAACTGTAGTATATATAGAGTTCGTGATGAACTCGAGTTCACACCTTTCAGGCTCGAGTTCGTCATTAAAATTTGCTTACCTGGACTTCAAGAGTGTGCTGAGAACTCTTGAACTTCCTCGTGAACCTGAGGTTCTCACTTACGAGCTCGAGTTCAGGATGACTTTCCTCCAAGGTTGCTCTCTGTGATTTACGAACTCGAGTTCGTCACTTATGGGCTCGAGTTCGTCATGCCTGAGGTCCAGCCTTGCTCTCTGCCAAAAATGAACTTGAGGTTCATTCACTAATGAACTCGAGTTCATTCTTGTTTTTGCCTTTCACTACTTCCAGTCTCTCTCGAGCTCGAGTTCTTTCTTGTCAGGCTCGAGTTCGGTCATAACTTCAGCAAATTTGAGATAAGAGCATCCTGCATAAGACACTTAGTTCATTGGGGTTTACCATTCCCAATTCTCTTCTTATGAAATTAAATTGTTCTTTTGCAAGAGGTTTCGTGAAAATGTCTGCAAGTTGGAGATGTGTTGGGATAAACATGACTTTGACATCCTTCTTCTGAACATGATCCCTGATGAAATGATGTCTCACATCAATGTGTTTGGTTCTTGTATGTTGCACAGGATTCTTGGCCAAGCTTATTGTGCTTGTGTTGTCACATAGTATTGGAATTTCTTTCAAGTACACTCCCAAATCAGCGAGTTGTTGTTTTAACCATAACACTTGAGCACAGCAACTTGAGGCAGCCACATACTCAGCTTCAGTAGATGATACAGCAACAGTGGTTTGTTTCTTGCTGAACCATGACACAAGTGAGCCACCAAAGAATTCACATTGTCCACTTGTGCTCTTCCTATCTGTCTTGTATCCAGCATGATCTGAATCTGAATATGCTACTAAGTGTTCTGGTTGTCCTTTGGGAAACCATAAGCCAAGAGTCTTAGTATCAGCAAGATATCTAAAGATTCTTTTCACATGTTCAGCATGTTTCTCTTTTGGAGCAGATTGGAATCTTGCACACATCCCCACACTGAATTGAATGTCGGGGCGGCTTGCTGTAAGATAGAGTAATGACCCAATCATTCCTCTATACTTTGTTATGTTAAAGTCCTTGCCTTCTTCATCAGCATCCAAAGAAGTAGTTGCACTCATGGGAGTATCAGCACCATTGCATTGATCCATTCCAAACTTCTTTAAGAGATCATTCAGATACTTGGTTTGGGATATGAAAATTCCATCCTTCCTTTGCTTGATTTGCAATCCAAGAAAATAATTTAGTTCTCCCATCATTGACATTTCGAATTCTCCCTGCATTTTCTTTGCAAATTCTTCACACAGAGTATCATTAGAAGCTCCAAATATGATATCATCCACATAAATTTGTACAACTAAAATTTCATTCAATTTATTAGTTCTAATGAATAAAGTAGTGTCAGCTTTTCCTCTAACAAAGCCTTGATCAAGAAGAAATTTACTTAGACGTTCATACCAAGCTCTAGGAGCTTGTTTAAGGCCATATAAAGCTTTCTTGAGATGATAAACATGATCTGGAAATTTTTCATTTTGAAATCCAGGTGGTTGTTCAACATAAACTTCTTCTTGTATGAAACCATTTAAAAAGGCACTTTTAACATCCATTTGAAAGAGTTTTATTCCTTTAACACAAGCAAAGGCTAGAAGAACCCTTATGGCTTCCAATCTTGCCACTGGAGCATAAGTTTCTTCATAATCAATTCCTTCTTCTTGATTGTAGCCTTTGGCAACTAGTCTTGCCTTATTTCTGACTATGATTGCAGATTCATCACGTTTGTTTTTGAATACCCATTTGGTGCCAATGACCGGATGGTCTTTAGGCCTAGGTACCAAGTCCCAAACTTGATTTCTGTCAAATTGATGTAATTCCTCTTGCATAGCTATCACCCAATCATTGTCTGAAAGGGCTTCTTCTATTCTAGAGGGTTCAATGTGTGAAATAAATGCAGAGAAGGTTACTTCATTTAACGTGCTTCTTCTGGTTCTTACTCCTTGATTAATATCACCTATAACTTGATCTATAGGATGATTCCTTATATATTTCCAAGCTCTAGGCTGAGTCTGATCAGAATTTTCTAAACTGTTTTCAGGATCAGCTTCAAAAACATTTTCATAATTTTCAGAGGAAGGGGTAGTTTTTGAAAAGAATTGATTTTTGCAAATGTTTTCTTCTTCATCATCCAAAGATCTGTTAGAATCATTTTCACAAAACACAACATGTATTGATTCTTCTACAACTTTAGTTCTAGCGTTAAAAACTCTATATGCTTTGCTTCTATTAGAATAACCAATAAATATCGCTAAGTCAGCCTTAGAATCAAATTTACCAAGATTCTCTTTACCATTATGGTGCACATAGCACTTGCAACCAAAAATGTGAAGGTGGCTGAGATTTGGCTTTCTCCCTTTGTAGAGCTCATAAGGAGTCTTGTTCAACTTCTTCCTTAAGTAAGCTCTATTGGAGATATAGCATGCAGTGCTCATGGCATCAGCCCAAAATACTTGTGATGTGTTGTTTTCACTCAACATTGCTCTTGCCATCTCAGTGAGTATTCTGTTCTTTCTCTCCACAACACCATTCTGTTGTGGTGTCCTTGGTGCTGAAAAGTTGTGATCAATCCCCGTGTTGTCACAGAACTCAGCAAAGGCGTTGTTCTCAAATTCTCCACCATGGTCGGTTCGTATACCTGAAATTGAAAAACCTTTCTCGTTCTGGACCTTCTTAGCAAATACAACAAATTGATCAAATGTTTCATCTTTAGATGATAAGAAAATTGTCCATGTGAATCTAGAATAATCATCAACTATGACCAAAGTGTATAAATTTCCACCAAGACTTCTAACTCTAGCTGGTCCAACTAAGTCCATATGAAGTAATTGAAGGGGTCTGGTAGTAGAAATCTCATTCTTCGTTTTAAAGGATGATTTGGTTTGTTTTCCTTTTTGGCAAGCATCACATATCTTATCATTTTTGAAATTCAATTTTGGAATACCAATAACCAAATCCTTTTTCAGCAACTTGTCAAGTTGAGACATGTTCACATGAGCTAATCTTTTGTGCCATAACCAACTTTCATCCAAGTTACTTACAAAACATTTTTCTGACAAGGAGGTATTACTAGAGAGGTTAAGTGTATAACAATTGCCATCTCTAGGTGCTCTAAACAAGGCTTTAGTTTTCAAATTTTCTATGGGAATCAAATCCTTTTTGACAATAAAGCATTCATCAGAATCAAAGATAACTAAGTTACCCTTATCAGTGCTTTGGCTCACACTTAGGAGATTGTGACACAATCCTTCTACTAGATAGACATCCTTGATGAGTGGACCATCACTACTTCCAATCTCACCAATGCCAGCAATCTTTCCTGATTGGTCTCCTCCAAAGGTGACTCTACCACCATCTTTTGGTTTAATTGTAAGGAATTTGGTTTTATCACCAGTCATGTGTCTTGAGCATCCACTATCAATATACCATTTGTTGGGTCTTGATGCTCTAAGACAAACCTGCAAATCACAATGGGATCAAGTTTTAGGTACCCAACTTTTCTTGGGTCCTTTTGGGTTAGCTTGCACCTTGAGAACATAAGTTCCTTTTGGTACCCATTTATAGTTTCCTATAGGTTTAATTTTTCCTTCCCTCTTATGAAAACAAGATGAAGTTGAATGGCCCTTCCTATTGCAATAATCACAATGTGCAAAGGGATTTGAGGAGTGAACTGTTTTTGTAAAGTAGTTCATGTAAGATTTTTGACCACTCTTCTTTTTACCTTTCTTCTTATCAGAATTTGGTTTGTAACCAATACCTGACCTATCATTTACAAATCTTTGTTGTTTCAAAATTACATTAAGCATTTCACTGCCCTTAGTAAATGTTTCAAGTGCTTTTGTAAGATGTACATTCTTCTGTTTTAATTCAGGGCATTCCTGACAAATCAAAATTTTAGAAGAAGATAGTTTTTCAATTTGTAGTTCAAGAGTGATATTTTTCTTTTTCAAAGCTAAGTATTTTTCTGCGAGTTTCTCAAATTCCTTTTGCACAAGATAATATTCATCAACAAGTTCATCATAGGAAGGTTTTGAGTCATATACCTCATCATCATCTTGTTGTTCTTGAGCTACTAGGCATATGTTTGCCTTTTCATCTTCAACCTCTTCATCCTCATCTGAAGAGCTATCACCCCATATGCTTGAAATGTATGCTTTCTTTTTATACTTGCTGAAGCTCTTTTTGTCCTTCTCTTTGTTGGTGTTGTTCAGCAAAGGACATTCAGACTTGATGTGTCCAGGCTTTTGGCACTCATAACAGATGATTGGTTTCTTTGTTTCATGACTTGAGCTTCCTTTCTGAAACCTTTTGAATCCTTGGTCTCTCTTGAAGTATTTCTTGAAGCGCCTGACCAACATACCGATTTCTTCATCTTCATCTTCCTCATCTTCTTCATTATCAGAATCTCTTGCTTCCTTGGCTGTTTTAAGAGCCAATCCCTTGCTTTTCCCATGTACCTCGTCAAGTCCTTTCTTGAACTTGATTTTTGCTTCATATTCTGAGAGGCTACCAAATAGAGCAGCCACAGAAGTCATTGATTCTCCTCTAGCTTCTTCTATTGCTGTGACTTTGGCCTCCCATTCCTTGTTGAGAACATTGAGAATTTTTCTTACTTGGACTGACTGATCATAGTCTTTACCAAGTGCAGCAAGTTGATTTATGAGATGAGTGAAGCGAAGTTGAAATTCACCAATGGATTCGCCGGGCTTCATTCTAAGGAGATCATATTCTGTCATGAGGGTGTTTACACGATTTTGCTTTACACCTGCTGTCCCTTCATGAGCAATTTCTAGTGCATCCCACATATGCTTTGCAGATGGAAGTGTGCAAATCCGGAAGTATTCTTGTTGACTTAATGCACTTTGGAGAAGTAGAACTGCCTTACTGTTGAGTGTGATGTTCCTTCGATCATTGTCATCATATTCCTCTTCAAGCTTTGGAATTCTCACACCATCTTCCATAGTTGTAGGAGTGTAATCTCCTCTTTCAAATACTCTCCATAGTCCATATTCAGTAGCCATGACAAAGACTTTGAACTTGGCTTTCCAGAATGAGTAGTGCTCTCCATTGAAACCAGGTGGTCTGTTGATAGAGGCTCCATCGGGAAGAATTCCTTCCATAATGATCCTTCTCGAGCTGTTAGACTCTCTTGAGAAGACCAAGCTCTGATACCAAATGAAAGAATGGACTTTGATACCCAAGAGGGGGGGGGTGAATTGGGTATCTATAAAATTTTAGAGACTTGGCTCTGTTTTGGGCAAGTTAAAGCAGAGGATAAATGAAGAGAGGAGTAGAGAAGCTTTGCACGGATCAATTTATACTGGTTCGGCCTTTTCTCTGACCTACATCCAGTCCCCAAGCCTCACTTGGGATTTTCAATCCACTAACTTCACAAGACTTGATTACAATCTCTGTACTCAGAGTAGTTCTCTCACTAGAACTCACTCCCCCTTACAAGATGCAATCAATACTTCCAACCACCAAGTCCCCTGACTTGTGGTTATCTCAATCAATGAATGATTACAAGAAAGACTCTCTCAAAGAGTAGATAAGATAAATACTGAAGTACAATGTATCAAAGATACAGCCTAATGAAAAGAACAACTCAGGATGATTATTTTCGAGTAGAGTAGTTGTTCATCAGATATGTCTGTTTGGCTTCAGTTCCTCAGTCATTTATAATTGTTTGAACCATTTGAACGTTAATAATCCACTGAAGCTTGTTCCCATTCGAAAATGTGACTGTTGTGAGTGTTCTTCCATGTGTAAAGGTACTGCAGAAGCTGATGGGTAATATTCTGTTGCTACTTTCCAGATTTGGGTGTTTGTAGCTTTTGCATTTGAATATTGGTGACCCATGACATTCTGTTTTTAGAATAATCACGTTTGGCTTTCTTCAGAGGTGATTGTACTGTCTGTAATGCCAACCTGTCATGCATTTAATCTTGTCTTGAAGGATAAGATAAAATAATCCAAGTTGCATAAAGTGTTGCTCCAATTGAATCTCTGTCTATTTCAAATTCTTTCTGTTATCTCATAAATAAACTTGTTAGAACAGTTCACTTACATATATAAGAGATAGATATAATGATTAGATTCAATGGGTAACTTGAAACATGAAGAAAGAATCAAATTTGACATATCAGAGTTTAAATGCGTTTTTCTGTTCTGGAGGTCTGAACTCGAGTTCATAATGTTAGGCTCGAGTTCGGCCTTTATTCATTTTGAGAATTCGGTTCTGTCAAAATCAAACTGGAGGTTTGTGTGTAAACCTGAGGTTTGTAAGAACACGAACTCGAGTTCATTAATGATGAACTCGAGTTCTCTTTACTTAGAGAACTTCAAAAAGAGTTAACATAAAACAAACTGGAGGTTTAAGACAAGTGGGCTCGAGTTTGAAACTTTTGAAAATGGCTAATTACTCTCTGGAACTTTTGAACTGGAGTTTGAGAAGCTTGGGCTCGAGTTTGAAACTTTTGAAAATGGCTAATTACTCTCTGGAACTTTTGAACTGGAGTTTGAGAAGCTTGGGCTCGAGTTTGAAACTTTTGAAAATGGCTAATTACTCTCTGGAACTTTTGAACTGGAGTTTGAGAAGCTTGGGCTCGAGTTTAGTTCTCTCTAAAATATTCTGAAGGCTCTCGGTCAAAACTAGGCTCGAGTCTGAAGAGTTTAGGCTCCAGTTTATAGACAATGTTCTGTTTTCAAGTTTAAACAGACTTGTCCTGCCAAGGATGAACTCGAGTTCATCATGACAGGCTCGAGTTCTTTAATATCTTCTTTGAACTTTTTCAAACTTGAGGTTTGAGTAGAGGTTTAGAGTTTGTAATAGGTTTTCAAAAGTTAAAAAAAAAAATTTGTCAATGGCGAACTCGAGTTCATTAAATGGTAGGCTCGAGTTCACTCAAACTTTCAAGGATTTAATTTTGAACTTCAGGTTCAGTCTCAAGTTTGATCTTTGGTTTGACAAGTTTATGTTTTCTGTTAAACACAGGCTCGAGTTCATCACTCATAGGCTCGAGTTCATGCGAACTTTCAAAGGCTTAATTATAAACTTCAGGTTTAGTCTCAAGTTTGAACTTTGGTTTTGCAAGTTCATGCTTTCTGTTAAATACAGGCTCGAGTCCATCACTCATAGGCTCGAGTTCTATTTTGACAGATAGAAAAATCATGAGTTTTAAACATCCTTGACTTGTCAAATCTTTCCACTATTGTTTACAATTGTCAGTGATCATCAAAACACTCTGAGAACTAACATGAATACTCACGCATCCTCCTCATTTCTCGTGAGAATTCCAGAATGCATTAAGTTGTTTCGAGATTTCTTCGTTTGGGCCCTGAACCATTTTGGACAACTTGAGGCAGTAGAAGACGAACTTTTTTCAACGTCTCGGAATTGCGTGGAAACTCACCCACCCTCCTCATTTCTCTTGAGTATTCCAGAATGCATGAACTAGTTTCGAGATTCCTCTGTTTTGGCCCTGAACCATTTGGCACTACTTGAGGCAGAAGAAGACGAACTTTTTTCAACGTCTCGGAATTGCTTGGAAACTCACCCACCCTCCTCATTTCTCGTGAGGATCCCAGAATGCATGAACATGTTTCGAGATTCCTCCGTTTGGGCCCAGAAGCATTTTGGACAACTTGAGGCAGAGGAAGCCGAACTTTTTTCAACGTCTCGGAATTGCGTGGAAACTCACCCACCCTCCTCATTTCTCGTGAGGAATCCAGAATGCATGAACTTTTTACGAGATTCCTCCGTTTGGGCCCTGAACCATTTGGGACAACTTAAGGCAGAGGAAGACGAACTTTTTTCAACGTCTCGGAATTGCGTGGAAACTCACCCACCCTCCTCATTTCTCGTGACGATCCCAGAATGCATGAACTTGTTTCGAGATTCCTCCGTTTGGGCCCAGAACCATTTTGGACAACTTGAGGCAGAGGAAGACGAACTTTTTTCAACGTCTCGGAATTGCGTGGAAACTCACCCACCCTCCTCATTTCTCTTGAGTATTCCAGAATGCATGAACTTGTTTCGAGATTCCTCCGTTTGGGCCCTGAAGCATATGGGACAACTTGAGGCAGAGGGCGACGAACTTTTTTCAACGTCTTGGAATTGCGTGGAAACTCACCCACCCTCCTCATTTCTCTTGAGTATTCCAGAATGCATGAACTTGTTTCTAGATTCCATCGTTTGGGCCCTGAACCATATGGGACAACTTGAGGCAGAAGAAGACGAACTTTTTTCAACGTCTCGGAATTGCGTGGAAACTCACCCACCCTCCTCATTTATCGTGAGGATTCCAGAATGCATTAAGTTGATTCGAGATTCCTTCGTTTGGGCCCTGAACCATTTTGGACAACTTGAGGCAGTAGAAGACGAACTTTTCTCAACGTCTCGGAATTGCGTGGAAACTCATCCACCCTCCTCATTTCTCTTGAGTATTCCAGAACGCATGAACTTGTTTCGAGATTCCTCCCTTTGGGCCCTGAACCATATGGGACAACATGAGGCAGAAGAAGACAAACTTTTTTCAACGTCTCGGAATTGCGTGAATACTCACGCATCCTCCTCATTTCTCGTGAGAATTCCAGAATGCATTAAGTTGTTTCGAGATTCCTTCGTTTGGGCCCTGAACCATTTTGGACAACTTGAGGCAGTAGAAGACGAACTTTTTTCAACGTCTCGGAATTGCGTGGAAACTCACCCACCCTCCTCATTTCTCTTGAGTATTCCAGAATGCATGAACTAGTTTCGAGATTCCTCTGTTTTGGCCCTGAACCATTTGGCACTACTTGAGGCAGAAGAAGACGAACTTTTTTCAACGTCTCGGAATTGCTTGGAAACTCACCCACCCTCCTCATTTCTCGTGAGGATCCCAGAATGCATGAACATGTTTCGAGATTCCTCCGTTTGGGCCCAGAAGCATTTTGGACAACTTGAGGCAGAGGAAGCCGAACTTTTTTCAACGTCTCGGAATTGCGTGGAAACTCACCCACCCTCCTCATTTCTCTTGAGTATTCCAAAATGCATGAACTTGTTTCGAGATTCCTCCGTTTGGGCCCTTAACCATATGGGACAACTTGAGGCAGAAGAAGACGAACTTTTTTCAACATCTCGGAATTGTGTGGAAACTCACCCACCCTCCTCATTTCTCGTGACGATCCCAGAATGCATGAACTTGTTTCGAGATTCCTCCGTTTGGGCCCAGAACCATTTTGGACAACTTGAGGCAGAAGAAGACGAACTTTTTTCAACGTCCTGGAATTGCGTAGAAACACACCCACCCTCCTCATTTCTCTTGAGTATTCCTCAATGCATGAACTTGTTTCGAGATTCCTCTGTTTGGGCCCTGAAAAATTTGGGACTACTTGAGGCAGAAGAACACGAACTTTTTTCAACGTCTCGGAATTGCTTGGAAACTCACCCACCCTCCTCATTTCTCGTGACGATCCCAGAAAGCATGAACATGTTTCGAGATTCCTCCGTTTGGGCCCAGAACCATTTTGGACAACTTGAGGCAGAAGAAGACGAACTTTTTTCAACGTCTCGGAATTGCTTGGAAACTCACCCACCCTCCTCATTTCTCATGAGGATCCCAGAATGCATGAACATGTTTCGAGATTCCTCCGTTTGGGCCCAGAAGCATTTTGGACAACTTGAGGCAGAGGAAGCCGAACTTTTGTCAACGTCTCGGAATTGCGTGGAAACTCACCCACCCGCCTCATTTCTCTTGAGTATTCCAGAATGCATGAACTTGTTTCGAGATTCCTCCGTTTGGGCCCTTAACCATATGGGAAAACTTGAGGCAGAAGAAGACGAACTTTTTTCAACATCTCGGAATTGTGTCGAAACTCACCCACCCTCCTCATTTCTCGTGACGATCCCAGAATGCATGAACTTGTTTCGAGATTCCTCCGTTTGGGCCCAGAACCATTTTGGACAACTTGAGGCAGAAGAAGACGAACTTTTTTCAACGTCTTGGAATTGCGTAGAAACACACCCACCCTCCTCATTTCTCTTGAGTATTCCTCAATGCATGAACTTGTTTCGAGATTCCTCTGTTTGGGCCCTGAAAAATTTGGGTCTACTTGAAGCAGAAGAACACGAACTTTTTTCAACGTGTCGGAATTGCTTGGAAACTGACCCACCCTCCTCATTTCTCGTGACGATCCCAGAATGCATGAACATGTTTCGAGATTCCTCTGTTTGGGCCCAGAACCATTTTGGACAACTTGAGGCAGAGGAAGACGAACTTTTTTCAACGTCTCGGAATTGTGTGGAAATTCACCCACCCTCCTCATTTCTCTTGAGTATTCCAGAATGCATGAACTTGTTTCGAGATTCCTCCCTTTGGGCCCTGAAGCATATGGGACAACTTGAGGCAGAGGAGGACGAACTTTTTTCAACGTCTTGGAATTGCGTGGAAACGCACCCACCCTCCTCATTTCTCTTGAGTATTCCAGAATGCATGAACTTGTTTCGAGGTTCCTCCGTTTGGGCCCTGAACCATATGGGACAACTTGAGGCAGAGGAAGACGAACTTTTTTCAACATCTCGGAATTGCGTGGAAACTCACCCACCCTCCTCATTTCTCTTGAGTATTCCAGAATGCATGAACTTGTTTCGAGATTCCTCCGTTTGGGCCCTGAACCATATGGGACAACTTGAGGCAGAGGAAGACGAACTTTTTTCAACATCTCGGAATTGCGTGGAAACTCACCCACCCTCCTCATTTCTCGTGAGGAATCCAGAATGCATGAACTTTTTACGAGATTCCTCCGTTTGGGCCCTGAACCATTTGGGACAACTTAAGGCAGAGGAAGACGAACTTTTTTCAACCTCTCGGAATTGCGTGGAAACTCACCCACCCTCCTCATTTATCGTGAGGATTCCAGAATGCATTAAGTTGATTCGAGATTCCTTCGTTTGGGCCCTGAACCATTTTGGACAACTTGAGGCAGTAGAAGACGAACTTTTCTCAACGTCTCGGAATTGCGTGGAAACTCATCCACCCTCCTCATTTCTCTTGAGTATTCCAGAACGCATGAACTTGTTTCGAGATTCCTCCCTTTGGGCCCTGAACCATATGGGACAACATGAGGCAGAAGAAGACGAACTTTTTTCAACGTCTCGGAATTGCGTGAATACTCACGCATCCTCCTCATTTCTCGTGAGAATTCCAGAATGCATTAAGTTGTTTCGAGATTTCTTCGTTTGGGCCCAGAACCATTTTGGAAAACTTGAGGCAGTAGAAGACGAACTTTTTTCAACGTCTCGGAATTGCGTGGAAACTCACCCACCCTCCTCATTTCTCTTGAGTATTCCAGAATGCATGAACTAGTTTCGAGATTCCTCTGTTTTGGCCCTGAACCATTTGGCACTACTTGAGGCAGAAGAAGACGAACTTTTTTCAACGTCTCGGAATTGCTTGGAAACTCACCCACCCTCCTCATTTCTCGTGAGGATCCCAGAATGCATGAACATGTTTCGAGATTCCTCCGTTTGGGCCCAGAAGCATTTTGGACAACTTGAGGCAGAGGAAGCCGAACTTTTTTCAACGTCTCGGAATTGCGTGGAAACTCACCCACCCTCCTCATTTCTCGTGAGGAATCCAGAATGCATGAACTTTTTACGAGATTCCTCCGTTTGGGCCCTGAACCATTTGGGACAACTTAAGGCAGAGGAAGACGAACTTTTTTCAACGTCTCGGAATTGCGTGGAAACTCACCCACCCTCCTCATTTATCGTGAGGATTCCAGAATGCATTAAGTTGATTCGAGATTCCTTCGTTTGGGCCCTGAACCATTTTGGACAACTTGAGGCAGTAGAAGATGAACTTTTCTCAACGTCTCGGAATTGCGTGGAAACTCTGCCACCCTCCTCATTTCTCTTGAGTATTCCAGAACGCATGAACTTGTTTCGAGATTCCTCCCTTTGGGCCCTGAACCATATGGGACAACATGAGGCAGAAGAAGACGAACTTTTTTCAACGTCTCGGAATTGCGTGAATACTCACGCATCCTCCTCATTTCTCGTGAGAATTCCAGAATGCATTAAGTTGTTTCGAGATTCCTTCGTTTGGGCCCTGAACCATTTTGGACAACTTGAGGCAGTAGAAGACGAACTTTTTTCAACGTCTCGGAATTGCGTGGAAACTCACCCACCCTCCTCATTTCTCTTGAGTATTCCAGAATGCATGAACTTGTTTCGAGATTCCTGCGTTTGGGCCCTGAAGCATATGGGACAACTTGAGGCAGAGGAAGACGAACTTTTTTCAACGTCTCGGAATTGCGTGGAAACTCACCCACCCTCCTCATTTCTCTTGAGTATTCCAGAATGCATGAACTTGTTTCGAGACTCCTCCGTTTGGGCCCTTAACCATATGGGACAACTTGAGGCAGAAGAAGACGAACTTTTTTCAACATCTCGGAATTGTGTGGAAACTCACCCACCCTCCTCATTTCTCGTGACGATCCCAGAATGCATGAACATGTTTCGAGATTCCTCCGTTTGGGCCATGAACCATTTTGGACAACTTGAGGCAGAAGAAGACGAACTTTTTTCAACGTCTTGGAATTGCGTAGAAACGCACCCACCCTCCTCATTTCTCTTGAGTATTCCTGAATGCATGAACTTGTTTCGAGATTCCTCTGTTTGGGCCCTGAAAAATTTGGGACTTCTTGAGGCAGAAGAACACGAACTTTTTTCATCGTCTCGGAATTGCTTGGAAACTCACCCGCCCTCCTCATTTCTCGTGACGATCCCAGAAAGCATGAACATGTTTCGAGATTCCTCCGTTTGGGCCCAGAACCATTTTGGACAACTTGAGGCAGAGGAAGACGAACTTTTTTCAACGTCTGGGAATTGCGTGGAAACTCACCCACCCTCCTCATTTCTCTTCAGTATTCCAGAATGCATGAAGTTGTTTCGAGATTCCTCCGTTTGGGCCCTAAACCATATGGGACAACTTGAGGCAGAGGAAGACGAACTTTTTTCAACATCTCGGAATTGCGTGGAAACTCACCCACCCTCCTCATTTCTCGTGAGGAATCCAGAATGCATGAACTTGTTACGAGATTCCTCCGTTTGGGCCCTGAACCATTTGGGACAACTTAAGGCAGAGGAAGACGAACTTTTTTCAACGTCTCGGAATTGCGTGGAAACTCACCCACCCTCCTCATTTATCGTGAGGATTCCAGAATGCATTAAGTTGATTCGAGATTCCTTCATTTGGGCCCTGAACCATTTTGGACAACTTGAGGCAGTAGAAGAGGAACTTTTCTCAACGTCTCGGAATTGCGTGGAAACTAATCCTCCCTCCTCATTTCTCTTGAGTATTCCAGAACGCATGAACTTGTTTCGAGATTCCTCCCTTTGGGCCCTGAACCATATGGGACAACATGAGGCAGAAGAAGACGAACTTTTTTCAACGTCTCGGAATTGCGTGAATACTCACGCATCCTCCTCATTTCTCGTGAGAATTCCAGAATGCATTAAGTTGTTTCGAGATTCCTTTGTTTGGGCCCTGAACCATTTTGGACAACTTGAGGCAGTAGAAGACGAACTTTTTTCAACGTCTCAGAATTGCGTGGAAACTCATCCACCCTCCTCATTTCTCTTGAGTATTCCAGAATGCATGAACTAGTTTCGAGATTCCTCTGTTTTGCCCCTGAACCATTTGGCACTACTTGAGGCAGAAGAAGACGAACTTTTTTCAACGTCTCGGAATTGCTTGGAAACTCACCCACCCTCCTCATTTCTCGTGAGGATCCCAGAATGCATGAACATGTTTCGAGATTCCTCCGTTTGGGCCCAGAAGCATTTTGGACAACTTGAGGCAGAGGAAGCCGAACTTTTTTCAACGTCTCGGAATTGCGTGGAAACTCACCCACCCTCCTCATTTCTCTTGAGTATTCCAGAATGCATGAACTTGTTTCGAGATTCCTCCATTTGGGCCCTTAACCATATGGGACAACTTGAGGCAGAAGAAGACGAACTTTTTTCAACATCTCGGAATTGTGTGGAAACTCACCCACCCTCCTCATTTCTCGTGACGATCCCAGAATGCATGAACTTGTTTCGAGATTCCTCCGTTTGGGCCCAGAACCATTTTGGACAACTTGAGGCAGAAGAAGACGAACTTTTTTCAACGTCTTGGAATTGCGTAGAAACACACCCACCCTCCTCATTTCTCTTGAGTATTCCTGAATGCATGAACTTGTTTCGAGATTCATCTGTTTGGGCCCTGAAAAGTTTGGGACTACTTGAAGCAGAAGAACACGAACTTTTTTCAACGTCTCGGAATTGCTTGGAAACTCACCCACCCTCCTCATTTCTCGTGACGATCCCAGAATGCATGAACATGTTTCGAGATTCCTCCGTTTGGGCCCAGAACCATTTTGGAGAACTGAGGCAGAGGAAGACGAAATTTTTTCAACGTCTCGGAATTGTGTGGAAACTCACCCACCCTCCTCATTTCTCTTGAGAATTCCAGAATGCATGAACTTGTTTCGAGATTCCTCCGTTTGGGCCCTTAGCCATATGGGACAACTTGAGGCAGAAGAAGACGAACTTTTTTCAACGTCTTGGAATTGCGTAGAAACACACCCACCCTCCTCATTTCTCTTGAGTATTCCTGAATGCATGAAGTTGTTTCGAGATTCCTCTGTTTGGGCCCTGAAAAGTTTGGGACTACTTGAAGCAGAAGAACACGAACTTTTTTCAACGTCTCGGAATTGCTTGGAAACTCACCCACCCTCCTCATTTCTCGTGACGATCCCAGAATGCATGAACATGTTTCGAGATTCCTCCGTTTGGGCCCAGAACCATTTTGGAGAACTTGAGGCAGAGGAAGACGAAATTTTTTCAACGTCTCGGAATTGTGTGGAAACTCACCCACCCTCCTCATTTCTCTTGAGAATTCCAGAATGCATGAACTTGTTTCGAGATTCCTCCGTTTGGGCCCTTAGCCTTATGGGACAACTTGAGGCAGAAGAAGACGAACTTTTTTCAACATCTCGGAATTGTGTGGAAACTCACCCACCCTCCTCATTTCTCGTGACGATCCCAGAATGCATGAACATGTTTCGAGATTCCTCCGTTTGGGTCCAGAACCATTTTGGACAACTTGAGGCAGAGGAAGACGAACTTTTTTCAACGTCTCGGAATTGCGTGGAAACTCACCCACCCTCCTCATTTATCGTGAGGATTCCAGAATGCATTAAGTTGTTTCGAGATTCCTTCGTTTGGGCCCTGAACCATTTTGGACAACTTCAGCCAGTAGAAGACGAACTTTTTTCAACGTCTCGGAATTTGTGGAATCTCATCCACCCTCCTCATTTCTCTTGAGTATTCCAGAATGCATGAACTTGTTTCGAGATTCCTCCGTTTGGGCCCTGAACCATATGGGACAACTTGAGGCAGAAGAAGACGAACTTTTTTCAACGTCTCGGAATTGCTTGGAAACTCACATACCCTCCTCATTTCTCGTGACGATCCCAGAATGCATGAACATGTTTCGAGATCCCTCCGTTTGGGCCCAGAACCATTTTGGACAACTTGAGGCAGAGGAAGACGAAATTTTTTCAACGTCTCGGAATTGCGTGGAAACTCACCCACCCTCCTCATTTATCGTGAGGATTCCAGAATGCATTAAGTTGTCTCGAGAATCCTCCGTTTGGGCCCTTAACCATATGGGACAACTTGAGGAAGAAGAAGACGAACTTTTTTCAACATCTCGGAATTGTGTGGGTCACCCACCCTCCTCATTTCTCGTGACGATCCCAGAATGCATGAACATGTTTCGAGATTCCTCCGTTTGGGCCCAGAACCATTTTGGACAACTTGAGGCAGAAGAAGACGAACTTTTTTCAACGTCTTGGAATTGCGTAGAAACACACCCACCCTCCTCATTTCTCTTGAGTATTCCTGAAGGCATGAACTTGTTTCGAGATTCCTCTGTTTGGGCCCTGAAAAATTTGGGACTACTTGAGGCAGAAGAAAACGAACTTTTTTCAACGTCTCGGAATTGCTTGGAAACTCACCCACCCTCCTCATTTCTCGTGACGATCCCAGAATGCATGAACATGTTTCGAGATTCCTCCGTTTGGGCCCAGAACCATTTTGGACAACTTGAGGCAGAGGAAGACGAACTTTTTTCAACGTCTCGGAATTGCGTGGAAACTCATCCACCCTCTTCATTTCTCTTGAGTATTCCAGAACGCATGAACTTGTTTCGAGATTCCTCCCTTTGGGCCCTGAACCATATGGGACAACATGAGGCAGAAGAAGACGAACTTTTTTCAACGTCTCGGAATTGCGTGAATACTCACGCATCCTCCTCATTTCTCGTGAGAATTCCAGAATGCATTAAGTTGTTTCAAGATTCCTTCGTTTGGGCCCTGAACCATTTTGGACAACTTGAGGCAGTAGAAGACGAACTTTTTTCAACGTCTCGGAATTGCGTGGAAACTCACCCACCCTCCTCATTTCTCTTGAGTATTCCAGAATGCATGAACTAGTTTCGAGATTCCTCTGTTTTGGCCCTGAACCATTTGGCACTACTTGAGGCAGAAGAAGACGAACTTTTTTCAACGTCTCGGAATTGCTTGGAAACTCACCCACCCTCCTCATTTCTCGTGAGGATCCCAGAATGCATGAACATGTTTCGAGATTCCTCCGTTTGGGCCCAGAAGCATTTTGGACAACTTGAGGCAGAGGAAGCCGAACTTTTTTCAACGTCTCGGAATTGCGTGGAAACTCACCCACCCTCCTCATTTCTCTTGAGTATTCCAGAATGCATGAACTTGTTTCGAGATTCCTCCGTTTGGGCCCTTAACCATATGGGACAACTTGAGGCAGAAGAAGACGAACTTTTTTCAACATCTCGGAATTGCGTGGAAACTCACCCACCCTCCTCATTTCTCGTGACGATCCCAGAATGCATGAACATGTTTCGAGATTCCTCCGTTTGGGCCCAGAACCACTTTGGAGAACTTGAGGCAGAGGAAGACGAAATTTTTTCAACGTCTCGGAATTGTGTGGAAACTCACCCACCCTCCTCATTTCTCTTGAGAATTCCAGAATGCATGAACTTGTTTCGAGATTCCTCCGTTTGGGCCCTTAGCCATATGGGACAACTTGAGGCAGAAGAAGACGAACTTTTTTCAACGTCTTGGAATTGCGTAGAAACACACCCACCCTCCTCATTTCTCTTGAGTATTCCTGAATGCATGAACTTGTTTCGAGATTCCTCTGTTTGGGCCCTGAAAAGTTTGGGACTACTTGAAGCAGAAGAACACGAACTTTTTTCAACGTCTCGGAATTGCTTGGAAACTCACCCACCCTCCTCATTTCTCGTGACGATCCCAGAATGCATGAACATGTTTCGAGATTCCTCCGTTTGGGCCCAGAACCATTTTGGAGAACTTGAGGCAGAGGAAGACGAAATTTTTTCAACGTCTCGGAATTGCGTGGAAACTCACCCACCCTCCTCATTTCTCTTGAGTATTCCAGAATGCATGAACTTGTTTCGAGATTCCTCCGTTTGGGCCCTTAACCATATGGGACAACTTGAGGCAGAAGAAGACGAACTTTTTTCAACATCTCGGAATTGTGTGGAAACTCACCCACCCTCCTCATTTCTCGTGACGATCCCAGAATGCATGAACTTGTTTCGAGATTCCTCCATTTGGGCCCAGAACCATATTGGACAACTTGAGGCAGAAGAAGACGAACTTTTTTCAACGTCTTGGAATTGCGTAGAAACACACCCACCCTCCTCATTTCTCTTGAGTATTCCTCAATGCATGAACTTGTTTTGAGATTCCTCTGTTTGGGCCCTGAAAAATTTGGGACTACTTGAAGCAGAAGAACACGAACTTTTTTCAACGTCTCGGAATTGCTTGGAAACTCACCCACCCTCCTCATTTCTCGTGACGATCCCAGAATGCATGAACATGTTTCGAGATTCCTCTGTTTGGGCGCAGAACCATTTTGGACAACTTGAGGCAGGGGAAGACAAACTTTTTTCAACGTCTCGGAATTGCGTGGAAACTCACCCTCCCTCCTCATTTCTCTTGAGTATTCCAGAATGCATGAACTTGTTTCGAGATTCCTCCGTTTGGGCCCTTAACCAAATGGGACAACTTGAGGCAAAAGAAGACGAACTTTTTTCAACATCTCGGAATTGTGTGGAAACTCACCCACCCTCCTCATTTCTCGTGACGATCCCAGAATGCATGAACTTGTTTCGAGATTCCTCCGTTTGGGCCATGAACCATTTTGGACAACTTGAGGCAGAAGAAGACGAACTTTTTTCAACGTCTTGGAATTGCGTAGAAACACACCCACCCTCCTCATTTCTCTTGAGTATTCCTGAATGCATGAACTTGTTTCGAGATTCCTCTGTTTGGGCCCTGAAAAATTTGGGACTTCTTGAGGCAGAAGAACACGAACTTTTTTCATCGTCTCGGAATTGCTTGGAAACTCACCCACCCTCCTCATTTCTCGTGAGGATCCCAGAATGCATGAACATGTTTCTAGATTCCTCCGTTTGGGTCCAGAACCATTTTGGACAACTTGAGGCAGAGGAAGACGAACTTTTTTCAACGTCTCGGAATTGCGTGGAAACTCACCCACCCTCCTCATTTATCGTGAGGATTCCAGAATGCATTAAGTTGTTTCGAGATTCCTTCGTTTGGGCCCTGAACCATTTTGGACAACTTCAGCCAGTAGAAGACGAACTTTTTTCAACGTCTCGGAATTTGTGGAATCTCATCCACCCTCCTCATTTCTCTTGAGTATTCCAGAATGCATGAACTTGTTTCGAGATTCCTCCGTTTGGGCCCTGAACCATATGGGACAACTTGAGGCAGAAGAAGACGAACTTTTTTCAACGTCTCGGAATTGCTTGGAAACTCACATACCCTCCTCATTTCTCGTGACGATCCCAGAATGCTTGAACATGTTTCGAGATCCCTCCGTTTGGGCCCAGAACCATTTTGGACAACTTGAGGCAGAGGAAGACGAAATTTTTTCAACGTCTCGGAATTGCGTGGAAACTCACCCACCCTCCTCATTTATCGTGAGGATTCCAGAATGCATTAAGTTGTTTCGAGAATCCTCCGTTTGGGCCCTTAACCATATGGGACAACTTGAGGAAGAAGAAGACGAACTTTTTTCAACATCTCGGAATTGTGTGGAATTTCACCCACCCTCCTCATTTCTCGTGACGATCCCAGAATGCATGAACATGTTTCGAGATTCCTCCGTTTGGGCCCAGAACCATTTTGGACAACTTGAGGCAGAAGAAGACGAACTTTTTTCAACGTCTTGGAATTGCGTAGAAACACACCCACCCTCCTCATTTCTCTTGAGTATTGCTGAAGGCATGAACTTGTTTCGAGATTCCTCCGTTTGGGCCCTTAACCATATGGGACAACTTGAGGCAGAAGAAGACGAACTTTTTTCAACATCTCGGAATTGTGTGGAAACTCACCCACCCTCCTCATTTCTCGTGACGATCCCAGAATGCATGAACATGTTTCGAGATTCCTCCGTTTGGGCCCAGAACCATTTTGGAGAACTTGAGGCAGAGGAAGACGAAATTTTTTCAACGTCTCGGAATTGTGTGGAAACTCACCCACCCTCCTCATTTCTCTTGAGAATTCCAGAATGCATGAACTTGTTTCGAGATTCCTCCGTTTGGGCCCTTAGCCATATGGGACAACTTGAGGCAGAAGAAGACGAACTTTTTTCAACGTCTTGGAATTGCGTAGAAACACACCCACCCTCCTCATTTCTCTTGAGTATTCCTGAATGCATGAACTTGTTTCGAGATTCCTCTGTTTGGGCCCTGAAAAGTTTGGGACTACTTGAAGCAGAAGAACACGAACTTTTTTCAACGTCTCGGAATTGCTTGGAAACTCACCCACCCTCCTCATTTCTCGTGACGATCCCAGAATGCATGAACATGTTTCGAGATTCCTCCGTTTGGGCCCAGAACCATTTTGGAGAACTTGAGGCAGAGGAAGACGAAATTTTTTCAACGTCTCGGAATTGTGTGGAAACTCACCCACCCTCCTCATTTCTCTTGAGAATTCCAGAATGCATGAACTTGTTTCGAGATTCTTCGTTTGGGCCCTTAGCCATATGGGACAACTTGAGGCAGAAGAAGACGAACTTTTTTCAACGTCTTGGAATTTCGTAGAAACACACCCACCCTCCTCATTTCTCTTGAGTATTCCTGAATGCATGAACTTGTTTCGAGATTCCTCTGTTTGGGCCTTGAAAAGTTTGGGACTACTTGAAGCAGAAGAACACGAACTTTTTTCAACGTCTCGGAATTGCTTGGAAACTCACCCACCCTCCTCATTTCTCGTGACGATCCCAGAATGCATGAACATGTTTCGAGATTCCTCCGTTTGGGCCCAGAAGCATTTTGGACAACTTGAGGCAGAGGAAGCCGAACTTTTTTCAACGTCTCGGAATTGCGTGGAAACTCACCCACCCTCCTCATTTCTCTTGAGTATTCCAGAATGCATGAACTTGTTTCGAGATTCCTCCGTTTGGGCCCTTAACCATATGGGACAACTTGAGGCAGAAGAAGACGAACTTTTTTCAACATCTTGGAATTCTGTGGAAACTCACCCACCCTCCTCATTTCTCGTGACGATCCCAGAATGCATGAACTTGTTTCGAGATTCCTCCATTTGGGCCCAGAACCATATTGGACAACTTGAGGCAGAAGAAGACGAACTTTTTTCAACGTCTTGGAATTGCGTAGAAACACACCCACCCTCCTCATTTCTCTTGAGTATTCCTCAATGCATGAACTTGTTTCGAGATTCCTCTGTTTGGGCCCTGAAAAATTTGGGACTACTTGAAGCAGAAGAACACGAACTTTTTTCAACGTCTCGGAATTGCTTGGAAACTCACCCACCCTCCTCATTTCTCGTGACGATCCCAGAATGCATGAACATGTTTCGAGATTCCTCTGTTTGGGCCCAGAACCATTTTGGACAACTTGAGGCAGGGGAAGACAAACTTTTTTCAACGTCTCGGAATTGCGTGGAAACTCACCCTCCCTCCTCATTTCTCTTGAGTATTCCAGAATGCATGAACTTGTTTCGAGATTCCTCCGTTTGGGCCCTTAACCAAATGGGACAACTTGAGGCAGAAGAAGACGAACTTTTTTCAACATCTCGGAATTGTGTGGAAACTCACCCACCCTCCTCATTTCTCGTGACGATCCCAGAATGCATGAACTTGTTTCGAGATTCCTCCGTTTGGGCCATGAACCATTTTGGACAACTTGAGGCAGAAGAAGACGAACTTTTTTCAACGTCTTGGAATTGCGTAGAAACACACCCACCCTCCTCATTTCTCTTGAGTATTCCTGAATGCATGAACTTGTTTCGAGATTCCTCTGTTTGGGCCCTGAAAAATTTGGGACTTCTTGAGGCAGAAGAACACGAACTTTTTTCATCGTCTCGGAATTGCTTGGAAACTCACCCACCCTCCTCATTTCTCGTGAGGATCCCAGAATGCATGAACATGTTTCGAGATTCCTCCGTTTGGGCCCTGAAGCATTTTGGACAACTTGAGGCAGAGGAAGCCGAACTTTTTTCAACGTCTCGGAATTGCGTGGAAACTCACCCACCCTCCTCATTTCTCTTGAGTATTCCAGAATGCATGAACTTGTTTCGAGATTCCTCCGTTTGGGCCCTTAACCATATGGGACAACTTGAGGCAGAAGAAGACGAACTTTTTTCAACATCTTGGAATTCTGTGGAAACTCACCCACCCTCCTCATTTCTCGTGACGATCCCAGAATGCATGAACTTGTTTCGAGATTCCTCCATTTGGGCCCAGAACCATATTGGACAACTTGAGGCAGAAGAAGACGAACTTTTTTCAACGTCTTGGAATTGCGTAGAAACACACCCACCCTCCTCATTTCTCTTGAGTATTCCTCAATGCATGAACTTGTTTCGAGATTCCTCTGTTTGGGCCCTGAAAAATTTGGGACTACTTGAAGCAGAAGAACACGAACTTTTTTCAACGTCTCGGAATTGCTTGGAAACTCACCCACCCTCCTCATTTCTCGTGACGATCCCAGAATGCATGAACATGTTTCGAGATTCCTCTGTTTGGGCCCAGAACCATTTTGGACAACTTGAGGCAGGGGAAGACAAACTTTTTTCAACGTCTCGGAATTGCGTGGAAACTCACCCTCCCTCCTCATTTCTCTTGAGTATTCCAGAATGCATGAACTTGTTTCGAGATTCCTCCGTTTGGGCCCTTAACCAAATGGGACAACTTGAGGCAGAAGAAGACGAACTTTTTTCAACATCTCGGAATTGTGTGGAAACTCACCCACCCTCCTCATTTCTCGTGACGATCCCAGAATGCATGAACTTGTTTCGAGATTCCTCCGTTTGGGCCATGAACCATTTTGGACAACTTGAGGCAGAAGAAGACGAACTTTTTTCAACGTCTTGGAATTGCGTAGAAACACACCCACCCTCCTCATTTCTCTTGAGTATTCCTGAATGCATGAACTTGTTTCGAGATTCCTCTGTTTGGGCCCTGAAAAATTTGGGACTTCTTGAGGCAGAAGAACACGAACTTTTTTCATCGTCTCAGAATTGCTTGGAAACTCACCCACCCTCCTCATTTCTCGTGAGGATCCCAGAATGCATGAACATGTTTCGAGATTCCTCCGTTTGGGCCCTGAAGCATTTTGGACAACTTGAGGCAGAGGAAGCCGAACTTTTTTCAACGTCTCGGAATTGCGTGGAAACTCACCCACCCTCCTCATTTCTCTTGAGTATTCCATAATGCATGAACTTGTTTCGAGATTCCTCCGTTTGGGCCCTTAACCATATGGGACAACTTGAGGCAGAAGAAGACGAACTTTTTTCAACATCTCGAAATTGTGTGGAAACTCACCCACCCTCCTCATTTCTCGTGACGATCCCAGAATGCATGAACATGTTTCGAGATTCCTCCGTTTGGGCCCAGAACCATTTTGGGCAACTTGAGGCAGAAGAAGACGAACTTTTTTCAACGTCTTGGAATTGCGTAGAAACACACCCACCCTCCTCATTTCTCTTGAGTATTCCTCAATGCATGAACTTGTTTCGAGATTCCTCTGTTTGGGCCCTGAAAAATTTGGGACTACTTGAGGCAGAAGAACACGAACTTTTTTCAACGTCTCGGAATTGCTTGGAAACTCACCCACCCTCCTCATTTCTCGTGACGATCCCAGAATGCATGAACATGTTTCGAGATTCCTCCGTTTGGGCCCAGAACCATTTTGGACAACTTGAGGCAGAGGAAGACGAACTTTTTTCAACGTCTCGGAATTGCGTGGAAACTCATCCACCCTCTTCATTTCTCTTGAGTATTCCAGAACGCATGAACTTGTTTCGAGATTCCTCCCTTTGGGCCCTGAACCATATGGGACAACATGAGGCAGAAGAAGACGAACTTTTTTCAACGTCTCGGAATTGCGTGAATACTCACGCATCCTCCTCATTTCTCGTGAGAATTAAAGAATGCATTAAGTTGTTTCAAGATTCCTTCGTTTGGGCCCTGAACCATTTTGGACAACTTGAGGCAGTAGAAGACGAACTTTTTTCAACGTCTCGGAATTGCGTGGAAACTCACCCACCCTCCTCATTTCTCTTGAGTATTCCAGAATGCATGAACTAGTTTCGAGATTCCTCTGTTTTGGCCCTGAACCATTTGGCACTACTTGAGGCAGAAGAAGACGAACTTTTTTCAACGTCTCGGAATTGCTTGGAAACTCACCCACCCTCCTCATTTCTCGTGAGGATCCCAGAATGCATGAACATGTTTCGAGATTCCTCCGTTTGGGCCCAGAAGCATTTTGTACAACTTGAGGCAGAGGAAGCCGAACTTTTTTCAACGTCTGGGAATTGCGTGGAAACTCACCCACCCTCCTCATTTCTCTTGAGTATTCCAGAATGCATGAACTTGTTTCGAGATTCCTCCGTTTGGGCCCTTAACCATATGGGACAACTTGAGGCAGAAGAAGACGAACTTTTTTCAACATCTCGGAATTGTGTGGAAACTCACCCACCCTCCTCATTTCTCGTGACGATCCCAGAATGCATGAACTTGTTTCGAGATTCCTCCGTTTGGGCCCAGAACCATATTGGACAACTTGAGGCAGAAGAAGACGAACTTTTTTCAACGTCTTGGAATTGCGTAGAAACACACCCACCCTCCTCATTTCTCTTGAGTATTCCTCAATGCATGAACTTGTTTCGAGATTCCTCTGTTTGGGCCCTGAAAAATTTCGGACTACTTGAAGCAGAAGAACACGAACTTTTTTCAACGTCACGGAATTGCTTGGAAACTCACCCACCCTCCTCATTTCTCGTGACGATCCCAGAATGCATGAACATGTTTCGAGATTCCTCTGTTTGGGCCCAGAACCATTTTGGACAACTTGAGGCAGGGGAAGACGAACTTTTTTCAACGTCTCGGAATTGCGTGGAAACTCACCCACCCTCCTCATTTCTCTTGAGTATTCCAGAATGCATGAACTTGTTTCGAGATTCCTCCGTTTGGGCCCTTAACCAAATGGGACAACTTGAGGCAGAAGAAGACGAACTTTTTTCAACGTCTCGGAATTGCGTGGAAACTCACCCACCCTCCTCATTTATCGTGAGGATTCCAGAATGCATTAAGTTGATTCGAGATTCCTTCGTTTGGGCCCTGAACCATTTTGGACAACTTGAGGCAGTAGAAGATGAACTTTTCTCAACGTCTCGGAATTGCGTGGAAACTCATCCACCCTCCTCATTTCTCTTGAGTATTCCAGAACGCATGAACTTGTTTCGAGATTCCTCCCTTTGGGCCCTGAACCATATGGGACAACATGAGGCAGAAGAAGACGAACTTTTTTCAACGTCTCGGAATTGCGTGAATACTCACGCATCCTCCTCATTTCTAGTGAGAATTCCAGAATGCATTAAGTTGTTTCGAGATTCCTTCGTTTGGGCCCTGAACCATTTTGGACAACTTGAGGCAGTAGAAGACGAACTTTTTTCAACGTCTCGGAATTGCGTGGAAACTCACCCACCCTCCTCATTTCTCTTGAGTATTCCAGAATGCATGAACTAGTTTCGAGATTCCTCTGTTTTGGCCCTGAACCATTTGGCACTACTTGAGGCAGAAGAAGACGAACTTTTTTCAACGTCTCGGAATTGCTTGGAAACTCACCCACCCTCCTCATTTCTCGTGAGGATCCCAGAATGCATGAACATGTTTCGAGATTCCTCCGTTTGGGCCCAGAAGCATTTTGGACAACTTGAGGCAGAGGAAGCCGAACTTTTTTCAACGTCTCGGAATTGCGTGGAAACTCACCCACCCTCCTCATTTCTCTTGAGTATTCTAGAATGCATTAACTTGTTTCGAGATTCCTCCGTTTGGGCCCTTAACCATATGGGACAACTTGAGGCAGAAGAAGACGAACTTTTTTCAACGTCTCGGAATTGCGTGGAAACTCACCCACCCTCCTCATTTATCGTGAGGATTCCAGAATGCATTAAGTTGATTCGAGATTCCTTCGTTTGGGCCCTGAACCATTTTGGACAACTTGAGGCAGTAGAAGATGAACTTTTCTCAACGTCTCGGAATTGCGTGGAAACTCATCCACCCTCCTCATTTCTCTTGAGTATTCCAGAACGCATGAACTTGTTTCGAGATTCCTCCCTTTGGGCCCTGAACCATATGGGACAACATGAGGCAGAAGAAGACGAACTTTTTTCAACGTCTCGGAATTGCGTGAATACTCACGCATCCTCCTCATTTCTAGTGAGAATTCCAGAATGCATTAAGTTGTTTCGAGATTCCTTCGTTTGGGCCCTGAACCATTTTGAACAACTTGAGGCAGTAGAAGACGAACTTTTTTCAACGTCTCGGAATTGCGTGGAAACTCACCCACCCTCCTCATTTCTCTTGAGTATTCCAGAATGCATGAACTAGTTTCGAGATTCCTCTGTTTTGGCCCTGAACCATTTGGCACTACTTGAGGCAGAAGAAGACGAACTTTTTTCAACGTCTCGGAATTGCTTGGAAACTCACCCACCCTCCTCATTTCTCGTGAGGATCCCAGAATGCATGAACATGTTTCGAGATTCCTCCGTTTGGGCCCAGAAGCATTTTGGACAACTTGAGGCAGAGGAAGCCGAACTTTTTTCAACGTCTCGGAATTGCGTGGAAACTCACCCACCCTCCTCATTTCTCTTGAGTATTCTAGAATGCATTAACTTGTTTCGAGATTCCTCCGTTTGGGCCCTTAACCATATGGGACAACTTGAGGCAGAAGAAGACGAACTTTTTTCAACATCTCGGAATTGTGTGGAAACTCACCCACCCTCCTCATTTCTCGTGACGATCCCAGAATGCATGAACTTGTTTCGAGATTCCTCCGTTTGGGCCCAGAACCATTTTGGACAACCTGAGGCAGAAGAAGACGAACTTTTTTCAACGTCTTGGAATTGCGTAGAAACACACCCACCCTCCTCATTTCTCTTGAGTATTCCTCAATGCATGAACTTGTTTCGAGATTCCTCTGTTTGGGCCCTGAAAAATTTGGGACTACTTGAAGCAGAAGAACACGAACTTTTTTCAACGTCTCGGAATTGCTTGGAAACTCACCCACCCTCCTCATTTCTCGTGACGATCCCAGAATGCATGAACATGTTTCGATATTCCTCCGTTTGGGCCCAGAACCATTTTGGACAACTTGAGGCAGAGGAAGACGAACTTTTTTCAACGTCTGGGAATTGCGTGGAAACTCACCCACCCTCCTCATTTCTCTTAAGTATTCCAGAATGCATGAAGTTGTTTCGAGATTCCTCCGTTTGGGCCCTGAACCATATGGGACAACTTAAGGCAGAGGAAGACGAACTTTTTTCAACATCTCGGAATTGCGTGGAAACTCACCCACCCTCCTCATTTCTCGTGAGGAATCCATAATGCATGAACTTGTTACGAGATTCCTCCGTTTGGGCCCTGAACCATTTGGGACAACTTAAGGCAGAGGAAGACGAACTTTTTTGAACGTCTCGGAATTGCGTGGAAACTCACCCACCCTCCTCATTTATCGTGAGGATTCCAGAATGCATTAAGTTGATTCGAGATTCCTTCGTTTGGGCCCTGAACCATTTTGGACAACTTGAGGCAGTAGAAGAGGAACTTTTCTCAACGTCTCGGAATTGCGTGGAAACTCATCCACCCTCCTCATTTCTCTTGAGTATTCCAGAACGCATGAACTTGTTTCGAGATTCCTCCCTTTGGGCCCTGAACCATATGGGACAACATGAGGCAGAAGAAGACGAACTTTTTTCAACGTCTCGGAATTGCGTGAATACTCACGCATCCTCCTCATTTCTCGTAAGAATTCCAGAATGCATTAAGTTGTTTCGAGATTCCTTCGTTTGGGCCCTGAACCATTTTGGACAACTTGAGGCAGTAGAAGACGAACTTTTTTCAACGTCTCGGAATTGCGTGGAAACTCACCCACCCTCCTCATTTCTCTTGAGTATTCCAGAATGCATGAACTAGTTTCGAGATTCCTCTGTTTTGGCCCTGAACCATTTGGCACTACTTGAGGTAGAAGAAGACGAACTTTTTTCAACGTCTCGGAATTGCTTGGAAACTCACCCACCCTCTTCATTTCTCGTGAGGATCCCAGAATGCATGAACATGTTTCGAGATTCCTCCGTTTGGGCCCAGAAGCATTTTGGACAACTTGAGGCAGAGGAAGCCGAACTTTTTTCAACGTCTCGGAATTGCGTGGAAACTCACCCACCCTCCTCATTTCTCTTGAGTATTCCAGAATGCATGAACTTGTTTCGAGATTCCTCCGTTTGGGCCCTTAACCATATGGGACAACTTGAGGCAGAAGAAGACGAACTTTTTTCAACATCTCGGAATTGTGTGGAAACTCACCCACCCTCCTCATTTCTCGTGACTATCCCAGAATGCATGAACTTGTTTCGAGATTCCTCCGTTTGGGCCCAGAACCATTTTGGACAACTTGAGGCAGAAGAAGACGAACTTTTTTCAACGTCTTGGAATTGCGTAGAAACACACCCACCCTCCTCATTTCTCTCTAGTATTCCTGAATGCATGAACTTGTTTCGAGATTCCTCTGTTTGGGCCCTGAAAAGTTTGGGACTACTTGAAGCAGAAGAACACGAACTTTTTTCAACGTCTCGGAATTGCTTGGAAACTCACCCACCCTCCTCATTTCTCGTGGCGATCCCAGAATGCATGAACATGTTTCGAGATTCCTCCGTTTGGGCCCAGAACCATTTTGGACAACTTGAGGCAGAGGAAGACGAACTTTTTTCAACGTCTCGGAATTGCGTGGAAACTCACCCACCCTCCTCATTTCTCTTGAGTATTCCAGAATGCATGAACTTGTTTCGAGATTCCTCCGTTTGGGCCCTTAGCCATATGGGACAACTTGAGGCAGAAGAAGACGAACTTTTTTCAACATCTCGGAATTGTGTGGAAACTCACCCACCCTCCTCATTTCTCGTGACGATCCCAGAATGCATGAACATGTTTCGAGATTCCTCCGTTTGGGTCCAGAACCATTTTGGACAACTTGAGGCAGAGGAAGACGAAACTTTTTTCAACGTCTCGGAATTGCGTGGAAACTCACCCACCCTCCTCATTTATCGTGAGGATTCCAGAATGCATTAAGTTGTTTCGAGATTCCTTCGTTTGGGCCCTGAACCATTTTGGACAACTTCAGGCAGTAGAAGACAAACTTTTTTCAACGTCTCGGAATTTGTGGAATCTCATCCACCCTCCTCATTTCTCTTGAGTATTCCAGAATGCATGAACTTGTTTCGAGATTCCTCCGTTTGGGCCCTGAACCATATGGGACAACTTGAGGCAGAAGAAGACGAACTTTTTTCAACGTCTCGGAATTGCTTGGAAACTCACCTACCCTCCTCATTTCTCGTGACGATCCCAGAATGCATGAACATGTTTCGAGATCCCTCCGTTTGGGCCCAGAACCATTTTGGACAACTTGAGGCAGAGGAAGACGAAATTTTTTCAACGTCTCGGAATTGCGTGGAAACTCACCCACCCTCCTCATTTATCGTGAGGATTCCAGAATGCATTAAGTTGTTTCGAGATTCCTCCGTTTGGGCCCTTAACCATATGGGACAACTTGAGGAAGAAGAAGACGAACTTTTTTCAACATCTCGGAATTGTGTCGAATTTCACCCACCCTCCTCATTTCTGGTGACGATCCCAGAATGCATGAACATGTTTCGAGATTCCTCCGTTTGGGCCCAGAACCATTTTGGACAACTTGAGGCAGAAGAAGACGAACTTTTTTCAACATCTTGGAATTGCGTAGAAACACACCCACCCTCCTCATTTCTCTTGAGTATTCCTGAATGCATGAACTTGTTTCGAGATTCCTCTGTTTGGGCCCTGAAAAATTTGGGACTACTTGAGGCAGAAGAACACGAACTTTTTTCAACGTCTCGGAATTGCTTGGAAACTCACCCACCCTCCTCATTTCTCGTGACGATCCCAGAATGCATGAACATGTTTCGAGATTCCTCCGTTTGGGCCCAGAACCATTTTGGACAACTTGAGGGAGAGGAAGACGAACTTTTTTCAACGTCTCGGAATCGCGTGGAAACTCACCCACCCTCCTCATTTCTGTTGAGTATTCCAGAATGCATGAACTTGTTTCGAGATTCCTCCGTTTGGGCCCTGAACCATATGGGACAACTTGAGGCAGAAGAAGACGAACTTTTTTCAACATCTCGGAATTGCGTGGAAACTCACCCACCCTCCTCATTTCTCGTGAGGAATCCAGAATGCATGAACTTGTTACGAGATTCCTCCGTTTGGGCCCTGAACCATTTGGGACAACTTAAGGCAGAGGAAGACGAACTTTTTTCAACGTCTCGGAATTGCGTGGAAACTCACCCACCCTCCTCATTTATCGTGAGGATTCCAGAATGCATTAAGTTGTTTCGAGATTCCTTCGTTTGGGCCCTGAACCATTTTGGACTACTTGAGGCCGAAGAAGACGAACTTTTTTCAACGTCTCGGAATTGCTTGGAAACTCACCCACCCTCCTCATTTCTCGTGACGATCCCAGAATGCATGAACATGTTTCGAGATTCCTCCGTTTGGGCCCAGAACCATTTTGGACAACTTGAGGCAGAGGAAGACGAATTTTTTTCAACGTCTCGGAATTGCGTGGAAACTCACCCACCCTCCTCATTTCTGTTGAGTATTCCAGAATGCATGAACTTGTTTCGAGATTCCTCCGTTTGGGCCCTGAACCATATGGGACAACTTGAGGCAGAAGAAGACGAACTTTTTTCAACATCTCGGAATTGCGTGGAAACTCACCCACCCTCCTCATTTCTCGTGAGGAATCCAGAATGCATGAACTTGTTACGAGATTCCTCCGTTTGGGCCCTGAACCATTTGGGACAACTTAAGGCAGAGGAAGACGAACTTTTTTCAACGTCTCGGAATTGCGTGGAAACTCACCCACCCTCCTCATTTATCGTGAGGATTCCAGAATGCATTAAGTTGTTTCGAGATTCCTTCGTTTGGGCCTTGAATCATTTTGGACTACTTGAGGCCGAAGAAGACGAACTTTTTTCAACGTCTCGGAATTGCTTGGAAACTCACCCACCCTCCTCATTTCTCGTGACGATCCCAGAATGCATGAACATGTTTAGAGATTCCTCCGTTTGGGCCCAGAACCATTTTGGACAACTTGAGGCAGAGGAAGACGAACTTTTTTCAACGTCTCGGAATTGCGTGGAAACTCACCCACCTTCCTCATTTATCGTGAGGATTCCAGAATGCATTAAGTTGTTTCGAGATTCCTTCGTTTGGGCCCTGAACCATTTTGGACTACATGAGGCCGAAGAAGACGAACTTTTTTCAACGTCTCGGAATTGCTTGGAAACTCACCCACCCTCCTCATTTCTCGTGACGATCCCAGAATGCATGAACATGTTTCGAGATTCCTCCGTTTGGGCCCAGAACCATTTTGGACAACTTGAGGCAGAGGAAGACGAACTTTTTTCAACGTCTCGGAATTGCGTGGAAACTCACCCACCCTCCTCATTTCTGTTGAGTATTCAAGAATGAATGAACTTGTTTCGAGATTCCTCCGTTTGGGCCCTGAACCATGTGGGACAACTTGAGGCAGAAGAAGACGAACTTTTTTCAACGTCTCGGAATTGCTTGGAAACTCACCTACCCTCCTCATTTCTCGTGACGATCCCAGAATGCATGAACATGTTTCGAGATTCCTCCGTTTGGGCCCAGAACCATTTTGGACAACTTGAGGCAGAGGAAGACGAACTTTTTTCAACGTCTCGGAATTGCGTGGAAACTCACCCACCCTCCTCATTTCTGTTGAGTATTCCAGAATGAATGAACTTGTTTCGAGATTCCTCCGTTTGGGCCCTGAACCATATGGGACAACTTGAGGCAGAAGAAGACGAACTTTTTTCAACATCTCGGAACTGCGTGGAAACTCACCCACCCTCCTCATTTCTCGTGAGGATTCCAGAATGCATTAAGTTGTTACGAGATTCCTCCGTTTGGGCCCTGAACCATTTCGGACAACTTCAGGTAGAGGAAGACTAACTTTTTTCAACGTCTCGGAATTGCGTGGAAACTCACCCACCCTCCTCATTTATCGTGAGGATTCCAGAATGCATTAAGTTGTTTCGAGATTCCTTCGTTTGGGCCCTGAACCATTTTGGACAACTTGAGGCAGTAGAAGACGAAGTTTTCTCAACGTCTCGGAATTGCGTGGAAACTCAACCACCCTCCTCATTTCTCTTGAGTATTCCAGAATGCATGAACTTGTTTCGAGATTCCTCCGTTTGGGCCCTGAACCATATGGGACAACTTGAGGCAGAAGAAGACGAACTTTTTTCAACGTCTCGGAATTGCGTGGAAACTCACCCACCCTCCTCATTTCTCGTGAGGATTCCAGAATGCATTAAGTTGTTTCGAGATTCCTTCGTTTGGGCCCTGAACCATTTTGGACTACTTGAGGCCGAAGAAGACGAACTTTTTTCAACGTCTCGGAATTGCTTGGAAACTCACCCACCCTCCTCATTTCTCGTGACGATCCCAGAATGCATGAACATGTTTCGAGATTCCTCCGTTTGGGCCCAGAACCATTTTGGACAACTTGAGGCAGAGGAAGACGAAATTTTTTCAACGTCTCGGAATTGCGTGGAAACTCACCCACCCTCCTCATTTCTCTTGAGTATTCCAGAATGCAGGAACTTGTTTCGAGATTCCTCCGTTTGGGCCCTGAACCATATGGGACAACTTGAGGCAGAAGAAGACGAACTTTTTTCAACATCTCGGAATTGCGTGGAAACTCACCCACCCTCCTCATTTCTCGTGAGGAATCCAGAATGCATGAAGTTGTTACGAGATTCCTCCGTTTGGGCCCTGAACCATTTGGGACAACTTAAGGCAGAGGAAGACGAACTTTTTTCAACGTCTCGGAATTGCGTGGAAACTCACCCACCCTCCTCATTTATCGTGAGGATTCCAGAATGCATTAAGTTGTTTCGAGATTCCTTCGTTTGGGCCCTGAACCATTTTGGACTACTTGAGGCCGAAGAAGACGAACTTTTTTCAACGTCTCGGAATTGCTTGGAAACTCACCCACCCTCCTCATTTCTCGTGACGATCCCAGAATGCATGAACATGTTTCGAGATTCCTCCGTTTGGGCCCAGAACCATTTTGGACAACTTGAGGCAGAGGAAGACGAACTTTTTTCAACGTCTCGGAATTGCGTGGAAACTCACCCACCCTCCTCATTTCTGTTGAGTATTCCAGAATGAATGAACTTGTTTCGAGATTCCTCCGTTTGGGCCCTGAACCATGTGGGACAACTTGAGGCAGTAGAAGACGAACTTTTTTCAACGTCTCGGAATTGCTTGGAAACTCACCTACCCTCCTCATTTCTCGTGACGATCCCAGAATGCATGAACATGTTTCGAGATTCCTCCGTTTGGGCCCAGAACCATTTTGGACAACTTGAGGCAGAGGAAGACGAACTTTTTTCAACGTCTCGGAATTGCGTGGAAACTCACCCACCCTCCTCATTTCTCTTGAGTATTCCAGAATGCATGAACTTGTTTCGAGATTCCTCCGTTTGGGCCCTGAACCATATGGGACAACTTGAGGCAGAAGAAGACGAACTTTTTTCAACATCTCGGAATTGCGTGGAAACTCACCCACCCTCCTCATTTCTCGTGAGGAATCCAGAATGCATGAACTTGTTACGAGATTCCTCCGTTTGGGCCCTGAACCATTTGGGACAACTTAAGGCAGAGGAAGACGAACTTTTTTCAACGTCTCGGAATTGCGTGGAAACTCACCCACCCTCCTCATTTATCGTGAGGATTCCAGAATGCATTAAGTTGTTTCGAGATTCCTTCGTTTGGGCCCTGAACCATTTTGGACTACTTGAGGCCGAAGAAGACGAACTTTTTTCAACGTCTCGGAATTGCTTGGAAACTCACCCACCCTCCTCATTTCTCGTGACGATCCCAGAATGCATGAACATGTTTCGAGATTCCTCCGTTTGGGCCCAGAACCATTTTGGACAACTTGAGGCAGAGGAAGACGAACTTTTTTCAACGTCTCGGAATTGCGTGGAATCTCACCCACCCTCCTCATTTCTGTTGAGTATTCCAGAATGAATGAACTTGTTTCGAGATTCCTCCGTTTGGGCCCTGAACCATGTGGGACAACTTGAGGCAGAAGAAGTCGAACTTTTTTCAACGTCTCGGAATTGCTTGGAAACTCACCTACCCTCCTCATTTCTCGTGACGATCCCAGAATGCATGAACATGTTTCGAGATTCCTCCGTTTGGGCCCAGAACCATTTTGGACAACTTGAGGCACAGGAAGACGAACTTTTTTCAACGTCTCGGAATTGCGTGGAAACTCACCCACCCTCCTCATTTCTGTTGAGTATTCCAGAATGCATGAACTTGTTTCGAGATTCCTCCGTTTGGGCCCTGAACCATATGGGACAACTAGAGGCAGAAGAAGACGAACTTTTTTCAACATCTCGGAACTGCGTGGAAACTCACCCACCCTCCTCATTTCTCGTGAGGAATCCAGAATGCATGAACTTGTTACGAGATTCCTCCGTTTGGGCCCTGAATCATTTCGGACAACTTCAGGTAGAGGAAGACTAACTTTTTTCAACGTCTCGGAATTGCGTGGAAACTCACCCACCCTCCTCATTTATCGTGAGGATTCCAGAATGCATTAAGTTGTTTCGAGATTCCTTCGTTTGGGCCCTGAACCATTTTGGACAACTTGAGGCAGTTGAAGACGAAGTTTTCTCAACGTCTCGGAATTGCGTGGAAACTCAACCACCCTCCTCATTTCTCTTGAGTATTCCAGAATGCATGAACTTGTTTCGAGATTCCTCCGTTTGGGCCCTGAACCATATGGGACAACTTGAGGCAGAAGAAGACGAACTTTTTTCAACGTCTCGGAATTGCGTGGAAACTCACCCACCCTCCTCATTTCTCGTGAGGATTCCAGAATGCATTAAGTTGTTTCGAGATTCCTTCGTTTGGGCCCTGAACCATTTTGGACTACTTGAGGCCGAAGAAGACGAACTTTTTTCAACGTCTCGGAATTGCTTGGAAACTCACCCACCCTCCTCATTTCTCGTGACGATCCCAGAATGCATGAACATGTTTCGAGATTCCTCCGTTTGGGCCCAGAACCATTTTGGACAACTTGAGGCAGAGGAAGACGAACTTTTTTCAACGTCTCGGAATTGCGTGGAAACTCACCCACCCTCCTCATTTCTCTTGAGTATTCCAGAATGCAGGAACTTGTTTCGAGATTCCTCCGTTTGGGCCCTGAACCATATGGGACAACTTGAGGCAGAAGAAGACGAACTTTTTTCAACATCTCGGAATTGCGTGGAAACTCACCCACCCTCCTCATTTCTCGTGAGGAATCCAGAATGCATGAACTTGTTACGAGATTCCTCCGTTTGGGCCCTGAACCATTTGGGACAACTTAAGGCAGAGGAAGACGAACTTTTTTCAACGTCTCGGAATTGCGTGGAAACTCACCCACCCTCCTCATTTATCGTGAGGATTCCAGAATGCATTAAGTTGTTTCGAGATTCCTTCGTTTGGGCCCTGAACCATTTTGGACTACTTGAGGCCGAAGAAGACGAACTTTTTTCAACGTCTCGGAATTGCTTGGAAACTCACCCACCCTCCTCATTTCTCGTGACGATCCCAGAATGCATGAACATGTTTCGAGATTCCTCCGTTTGGGCCCAGAACCATTTTGGACAACTTGAGGCAGAGGAAGACGAACTTTTTTCAACGTCTCGGAATTGCGTGGAAACTCACCCACCCTCCTCATTTCTGTTGAGTATTCCAGAATGAATGAACTTGTTTCGAGATTCCTCCGTTTGGGCCCTGAACCATGTGGGACAACTTGAGGCAGAAGAAGACGAACTTTTTTCAACGTCTCGGAATTGCTTGGAAACTCACCTACCCTCCTCATTTCTCGTGACGATCCCAGAATGCATGAACATGTTTCGAGATTCCTCCGTTTGGGCCCAGAACCATTTTGGACAACTTGAGGCAGAGGAAGACGAACTTTTTTCAACGTCTCGGAATTGCGTGGAAACTCACCCACCCTCCTCATTTCTCTTGAGTATTCCAGAATGCATGAACTTGTTTCGAGATTCCTCCGTTTGGGCCCTGAACCATATGGGACAACTTGAGGCAGAAGAAGACGAACTTTTTTCAACATCTCGGAATTGCGTGGAAACTCACCCACCCTCCTCATTTCTCGTGAGGAATCCAGAATGCATGAACTTGTTTCGAGATTCCTCCGTTTGGGCCCTGAACCATTTGGGACAACTTAAGGCAGTAGAAGACGAACTTTTCTCAACGTCTCGGAATTGCGTGGAAACTCAGCCACCCTCCTCATTTCTCTTGAGTATTCCTGAATGCATGAACTTGTTTCGAGATTCCTCCGTTTGGGCCCTGAACCATATGGGACAACTTGAGGCAGAAGAAGACGAACTCTTTTCAACGTCTTGGAATTGCGTGGAAACTCACCCACCCTCCTCATTTATCGTGAGGATTCCAGATTGCGTTAAGTTGTTTCGAGATTCCTTCGTTTAGGCCCTGAACCATTTGGGACAACTTGAGGCAGTAGAAGACGAACTTTTCTCAACGTCTCGGAATTGCGTGGAAACTCATCCACCCTCCTCATTTCTCTTGAGTATTCCAGAATGCATGAACTTGTTTCGAGATTCCTCCGTTTGGGCCCTGAACCATATGGGACAACTTGAGGCAGAAGAAGATGAACTTTTTTCAATGTCTCGGAATTGCGTGGAAACTCACCCACCCTCCTCATTTCTCGTGAGGATTCCAGAATGCATGAAGTTGTTTCGAGATTCCTTCGTTTGGGCCCTGAACCATTTGGGACAACTTAAGGCAGAGGAAGACGAACTTTTTTCAACGTCTCGGAATTGCGTGGACACTCACCCACCCTCCTCATTTATCGTGAGGATTCCAGAATGCATTAAGTTGATTCGAGATTCCTTCGTTTGGGCCCTGAACCATTTTGGACAACTTGAGGCAGTAGAAGACGAACTTTTCTCAACGTCTCGGAATTGCGTGGAAACTCAGCCACCCTCCTCATTTCTCTTGAGTATTCCTGAATGCATGAACTTGTTTCGAGATTCCTCCGTTTGGGCCCTGAACCATATGGGACAACTTGAGGCAGAAGAAGACGAACTTTTTTCAAAATCCGGAACTGCGTGGAAACTCACCCACCCTCCTCATTTCTCGTGAGGAATCCAGAATGCATGAACTTGTTACGAGATTCCTCCGTTTGGGCCCTGAACCATTTCGGACAACTTCAGGTAGAGGAAGACTAACTTTTTTCAACGTCTCGGAATTGCGTGGAAACTCACCCACCCTCCTCATTTATCGTGAGGATTCCAGAATGCCTTAAGTTGTTTCGAGATTCCTTCGTTTGGGCCCTGAACCATTTTGGACAACTTGAGGCAGTAGAAGACGAACTTTTCTCAACATCTCGGAATTGCTTGGAAACTCACCCACCCTCCTCATTTCTATTGAGTATTCCAGAATGAATGAACTTGTTTCGAGATTCCTCCGTTTGGGCCCTGAACCATATGGGACAACTTGAGGCAGAAGAAGACGAACTTTTTTCAACATCTCGGAACTGCGAGGAAACTCACCCACCCTCCTCATTTCTCGTGAGGAATCCAGAATGCTTGAACTTGTTACAAGATTCCTCCGTTTGGGCCCTGAACCATTTCGGACAACTTCAGGTAGAGGAAGACTAACTTTTTTCAACGTCTCGGAATTGCGTGGAAACTCACCCACCCTCCTCATTTATCGTGAGGATTCCAGAATGCCTTAAGTTGTTTCGAGATTCCTTCGTTTGGGCCCTGAACCATTTTGGACAACTTGAGGCAGTAGAAGACGAACTTTTCTCAACGTCTCGGAATTGCGTGGAAACTCATCCACCCTCCTTATTTCTCTTGAGTATTCCAGAATGCATGAACTTGTTTCGAGATTCCTCCGTTTGGGCCCTGAACCATATGGGACAACTTGAGGCAGGAGAAGACGAACTTTTTTCAACGTCTCGGAATTGCGTGGAAACTCACCCACCCCCCTCATTTCTCGTGCGGATTCCAGAATGCATTAAGTTGTTTCGAGATTCCTCCGTTTGGGCCCTGAACCATATGGGACAACTTGAGGCAGAAGAAGACGAACTTTTTTCAACGTCTCGGAATTGCTTGGAAACTCACCCACCCTCCTGATTTATCGTGAGGATTCCAAAATGTGTTAAGTGTTTTCGAGATTCCTTCGTTTGGGCCCTGAACCATTTTGCACAACTTGAGGCAGTAGAAGACGAACTTTTCTCAACGTCTTGGAATTGCGTGGAAACTCATCCACCCTCCTCATTTCTCTTGAGTATTCCAGAATGCATGAACTTGTTTCGAGATTCCTCCGTTTGGGCCTTGAACCATATGGGACAACTTGAGGCAGAAGAAGACGAACTTTTTTCAACGTCTCGGAATTGCGTGGAAACTCACCCACCCTCCTCATTTATCGTGAGGATTCCAGAATGCATTAAGTTGTTTCGAGATTCCTTCGTTTGGGCCCTGAACCATTTTGGAAAACTTGAGGCAGTAGAAGACGAACTTTTCTCAACGTCTCGGAATTGCGTGGAAACTCAGCCACCCTCCTCATTTCTCTTGAGTATTCCAGAATGCATGAACTTGTTTCGAGATTCCTCCCTTTGGGCCCTGAACAATATGGGACAACTTGAGGCAGAAGAAGACGAACTTTTTTCAACGTCTCGGAATTGCGTGAATACTCACGCACCCTCCTCATTTCTCGTGAGGATTCCAGAATGCATTAAGTTGTTTCGAGATTCCTTCGTTTGGGTCCTGAACCATTTTGGACTACTTGAGGCCGAAGAAGACGAACTTTTTTTAAACGTCTCGGAATTGCTTGGAAACTCACCCACCCTCCTCATTTCTATTGAGTATTCCAGAATGAATGAACTTGTTTCGAGATTCCTCCGTCTGGGCCCTGAACCATGTGGGACAACTTGAGGCAGAAGAAGACGAACTTTTTTCAACGTCTCGGAATTGCTTGGAAACTCACCTACCCTCCTCATTTCTCGTGACGATCCCAGAATGCATGAACATGTTTCGAGATTCCTCCGTTTGGGCCCAGAACCATTTTGGACAACTTGAGGCAGAGGAAGACGAAATTTTTTCAACGTCTCGGAATTGCGTGGAAACTCACCCACCCTCCTCATTTTCTCTTGAGTATTCCAGAATGCATGAACTTGTTTCGAGATTCCTCCGTTTGGGCCCTGAACCATATGGGACAACTTGAGGCAGAAGAAGACGAACTTTTTTCAACATCTCGGAATTGCGTGGAAACTCACCCACCCTCCTCATTTCTCGTGAGGAATCCAGAATGCATGAACTTGTTACGAGATTCCTCCGTTTGGGCCCTGAACCATTTGGGACAACTTAAGGCAGAGGAAGACGAAATTTTTTCAACGTCTCGGAATTGCGTGGAAACTGACCCACCCTCCTCATTTCTCTTGAGTATTCCAGAATGCATGAACTTGTTTCGAGATTCCTCCGTTTGGGCCCTGAACCATATGGGACAACTTGAGGCAGAAGAAGACGAACTTTTTTCAACATCTCGGAATTGCTTGGAAAGTCACCTACCCTCCTCATTTCTCATGACGATCCCAGAATGCATGAACATGTTTCGAGATTCCTCCGTTTGGGCCCAGAACCATTTTGGACAACTTGAGGCAGAGGAAGACGAAATTTTTTCAACGTCTCGGAATTGCGTGGAAACTCACCCACCCTCCTCATTTCTCTTGAGTAATCCAGAATGCATGAACTTGTTTCGAGATTCCTCCGTTTGGGCCCTGAACCATATGGGACAACTTGAGGCAGAAGAAGACGAACTTTTTTCAACATCTCGGAACTGCGTGGAAACTCACCCACCCTCCTCATTTCTCGTGAGGAATCCAGAATGCATGAACTTGTTACGAGATTCCTCCGTTTGGGCCCTGAACCATTTTGGACAACTTGAGGCAGTAGAAGACGAACTTTTCTCAACGTCTCGGAATTGCGTGGAAACTCATCCACCCTCCTCAATTCTCTTGAGTATTCTAGAATGCATGAACTTGTTTCGAGATTCCTCCGTTTGGGCCCTGAACCATATGGGACAACTTGAGGCAGAAGAAGACGACCTTTTTTCAACGTCTCGGAATTGCGTGGAAACTCACCCACCCTCCTCATTTCTCGTGAGGATTCCAGAATGCATTAAGTTGTTTCGAGATTCCTCCGTTTGGGCCCTGAACCATGTTGGACAACTTGAGGCAGAAGAAGACGAACTTTTTTGAACATCTCGGAATTGCGTGGAAACTCACCCACCCTCCTCATTTCTTGTGAGGAATCTAGAATGCATTAACTTGTTACGAGATTCCTCCGTTTGGGCCCTGAACCATTTGCGACAACTTAAGGCATAGGAAGACGAACTTTTTTCAACGTCTCGGAATTGCGTGGAAACTCACCCACCCTCCTCATTTATCGTGAGGATTCCAGAATGCATTAAGTTGTTTCGAGATTCCTCCGTTTGGGCCCTGAACCATTTGCGACAACTTAAGGCAGAGGAAGACGAACTTTTTTCAACGTCTCGGAATTGCTTGGAAACTCACCCACCCTCCTCATTTCTCGTGACGATCCCAGAAAGCATGAACATGTTTCGAGATGCCTCCGTTTGGGCCAAGAACCATTTTGGACAACTTGAGGCAGAGGAAGACGAACTTTTTTCAACGTCTCGGAATTGCGTGGAAACTCACCCACCCTCCTCATTTCTCTTGAGTATTCTAGAATGAATGAATTTGTTTCGAGATTCCTCCGTTTGGGCCCTGAACCATGTGGGACAACTTGAGGCAGAAGAAGACGAACTTTTTTCAACGTCTCGGAATTGCTTGGAAACTCACCTACCCTCCTCATTTCTCGTGACGATCCCAGAATGCATGAACATGTTTCGAGATTCCTCCGTTTGGGCCCAGAACCATTTTTGACAACTTGAGGCAGAGGAAATCGAAATTTTTTCAACGTCTCGGAATTGCGTGGAAACTCACCCACCCTCCTCATTTCTCTTGAGTATTCCAGAATGCATGAACTTGTTTCGAGATTCCTCCGTTTGGGCCCTGAACCATATGGGACAACTTGAGGCAGAAGAAGACGAACTTTTTTCAACATCTCGGAATTGCTTGGAAACTCACCTACCCTCCTCATTTCTCGTGACGATCCCAGAATGCATGAACATGTTTCGAGATTCCTCCGTTTGGGCCCAGAACCATTTTGGACAACTTGGGGCAGAGGAAGACGAAATTTTTTCAACGTCTCGGAATTGCGTGGAAACTCACCCACCCTCCTCATTTATCTTGAGTAATCCAGAATGCATGAACTTGTTTCGAGATTCCTCCGTTTGGGCCCTGAACCATATGGGACAACTTGAGGCAGAAGAAGACGAACTTTTTTCAACATCTCGGAACTGCGTGGAAACTCACCCACCCTCCTCATTTCTCGTGAGGAATCCAGAATGCATGAACTTGTTACGAGATTCCTCCGTTTGGGCCCTGAACCATTTTGGACAACTTGAGGCAGTAGAAGACGAACTTTTCTCAACGTCTCGGAATTGCGTGGAAACTCATCCACCCTCCTCAATTCTCTTGAGTATTCCAGAATGCATGAACTTGTTTCGAGATTCCTCCGTTTGGGCCCTGAACCATATGGGACAACTTGAGGCAGAAGAAGACGACCTTTTTTCAACGTCTCGGAATTGCGTGGAAACTCACCCACCCTCCTCATTTCTCGTGAGGATTCCAGAATGCATTAAGTTGTTTCGAGATTCCTCCGTTTGGGCCCTGAACCATATGGGACAACTTGAGGCAGAAGAAGACGAACTTTTTTCAACGTCTCGGAATTGCGTGGAAACTCACCCACCCTCCTCATTTCTCGTGAGGATTCCAGAATGCATTAAGTTGTTTCGAGATTACTCCGTTTGGGCACTGAACCATATGGGACAACTTGTGGCAGAAGAAGACGAACTTTTTTGAACATCTCGGAATTGCGTGGAAACTCACCCACCCTCCTCATTTCTTGTGAGGAATCTAGAATGCATTAACTTGTTACGAGATTCCTCCGTTTGGGCCCTGAACCATTTGCGACAACTTAAGGCAGAGGAAGACGAACTTTTTTCAACGTCTCGGAATTGCGTGGAAACTCACCCACCCTCCTCATTTATCGTGAGGATTCCAGAATGCATTAAGTTGTTTCGAGATTCCTTCGTTTCGGCCCTAAACCATTTTGGAGCACATGAGGCCGAAGAAGACGAACTTTTTTCAACGTCTCGGAATTGCTTGGAAACTCACCCACCCTCCTCATTTCTCGTGACGATCCCAGAATGCATGAACATGTTTCGAGATGCCTCCGTTTGGGCCAAGAACCATTTTGGACAACTTGAGGCAGAGGAAGACGAACTTTTTTCACGTCTCGGAATTGCGTGGAAACTCACCCACCCTCCTCATTTCTCTTGAGTATTCTAGAATGAATGAATTTGTTTCGAGATTCCTCCGTTTGGGCCCTGAACCATGTGGGACAACTTGAGGCAGAAGAAGACGAACTTTTTTCAACGTCTCGGAATTGCTTGGAAACTCACCTACCCTCCTCATTTCTCGTGACGATCCCAGAATGCATGAACATGTTTCGAGATTCCTCCGTTTGGGCCCAGAACCATTTTTGACAACTTGAGGCAGAGGAAATCGAAATTTTTTCAACGTCTCGGAATTGCGTGGAAACTCACCCACCCTCCTCATTTCTCTTGAGTATTCCAGAATGCATGAACTTGTTTCGAGATTCCTCCGTTTGGGCCCTGAACCATATGGGACAACTTGAGGCAGAAGAAGACGAACTTTTTTCAACATCTCGGAATTGCTTGGAAACTCACCTACCCTCCTCATTTCTCGTGACGATCCCAGAATGCATGAACATGTTTCGAGATTCCTCCGTTTGGGCCCAGAACCATTTTGGACAACTTGAGGCAGAGGAAGACGAAATTTTTTCAACGTCTCGGAATTGCGTGGAAACTCACCCACCCTCCTCATTTCTCTTGAGTAATCCAGAATGCATGAACTAGTTTCGAGATTCCTCCGTTTGGGCCCTGAACCATATGGGACAACTTGAGGCAGAAGAAGACGAACTTTTTTCAACATCTCGGAACTGCGTGGAAACTCACCCACCCTCCTCATTTCTCGTGAGGATTCCAGAATGCATTAAGTTGTTTCGAGATTACTCCGTTTGGGCACTGAACCATATGGGACAACTTGTGGCAGAAGAAGACGAACTTTTTTGAACATCTCGGAATTGCGTGGAAACTCACCCACCCTCCTCATTTCTTGTGAGGAATCTAGAATGCATTAACTTGTTACGAGATTCCTCCGTTTGGGCCCTGAACCATTTGCGACAACTTAAGGCAGAGGAAGACGAACTTTTTTCAACGTCTCGGAATTGCGTGGAAACTCACCCACCCTCCTCATTTATCGTGAGGATTCCAGAATGCATTAAGTTGTTTCGAGATTCCTTCGTTTCGGCCCTAAACCATTTTGGAGCACATGAGGCCGAAGAAGACGAACTTTTTTCAACGTCTCGGAATTGCTTGGAAACTCACCCACCCTCCTCATTTCTCGTGACGATCCCAGAATGCATGAACATGTTTCGAGATGCCTCCGTTTGGGCCAAGAACCATTTTGGACAACTTGAGGCAGAGGAAGACGAACTTTTTTCACGTCTCGGAATTGCGTGGAAACTCACCCACCCTCCTCATTTCTCTTGAGTATTCTAGAATGAATGAATTTGTTTCGAGATTCCTCCGTTTGGGCCCTGAACCATGTGGGACAACTTGAGGCAGAAGAAGACGAACTTTTTTCAACGTCTCGGAATTGCTTGGAAACTCACCTACCCTCCTCATTTCTCGTGACGATCCCAGAATGCATGAACATGTTTCGAGATTCCTCCGTTTGGGCCCAGAACCATTTTTGACAACTTGAGGCAGAGGAAATCGAAATTTTTTCAACGTCTCGGAATTGCGTGGAAACTCACCCACCCTCCTCATTTCTCTTGAGTATTCCAGAATGCATGAACTTGTTTCGAGATTCCTCCGTTTGGGCCCTGAACCATATGGGACAACTTGAGGCAGAAGAAGACGAACTTTTTTCAACATCTCGGAATTGCTTGGAAACTCACCTACCCTCCTCATTTCTCGTGACGATCCCAGAATGCATGAACATGTTTCGAGATTCCTCCGTTTGGGCCCAGAACCATTTTGGACAACTTGAGGCAGAGGAAGACGAAATTTTTTCAACGTCTCGGAATTGCGTGGAAACTCACCCACCCTCCTCATTTCTCTTGAGTAATCCAGAATGCATGAACTAGTTTCGAGATTCCTCCGTTTGGGCCCTGAACCATATGGGACAACTTGAGGCAGAAGAAGACGAACTTTTTTCAACATCTCGGAACTGCGTGGAAACTCACCCACCCTCCTCATTTCTCGTGAGGAATCCAGAATGCATGAACTTGTTACGAGATTCCTCAGTTTGGGCCCTGAACCATTTTGGACAACTTGAGGCAGTAGAAGACGAACTTTTCTCAACGTCTCGGAATTGCGTGGAAACTCATCCACCCTCCTCAATTCTCTTGAGTATTCCAGAATGCATGAACTTGTTTCGAGATTCCTCCGTTTGGGCCCTGAACCATATGGGACAACTTGAGGCAGAAGAAGACGACCTTTTTTCAACGTCTCGGAATTGCGTGGAAACTCACCCACCCTCCTCATTTCTCGTGAGGATTCCAGAATGCATTAAGTTGTTTCGAGATTCCTCCGTTTGGGCCCTGAACCATATGGGACAACTTGAGGCAGAAGAAGACGAACTTTTTTCAACGTCTCGGAATTGCGTGGAAACTCACCCACCCTCCTCATTTATCGTGAGGATTCCAGAATGCATTAAGTTGTTTCGAGATTCCTCCGTTTGGGCCCTGAACCATATGGGACAACTTGAGGCAGAAGAAGACGAACTTTTTTGAACATCTCGGAATTGCGTGGAAACTCACCCACCCTCCTCATTTCTTGTGAGGAATCTAGAATGCATTAACTTGTTACGAGATTCCTCCGTTTGGGCCCTGAACCATTTGGGACAACTTAAGGCAGAGGAAGACGAACTTTTTTCAACGTCTCGGAATTGCGTGGAAACTCACCCACCCTCCTCATTTATCGTGAGGATTCCAGAATGCATTAAGTTGTTTCGAGATTCCTTCGTTTCGGCCCTAAACCATTTTGGAGCACATGAGGCCGAAGAAGACGAACTTTTTTCAACGTCTCGGAATTGCTTGGAAACTCACCCACCCTCCTCATTTCTCGTGACGATCCCAGAATGCATGAACATGTTTCGAGATGCCTCCGTTTGGGCCAAGAACCATTTTGGACAACTTGAGGCAGAGGAAGACGAACTTTTTTCAACGTCTCGGAATTGCGTGGAAACTCACCCACCCTCCTCATTTCTCTTGAGTATTCCAGAATGAATGAACTTGTTTCGAGATTCCTCTGTTTGGGCCCTGAACCATGTGGGACAACTTGAGGCAGAAGAAGACGAACTTTTTTCAACGTCTCGGAATTGCTTGGAAACTCACCTACCCTCCTCATTTCTCGTGACGATCCCAGAATGCATGAACATGTTTCGAGATTCCTCCGTTTGGGCCCAGAACCATTTTGGACAACTTGAGGCAGAGGAAGACGAAATTTTTTCAACGTCTCGGAATTGCGTGGAAACTCACCCACCCTCCTCATTTCTCTTGAGTAATCCAGAATGCATGAACTAGTTTCGAGATTCCTCCGTTTGGACCCTGAACCATATGGGACAACTTGAGGCAGAAGAAGACGAACTTTTTTCAACATCTCGGAACTGCGTGGAAACTCACCCACGCTCCTCATTTCTCGTGAGGAATCCAGAATGCATGAACTTGTTACGAGATTCCTCAGTTTGGGCCCTGAACCATTTTGGACAACTTGAGGCAGTAGAAGACGAACTTTTCTCAACGTCTCGGAATTGCGTGGAAACTCATCCACCCTCCTCAATTCTCTTGAGTATTCCAGAATGCATGAACTTGTTTCGAGATTCCTCCGTTTGGGCCCTGAACCATATGGGACAACTTGAGGCAGAAGAAGACGACCTTTTTTCAACGTCTCGGAATTGCGTGGAAACTCACCCACCCTCCTCATTTCTCGTGAGGATTCCAGAATGCATTAAGTTGTTTCGAGATTCCTCCGTTTGGGCCCTGAACCATATGGGACAACTTGAGGCAGAAGAAGACGAACTTTTTTCAACGTCTCGGAATTGCGTGGAAACTCACCCACCCTCCTCATTTATCGTGAGGATTCCAGAATGCATTAAGTTGTTTCGAGATTCCTCCGTTTGGGCCCTGAACCATATGGGACAACTTGAGGCAGAAGAAGACGAACTTTTTTGAACATCTCGGAATTGCGTGGAAACTCACCCACCCTCCTCATTTCTTGTGAGGAATCTAGAATGCATTAACTTGTTACGAGATTCCTCCGTTTGGGCCCTGAACCATTTGGGACAACTTAAGGCAGAGGAAGACGAACTTTTTTCAACGTCTCGGAATTGCGTGGAAACTCACCCACCCTCCTCATTTATCGTGAGGATTCCAGAATGCATTAAGTTGTTTCGAGATTCCTTCGTTTCGGCCCTAAACCATTTTGGAGCACATGAGGCCGAAGAAGAAGAACTTTTTTCAACGTCTCGGAATTGCTTGGAAACTCACCCACCCTCCTCATTTCTCGTGACGATCCCAGAATGCATGAACATGTTTCGAGATGCCTCCGTTTGGGCCAAGAACCATTTTGGACAACTTGAGGCAGAGGAAGACGAACTTTTTTCAACGTCTCGGAATTGCGTGGAAACTCACCCACCCTCCTCATTTCTCTTGAGTATTCCAGAATGAATGAACTTGTTTCAAGATTCCTCTGTTTGGGCCCTGAACCATGTGGGACAACTTGAGGCAGAAGAAGACGAACTTTTTTCAACGTCTCGGAATTGCTTGGAAACTCACCTACCCTCCTCATTTCTCGTGACGATCCCAGAATGCATGAACATGTTTCGAGATTCCTCCGTTTGGGCCCAGAACCATTTTGGACAACTTGAGGCAGAGGAAGACGAAATTTTTTCAACGTCTCGGAATTGCGTGGAAACTCACCCACCCTCCTCATTTCTCTTGAGTATTCCAGAATGCATGAACTTGTTTCGAGATTCCTCCGTTTGGGCCCTGAACCATATGGGACAACTTGAGGCAGAAGAAGACGAACTTTTTTCAACATCTCGGAAATGCGTGGAAACTCACCCACCCTCCTCATTTCTCTTGAGTATTCCAGAATGCATGAACTTGTTTCGAGATTCCTCCGTTTGGGCCCTGAACCATATGGGACAACTTGAGGCAGAGGAAGACGAACTTTTTTCAACGTCTCGGAATTGCGTGGAAACTCACCCACCCTCCTCATTTCTCTTGAGTATTCCAGAATGAATGAACTTGTTTCGAGATTCCTCCTTTTGGGCCCTGAACCATGTGGTACAACTTGAGGCAGAAGAAGACGAACTTTTTTCAACGTCTCGGAATTGCTTGGAAACTCACCTACCCTCCTCATTTCTCATGACGATCCCAGAATGCATGAACAAGTTTCCTCCGTCTGGGCCCAGAACCATTTTTGACAACTTGAGGCAGAGGAAATCGAAATTTTTTCAACGTCTCGGAATTGCGTGGAAACTCACCCACCCTCCTCATTTCTCTTGAGTATTCCAGAATGCATGAACTTGTTTCGAGATTCCTCCGTTTGGGCCCTGAACCATATGGGACAACTTGAGGCAGAAGAAGACGAACTTTTTTCAACATCTCGGAATTGCTTGGAAACTCACCTACCCTCCTCATTTCTCGTGACGATCCTAGAACGCATGAACATGTTTCAAGATTCCTCCGTTTGGGCCCAGAACCATTTTGGACAACTTGAGGCAGAGGAAGACGAAATTTTTTCAACGTCTCGGAATTGCGTGGAAACTCACCCACCCTCCTCATTTCTCTTGAGTAATCCAGAATGCATGAACTTGTTTCGAGATTCCTCCGTTTGGGCCCTGAACCATATGGGACAACTTGAGGCAGAAGAAGACGAACTTTTTTCAACATCTCGGAACTGCGTGGAAACTCACCCACCCTCCTCATTTCTCGTGAGGAATCCAGAATGCATGAACTTGTTACGAGATTCCTCCGTTTGGGCCCTGAACCATATGGGACAACTTGAGGCAGAAGAAGACGAACTTTTTTGAACATCTCGGAATTGCGTGGAAACTCACCCACCCTCCTCATTTCTTGTGAGGAATCTAGAATGCATTAACTTGTTACGAGATTCCTCCGTTTGGGCCCTGAACCATTTGGGACAACTTAAGGCAGAGGAAGACGAACTTTTTTCAACGTCTCGGAATTGCGTGGAAACTCACCCACCCTCCTCATTTATCGTGAGGATTCCAGAATGCATTAAGTTGTTTCGAGATTCCTTCGTTTCGGCCCTAAACCATTTTGGAGCACATAAGGCCGAAGAAGACGAACTTTTTTCAACGTCTCGGAATTGCTTGGAAACTCACCCACCCTCCTCATTTCTCGTGACGATCCCAGAATGCATGAACATGTTTCGAGATGCCTCCGTTTGGGCCAAGAACCATTTTGGACAACTTGAGGCAGAGGAAGACGAACATTTTTCAACGTCTCGGAATTGCGTGGAAACTCACCCACCCTCCTCATTTCTCTTGAGTATTCCAGAATGAATGAACTTGTTTCGAGATTCCTCCGTTTGGGCCCTGAACCATGTGCGACAACTTGAGGCAGAAGAAGACGAACTTTTTTCAACGTCTCGGAATTGCTTGGAAACTCACCTACCCTCCTCATTTCTCGTGACGATACCAGAATGCATGAACATGTTTCGAGATTCCTCCGTTTGGGCCCAGAACCATTTTGGACAACTTGAGGCAGAGGAAGACGAAATTTTTTCAACGTCTCGGAATTGCGTGGAAACTCACCCACCCTCCTCATTTCTCTTGAGTATTCCAGAATGCATGAACTTGTTTCGAGATTCCTCCGTTTGGGCCCTGAACCATATGGGACAACTTGAGGCAGAAGAAGACGAACTTTTTTCAACATCTCGGAATTGCGTGGAAACTCACCCACCCTCCTCATTTCTCTTGAGTATTCCAGAATGCATGAACTTGTTTCGAGATTCCTCCGTTTGGGCCCTGAACCATATGGGACAACTTGAGGCAGAGGAAGACGAACTTTTTTCAACGTCTCGGAATTGCGTGGAAACTCACCCACCCTCCTCATGTCTCTTGAGTATTCCAGAAAGAATGAACTTGTTTCGAGATTCCTCCGTTTGGGCCCTGAACCATGTGGTACAACTTGAGGCAGAAGAAGATGAACTTTTTTCAACGTCTCGGAATTGCTTGGAAACTCACCTACCCTCCTCATTTCTCGTGACGATCCCAGAATGCATGAACATGTTTCCTCCGTTTGGGCCCAGAACCATTTTGGACAACTTGAGGCAGACGAAGACGAAATTTTTTCAACGTCTCGGAATTGCGTGGAAACTCACCCACCTTCCTCATTTCTCTTGAGTATTCCAGAATGAATGAACTTGTTTCGAGATTCCTCTGTTTGGGCCCTGAACCATGTGGGCCAACTTGAGGCAGTAGAAGACGAACTTTTTTCAACGTCTTGGAATTGCGTAGAAACTCACCCACCCTCCTCATTTCTCTTGAGTATTCCAGAATGCATGAACTTGTTTCGAGATTCCTCTATTTGGGCCCTGAACCATTTGGGACTACTTGAGGCAGAAGAAGTCGAACTTTTTTCAACGTCTCGGAACTGCGTGGAAACTCACCCACCCTCCTCATTTATCGTGAGGATTCCAGAATGCATTAAGTTGTTTCGAGATTCCTTCGTTTGGGCCCAGAACCATTTTGGACAACTTGAGGCAGAGGAAGACGAACTTTTTTCAACGTCTCGGAATTGCGTGGAAACTCACCCACCCTCCTCATTTCTCTTGAGTATTCCAGAATGCATGAACTTGTTTCGAGATTCCTCCGTTTGGGCCCTGAACCATATGGGACAACTTGAGGCAGAAGAAGACGAACTTTTTTCAACATCTCGGAATTGCGTGGAAACTCACCCACCCTCCTCATTTCTCTTGAGTATTCCAGAATGCATGAACTTGTTTCGAGATTCCTCCGTTTGGGCCCTGAACCATATGGGACAACTTGAGGCAGAGGAAGACGAACTTTTTTCAACGTCTCGGAATTGCGTGGAAACTCACCCACCCTCCTCATTTCTCTTGAGTATTCCAGAATGAATGAACTTGTTTCGAGATTCCTCCGTTTGGGCCCTGAACCATGTGGTACAACTTGAGGCAGAAGAAGACGAACTTTTTTCAACGTCTCGGAATTGCTTGGAAACTCACCTACCCTCCTCATTTCTCGTGACGATCCCAGAATGCATGAACATGTTTCCTCCGTTAGGGCCCAGAACCATTTTTGACAACTTGAGGCAGAGGAAATCGAAATTTTTTCAACGTCTCGGAATTGCGTGGAAACTCACCCACCCTCCTCATTTCTCTTGAGTATTCCAGAATGCATGAACTTGTTTCGAGATTCCTCCGTTTGGGCCCTGAACCATATGGGACAACTTGAGGCAGAAGAAGACGAACTTTTTTCAACATCTCGGAATTGCTTGGAAACTCACCTACCCTCCTCATTTCTCGTGACGATCCTAGAATGCATGAACATGTTTCAAGATTCCTCCGTTTGGGCCCAGAACCATTTTGGACAACTTGAGGCAGAGGAAGACGAAATTTTTTCAACGTCTCGGAATTGCGTGGAAACTCACCCACCCTCCTCATTTCTCTTGAGTAATCCAGAATGCATGACCTTGTTTCGAGATTCCTCCGTTTGGGCCCTGAACCATATGGAACAACTTGAGGCAGAAGAAGACGAACTTTTTTCAACATCTCGGAACTAAGTGGAAACTCACCCACCCTCCTCATTTCTCGTGAGGAATCCAGAATGCATGAACTTGTTACGAGATTCCTCCGTTTGGGCCCTGAACCATTTTGGACAACTTAAGGTAGTAGAAGACGAACTTTTCTGAACGTCTCGGAATTGCGTGGAAACTCATCCACCCTCCTCAATTCTCTTGAGTATTCCAGAATGCATGAACTTGTTTCGAGATTCCTCCGTTTGGGCCCTGAACCATATGGGACAACTTGAGGCAGAAGAACACGACCTTTTTTCAACGTCTCGGAATTGCGTGGAAACTCACCCACCCTCCTCATTTCTCTTGAGTATTCCAGAATGAATGAACTTGTTTCGAGATTCCTCCGTTTGGGCCCTGAACCATGTGGTACAACTTGAGGCAGAAGAAGACGAACTTTTTTCAACGTCTCGGAATTGCTTGGAAACTCACCTACCCTCCTCATTTCTCGTGACGATCCCAGAATGCATGAACATGTTTCCTCCGTTAGGGCCCAGAACCATTTTTGACAACTTGAGGCAGAGGAAATCGAAATTTTTTCAACGTCTCGGAATTGCGTGGAAACTCACCCACCCTCCTCATTTCTCTTGAGTATTCCAGAATGCATGAACTTGTTTCGAGATTCCTCCGTTTGGGCCCTGAACCATATGGGACAACTTGAGGCAGAAGAAGACGAACTTTTTTCAACATCTCGGAATTGCTTGGAAACTCACCTACCCTCCTCATTTCTCGTGACGATCCTAGAATGCATGAACATGTTTCAAGATTCCTCCGTTTGGGCCCAGAACCATTTTGGACAACTTGAGGCAGAGGAAGACGAAATTTTTTCAACGTCTCGGAATTGCGTGGAAACTCACCCACCCTCCTCATTTCTCTTGAGTAATCCAGAATGCATGACCTTGTTTCGAGATTCCTCCGTTTGGGCCCTGAACCATATGGAACAACTTGAGGCAGAAGAAGACGAACTTTTTTCAACATCTCGGAACTAAGTGGAAACTCACCCACCCTCCTCATTTCTCGTGAGGAATCCAGAATGCATGAACTTGTTACGAGATTCCTCCGTTTGGGCCCTGAACCATTTTGGACAACTTAAGGTAGTAGAAGACGAACTTTTCTGAACGTCTCGGAATTGCGTGGAAACTCATCCACCCTCCTCAATTCTCTTGAGTATTCCAGAATGCATGAACTTGTTTCGAGATTCCTCCGTTTGGGCCCTGAACCATATGGGACAACTTGAGGCAGAAGAACACGACCTTTTTTCAACGTCTCGGAATTGCGTGGAAACTCACCCACCCTCCTCATTTCTCGTGAGGATTCCAGAATGCATTAAGTTGTTTCGAGATTCCTCCGTTTGGGCCCTGAACCATATGGGACAACTTGAGGCAGAAGAAGACGAACTTTTTTCAACGTCTCGGAATTGCGTGGAAACTCACCCACCCTCCTCATTTATCGTGAGGATTCCAGAATGCATTAAGTTGTTTCAAGATTCCTCCGTTTGGGCCCTGAACCATATGGGACAACTTGAGGCAGAAGAAGACGAACTTTTTTGAACATCTCGGAATTGCGTGGAAACTCACCCACCCTCCTCATTTCTTGTGAGGAATCGAGAATGCATTAACTTGTTACGAGATTCCTCCGTTTGGGCCCTGAACCATTTGGGACAACTTAAGGCAGAGGAAGACGAACTTTTTTCAACGTCTCGGAATTGCGTGGAAACTCACCCACCCTCCTCTTTTATCGTGAGGATTCCAGAATGCATTAAGTTGTTTCGAGATTCCTTCGTTTCGGCCCTAAACCATTTTGGAGCACATGAGGCCGAAGAAGACGAACTTTTTTCAACGTCTCGGAATTGCTTGGAAACTCACCCACCCTCCTCATTTCTCGTGACGATCCCAGAATGCATGAACATGTTTCGAGATGCCTCCGAATGATGCGGACATAGGAGGCGGCATGACCAAGGCAACAAACTTGGAGGACATACAAGGTCTTGGAGATCCAATGACAAGAGCAAGAACTAAAAAGGCTCCAGATTGAAGACCTTGAAGAAAAAGCCCTAATGGATATGCATGGAGGCTTCATTGGGCCTTAGCCCAAATTCTGCATTTAGTTTTATTTTCTTACATTTAGTTAAACTTTTGTAATAAGGCTTATTGGGCTTGTTTATTGGGCTTTATGTGTAAGCAAAATTAGGTTAAACTTAATATGGATGTTGCCCATATAAGGGAACGCCATAGCTTTTGTAACGGCAGATTTGAATTGAGATTTCAACCATTTTGGTGAGAGACAAGTTCTCTAGGGTTCTTTTGAGAATCTCTGAACTTATCAAGGGCTTCAATCCTTGTGGCGTTCTTCGGCTTATCAATTCTTTGGAATTGTGGCGCCTACCTAATCCAGTTTTCGTTCTAAATTTGTTCATTTCGTATCTCCCGTTTCCCTTATCGTTTTTCGGTGTTTAATTAGTCAAAATCGTATTTCAGAACGTGATCTTTCAGCTCGTTTTGGAAGCACTCAATTCCGAGGTCTGTAGCGCGAGATCCATTCCGTTCTTTAGGACGCGTCAGAGGCTGTTCTGGTGCGAAATTCCACTCCTAATTGATCCGATCGTCCGTTTCCTTCGGGAATCACATCATTTGGTATCAGAGCACGGGTCTAGGATTGGAATTGGGTTATCTTTTTTTGATCGTTTACATCCAATCTGGTCACACATTTGGTAACCCTAATCCCTAAATTTGTGTTCTTGTGTTTTGAATTGCGATATTCTGTTTTAGCCGTCGTTCTTTGTTCTTAGTTTGTCTTTCAATCTTCTGGTTGTTTTTCCTTTTCAATTTCTTGTTCAGTTCACATATTTCTGCACTTTGTTCTTGGTGTTCATCCGTTGTTCATCATTGTTCTTCAATTTTAATCCTTTCGATTCGTGTTTCTTGAGTGTTGTGTTGTTAGTGTGTTAAGTAATAGCTCAATTTGTGGGGAATTCTATCTAATTTCGTTCTGAATTAGTAGAATTTCAAAGTTTGATTCCAAAGTCACAAATTCCTCTTGTTTAGAATCAGGTGTTATATAAAAAAAAAATCAGTTGCTATATAAAAAAAAAAGAAAAAAAAGAATCAGGTGTTTAAAAAAAAAAACTATACAGCACCTTGCTATATTACTCAATTACACACACTACTACGTGTGAATCAGTGTTTTCCTTGAATAATCCCTACAAATTGTTTTGATTTTGGATTTTCTTTGTCTTGTCTTCTTTGAGTCCAAAGTGTCTTCTTTAAATAATTCCTCCAAATTGATTTGGATTTTCTGTCTTGTTGTCCTCTTTGACATCTGTTCCAAATTGTATTGTGAGTCACCGCCAATTCCTGAGTTTGGGATTGTACTCTTTGAGTGTTCTTGGAGATTCTGTTAAGAACTTAAAGAGAGCTATTGAGTGGTAAAAGGCAAGAGAGTACACTACACAAAAGCCTTATAGAGACCAACAAACACGAGTGATACATTCTTAAGAGTGTAAACACGTGAGCGAGTGGTAAGGTCCTATTACTTTTATTCTTGTTCTTTTCCTTGAATTATGGCAGGTGGTGAAGATAAAGGTTGCTGATTGAAGCCATTACAACTCAAATGCAAAGGATGATGAGAGAACACACAGAGGAGTTATATGAGAGAATTGAGAGAATAGAAAATCAGGGAAATCATGATGAAGATCAACAGAGAGGGAGGGATGAAAGAAGGAGAAGAAGAGATCATGAGAATGATGCTAGAGAGGATAGAATTAAGGGAGTGAAGCTTAATATACCATCCTTCAAGGGAAAAAGTGATCCGGAGGCCTATTTAGAGTGGGAGATGAAGATTGAGCACTTGTTTGCATGTCACAATTATACTGAAGAGAAGAAAATGAAGGTGGCAGCCATGGAGTTTAGTGATTATGCTCTCATTTGGTGGGATCAATTGCAAAGGGAGAGGGCGAGATATGAAGAACCATTGGTGGATAGTTGGGTGGAGATGAAAAGACTAATGAGAAGAAGATATGTTCCTTCCCATTATCATCGAGACCTTCACAACAAACTTCAAAGACTCACACAAGGTAACAAGAGTGTAGATGAGTATTTTAAAGAGATGGAGGTGTCCTTGATTAGAGCAAATATTAGTGAAGAGCGGGAGGCTACTATGGCACGTTTCTTGCATGGGCTGAATAATGACATAAGGGATGTCGTGGAGTTGCAAAATTATGTGGAATTGGAGGATTTGGTGCAACAAGCTAGTAAGGTAGAACAACAACTCAAGAGAAAGGGTGTCATGAGGAAAAACTCTTCAAATTTTTATTCTTCAAGTTGGAAGGATAGAAATAAGAAGAAGGAAGGTACATCATCAAGCAATCCCACTGCTACACCTCAAAGGACTCAAACTAAATCCAATGAGGTCCCTAAAAAGACAAGGAGTAGTGAAATAAAATGCTTCAAGTGTTTGGGGAGAGGTCACATAGCTTCAGAATGTCCAACTAAGAAGACCATGTTACTTAAAGAGGATGGAGAGCTTACTAGCGAGTCTTCTTCAGATTCTACTTCACAAGATTCTGCTTCACAAGATGATATTGAAGAAATAATTCCAGAAGGAGATTTGTTTATGGTAAGAAGAATGTTGGGCAGCCAAGCAAAAGACATGGATGATAGTCAAAGAGAGAACGTCTTTCATACCAGATGCCTTATCCAAGAAAAGGTATGTTCTCTAATTATTGATGGAGGGAGTTGTACCAATGTTGCAAGTGCTAGAATGGTGTCTAAATTAGGCATGGAAACCAAACCTCACCCACTGCCATACAAACTTCAATGGCTTAGTGAGGATGGTGAAGTGACCGTAAGCAAACAAGTGGAGGTGAACTTCTCCATAGGGAATTATGATGATACAGTTTTATGTGATGTGGTACCAATGGAGGCTTGTCATTTGCTACTTGGGAGACCTTGGCAATATGATAAGAAAGCTATGCATGATGGATACACCAACAAGTTCTCTTTTGTACATAAAGAACGCAAGATTATTCTTGCATCCTTGACACCAAGAGAAGTTAGTGAGGATAATCTAAAAATGAGAGAAAAAAGAAAGCAAGAGAGAAAAGAAAGTGGAAGAGAACAAGAAAAAAAAGGAGAGGAAAAGAGAAAAGCGCCAAACTTGCTTATAAAAGAAAAAGAGGTGAAAAAGGCAATGCATTTAAAAAAGCCAATGCTCTTACTTTTGAGTAAAGAGAATAATGTTACAGATGCAAGTCCTACTAACTTTATTCCAAATGAGGTTTCTGATTTGTTGCAGGAATTTAAAGAGGTTGATGATGCAATCCACACTGTAGATTTGTTCTTCAAGGAAGTGCATAAAGACGGAGACGAGGATTGCAATTTGAGGACAAATTCTTCTAAAGAAGGAGGGAATGATGCGGACATAGGAGGCGGCATGACCAAGGCAACAAACTTGGAGGACATACAAGGTCTTGGAGATCCAATGACAAGAGCAAGAACTAAAAAGGCTCCAGATTGAAGACCTTGAAGAAAAAGCCCTAATGGATATGCATGGAGGCTTCATTGGGCCTTAGCCCAAATTCTGCATTTAGTTTTATTTTCTTACATTTAGTTAAACTTTTGTAATAAGGCTTATTGGGCTTGTTTATTGGGCTTTATGTGTAAGCAAAATTAGGTTAAACTTAATATGGATGTTGCCCATATAAGGGAACGCCATAGCTTTTGTAACGGCAGATTTGAATTGAGATTTCAACCATTTTGGTGAGAGACAAGTTCTCTAGGGTTCTTTTGAGAATCTCTGAACTTATCAAGGGCTTCAATCCTTGTGGCGTTCTTCGGCTTATCAATTCTTTGGAATTGTGGCGCCTACCTAATCCAGTTTTCGTTCTAAATTTGTTCATTTCGTATCTCCCGTTTCCCTTATCGTTTTTCGGTGTTTAATTAGTCAAAATCGTATTTCAGAACGTGATCTTTCAGCTCGTTTTGGAAGCACTCAATTCCGAGGTCTGTAGCGCGAGATCCATTCCGTTCTTTAGGACGCGTCAGAGGCTGTTCTGGTGCGAAATTCCACTCCTAATTGATCCGATCGTCCGTTTCCTTCGGGAATCACATCAGTTTGGGCCAAGAACCATTTTGGACAACTTGAGGCAGAGGAAGACGAACATTTTTCAACATCTCGGAATTGCGTGGAAACTCACCCACCCTCCTCATTTCTCTTGAGTATTCCAGAATGAATGAACTTGTTTCGAGATTCCTCCGTTTGGGCCCTGAACCTTGTGCGACAACTTGAGGCAGAAGAAGACGAACTTTTTTCAACGTCTCGGAATTGCTTGGAAACTCACCTACCCTCCTCATTTCTCGTGACGATACCAGAATGCATGAACATGTTTCGATATTCCTCCGTTTGGGCCCAGAACCATTTTGGACAACTTGAGGCAGAGGAAGACGAAATTTTTTCAACGTCTCGGAATTGCGTGGAAACTCACCCACCCTCCTCATTTCTCTTGAGTATTCCAGAATGCATGAACATGTTTCGAGATGCCTCCGTTTGGGCCAAGAACCATTTTGGACAACTTGAGGCAGAGGAAGACGAACATTTTTCAACGTCTCGGAATTGCGTGGAAACTCACCCACCCTCCTCATTTCTCTTGAGTATTCCAGAATGAATGAACTTGTTTCGAGATTCCTCCGTTTGGGCCCTGAACCTTGTGCGACAACTTGAGGCAGAAGAAGACGAACTTTTTTCAACGTCTCGGAATTGCTTGGAAACTCACCTACCCTCCTCATTTCTCGTGATGATACCAGAATGCATGAACATGTTTCGAGATTCCTCCGTTTGGGCCCAGAACCATTTTGGACAACTTGAGGCAGAGGAAGACGAAATTTTTTCAACGTCTCGGAATTGCGTGGAAACTCACCCACCCTCCTCATTTCTCTTGAGTATTCCAGAATGCATGAACTTGTTTCGAGATTCCTCCGTTTGGGCCCTGAACCATATGGGACAACTTGAGGCAGAAGAAGACGAACTTTTTTCAACATCTCGGAATTGCGTGGAAACTCACCCACCCTCCTCATTTCTCTTGAGTATTCCAGAATGCATGAACTTGTTTCGAGATTCCTCCGTTTGGGCCCTGAACCATATGGGACAACTTGAGGCAGAGGAAGACGAACTTTTTTCAACGTCTCGGAATTGCGTGGAAACTCACCCACCCTCCTCATGTCTCTTGAGTATTCCAGAAAGAATGAACTTGTTTCGAGATTCCTCCGTTTGGGCCCTGAACCATGTGGTACAACTTGAGGCAGAAGAAGACGAACTTTTTTCAACGTCTCGGAATTGCTCGGAAACTCACCTACCCTCCTCATTTCTCGTGACGATCCCAGAATGCATGAACATGTTTCCTCCATTTGGGCCCAGAACCATTTTGGACAACTTGAGGCAGACGAAGACGAAATTTTTCAACGTCTCGGAATTGCGTGGAAACTCACCCACCCTCCTCATTTCTCTTGAGTATTCCAGAATGAATGAACTTGTTTCGAGATTCCTCTGTTTGGGCCCTGAACCATGTGGGCCAACTTGAGGCAGTAGAAGACGAACTTTTTTCAACGTCTTGGAATTGCGTAGAAACTCACCCACCCTCCTCATTTCTCTTGAGTATTCCAGAATGCATGAACTTGTTTCGAGATTCCTCTATTTGGGCCCTGAACCATTTGGGACTACTTGAGGCAGAAGAAGTCGAACTTTTTTCAACGTCTCGGAACTACGTGGAAACTCACCCACCCTCCTCATTTATCGTGAGGATTCCAGAATGCATTAAGTTGTTTCGAGATTCCTTCGTTTGGGCCCAGAACCATTTTGGACAACTTGAGGCAGAGGAAGACGAACTTTTTTCAACGTCTCGGAATTGCGTGGAAACTCACCCACCCTCCTCATTTCTCTTGAGTATTCCAGAATGCATGAACTTGTTTCGAGATTCCTCCGTTTGGGCCCTGAACCATATGGGACAACTTGAGGCAGAAGAAGACGAACTTTTTTCAACATCTCGGAATTGCGTGGAAACTCACCCACCCTCCTCATTTCTCTTGAGTATTCCAGAATGCATGAACTTGTTTCGAGATTCCTCCGTTTGGGCCCTGAACCATATGGGACAACTTGAGGCAGAGGAAGACGAACTTTTTTCAACGTCTCGGAATTGCGTGGAAACTCACCCACCCTCCTCATTTCTCTTGAGTATTCCAGAATGAATGAACTTGTTTCGAGATTCCTCCGTTTGGGCCCTGAACCATGTGGTACAACTTGAGGCAGAAGAAGACGAACTTTTTTCAACGTCTCGGAATTGCTTGGAAACTCACCTACCCTCCTCATTTCTCGTGACGATCCCAGAATGCATGAACATGTTTCCTCCGTTAGGGCCCAGAACCATTTTTGACAACTTGAGGCAGAGGAAATCGAAATTTTTTCAACGTCTCGGAATTGCGTGGAAACTCACCCACCCTCCTCATTTCTCTTGAGTATTCCAGAATGCATGAACTTGTTTCGAGATTCCTCCGTTTGGGCCCTGAACCATATGGGACAACTTGAGGCAGAAGAAGACGAACTTTTTTCAACATCTCGGAATTGCTTGGAAACTCACCTACCCTCCTCATTTCTCGTGACGATCCTAGAATGCATCAACATGTTTCAAGATTCCTCCGTTTGGGCCCAGAACCATTTTGGACAACTTGAGGCAGAGGAAGACGAAATTTTTTCAACGTCTCGGAATTGCGTGGAAACTCACCCACCCTCCTCATTTCTCTTGAGTAATCCAGAATGCATGAACTTGTTTCGAGATTCCTCCGTTTGGGCCCTGAACCATATGGAACAACTTGAGGCAGAAGAAGACGAACTTTTTTCAACATCTCGGAACTGCGTGGAAACTCACCCACCCTCCTCATTTCTCGTGAGGAATCCAGAATGCATGAACTTGTTACGAGATTCCTCCGTTTGGGCCCTGAACCATTTTGGACAACTTGAGGCAGTAGAAGACGAACTTTTCTCAACGTCTCGGAATTGCGTGGAAACTCATCCACCCTCCTCAATTCTCTTGAGTATTCCAGAATGCATGAACTTGTTTCGAGATTCCTCCGTTTGGGCCCTGAACCATATGGGACAACTTGAGGCAGAAGAAGACGACCTTTTTTCAACGTCTCGGAATTGCGTGGAAACTCACCCACCCTCCTCATTTCTCGTGAGGATTCCAGAATGCATTAAGTTGTTTCGAGATTCCTTCGTTTGGGCCCTGAACCATATGGGACAACTTGAGGCAGAAGAAGACGAACTTTTTTCAACGTCTCGGAATTGCGTGGAAACTCACCCACCCTCCTCATTTATCGTGAGGATTCCAGAATGCATTAAGTTGTTTCAAGATTCCTCCGCTTGGGCCCTGAACCATATGGGACAACTTGAGGCAGAAGAAGACGAACTTTTTTGAACATCTCGGAATTGCGTGGAAACTCACCCACCCTCCTCATTTCTTGTGAGGAATCTAGAATGCATTAACTTGTTACGAGATTCCTCCGTTTGGGCCCTGAACCATTTGGGACAACTTAAGGCAGAGGAAGACGAACTTTTTTCAACGTCTCGGAATTGCGTGGAAACTCACCCACCCTCCTCATTTATCGTGAGGATTCCAGAATGCATTAAGTTGTTTCGAGATTCCTTCGTTTCAGCCCTAAACCATTTTGGAGCACATGAGGCCGAAGAAGACGAACTTTTTTCAACGTCTCGGAATTGCTTGGAAACTCACCCACCCTCCTCATTTCTCGTGACGATCCCAGAATGCATGAACATGTTTCGAGATTGATGTGATTCCCGAAGGAAACGGACAATCGGATCAACTAGGAGTGGAATTTCGCACCAGAACAGCCTCTGACGCGTCCTAAAGAACGGAATGGATCTCACGCTACAGACCTCGGAATTGAGTGCTTCCAAAACGAGCTGAAAGATCACGTTCTGAAATACGATTTTGACTAATTAAACACCGAAAAACGATAAGGGAAACGGGAGATACGAAATGAACAAATTTAGAACGAAAACTGGATTAGGTAGGCGCCACAATTCCAAAGAATTGATAAGCCGAAGAACGCCACAAGGATTGAAGCCCTTGATAAGTTCAGAGATTCTCAAAAGAACCCTAGAGAACTTGTCTCTCACCAAAATGGTTGAAATCTCAATTCAAATCTGCCGTTCTCATGGCCATGGTGTGCCTTATACATATCAAGCTTAACCTAATTCTGCTTACACACAAATGAAAAACAAGAAAGCCCAATAAGTGAGCCCAATAAGCGAGCCCAATAATCCTTATTACAAAAGTTCAACTAAATGTAAGACAAATAAAACTAAGGGTAGAATTTGGGCCAAGGCCCAATGAAGCCTCCAAGCATATCCATTGGGGCTTATTCTTTAAGGTCTTCAATCTGGAGCCTTTTCAGTTTTTGCTCTTATCATTGGATCTCCAAGACCTTGTATGTCCTCCAAGTTTGTTGCCTTGGTCATGCCGCCTCCTATGTCCTCATCATTCCCTCCTTCTTTAGAAGAATTTGTCCTCAAATTGCAATTCTCGTCTCCGTCTTTATGCACTTCCTTGAAGAACAAATTTGCAATGTGGGTTGCATCATCAACCTCTTTAGGAAAAACACCTTTAAATTCCTGCAACAAATCAGAAACCTCATTTGGAAGACAATTAGTAAGACTTGCACGTGTAAAATTATTCTCTTTACTCAAAAGCAAGAGCATTGGCTTTTTCAAATGCATTGCCTTTTTCACCTCTTTTTCTTTTATAAGCAAGTTTGGTGCTTTTCTCTTTTCCTCTCCTTTTTTTTCTTGCTCTCTTCCACTCTCTTTTCTCTCTTGCTTTCTTTTTTCTCTCATTTTTAGATTATCCTCACTAACTTCTCTTGGTGTCAAGGATGCAAGAATAATCTTGCGTTCTTTATGTACAAAAGAGAACTTGTTGGTGTATCCATTATGCATAGCTTTCTTATCATATTGCCAAGGTCTCCCAAGTAGCAAATGACAAGCCTCCATTGGTACCACATCACATAAAACTGTATCATCATATTTCCCTATGGAGAAGTTCACCTCCACTTGTTTGCTTACGGTCACTTCACCATCCTCACTAAGCCATTGAAGCTTGTATGGCAGTGGGTGAGGTTTGGTTTCTATGCCCAATTTAGACACCATTCTAGCACTTGCAACATTGGTACAACTCCCTCCATCAATAATTAGAGAACATACCTTTTCTTGGATAAGGCATCTGGTATGAAAGACGTTCTCTCTTTGACTATCATCCATGTCTTTTGCTTGGCTGCCCAACATTCTTCTTACCATAAACAAATCTCCTTCTGGAATTATTTCTTCAATATCATCTTGTGAAGCAGAATCTGAAGAAGCAGAATCTTGCGAAGTAGAATCTGAAGAAGACTTACTAGTAAGCTCTCCATCCTCTTTAAGTAACATAGTCTTCTTAGTTGGACATTCAGAAGCTATGTGACCTCTCCCCAAACACTTGAAACACTTTATTTCACTACTCCTTGTCTTTTTAGGAACCTCATTGGATTTAGTTTGAGTCCTTTGAGGTGTAGCAGTGGGATTGCTTGATGATGTACCTTCCTTCTTCTTATTTCTATCCTTCCAACTTGAAGAATAAAAATTTGAAGAGTTTTTCCTCATGACACCCTTTCTCTTGAGTTGTTGTTCTACCTTACTAGCTTGTTGCACCAAATCCTCCAACTCCACATAATTTTGCAGCTCCACGACATCCCTTATGTCATTATTCAGCCCATGCAAGAAACGTGCCATAGTAGCCTCCCGCTCTTCACTAATATTTGCTCTAATCAAGGACACCTCCATCTCTTTAAAATACTCATCTACACTCTTGTTACCTTGTGTGAGTCTTTGAAGTTTGTTGTGAAGGTCTCGATGATAATGGGAAGGAACATATCTTCTTCTCATTAGTCTTTTCATCTCCACCCAACTATCCACCAATGGTTCTTCATATCTCGCCCTCTCCCTTTGCAATTGATCCCACCAAATGAGAGCATAATCACTAAACTCCATCGCTGCCACCTTCATTTTCTTCTCTTCAGTATAATTGTGACATGCAAACAAGTGCTCAATCTTCATCTCCCACTCTAAATAGGCCTCCGGATCACTTTTTCCCTTAAAGGATGGTATATTAAGCTTCACTCCCTTAATTCTATCCTCTCTAGCATCATTCTCATGATCTCTTCTTCTCCTTCTTTCATCCCTCCCTCTCTGTTGATCTTCATCATGATTTCCCTGATTTTCTATTCTCTCAATTCTCTCATATAACTCCTCTGTGTGTTCTCTCATCATCCTTTGCATTTGAGTTGTAATGGCTTCAATCAGCAACCTATTATCTTCACCACCTGCCATAATTCAAGGAAAAGAACAAGAATAAAAGTAATAGGACCTTACCACTCGCTCACGTGTTTACACTCTTAAGAATGTATCACTCGTGTTTGTTGGTCTCTATAAGGCTTTTGTGTAGTGTGCTCTCTTGCCTTTTACCACTCAATAGCTCTCTTTAAGTTCTTAACAGAATCTCCAAGAACACTCAAAGAGTACAATCCCAAACTCAGGAATTGGCGGTGACTCACAATACAATTTGGAACAGATGTCAAAGAGGACAACAAGACAGAAAATCCAAATCAATTTGGAGGAATTATTTAAAGAAGACACTTTGGACTCAAAGAAGACAAGACAAAGAAAATCCAAAATCAAAACAATTTGTAGGGATTATTCAAGGAAAACACTGATTCACACGTAGTAGTGTGTGTAATTGAATAATATAGCAAGGTGCTGTATAGTTTTTTTTTTTTTTAACACCTGATTCTTTTTTTTCTTTTTTTTTTATATAGCAACTGATTTTTTTTTTTATATATAACACCTGATTCTAAACAAGAGGAATTTGTGACTTTGGAATCAAACTTTGAAATTATACTAATTCAGAATTGAACTAGATAGAATTCCCCACAAAACGAGCTATTACTTAACACACTAGCAACACAACACTCAAGAAACACGAATCAAAAGGATTAAAATTGAAGAACAATGATGAACAAGGGATGAACACCAAGAACAAAGTGCAGAAATATGTGAACTGAACAAGAAATTGAAAGGAAAGAAAACAATCAGGAGATTGAAAGAACAAACTAGGAACAAAGAACGATGGCTAAAACAGAATTGCAAAATTCAAAAATCAAAAACACAAATTTAGGGATTAGGGTTACCAGATTGGATGTAAACAATCAAGAAAAGATAACCCAATTCCAATCCTAGAACCGCGCTCTGATACCAAATGATGTGATTCCCGAAGGAAACGGACAATCGGATCAACTAGGAGTGGAATTTCGCACCAGAACAGCCTCTGACGCGTCCTAAAGAACGGAATGGATCTCACGCTACAGACCTCGGAATTGAGTGCTTCCAAAACGAGCTGAAAGATCACGTTCTGAAATACGATTTTGACTAATTAAACACCGAAAAACGATAAGGGAAACGGGAGATACGAAATGAACAAATTTAGAACGAAAACTGGATTAGGTAGGCGCCACAATTCCAAAGAATTGATAAGCCGAAGAACGCCACAAGGATTCAAGCCCTTGATAAGTTCAGAGATTCTCAAAAGAACCCTAGAGAACTTGTCTCTCACCAAAATGGTTGAAATCTCAATTCAAATCTGCCGTTCTCATGGCCATGGTGTGCCTTATACATATCAAGCTTAACCTAATTCTGCTTACACACAAATGAAAAACAAGAAAGCCCAATAAGCGAGCCCAATAAGCGAGCCCAATAATCCTTATTACAAAAGTTCAACTAAATGTAAGACAAATAAAACTAAGGGTAGAATTTGGGCCAAGGCCCAATGAAGCCTCCAAGCATATCCATTGGGGCTTATTCTTTAAGGTCTTCAATCTGGAGCCTTTTCAGTTTTTGCTCTTATCATTGGATCTCCAAGACCTTGTATGTCCTCCAAGTTTGTTGCCTTGGTCATGCCGCCTCCTATGTCCTCATCAGAGATGCCTCCGTTTGGGCCAAGAACCATTTTGGACAACTTGAGGCAGAGGAAGACGAACTTTTTTCAACGTCTCGGAATTGCGTGGAAACTCACCCACCCTCCTCATTTCTCTTGAGTATTCCAGAATGAATGAACTTGTTTCGAGATTCCTCCGTTTGGGCCCTGAACCATGTGGGACAACTTGAGGCAGAAGAAGACGAACTTTTTTCAACGTCTCGGAATTGCTTGGAAACTCACCTACCCTCCTCATTTCTCGTGACGATCCCAGAATGCATGAACATGTTTCCTCCGTTAGGGCCCAGAACCATTTTTGACAACTTGAGGCAGAGGAAATCGAAATTTTTTCAACGTCTCGGAATTGCGTGGAAACTCACCCACCCTCCTCATTTCGCTTGAGTATTCCAGAATGCATGAACTTGTTTCGAGATTCCTCCGTTTGGGCCCTGAACCATATGGGACAACTTGAGGCAGAAGAAGACGAACTTTTTTCAACATCTCGGAATTGCTTGGAAACTCACCTACCCTCCTCATTTCTCGTGACGATCCTAGAATGCATGAACATGTTTCAAGATTCCTCCGTTTGGGCCCAGAACCATTTTGGACAACTTGAGGCAGAGGAAGACGAAATTTTTTCAACGTCTCGGAATTGCGTGGAAACTCACCCACCCTCCTCATTTCTCTTGAGTAATCCAGAATGCATGAACTTGTTTCGAGATTCCTCCGTTTGGGCCCTGAACCATATGGGACAACTTGAGGCAGAAGAAGACGAACTTTTTTCAACATCTCGGAACTGCGTGGAAACTCACCCACCCTCCTCATTTCTCGTGAGGAATCCAGAATGCATGAACTTGTTACGAGATTCCTCCGTTTGGGCCCTGAACCATTTTGGACAACTTGAGGCAGTAGAAGACGAACTTTTCTCAACGTCTCGGAATTGCGTGGAAACTCATCCACCCTCCTCAATTCTCTTGAGTATTCCAGAATGCATGAACTTGTTTCGAGATTCCTCCGTTTGGGCCCTGAACCATATGGGACAACTTGAGGCAGAAGAAGACGACCTTTTTTCAACGTCTCGGAATTGCGTGGAAACTCACCCACCCTCCTAATTTCTCGTGAGGATTCCAGAATGCATTAAGTTGTTTCGAGATTCCTCCGTTTGGGCCCTAAACCATATGGGACAACTTGAGGCAGAAGAAGACGAACTTTTTTCAACGTCTCGGAATTGCGTGGAAACTCACCCACCCTCCTCATTTATCGTGAGGATTCCAGAATGCATTAAGTTGTTTCAAGATTACTCCGTTTGGGCCCTGAACAATATGGGACAACTTGAGGCAGAAGAAGACGAACTTTTTTGAACATCTCGGAATTGCGTGGAAACTCACCCACCCTCCTCATTTCTTGTGAGGAACCTAGAATGCATTAACTTGTTACGAGATTCCTCCGTTTGGGCCCTGAACCATTTGGGACAACTTAAGGCAGAGGAAGACGAACTTTTTTCAACGTCTCGGAATTGCGTGGAAACTCACCCACCCTCCTCATTTATCGTGAGAATTCCAGAATGCATTAAGTTGTTTCGAGATTCCTTCGTTTCGGCCCTAAACCATTTTGGAGCACATGAGGCCGAAGAAGACGAACTTTTTTCAACGTCTCGGAATTGCTTGGAAACTCACCCACCCTCCTCATTTCTCGTGACGATCCCAGAATGCATGAACATGTTTCGAGATGCCTCCGTTTGGGCCAAGAACCATTTTGGACAACTTGAGGCAGAGGAAGACGAACTTTTTTCAACGTCTCGGAATTGCGTGGAAACTCACCCACCCTCCTCATTTCTCTTGAGTATTCCAGAATGAATGAACTTGTTTCGAGATTCCTCCGTTTGGGCCCTGAACCATGTGGGACAACTTGAGGCAGAAGAAGACGAACTTTTTTCAACGTCTCGGAATTGCTTGGAAACTCACCTACCCTCCTCATTTCTCGTGACGATACCAGAATGCATGAACATGTTTCGAGATTCCTCCGTTTGGGCCCAGAACCATTTTGGACAACTTGAGGCAGAGGAAGACGAAATTTTTTCAACGTCTCGGAATTGCGTGGAAACTCACCCACCCTCCTCATTTCTCTTGAGTATTCCAGAATGCATGAACTTGTTTCGAGATTCCTCCGTTTGGGCCCTGAACCATATGGGACAACTTGAGGCAGAAGAAGACGAACTTTTTTCAACATCTCGGAATTGCGTGGAAACTCACCCACCCTCCTCATATTTCTTGAGTATTCCAGAATGCATGAACTTGTTTCGAGATTCCTCCGTTTGGGCCCTGAACCATGTGGTACAACTTGAGGCAGAAGAAGACGAACTTTTTTCAACGTCTCGGAATTGCTTGGAAACTCACCTACCCTCCTCATTTCTCGTGACGATCCCAGAATGCATGAACATGTTTCCTCCGTTTGGGCCCAGAACCATTTTGGACAACTTGAGGCAGACGAAGACGAAATTTTTTCAACGTCTCGGAATTGCGTGGAAACTCACCCACCCTCCTCATTTCTCTTGAGTATTCCAGAATGAATGAACTTGTTTCGAGATTCCTCTGTTTGGGCCCTGAACCATGTGGGCCAACTTGAGGCAGTAGAAGACGAACTTTTTTCAACGTCTTGGAATTGCGTAGAAACTCACCCACCCTCCTCATTTCTCTTGAGTATTCCAGAATGCATGAACTTGTTTCGAGATTCCTCTATTTGGGCCCTGAACCATTTGGGACTACTTGAGGCAGAAGAAGTCGAACTTTTTTCAACGTCTCGGAACTGCGTGGAAACTCACCCACCCTCCTCATTTATCGTGAGGATTCCAGAATGCATTAAGTTGTTTCGAGATTCCTTCGTTTGGGCCCAGAACCATTTTGGACAACTTGAGGCAGAGGAAGACGAACTTTTTTCAACGTCTCGGAATTGCGTGGAAACTCACCCACCCTCCTCATTTCTCTTGAGTATTCCAGAATGCATGAACTTGTTTCGAGATTCCTCCGTTTGGGCCCTGAACCATATGGGACAACTTGAGGCAGAAGAAGACGAACTTTTTTCAACATCTCGGAATTGCGTGGAAACTCACCCACCCTCCTCATTTCTCTTGAGTATTCCAGAATGCATGAACTTGTTTCGAGATTCCTCCGTTTGGGCCCTGAACCATATGGGACAACTTGAGGCAGAGGAAGACGAACTTTTTTCAACGTCTCGGAATTGCGTGGAAACTCACCCACCCTCCTCATTTCTCTTGAGTATTCCAGAATGAATGAACTTGTTTCGAGATTCCTCCGTTTGGGCCCTGAACCATGTGGTACAACTTGAGGCAGAAGAAGACGAACTTTTTTCAACGTCTCGAAATTGCTTGGAAACTCACCTACCCTCCTCATTTCTCGTGACGATCCCAGAATGCATGAACATGTTTCCTCCGTTTGGGCCCAGAACCATTTTTGACAACTTGAGGCAGAGGAAATCGAAATTTTTTCAACGTCTCGGAATTGCGTGGAAACTCACCCACCCTCCTCATTTCTCTTGAGTATTCCAGAATGCATGAACTTGTTTCGAGATTCCTCCGTTTGTGCCCTGAACCATTTGGGACTACTTGAGGCAGAAGAAGACGAACTTTTTTCAACGTCTCGGAATTGCGTGGAAACTCAACCACCCTCCTCATTTCTCGTGAGGATTCCAGAATGCATTAAGTTGTTTCGAGATTCCTTCGTTTGGGCCCTGAACCATTTTTGACAACTTGAGGCAGAAGAAGACGAACTTTTTTCAACATCTCGGAATTGCGTGGAAACTCACCCACCCTCCTCATTTCTCTTGAGTATTCCAGAATGAATGAACTTGTTTCGAGATTCCTCCGTTTGGGCCCTGAACCATGTGGGACAACTTGAGGCAGAAGAAGACCAACTTTTTTCAACGTCTCGGAATTGCGTGGAAACTCACCCACCCTCCTCATTTCTCTTGAGTAATCCAGAATGCATGAACTTGTTTCGAGATTCCTCCGTTTGGGCCCTGAACCATATGGGACAACTTGAGGCAGAAGAAGACGAACTTTTTTCAACATCTCGGAACTGCGTGGAAACTCACCCACCCTCCTCATTTCTCGTGAGGAATCCAGAATGCATGAACTTGTTATGAGATTCCTCCGTTTGGGCCCTGAACCATTTTGGACAACTTGAGGCAGTAGAAGACGAACTTTTCTCAACGTCTCGGAATTGCGTGCAAACTCATCCACCCTCCTCAATTCTCTTGAGTATTCCAGAATGCATGAACTTGTTTCGAGATTCCTCCGTTTGGGCCCTGAACCATATGGGACAACTTGAGGCAGAAGAAGACGACCTTTTTTCAACGTCTCGGAATTGCGTGGAAACTCACCCACCCTCCTCATTTCTCGTGAGGATTCCAGAATGCATTAAGTTGTTTCGAGATTCCTCCGTTTGGGCCCTGAACCATATGGGACAACTTGAGGCAGAAGAAGACGAACTTTTTTCAACGTCTCGGAATTGCGTGGAAACTCACCCACCCTCCTCATTTATCGTGAGGATTCCAGAATGCATTAAGTTGTTTCGAGATTCCTCCGTTTGGGCCCTGAACCATATGGGACAACTTGAGGCAGAAGAAGACGAACTTTTTTGAACATCTCGGAATTGCGTGGAAACTCACCCACCCTCCTCATTTCTTGTGAGGAATCTAGAATGCATTAACTTGTTACGAGATTCCTCCGTTTGGGCCCTGAACCATTTGGGACAACTTAAGGCAGAGGAAGACGAACTTTTTTCAACGTCTCGGAATTGCGTGGAAACTCACCCACCCTCCTCATTTATCGTGAGGATTCCAGAATGCATTAAGTTGTTTCGAGATTCCTTCGTTTCGGCCCTAAACCATTTTGGAGCACATGAGGCCGAAGAAGACGAACTTTTTTCAACGTCTCGGAATTGCTTGGAAACTCACCCACCCTCCTCATTTCTCGTGACGATCCCAGAATGCATGAACATGTTTCGAGATGCCTCCGTTTGGGCCAAGAACCATTTTGGACAACTTGAGGCAGAGGAAGACGAACTTTTTTCAACGTCTCGGAATTGCGTGGAAACTCACCCACCCTCCTCATTTCTCTTGAGTATTCCAGAATGAATGAACTTGTTTCGAGATTCCTCCGTTTGGGCCCTGAACCATGTGGGACAACTTGAGGCAGAAGAAGACCAACTTTTTTCAACGTCTCGGAATTGCTTGGAAACTCACCTACCCTCCTCATTTCTCGTGACGATCCCAGAATGCATGAACATGTTTCGAGATTCCTCCGTTTGGGCCAAGAACCATTTTGGACAACTTGAGGCAGAGGAAGACGAACTTTTTTCAACGTCTCGGAATTGCGTGGAAACTCACCCACCCTCCTCATTTCTCTTGAGTATTCCAGAATGAATGAACTTGTTTCGAGATTCCTCCGTTTGGGCCCTGAACCATGTGGGACAACTTGAGGCAGAAGAAGTCGAACTTTTTTCAACGTCTCGGAATTGCTTGGAATCTCACCTACCCTCCTCATTTCTCGTGACGATCCCAGAATGCATGAACATGTTTCGAGATTCCTCCGTTTGGGCCCAGAACCATTTTGGACAACTTGAGGCAGAGGAAGACGAAATTTTTTCAACGTCTCGGAACTGCGTGGAAACTCACCCACCCTCCTCATTTCTCGTGAGGAATCCAGAATGCATGAACTTGTTACGAGATTCGTCCGTTTGGGCCCTGAACCATTTCGTACAACTTCAGGCAGAGGAAGACGAACTTTTCTCAACGTCTCGGAATTGCGTGGAAACTCATCCACCCTCCTCATTTCTCTTGAGTATTCCAGAATGCATGAACTTGTTTCGAGATTCCTCCGTTTGGGCCCTGAACCATATGGGACAACTTGAGGCAGAAGAAGACGAACTTTTTTCAACATCTCGGAATTGCGTGGAAACTCACCCACCCTCCTCATATTTCTTGAGTATTCCAGAATGCATGAACTTGTTTCGAGATTCCTCCGTTTGGGCCCTGAACCATGTGGTACAACTTGAGGCAGAAGAAGACGAACTTTTTTCAACGTCTCGGAATTGCTTGGAAACTCACCTACCCTCCTCATTTCTCGTGACGATCCCAGAATGCATGAACATGTTTCCTCCGTTTGGGCCCAGAACCATTTTGGACAACTTGAGGCAGACGAAGACGAAATTTTTTCAACGTCTCGGAATTGCGTGGAAACTCACCCACCCTCCTCATTTCTCTTGAGTATTCCAGAACGAATGAACTTGTTTCGAGATTCCTCTGTTTGGGCCCTGAACCATGTGGGCCAACTTGAGGCAGTAGAAGACGAACTTTTTTCAACGTCTTGGAATTGCGTAGAAACTCACCCACCCTCCTCATTTCTCTTGAGTATTCCAGAATGCATGAACTTGTTTCGAGATTCCTCTATTTGGGCCCTGAACCATTTGGGACTACTTGAGGCAGAAGAAGTCGAACTTTTTTCAACGTCTCGGAACTGCGTGGAAACTCACCCACCCTCCTCATTTATCGTGAGGATTCCAGAATGCATTAAGTTGTTTCGAGATTCCTTCGTTTGGGCCCAGAACCATTTTGGACAACTTGAGGCAGAGGAAGACGAACTTTTTTCAACGTCTCGGAATTGCGTGGAAACTCACCCACCCTCCTCATTTCTCTTGAGTATTCCAGAATGCATGAACTTGTTTCGAGATTCCTCCGTTTGGGCCCTGAACCATATGGGACAACTTGAGGCAGAAGAAGACGAACTTTTTTCAACATCTCGGAATTGCGTGGAAACTCACCCACCCTCCTCATTTCTCTTGAGTATTCCAGAATGCATGAACTTGTTTCGAGATTCCTCCGTTTGGGCCCTGAACCATATGGGACAACTTGAGGCAGAGGAAGACGAACTTTTTTCAACGTCTCGGAATTGCGTGGAAACTCACCCACCCTCCTCATTTCTCTTGAGTATTCCAGAATGAATGAACTTGTTTCGAGATTCCTCCGTTTGGGCCCTGAACCATGTGGTACAACTTGAGGCAGAAGAAGACGAACTTTTTTCAACGTCTCGAAATTGCTTGGAAACTCACCTACCCTCCTCATTTCTCGTGACGATCCCAGAATGCATGAACATGTTTCCTCCGTTTGGGCCCAGAACCATTTTTGACAACTTGAGGCAGAGGAAATCGAAATTTTTTCAACGTCTCGGAATTGCGTGGAAACTCACCCACCCTCCTCATTTCTCTTGAGTATTCCAGAATGCATGAACTTGTTTCGAGATTCCTCCGTTTGTGCCCTGAACCATTTGGGACTACTTGAGGCAGAAGAAGACGAACTTTTTTCAACGTCTCGGAATTGCGTGGAAACTCAACCACCCTCCTCATTTCTCGTGAGGATTCCAGAATGCATTAAGTTGTTTCGAGATTCCTTCGTTTGGGCCCTGAACCATTTTTGACAACTTGAGGCAGAAGAAGACGAACTTTTTTCAACATCTCGGAATTGCGTGGAAACTCACCCACCCTCCTCATTTCTCTTGAGTATTCCAAAATGAATGAACTTGTTTCGAGATTCCTCCGTTTGGGCCCTGAACCATGTGGGACAACTTGAGGCAGAAGAAGACCAACTTTTTTCAACGTCTCGGAATTGCGTGGAAACTCACCCACCCTCCTCATTTCTCTTGAGTAATCCAGAATGCATGAACTTGTTTCGAGATTCCTCCGTTTGGGCCCTGAACCATATGGGACAACTTGAGGCAGAAGAAGACGAACTTTTTTCAACATCTCGGAACTGCGTGGAAACTCACCCACCCTCCTCATTTCTCGTGAGGAATCCAGAATGCATGAACTTGTTATGAGATTCCTCCGTTTGGGCCCTGAACCATTTTGGACAACTTGAGGCAGTAGAAGACGAACTTTTCTCAACGTCTCGGAATTGCGTGCAAACTCATCCACCCTCCTCAATTCTCTTGAGTATTCCAGAATGCATGAACTTGTTTCGAGATTCCTCCGTTTGGGCCCTGAACCATATGGGACAACTTGAGGCAGAAGAAGACGACCTTTTTTCAACGTCTCGGAATTGCGTGGAAACTCACCCACCCTCCTCATTTCTCGTGAGGATTCCAGAATGCATTAAGTTGTTTCGAGATTCCTCCGTTTGGGCCCTGAACCATATGGGACAACTTGAGGCAGAAGAAGACGAACTTTTTTCAACGTCTCGGAATTGCGTGGAAACTCACCCACCCTCCTCATTTATCGTGAGGATTCCAGAATGCATTAAGTTGTTTCGAGATTCCTCCGTTTGGGCCCTGAACCATATGGGACAACTTGAGGCAGAAGAAGACGAACTTTTTTGAACATCTCGGAATTGCGTGGAAACTCACCCACCCTCCTCATTTCTTGTGAGGAATCTAGAATGCATTAACTTGTTACGAGATTCCTCCGTTTGGGCCCTGAACCATTTGGGACAACTTAAGGCAGAGGAAGACGAACTTTTTTCAACGTCTCGGAATTGCGTGGAAACTCACCCACCCTCCTCATTTATCGTGAGGATTCCAGAATGCATTAAGTTGTTTCGAGATTCCTTCGTTTCGGCCCTAAACCATTTTGGAGCACATGAGGCCGAAGAAGACGAACTTTTTTCAACGTCTCGGAATTGCTTGGAAACTCACCCACCCTCCTCATTTCTCGTGACGATCCCAGAATGCATGAACATGTTTCGAGATGCCTCCGTTTGGGCCAAGAACCATTTTGGACAACTTGAGGCAGAGGAAGACGAACTTTTTTCAACGTCTCGGAATTGCGTGGAAACTCACCCACCCTCCTCATTTCTCTTGAGTATTCCAGAATGAATGAACTTGTTTCGAGATTCCTCCGTTTGGGCCCTGAACCATGTGGGACAACTTGAGGCAGAAGAAGACCAACTTTTTTCAACGTCTCGGAATTGCTTGGAAACTCACCTACCCTCCTCATTTCTCGTGACGATCCCAGAATGCATGAACATGTTTCGAGATTCCTCCGTTTGGGCCAAGAACCATTTTGGACAACTTGAGGCAGAGGAAGACGAACTTTTTTCAACGTCTCGGAATTGCGTGGAAACTCACCCACCCTCCTCATTTCTCTTGAGTATTCCAGAATGAATGAACTTGTTTCGAGATTCCTCCGTTTGGGCCCTGAACCATGTGGGACAACTTGAGGCAGAAGAAGTCGAACTTTTTTCAACGTCTCGGAATTGCTTGGAATCTCACCTACCCTCCTCATTTCTCGTGACGATCCCAGAATGCATGAACATGTTTCGAGATTCCTCCGTTTGGGCCCAGAACCATTTTGGACAACTTGAGGCAGAGGAAGACGAAATTTTTTCAACGTCTCGGAACTGCGTGGAAACTCACCCACCCTCCTCATTTCTCGTGAGGAATCCAGAATGCATGAACTTGTTACGAGATTCGTCCGTTTGGGCCCTGAACCATTTCGTACAACTTCAGGCAGAGGAAGACGAACTTTTCTCAACGTCTCGGAATTGCGTGGAAACTCATCCACCCTCCTCATTTCTCTTGAGTATTCCAGAATGCATGAACTTGTTTCGAGATTCCTCCCTTTGGGCCCTGAACCATATGGGACAACTTGAGGCAGAAGAAGACGAACTTTTTTCAACGTCTCGGAATTGCGTGAATACTCACGCATCCTCCTCATTTCTCGTGAGGATTCCAGAATGCATTAAGTTGTTTCGAGATTCCTTCGTTTGGGCCCTGAACCATTTTGGACAACTTGAGGCAGTAGAAGACAAACTTTTTTCAACGTCTCGGAATTGCGTGAATACTCACGCATCCTTCTCAATTCTCGTGAGGATTCCAGAATGCATTAAGTTGATTCGAGATTCCTTCGTTTGGGCCCTGAACCATTTTGGACAATTGAGGCAGTAGAAGACGAACTTTTCTCAACGTCTCGGAATTGCGTGGAAACTCATCCACCCTCCTCATTTCTCTTGAGTATTCCAGAATGCATGAACTTGTTACGAGATTCCTCCGTTTGGGCCCAGAACCATTTTGGACAACTTGAGGCAGAGGAAGACGAAATTTTTTCAACGTCTCGGAATTGCGTGGAAACTCACCCACCCTCCTCATTTCTCTTGAGTATTCCAGAATGAATGAACTTGTTTCGAGATTCCTTCGTTTGGGCCCTGAACCAAATGGGACAACTTGAGGCAGAAGAAGACGAACTTTTTTCAACATCTCGGAATTGCGTGGAAACTCACCCACCCTCCTCATTTCTCGTGAGGAATCCAGAATGCATGAACTTGTTACGAGATTCCTCCGTTTGGGCCCTGAACCATTTGGGACAACTTAAGGCAGATTAAGACGAACTTTTTCAACGTCTCGGAATTGCGTGGAAACTCACCCACCCTCCTCATTTATCGTGAGGATTCCAGAATGCATTAAGTTGATTCGAGATTCCTTCGTTTGGGCCCTGAACCATTTTGGACAATTGAGGCAGTAGAAGACGAACTTTTCTCAACGTCTCGGAATTGCGTGGAAACTCATCCACCCTCCTCATTTCTCTTGAGTATTCCAGAATGCATGAACTTGTTACGAGATTCCTCCGTTTGGGCCCTGAACCATTTTGGACAACTTGAGGCAGAGGAAGACGAACTTTTTTCAACGTCTCGGAATTCCGTGGAAACTCACCCACCCTCCTCATTTTTCTTGAGTATTCCAGAATGCATGAACTTGTTTCGAGATTCCTCCGTTTGGGCCCTTAACCATATGCGACAACTTGAGGCAGAAGAAGACGAAATTTTTTCAACCTCTCGGAATTGTGTGGAAACTCACCCACCCTTCTCATTTCTCGTGAGGATTCCAGAATGCATTAAGTTGTTTCGAGATTCCTCCGTTTGGGCCCTAAACCATATGGGACAACTTGAGGCAGAAGAAGACGAACTTTTTTCAACATCTCGGAATTGCGTGGAAACTCACCCACCCTCCTCATTTCTCGTGAGGAATCCAGAATGCATGAACTTGTTACGAGATTCCTCCGTTTGGGCCCTGAACCATTTGGGACAAGTTAAGGCAGAGGAAGACAAACTTTTTTCAACGTCTCGGAATTGCGTGGAAACTCACCCACCCTCCTCATTTATGGTGAGGATTCCAGAATGCATTAAATTGTTTCGAGATTCCTTCGTTTAGGCCCTAAACCATTTTGGACTACTTAAGGCCGAAGAAGACGAACTTTTTTCAACATCTCGGAATTGCGTGGAAACTGACCCACCCTCCTCATTTCTCGTGAGGAATCCAGAATGCATGAACTTGTTAAGAGATTCCTCCGTTTGGGCCCTGAACCATTTGGGACAAGTTAAGGCAGAGGAAGACGAACTTTTTTCAACGTCTCGGAATTGCGTGGAAACTCACCGACCCTCCTCATTTATGGTGAGGATTCCAGAATGCATTAAATTGTTTCGAGATTCCTTCGTTTCGGCCCTAAACCATTTTGGACTACTTGAGGCCGAAGAAGACGAACTTTTTTCAACGTCTCGGAATTGCTTGGAAACACACCCACCCTCCTCATTTCTCGTGACGATCCCAGAATGCATGAACATGTTTCGAGATTCCTCCGTTTGGCCCAGAACCATTTTGGACAACTTGAGGCAGAGGAAGACGAACTTTTTTCAACGTCTCGGAATTGCGTGGAAACTCACCCACCCTCCTCATTTCTCTTGAGTATTCCAGAATGAATGAACTTGTTTCGAGATTCCTCCGTTTGGGCCCAGAACCATGTGGGACAACTTGAGGCAGAAGAAGACGAACTTTTTTCAACGTCTCGGAATTGCTTGGAAACTCACCTACCCTCCTCATTTCTCGTGACGATCCCAGAATGCATGAACATGTTTCGAGATTCCTCCGTTTGGGCCCAGAACCATTTTGGACAACGTGAGGTAGAGGAAGACGAAATTTTTTCAACGTCTCGGAATTGCGTGGAAACTCACCCACCCTCCTCATTTCTCTTGAGTATTCCAGAATGCACGAACTTGTTTCGAGATTCCTCCGTTTGGGCCCTGAACCATTTTGGACAACTTGAGGCAGAGGAAGACGAAATTTTTTCAACGTCTCGGAATTGCGTGGAAACTCACCCACCCTCCTCATTTCTCTTGAGTATTCCAGAATGCACGAACTTGTTTCGAGATTCCTCCGTTTGGGCCCTGAACCATAAGGGACAACTTGAGGCAGAAGAAGACGAACTTTTTTCAACATCTCGGAACTGCGTGGAAACTCACCCACCCTCCTCATTTCTCGTGAGGAATCCAGAATGCATGAACTTGTTACGAGATTCCTCCGTTTGGGCCCTGAACCATTTCGTACAACTTCAGGCAGAGGAAGACGAACTTTTCTCAACGTCTCGGAATTGCGTGGAAACTCATCCACCCTCCTCATTTCTCTTGAGTATTCCAGAATGCATGAACTTGTTTCGAGATTCCTCCCTTTGGGCCCTGAACCATATGGGACAACTTGAGGCAGAAGAAGACGAACTTTTTTCAACGTCTCGGAATTGCTTGGAAACTCACCTACCCTCCTCATTTCTCGTGACGATCCCAGAATGCATGAACATGTTTCGAGATTCCTCCGTTTGGGCCCAGAACCATTTTGGACAACTTGAGGTAGAGGAAGACGAAATTTTTTCAACGTCTCGGAATTGCGTGGAAACTCATCCACCCTCCTCATTTCTCTTGAGTATTCCAGAATGCATGAACTTGTTTCGAGATTCCTCCCTTTGGGCCCTGAACCATATGGGACAACTTGAGGCAGAAGAAGACGAACTTTTTTCAACGTCTCGGAATTGCGTGAATACTCACGCATCCTCCTCATTTCTCGTGAGGATTCCAGAATGCATTAAGTTGTTTCGAGATTCCTTCGTTTGGGCCCTGAACCATTTTGGACAACTTGAGGCAGTAGAAGACAAACTTTTTTCAACGTCTCGGAATTGCGTGAATACTCACGCATCCTTCTCAATTCTCGTGAGGATTCCAGAATGCATTAAGTTGATTCGAGATTCCTTCGTTTGGGCCCTGAACCATTTTGGACAATTGAGGCAGTAGAAGACGAACTTTTCTCAACGTCTCGGAATTGCGTGGAAACTCATCCACCCTCCTCATTTCTCTTGAGTATTCCAGAATGCATGAACTTGTTACGAGATTCCTCCGTTTGGGCCCAGAACCATTTTGGACAACTTGAGGCAGAGGAAGACGAAATTTTTTCAACGTCTCGGAATTGCGTGGAAACTCACCCACCCTCCTCATTTCTCTTGAGTATTCCAGAATGAATGAACTTGTTTCGAGATTCCTCCGTTTGGGCCCTGAACCAAATGGGACAACTTGAGGCAGAAGAAGACGAACTTTTTTCAACATCTCGGAATTGCGTGGAAACTCACCCACCCTCCTCATTTCTCGTGAGGAATCCAGAATGCATGAACTTGTTACGAGATTCCTCCGTTTGGGCCCTGAACCATTTGGGACAACTTAAGGCAGATTAAGACGAACTTTTTCAACGTCTCGGAATTGCGTGGAAACTCACCCACCCTCCTCATTTATCGTGAGGATTCCAGAATGCATTAAGTTGATTCGAGATTCCTTCGTTTGGGCCCTGAACCATTTTGGACAATTGAGGCAGTAGAAGACGAACTTTTCTCAACGTCTCGGAATTGCGTGGAAACTCATCCACCCTCCTCATTTCTCTTGAGTATTCCAGAATGCATGAACTTGTTACGAGATTCCTCCGTTTGGGCCCTGAACCATTTTGGACAACTTGAGGCAGAGGAAGACGAACTTTTTTCAACGTCTCGGAATTCCGTGGAAACTCACCCACCCTCCTCATTTTTCTTGAGTATTCCAGAATGCATGAACTTGTTTCGAGATTCCTCCGTTTGGGCCCTTAACCATATGCGACAACTTGAGGCAGAAGAAGACGAAATTTTTTCAACCTCTCGGAATTGTGTGGAAACTCACCCACCCTTCTCATTTCTCGTGAGGATTCCAGAATGTATTAAGTTGTTTCGAGATTCCTCCGTTTGGGCCCTAAACCATATGGGACAACTTGAGGCAGAAGAAGACGAACTTTTTTCAACATCTCGGAATTGCGTGGAAACTCACCCACCCTCCTCATTTCTCGTGAGGAATCCAGAATGCATGAACTTGTTACGAGATTCCTCCGTTTGGGCCCTGAACCATTTGGGACAAGTTAAGGCAGAGGAAGACAAACTTTTTTCAACGTCTCGGAATTGCGTGGAAACTCACCCACCCTCCTCATTTATGGTGAGGATTCCAGAATGCATTAAATTGTTTCGAGATTCCTTCGTTTAGGCCCTAAACCATTTTGGACTACTTGAGGCCGAAGAAGACGAACTTTTTTCAACATCTCGGAATTGCGTGGAAACTGACCCACCCTCCTCATTTCTCGTGAGGAATCCAGAATGCATGAACTTGTTAAGAGATTCCTCCGTTTGGGCCCTGAACCATTTGGGACAAGTTAAGGCAGAGGAAGACGAACTTTTTTCAACGTCTCGGAATTGCGTGGAAACTCACCCACCCTCCTCATTTATGGTGAGGATTCCAGAATGCATTAAATTGTTTCGAGATTCCTTCGTTTCGGCCCTAAACCATTTTGGACTACTTGAGGCCGAAGAAGACGAACTTTTTTCAACGTCTCGGAATTGCTTGGAAACACACCCACCCTCCTCATTTCTCGTGACGATCCCAGAATGCATGAACATGTTTCGAGATTCCTCCGTTTGGCCCAGAACCATTTTGGACAACTTGAGGCAGAGGAAGACGAACTTTTTTCAACGTCTCGGAATTGCGTGGAAACTCACCCACCCTCCTCATTTCTCTTGAGTATTCCAGAATGAATGAACTTGTTTCGAGATTCCTCCGTTTGGGCCCAGAACCATGTGGGACAACTTGAGGCAGAAGAAGACGAACTTTTTTCAACGTCTCGGAATTGCTTGGAAACTCACCTACCCTCCTCATTTCTCGTGACGATCCCAGAATGCATGAACATGTTTCGAGATTCCTCCGTTTGGGCCCAGAACCATTTTGGACAACGTGAGGTAGAGGAAGACGAAATTTTTTCAACGTCTCGGAATTGCGTGGAAACTCACCCACCCTCCTCATTTCTCTTGAGTATTCCAGAATGCACGAACTTGTTTCGAGATTCCTCCGTTTGGGCCCTGAACCATTTTGGACAACTTGAGGCAGAGGAAGACGAAATTTTTTCAACGTCTCGGAATTGCGCGGAAACTCACCCACCCTCCTCATTTCTCTTGAGTATTCCAGAATGCACGAACTTGTTTCGAGATTCCTCCGTTTGGGCCCTGAACCATATGGGACAACTTGAGGCAGAAGAAGACGAACTTTTTTCAACATCTCGGAACTGCGTGGAAACTCACCCACCCTCCTCATTTCTCGTGAGGAATCCAGAATGCATGAACTTGTTACGAGATTCCTCCGTTTGGGCCCTGAACCATTTCGTACAACTTCAGGCAGAGGAAGACGAACTTTTCTCAACGTCTCGGAATTGCGTGGAAACTCATCCACCCTCCTCATTTCTCTTGAGTATTCCAGAATGCATGAACTTGTTTCGAGATTCCTCCCTTTGGGCCCTGAACCATATGGGACAACTTGAGGCAGAAGAAGAAGAACTTTTTTCAATGTCTCGGAATTGCTTGGAAACTCACCTACCCTCCTCATTTCTCGTGACGATCCCAGAATGCATGAACATGTTTCGAGATTCCTCCGTTTGGGCCCAGAACCATTTTGGACAACTTGAGGTAGAGGAAGACGAAATTTTTTCAACGTCTCGGAATTGCGTGGAAACTCACCCACCCTCCTCATTTCTCTTGAGTATTCCAGAATGCATGAACTTGTTACGAGATTCCTCCGTTTGGGCCCTGAACCATTTTGGACAACTTGAGGCAGAGGAAGACGAAATTTTTTCAACGTCTCGGAATTGCGTGGAAACTCACCCACCCTCCTCATTTCTCTTGAGTATTCCAGAATGCACGAACTTGTTTCGAGATTCCTCCGTTTGGGCCCTGAACCATATGGGACAACTTGAGGCAGAAGAAGACGAACTTTTTTCAACATCTCGGAACTGCGTGGAAACTCACCCACCCTCCTCATTTCTCGTGAGGAATCCAGAATGCATGAACTTGTTACGAGATTCCTCCGTTTGGGCAACCATTTCGTACAACTTCAGGCAGAGGAAGATGAACTTTTCTCAACGTCTCGGAATTGCGTGGAAACTCATCCACCCTCCTCATTTCTCTTGAGTATTCCAGAATGCATGAACTTGTTTCGAGATTCCTCCCTTTGGGCCCTGAACCATATGGGACAACTTGAGGCAGAAGAAGAAGAACTTTTTTCAATGTCTCGGAATTGCTTGGAAACTCACCTACCCTCCTCATTTCTCGTGACGATCCCAGAATGCATGAACATGTTTCGAGATTCCTCCGTTTGGGCCCAGAACCATTTTGGACAACTTGAGGTAGAGGAAGACGAAATTTTTTCAACGTCTCGGAATTGCGTGGAAACTCACCCACCCTCCTCATTTCTCTTGAGTATTCCAGAATGCATGAACTTGTTACGAGATTCCTCCGTTTGGGCCCTGAACCATTTTGGACAACTTGAGGCAGAGGAAGACGAAATTTTTTCAACGTCTCGGAATTGCGTGGAAACTCACCCACCCTCCTCATTTCTCTTGAGTATTCCAGAATGCACGAACTTGTTTCGAGATTCCTCCGTTTGGGCCCTGAACCATATGGGACAACTTGAGGCAGAAGAAGACGAACTTTTTTCAACATCTCGGAACTGCGTGGAAACTCACCCACCCTCCTCATTTCTCGTGAGGAATCCAGAATGCATGAACTTGTTACGAGATTCCTCCGTTTGGGCAACCATTTCGTACAACTTCAGGCAGAGGAAGATGAACTTTTCTCAACGTCTCGGAATTGCGTGGAAACTCATCCACCCTCCTCATTTCTCTTGAGTATTCCAGAATGCATGAACTTGTTTCGAGATTCCTCCCTTTGGGCCCTGAACCATATGGGACAACTTGAGGCAGAAGAAGCAAACTTTTTTCAACGTCTCGGAATTGCGTGAATACTCACGCATCCTCCTCATTTCTCGTGAGGATTCCAGAATGCATTAAGTTGTTTCGAGATTCCTTCGTTTGGGCCCTGAACCATTTTGGACAACTTGAGGCAGTAGAAGACAAACTTTTTTCAACGTCTCGGAATTGCGTGAATACTCACGCATCCTTCTCAATTCTCGTGAGGATTCCAGAATGCATTAAGTTGATTCGAGATTCCTTCGTTTGGGCCCTGAACCATTTTGGACAATTGAGGCAGTAGAAGACGAACTTTTCTCAACGTCTCGGAATTGCGTGGAAACTCATCCACCCTCCTCATTTCTCTTGAGTATTCCAGAATGCATGAACTTGTTACGAGATTCCTCCGTTTGGGCCCAGAACCATTTTGGACAACTTGAGGCAGAGGAAGACGAAATTTTTTCAACGTCTCGGAATTGCGTGGAAACTCACCCACCCTCCTCATTTCTCTTGAGTATTCCAGAATGCACGAACTTGTTTCGAGATTCCTCCGTTTGGGCCCTGAACCATATGGGACAACTTGAGGCAGAAGAAGACGAACTTTTTTCAACATCTCGGAACTGCGTGGAAACTCACCCACCCTCCTCATTTCTCGTGAGGAATCCAGAATGCATGAACTTGTTACGAGATTCCTCCGTTTGGGCCCTGAACCATTTCGTACAACTTCAGGCAGAGGAAGACGAACTTTTCTCAACGTCTCGGAATTGCGTGGAAACTCATCCACCCTCCTCATTTCTCTTGAGTATTCCAGAATGCATGAACTTGTTTCGAGATTCCTCCCTTTGGGCCCTGAACCATATGGGACAACTTGAGGCAGAAGAAGACGAACTTTTTTCAACGTCTCGGAATTGCGTGAATACTCACGCATCCTCCTCATTTCTCGTGAGGATTCCAGAATGCATTAAGTTGTTTCGAGATTCCTTCGTTTGGGCCCTGAACCATTTTGGACAACTTGAGGCAGTAGAAGACAAACTTTTTTCAACGTCTCGGAATTGCGTGAATACTCACGCATCCTTCTCAATTCTCGTGAGGATTCCAGAATGCCTTAAGTTGATTCGAGATTCCTTCGTTTGGGCCCTGAACCATTTTGGACAATTGAGGCAGTAGAAGACGAACTTTTCTCAACGTCTCGGAATTGCGTGGAAACTCATCCACCCTCCTCATTTCTCTTGAGTATTCCAGAATGCATGAACTTGTTACGAGATTCCTTCGTTTGGGCCCAGAACCATTTTGGACAACTTGAGGCAGAGGAAGACGAAATTTTTTCAACGTCTCAGAATTGCGTGGAAACTCACCCACCCTCCTCATTTCTCTTGAGTATTCCAGAATGAATGAACTTGTTTCGAGATTCCTCTGTTTGGGCCCTGAACCATGTGGGCCAACTTGAGGCAGTAGAAGACGAACTTTTTTCAACGTCTTGGAATTGCGTAGAAACTCACCCACCCTCCTCATTTCTCTTGAGTATTCCAGAATGAATGAACTTGTTTCGAGATTCCTCTGTTTGGGCCCTGAACCATTTGGGACTACTTGAGGCAGAAGAAGTCGAACTTTTTTCAACGTCTCGGAACTGCGTGGAAACTCACCCACCCTCCTCATTTATCGTGAGGAATCCAGAATGCGTTAAGTTGTTTCGAGATTCCTTCGTTTGGGCCCTGAACCATTTTGGACAACTTGAGGCAGTCGAAGACGAACTTTTCTCAACGTCTCGGAATTGCGTGGAAACTCATCCACCCTCCTCATTTCTCTTGAGTATTCCAGAATGCATGAACTTGTTTCGAGATTCCTCCGTTTGGGCCCTGAACCATATGGGACAACTTGAGGCAGAAGAAGATGAACTTTTTTAAACGTCTCGGAATTGCGTGGAAACTCACCCACCCTTCTCATTTCTCGTGAGGATTCCAGAATGCATTAAGTTGTTTCGAGATTCCTTCGTTTGGGCCCTGAACCATTTTGGACAACTTGAGGCAGAAGAAGACGAACTTTTTTCAACATCTCGGAATTGCGTGGAAATTGACCCACCCTCCTCATTTCTCGTGAGGAATCCAGAATGCATGAACTTGTTTCGAGATTCCTCCGTTTGGGCCCTGAACCATTTGGGACAACTTGAGGCAGAGGAAGACGAACTTTTTTCAACGTCTCGGAATTGCGTGGAAACTCACCCACCCTCCTCATTTCTCTTGAGTATTCCAGAATGCATGAACTTGTTTCGAGATTCCTCCGTTTGGGCCCTAAACCATATGGGACAACTTGAGGCAGAAGAAGACGAACTTTTTTCAACTTCTCGGAATTGCGTGGAAACTCACCCACCCTCCTCATTTCTCGTGAGGAATCCAGAATGCATGAACTAGTTACGAGATTCCTCCGTTTGGGCCCTGAACCATTTGGGACAAGTTAAGGCAGAGGAAGACGAACTTTTTTCAACGTCTCGGAATTGCGTGGAAACTCACCCACCCTCCTCATTTATCGTGAGGATTCCAGAGTGCATTAAATTGTTTCGAGATTCCTTCGTTTGGGCCCTAAACCATTTTGGACTACTTGAGGCCGAAGAAGACGAACTTTTTTCAACGTCTCGGAATTGCTTGGAAACACACCCACCCTCCTCATTTCTCGTGACGATCCCAGAATGCATGAACATGTTTCGAGATTCCTCCGTTTGGCCCAGAACCAATTTGGACAACTTGAGGCAGACGAAGACGAACTTTTTTCAACGTCTCGGAATTGCGTGGAAACTCACCCACCCTCCTCATTTCTCTTGAGTATTCCAGAAAGAATGAACTTGTTTCGAGATCCCTCCGTTTGGGCCCTGAACCATGTGGGACAACTTGAGGCAGAAGAAGACGAACTTTTTTCAACGTCTCGGAATTGCTTGGAAACACACCCACCCTCCTCATTTCTCGTGACGATCCCAGAATGCATGAACATGTTTCGAGATTCCTCCGTTTGGCCCAGAACCATTTTGGACAACTTGAGGCAGACGAAGACGAACTTTTTCAACGTCTCGGAATTGCGTGGAAACTCACCCACCCTCCTCATTTCTCTTGAGTATTCCAGAATGAATGAACTTGTTTCGAGATTCCTCCGTTTGGGCCCTGAACCATGTGGGATAACTTGAGGCAGAAGAAGACGAACTTTTTTCAACGTCTCGGAATTGCTTGGAAACTCACCTACCCTCCTCATTTCTCGTGACGATCCCAGAATGCATGAACATGTTTCGAGATTCCTCCGTTTGGGCCCAGAACCATTTTGGACAACTTGAGGCAGAGGAAGACGAAATTTTTTCAACGTCTCGGAATTGCGTGGAAACTCACCCACCCTCCTCATTTCTCTTGAGTATTCCAGAATGCACGAACTTGTTTCGAGATTCCTCCGTTTGGGCCCTGAACCATATGGGACAACTTGAGGCAGAAGAAGACGAACTTTTTTCAACATCTCGGAACTGCGTGGAAACTCACCCACCCTCCTCATTTCTCGTGAGGAATCCAGAATGCATGAACTTGTTACGAGATTCCTCCGTTTGGGCCCTGAACCATTTCGTACAACTTCAGGCAGAGGAAGACGAACTTTTCTCAACGTCTCGGAATTGCGTGGAAACTCATCCACCCTCCTCATTTCTCTTGAGTATTCCAGAATGCATGAACTTGTTTCGAGATTCCTCCCTTTGGGCCCTGAACCATATGGGACAACTTGAGGCAGAAGAAGACGAACTTTTTTCAACGTCTCGGAATTGCGTGAATACTCACGCATCCTCCTCATTTCTCGTGAGGATTCCAGAATGCATTAAGTTGTTTCGAGATTCCTTCGTTTGGGCCCTGAACCATTTTGGACAACTTGAGGCAGTAGAAGACAAACTTTTTTCAACGTCTCGGAATTGCGTGAATACTCATGCATCCTTCTCAATTCTCGTGAGGATTCCAGAATGCATTAAGTTGATTCGAGATTCCTTCGTTTGGGCCCTGAACCATTTTGGACAATTGAGGCAGTAGAAGACGAACTTTTCTCAACGTCTCGGAATTGCGTGGAAACTCATCCACCCTCCTCATTTCTCTTGAGTATTCCAGAATGCATGAACTTGTTACGAGATTCCTTCGTTTGGGCCCAGAACCATTTTGGACAACTTGAGGCAGAGGAAGACGAAATTTTTTCAACGTCTCAGAATTGCGTGGAAACTCACCCACCCTCCTCATTTCTCTTGAGTATTCCAGAATGAATGAACTTGTTTCGAGATTCCTCTGTTTGGGCCCTGAACCATGTGGGCCAACTTGAGGCAGTAGAAGACGAACTTTTTTCAACGTCTTGGAATTGCGTAGAAACTCACCCACCCTCCTCATTTCTCTTGAGTATTCCAGAATGAATGAACTTGTTTCGAGATTCCTCTATTTGGGCCCTGAACCATTTGGGACTACTTGAGGCAGAAGAAGTCGAACTTTTTTCAACGTCTCGGAACTGCGTGGAAACTCACCCACCCTCCTCATTTATCGTGAGGAATCCAGAATGCGTTAAGTTGTTTCGAGATTCCTTCGTTTGGGCCCTGAACCATTTTGGACAACTTGAGGCAGTCGAAGACGAACTTTTCTCAACGTCTCGGAATTGCGTGGAAACTCATCCACCCTCCTCATTTCTCTTGAGTATTCCAGAATGCATGAACTTGTTTCGAGATTCCTCCGTTTGGGCCCTGAACCATATGGGACAACTTGAGGCAGAAGAAGATGAACTTTTTTCAACGTCTCGGAATTGCGTGGAAACTCACCCACCCTTCTCATTTCTCGTGAGGATTCCAGAATGCATTAAGTTGTTTCGAGATTCCTTCGTTTGGGCCCTGAACCATTTTGGACAACTTGAGGCAGAAGAAGACGAACTTTTTTCAACATCTCGGAATTGCGTGGAAACTGACCCACCCTCCTCATTTCTCGTGAGGAATCCAGAATGCATGAACTTGTTTCGAGATTCCTCCGTTTGGGCCCTGAACCATTTGGGACAACTTGAGGCAGAGGAAGACGAACTTTTTTCAACGTCTCGGAATTGCGTGGAAACTCACCCACCCTCCTCATTTCTCTTGAGTATTCCAGAATGCATGAACTTGTTTCGAGATTCCTCCGTTTGGGCCCTGAACCATATGGGACAACTTGAGGCAGAAGAAGACGAACTTTTTTCAACTTCTCGGAATTGCGTGGAAACTCACCCACCCTCCTCATTTCTCGTGAGGAATCCAGAATGCATGAACTAGTTACGAGATTCCTCCGTTTGGGCCCTGAACCATTTGGGACAAGTTAAGGCAGAGGAAGACGAACTTTTTTCAACGTCTCGGAATTGCGTGGAAACTCACCCACCCTCCTCATTTATCGTGAGGATTCCAGAGTGCATTAAATTGTTTCGAGATTCCTTCGTTTGGGCCCTAAACCATTTTGGACTACTTGAGGCCGAAGAAGACGAACTTTTTTCAACGTCTCGGAATTGCTTGGAAACACACCCACCCTCCTCATTTCTCGTGACGATCCCAGAATGCATGAACATGTTTCGAGATTCCTCCGTTTGGCCCAGAACCATTTTGGACAACTTGAGGCAGACGAAGACGAACTTTTTTCAACGTCTCGGAATTGCGTGGAAACTCACCCACCCTCCTCATTTCTCTTGAGTATTCCAGAATGAATGAACTTGTTTCGAGATCCCACCGTTTGGGCCCTGAACCATGTGGGACAACTTGAGGCAGAAGAAGACGAACTTTTTTCAACGTCTCGGAATTGCTTGGAAACACACCCACCCTCCTCATTTCTCGTGACGATCCCAGAATGCATGAACATGTTTTGAGATTCCTCCGTTTGGCCCAGAACCATTTTGGACAACTTGAGGCAGACGAAGACGAACTTTTTCAACGTCTCGGAATTGCGTGGAAACTCACCCACCCTCCTCATTTCTCTTGAGTATTCCAGAATGAATGAACTTGTTTCGAGATTCCTCCGTTTGGGCCCTGAACCATGTGGGATAACTTGAGGCAGAAGAAGACGAACTTTTTTCAACGTCTCGGAATTGCTTGGAAACTCACCTACCCTCCTCATTTCTCGTGACGATCCCAGAATGCATGAACATGTTTCGAGATTCCTCCGTTTGGGCCCAGAACCATTTTGGACAACTTGAGGCAGAGGAAGACGAAATTTTTTCAACGTCTCGGAATTGCGTGGAAACTCACCCACCCTCCTCATTTCTCTTGAGTATTCCAGAATGAATGAACTTGTTTCGAGATTCCTCTGTTTGGGCCCTGAACCATGTGGGCCAACTTGAGGCAGTAGAAGACGAACTTTTTTCAACGTCTTGGAATTGCGTACAAACTCACCCACCCTCCTCATTTCTCTTGAGTATTCCAGAATGCATGAACTTGTTTCGAGATTCCTCCGTTTGGGCCCTGAACCATATGGGACAACTTGAGGCAGAAGAAGACGAACTTTTTTTAACATGTCGGAATTGCGTGGAAACTCACCCACCCTCCTCATTTCTCGTGAGGAATCCAGAATGCATGAACTTGTTAAGAGATTCCTCCGTTTGGGCCCTGAACCATTTGGGACAAGTTAAGGCAGAGGAAGACGAACTTTTTTCAACGTCTCGGAATTGCGTGGAAACTCACCCACCCTCCTCATTTATCGTGAGGATTCCAGAATGCATTAAATTGTTTCGAGATTCCTTCGTTTCGGCCCTAAACCATTTTGGACTACTTGAGGCCGAAGAAGACGAACTTTTTTCAACGTCTCGGAATTGCTTGGAAACACACCCACCCTCCTCATTTCTCGTGACGATCCCAGAATGCATGAACATGTTTCGAGATTCCTCTGTTTGGCCCAGAACCATTTTGGACAACTTGAGGCAGAGGAAGACGAACTTTTTTCAACGTCTCGGAATTGCGTGGAAACTCACCCACCCTCCTCATTTCTCTTGAGTATTCCAGAATGAATGAACTTGTTTCGAGATTCCTCCGTTTGGGCCCTGAACCATGTGGGAACACTTGAGGCAGAAGAAGACGAACTTTTTTCAACGTCTCGGAATTGCTTGGAAACTCACCTACCCTCCTCATTTCTCTTGACGATCCCAGAATGCATGAACTTGTTTCGAGATTCCTCCGTTTGGGCCCTGAACCATGTGGGATCACTTGAGGCAGAAGAAGACGAACTTTTTTCAACGTCTCGGAATTGCTTGGAAACTCACCTACCCTCCTCATTTCTCGTGACGATCCCAGAATGCATGAACATGTTTCGAGATTCCTCCGTTTGGGCCCAGAACCATTTTGGACAACTTGAGGTAGAGGAAGACGAAATTTTTTCAACGTCTCGGAATTGCGTGGAAACTCACCCACCCTCCTCATTTCTCTTGAGTATTCCAGAATGAATGAACTTTTTTCGAGATTCCTCTTTTTGGGCCCTGAACCATGTGCGCCAACTTGAGGCAGTAGAAGACGAACTTTTTTCAACGTCTTGGAATTGCGTAGAAACTCACCCACCCTCCTCATTTCTCTTGAGTATTCCAGAATGAATGAACTTGTTTCGAGATTCCTCTATTTGGGCCCTGAACCATTTGGGACTACATGAGGCAGAAGAAGTCGAACTTTTTTCAACGTCTCGGAACTGCGTGGAAACTCACCCACCCTCCTCATTTATCGTGAGGAATCCAGAATGCGTTAAGTTGTTTCGAGATTCCTTCGTTTGGGCCCTGAACCATTTTGGACAACTTGAGGCAGTAGAAGACGAACTTTTCTCAACGTCTCGGAATTGCGTGGAAACTCATCCTCCCTCCTCATTTCTCTTGAGTATTCCAGAATGCATTAACTTGTTTCGAGATTCCTCCGTTTGGGCCCTGAACCATATGGGACAACTTGAGGCAGAAGAAGACGAACTTTTTTCAACATCTCGGAATTGCGTGGAAACTCACCCACCCTCCTCATTTCTCGTGAGGAATCCAGAATGCATGAACTTGTTACGAGATTCCTCCGTTTGGGCCCTGAACCATTTGGGACAAGTTAAGGCAGAGGAAGACGAACTTTTTCAACGTCTCGGAATTGCGTGGAAACTCACCCACCCTCCTCATTTATCGTGAGGATTCCAGAATGCATTAAATTGTTTCGAGATTCCTTCGTTTGGGCCCTAAACCATTTTGGACTACTTGAGGCCGAAGAAGACGAACTTTTTTCAACGTCTCGGAATTGCTTGGAAACACACCCACCCTCCTCATTTCTCTTGAGTATTCCAGAATGCATGAACTTGTTTCGAGATTCCTCCGTTTGGGCCCTGAACCATATGGGACAACTTGAGGCAGAAGAAGACGAACTTTTTTCAACTTCTCGGAATTGCGTGGAAACTCACCCACCCTCCTCATTTCTCGTGAGGAATCCAGAATGCATGAACTAGTTACGAGATTCCTCCGTTTGGGCCCTGAACCATTTGGGACAAGTTAAGGCAGAGGAAGACGAACTTTTTTCAACGTCTCGGAATTGCGTGGAAACTCACCCACCCTCCTCATTTATCGTGAGGATTCCAGAGTGCATTAAATTGTTTCGAGATTCCTTCGTTTGGGCCCTAAACCATTTTGGACTACTTGAGGCCGAAGAAGACGAACTTTTTTCAACGTCTCGGAATTGCTTGGAAACACACCCACCCTCCTCATTTCTCGTGACGATCCCAGAATGCATGAACATGTTTCGAGATTCCTCCGTTTGGCCCAGAACCATTTTGGACAACTTGAGGCAGAGGAAGACGAACTTTTTTCAACGTCTCGGAATTGCGTGGAAACTCACCCACCCTCCTCATTTCTCTTGAGTATTCCAGAATGAATGAACTTGTTTCGAGATTCCTCCGTTTGGGCCCTGAACCATGTGCGAACACTTGAGGCAGACGAACACGAACTTTTTTCAACGTCTCGGAATTCCTTGGAAACTCACCTACCCTCCTCATTTCTCGTGACGATCCCAGAATGCATGAACATGTTTCGAGATTCCTCCGTTTTGGCCCAGAACCATTTTGGACAACTTGAGGTAGTAGAAGACGAAATTTTTTCAACGTCTCGGAATTGCGTGGAAACTCACCCACCCTCCTCATTTCTCTTGAGTATTCCAGAATGAATGAACTTGTTTCGAGATTCCTCTTTTTGGGCCCTGAACCATGTGGGCCAACTTGAGGCAGTAGAAGACGAACTTTTTTCAACGTCTTGGAATTGCGTAGAAACTCACCCACCCTCCTCATTTCTCTTGAGTATTCCAGAATGAATGAACTTGTTTCGAGATTCCTCTGTTTGGGCCCTGAACCATTTGGGACTACTTGAGGCAGAAGAAGTCGAACTTTTTTCAACGTCTCGGAACTGCGTGGAAACTCACCCACCCTCCTCATTTATCGTGAGGAATCCAGAATGCGTTAAGTTGTTTCGAGATTCCTTCGTTTGTGCCCTGAACCATTTTGGACAACTTGAGGCAGTAGAAGACGAACTTTTCTCAACGTCTCGGAATTGCGTGGAAACTCATCCACCCTCCTCATTTCTCTTGAGTATTCCAGAATGCATGAACTTGTTTCGAGATTCCTCCGTTTGGGCCCTGAACCATATGGGACAACTTGAGCCAGAAGAAGATGAACTTTTTTCAACGTCTCGGAATTGCGTGGAAACTCACCCACCCTTCTCATTTCTCGTGAGGATTCCAGAATGCATTAAGTTCCTTCGAGATTCCTCCGTTTGGACCCTGAACCATTTTGGACAACTTGAGGCAGAAGAAGACGAACTTTTTTCAACATCTCGGAATTGCGTGGAAACTGACCCACCCTCCTCATTTCTCGTGAGGAATCCAGAATGCATGAACTTGTTTCGAGATTCCTCCGTTTGGGCCCTGAACCATTTGGGACAACTTGAGGCAGAGGAAGACGAACATTTTTCAACGTCTCAGAATTGCGTGGAAACTCACCCACCCTCCTCATTTCTCTTGAGTATTCCAGAATGCATGAACTTGTTTCGAGATTCCTCTGTTTGGGCCCTGAACCATTTGGGACTACTTGAGGCAGAAGAAGACGAACTTTTTTCAACGTCTCGGAAGTGCTTGGAAACTCACCCACCCTCCTCATTTCTCGTGACGATCCCAGAATGCATGAACATGTTTCGAGATTCCTCCGTTTTGGCCCAGAACCATTTTGGACAACTTGAGGCAGAGGAAGACGAACTTTTTTCAACGTCTCGGAATTGCGTGGAAACTCACCCACCCACCTCATTTATCGTGAGGATTCCAGAATGCATTAAGTTGATTCGAGATTCCTTCGTTTGGGCCCTGAACCATTTTGGACAACCTGAGGCAGTAGAAGACGAACTTTTTTCAACGTCTCGGAATTGCGTGGAAACTCACCCACCCTCCTCATTTCTCTTGAGTATTCCAGAATGAATGAACTTGTTTCGAGATTCCTCTTTTTGGGCCCTGAACCATGTGGGCCAACTTGAGGCAGTAGAAGACGAACTTTTTTCAACGTCTTGGAATTGCGTAGAAACTCACCCACCCTCCTCATTTCTCTTGAGTATTCCAGAATGAATGAACTTGTTTCGAGATTCCTCTATTTGGGCCCTGAACCATTTGGGACTACTTGAGGCAGAAGAAGTCGAACTTTTTTCAACGTATCGGAACTGCGTGGAAACTCACCCACCCTCCTCATTTATCGTGAGGAATCCAGAATGCGTTAAGTTGTTTCGAGATTCCTTCGTTTGGGCCCTGAACCATTTTGGACAACTTGAGGCAGTAGAAGACGAACTTTTTTCAACGTCTCGGAATTGCTTGGAAACTCACCCACCCTCCTCATTTCTCGTGACGATCCCAGAATGCATGAACATGTTTCGAGATTCCTCCGTTTGGGCCCAGAACCATTTTGGACAACTTGAGGCAGTAGAAGACGAACTTTTCTCAACGTCTCGGAATTGCGTGGAAACTCACCCACCCTCCTCATTTCTCTTGAGTATTCAAGAATGCATGAACTTGTTTCGAGATTCCTCCGTTTGGGCCCTGAACCATGTGGGACAACTTGAGGCAGAAGAAGACGAACTTTTTTCAACGTCTCGAAATTGCTTGGAAACTCACCCACCCTCCTCATTTCTCGTGAGGAATCCAGAATGCATGAACTTGTTACGAGATTCCTCCGTTTGGGCCCTGAACCATTTGGGACAACTTAAGGCAGAGTACGACGAACTTTTTCAACGTCTCGGAATTGCGTGGAAACTCACCCACCATCCTCATTTCTCTTGAGTATTCCAGAATGAATGAACTTGTTTCGAGATTCCTCCGTATGGGTCCTGAACCATGTGGGCCAACTTGAGGAAGTAGAAGACGAACTTTTTTCAACGTCTCGGAATTGCGTAGAAACTCACCCACCCTCCTCATTTCTCGTGACGATCCCAGAATGCATGAACATGTTTCGAGATTCCTCCGTTTGGGCCCAGAACCATTTTGGACAACTTGAGGCAGAGGAAGACGAACTTTTTTCAACGTCTCGGAATTGCGTGGAAACTCACCCACCCACCTCATTTATCGTGAGGATTCCAGAATGCATTAAGTTGATTCGAGATTCCTTCGTTTGGGCCCTGAACCATTTTGGACAACTTGAGGCAGTAGAAGACGAACTTTTTTCAACGTCTTGGAATTGCGTGGAAACTCACCCACCCTCCTCATTTCTCTTGAGTATTCCAGAATGCATGAACTTGTTTCGAGATTCCTCTGTTTGGGCCCTTAACCATATGGGACAACTTGAGGCTGAAGAAGACGAACTTTTTTCAACATCTCGGAATTGTGTGGAAACTCATCCACCCTCCTCATTTCTCGTGACGATCCCAGAATGCATGAAAATGTTTCGAGATTCCTCCGTTTGGGCCCAGAACCATTTTGGACAACTTGAGGCAGTAGAAGACGAACTTTTCTCAACGTCTCGGAATTGCGTGGAAACTCACCCACCCTCCTCATTTCTCTTGAGTATTCAAGAATGCATGAACTTGTTTCGAGATTCCTCCGTTTGGGCCCTGAACCATGTGGGACAACTTGAGGCAGAAGAAGACGAACTTTTTTCAACGTCTCGAAATTGCTTGGAAACTCACCCACCCTCCTCATTTCTCGTGAGGAATCCAGAATGCATGAACTTGTTACGAGATTCCTCCGTTTGGGCCCTGAACCATTTGGGACAACTTAAGGCAGAGTAAGACGAACTTTTTCAACGTCTCGGAATTGCGTGGAAACTCACCCACCCTCCTCATTTCTCTTGAGTATTCCAGAATGCATGAACTTGTTTCGAGATTCCTCTGTTTGGGCCCTGAACCATTTGGGACAACTTGAGACAGAGTAAGACGAACTTTTTTCAACGTCTCGGAATTGCTTGGAAACTCACCCACCCTCCTCATTTCTCGTGACGATCCCAGAATGCATGAACATGTTTCGAGATTCCTCCGTTTGGGCCCAGAACCATTTTGGACAACTTGAGGCAGAGGAAGACGAACTTTTTTCAACGTCTCGGAATTGCGTGGAAACTCACCCACCCTCCTCATTTATCGTGAGGATTCCAGAATGCATTAAGTTGATTCGAGATTCCTTCGTTTGGGCCCTGAACCATTTTGGACAACTTGAGGCAGTAGAAGACGAACTTTTCTCAACGTCTCGGAATTGCGTGGAAACTCACCCACCCTCCTCATTTCTCTTGAGTATTCAGGAATGCATGAACTTGTTTCGAGATTCCTCTGTTTGGGCCCTTAACCATATGGGACAACTTGAGGCTGAAGAAGACGAACTTTTTTCAACATCTCGGAATTGTGTGGAAACTCATCCACCCTCCTCATTTCTCGTGACGATCCCAGAATGCATGAACATGTTTCGAGATTCCTCCGTTTGGGCCCAGAACCATTTTGGACAACTTGAGGCAGTAGAAGACGAACTTTTCTCAACGTCTCGGAATTGCTTGGAAACTCACCCACCCTCCTCATTTCTCGTGACGATCCCAGAATGCATGAACATGTTTCGAGATTCCTCCGTTTGGGCTCAGAACCATTTTGGACAAGTTGAGGCAGAGGAAGACGAACTTTTTTCAACGTCTCGTAATTGCGTGGAAACTCACCCACCCTCCTCATTTCTCTTGAGTATTCCAGAATGCATGAACTTGTTTCGAGATTCCTCTGTTTGGGCCCTGAACCATTTGGGACTACTTGAGGCAGAAGAAGACGATCTTTTTTCAACGTCTCGGAATTGCTTGGAAACTCACCCACCCTCCTCATTTCTCGTGACGATCCCAGAATGCATGAACATGTTTCGAGATTCCTCCGTTTGGGCCCAGAACCATTTTGGACAACTTGAGGCAGAGGAAGACGAACTTTTTTCAACGTCTCGGAATTGCGTGGAAACTCACCCACCCTCCTCATTTCTCTTGAGTATTCCAGAATGAATGAACTTGTTTCGAGATTCCTCCGTTTGGGCCCTGAACCATGTGGGCCAACTTGAGGCAGAGGAAGACGAACTTTTTTCAAAGTCTCGGAATTGCGTGGAAACTCACCCACCCTCCACAGTTCTCTTGAGTATTCCAGAATGCATGAACTTGTTTCGAGATTCCTCCGTTTGGGCCCTGAACCATATGGGACAACTTGAGGCAGAAGAAGACGAACTTTTTTCAACATCTCGGAATTGCGTGGAAACTCACCCACCCTCCTCATTTCTCGTGAGGAATCCAGAATGCATGAACTTGTTACGAGATTCCTCTGTTTGGGCCCTGAACCATTTGGGACAACTTAAGGCAGAGGAAGACGAACTTTTTTCAACGTCTCGGAATTGCGTGGAAACTCACCCACCCTCCTCATTTCTCGTGACGATCCCAGAATGCATGAACATGTTTCGAGATTCCTCCGTTTGGGCCCAGAACCATTTTGGACAACTTGAGGCAGAGGAAGACGAACTTTTTTCAACGTCTCGGAATTGCGTGGAAACTCACCCACCCTCCTCATTTCTCTTGAGTATTCAAGAATGAATGAACTTGTTTCGAAATTCCTCCGTTTGGGCCCTGAACCATGTGGGACAACTTGAGGCAGAAGAAGACGAACTTTTTTCAACGTCTCGAAATTGCTTGGAAACTCACCGACCCTCCTCATTTCTCGTGACGATCCCAGAATGCATGGACATGTTTCGAGATTCCTCCGCTTGGGCCCAGAACCATTTTGGACAACATGAGGCAGAGGAAGACGAAATTTTTTCAACGTCTCGGAATTGCGTGGAAACTCACCCACCCTCCTCATTTCTCTTGAGTATTCCAGAATGCATGAACTTGTTTCGAGATTCCTCAGTTTGGTCCCTGAACCATATGGGACAACTTGAGGCAGAAGAAGACGAACTTTTTTCAACATCTCGGAACTGCGTGGAAACTCACCCACCCTCCTCATTTCTCGTGAGGAATACAGAATGCATGAACTTGTTACGAGATTCCTCCGTTTGGGCCCTGAACCATTTCGGACAACTTCAGGCAGAGGAAGACGAACTTTTTTCAACGTCTCGGAATTGCGTGGAAACTCACCCACCCTCCTCATTTATCGTGAGGATTCCAGAATACATTAAGTTGTTTCGAGATTCCTTCGGTTGGGCCCTGAACCATTTTGGACAACTTGAGGCAGTAGAACACGAAATTTTCTCAACGTCTCGGAATTGCGTGGAAACTCATCCACCCTCCTCATTTCTCTTGAGTATTCCAGAATGCATGAACCTGTTTCGAGATTCCTCCGTTTGAGCCCTGAACCATATGGGACAACTTGAGGCAGAAGAAGAAGAACTTTTTTCAACATCTCGGAATTGCGTGGAAACTCACCCACCCTCCTCATTTCTCGTGAGGAATCCAGAATGCATGAACGTGTTACGAGATTCCTCCGTTTGGACCCTGAACCATTTGGGACAACTTAAGGCAGAGGAAGATGAACTTTTTTCAACGTCTCGGAATTGCGTGGAAACTCACCCACCCTCCTCATTTATCGTGAGGATTTCAGAATGCATTAAGTTGTTTCGAGATTCCTTCGTTTGGGCCCTAAACCAATTTGGACTACTTGAGGCCGAAGAAGACGAACTTTTTTCAACGTCTCGGAATTGCTTGGAAACTCACCCACCCTCCTCATTTCTCGTGACGATCCCAGAATGCATGAACATGTTTCGAGATTCCTCCGTTTGGGCCCAGAACCATTTTGGACAACTTGAGGCAGAGGAAGACGAACTTTTTTCAACGTCTCGGAATTGCGTGGAAACTCACCCACCCTCCTCATTTCTCTTGAGTATTCCAGAATGAATGAACTTGTTTCGAGATTCCTCCGTTTGGGCCCTGAACCATGTGGGACAACTTGAGGCAGAAGAAGACGAACTTTTTTCAACGTCTCGAAATTGCTTGGAAACTCACCTACCCTCCTCATTTTTCGTGACGATCCCAGAATGCATGGACATGTTTCGAGATTCCTCCGTTTGGGCCCAGAACCATTTTGGACAACTTGAGGCAGAGGAAGACGAAATTTTTTCAACGTCTCGGAATTGCGTGGAAACTCACCCACCCTCCTCATTTCTCTTGAGTATTCCAGAATGCATGAACTTGTTTCGAGATTCCTCAGTTTGGTCCCTGAACCATATGGGACAACTTGAGGCAGAAGAAGACGAACTTTTTTCAACATCTCGGAACTGCGTGGAAACTCACCCACCCTCCTCATTTCTCGTGAGGAATACAGAATGCATGAACTTGTTACGAGATTCCTCCGTTTGGGCCCTGAACCATTTCGGACAACTTCAGGCAGAGGAAGACGAACTTTTTTCAACGTCTCGGAATTGCGTGGAAACTCACCCACCCTCCTCATTTATCGTGAGGATTCCAGAATGCATTAAGTTGTTTCGAGATTCCTTCGGTTGGGCCCTGAACCATTTTGGACAACTTGAGGCAGTAGAACACGAAATTTTCTCAACGTCTCGGAATTGCGTGGAAACTCATCCACCCTCCTCATTTCTCTTGAGTATTCCAGAATGCATGAACCTGTTTCGAGATTCCTCCGTTTGGGCCCTGAACCATATGGGACAACTTGAGGCAGAAGAAGACGAACTTTTTTCAACATCTCGGAATTGCGTGGAAACTCACCCACCCTCCTCATTTCTCGTGAGGAATCCAGAATGCATGAACTTGTTACGAGATTCCTCCGTTTGGACCCTGAACCATTTGGGACAACTTAAGGCAGAGGAAGATGAACTTTTTTCAACGTCTCGGAATTGCGTGGAAACTCACCCACCCTCCTCATTTATCGTGAGGATTTCAGAATGCATTAAGTTGTTTCGAGATTCCTTCGTTTGGGCCCTAAACCAATTTGGACTACTTGAGGCCGAAGAAGACGAACTTTTTTCAACGTCTCGGAATTGCTTGGAAACTCACCCACCCTCCTCATTTCTCGTGACGATCCCAGAATGCATGAACATGTTTCGAGATTCCTCCGTTTGGGCCCAGAACCATTTTGGACAACTTGAGGCAGAGGAAGACGAACTTTTTTCAACGTCTCGGAATTGCGTGGAAACTCACCCACCCTCCTCATTTCTCTTGAGTATTCCAGAATGAATGAACTTGTTTCGAGATTCCTCCGTTTGGGCCCTGAACCATGTGGGACAACTTGAGGCAGAAGAAGACGAACTTTTTTCAACGTCTCGAAATTGCTTGGAAACTCACCTACCCTCCTCATTTTTCGTGACGATCCCAGAATGCATGGACATGTTTCGAGATTCCTCCGTTTGGGCCCAGAACCATTTTGGACAACTTGAGGCAGAGGAAGACGAAATTTTTTCAACGTCTCGGAATTGCGTGGAAACTCACCCACCCTCCTTATTTCTCTTGAGTATTCCAGAATGCATGAACATGTTTCGAGATTCCTCCGTTTGGGCCCAGAACCATTTTGGACAACTTGAGGCAGAGGAAGACGAACTTTTTTCAACGTCTCGGAATTGCGTGGAAACTCACCCACCCTCCTCATTTCTCTTGAGTATTCCAAAATGAATGAACTTGTTTCGAGATTCCTCCGTTTGGGACCTGAACCATGTGGGCCAACTTGAGGGCGAGGAAGACGAACTTTTTTCAAAGTCTCGGAATTGCGTGGAAACTCACCCACCCACCACAGTTCTCTTGAGTATTCCAGAATGCATGAACTTGTTTCGAGATTCCTCCGTTTGGGCCCTGAACCATATGGGACAACTTGAGGCAGAAGAAGACGAACTTTTTTCAACATCTCGGAATTGCGTGGAAACTCACCCACCCTCCTCATTTCTCGTGAGGAATCCAGAATGCATGAACTTGTTACGAGATTCCTCCGTTTGGGCCCTGAACCATTTGGGACAACTTAAGGCAGAGGAAGACGAACTTTTTTCAACGTCTCGGAATTTCGTGGAAACTCACCCACCCTCCTCATTTATCGTGAGGATTGCAGAATGCATTAAGTTGTTTCGAGATTCCTTCGTTTGGGCCCTAAACCATTTTGGACTACTTGAGGCCGAAGAAGACGAACTTTTTTCAACGTCTCGGAATTGCTTGGAAACTCACCCACCCTCCTCATTTCTCGTGACGATCCCAGAATGCATGAACATGTTTCGAGATTCCTCCGTTTGGGCCCAGAACCATTTTGGACAACTTGAGGCAGAGGAAGACGAACTTTTTTCAACGTCTCGGAATTGCGTGGAAACTCACCCACCCTCCTCATTTCTCTTGAGTATTCAAGAATGAATGAACTTGTTTCGAAATTCCTCCGTTTGGGCCCTGAACCATGTGGGACAACTTGAGGCAGAAGAAGACGAACTTTTTTCAACGTCTCGAAATTGCTTGGAAACTCACCGACCCTCCTCATTTCTCGTGACGATCCCAGAATGCATGGACATGTTTCGAGATTCCTCCGTTTGGGCCCAGAACCATTTTGGACAACTTGAGGCAGAGGAAGACGAAATTTTTTCAACGTCTCGGAATTGCGTGGAAACTCACCCACCCTCCTTATTTCTCTTGAGTATTCCAGAATGCATGAACATGTTTCGAGATTCCTCCGTTTGGGCCCAGAACCATTTTGGACAACTTGAGGCAGAGGAAGACGAACTTTTTTCAACGTCTCGGAATTGCGTGGAAACTCACCCACCCTCCTCATTTCTCTTGAGTATTCCAGAATGAATGAACTTGTTTCGAGATTCCTCCGTTTGGGCCCTGAACCATGTGGGCCAACTTGAGGCAGAGGAAGACGAACTTTTTTCAAAGTCTCGGAATTGCGTGGAAACTCACCCACCCTCCACAGTTCTCTTGAGTATTCCAGAATGCATGAACTTGTTTCGAGATTCCTCCGTTTGGGCCCTGAACCATATGGGACAACTTGAGGCAGAAGAAGACGAACTTTTTTCAACATCTCGGAATTGCGTGGAAACTCACCCACCCTCCTCATTTCTCGTGAGGAATCCAGAATGCATGAACTTGTTACGAGATTCCTCCGTTTGGGCCCTGAACCAATTGGGACAACTTAAGGCAGAGGAAGACGAACTTTTTTCAACGTCTCGGAATTGCGTGGAAACTCACCCACCCTCCTCATTTATCGTGACGATTGCAGAATGCATTAAGTTGTTTCGAGATTCCTCCGTTTGGGCCCAGAACCATTTTGGACTACTTGAGGCAGAGGAAGACGAAATTTTTTCAACGTCTCGGAATTGCGTGGAAACTCACCCACCCTCCTCATTTCTCTTGAGTATTCCAGAATGCATGAACTTGTTTCGAGATTCCTCAGTTTGGACCCTGAACCATATGGGACAACTTGAGGCAGAAGAAGACGAACTTTTTTCAACATCTCGGAACTGCGTGGAAACTCACCCACCCTCCTCATTTCTCGTGAGGAATCCAGAATGCATGAACTTGTTACGAGATTCCTCCGTTTGGGCCCTAAACCATTTGGGACAACTTAAGGCAGAGGAAGACGAACTTTTTTCAACGTCTCGGAATTGTGTGGAAACTCACCCACCCTCCTCTTTTATCGTGAGGATTCCAGAATGCATTAAGTTGTTTCGAGATTCCTTCGTTTGGGCCCTGAACCATTTTGGACAACTTGAGGCAGTAGAACACGAAATTTTCTCAACGTCTCGGAATTGCGTGGAAACTCATCCACCCTCCTCATTTCTCTTGAGTATTCCAGAATGCATGAACCTGTTTCGAGATTCCTCCGTTTGGGCTTTGAACCATATGGGACAACTTGAGGCAGAAGAAGACGAACTTTTTTCAACATCTCGGAATTGCGTGGAAACTCACCCACCCTCCTCATTTCTCGTGAGGAATCCAGAATGCATGAACCTGTTACGAGATTCCTCCGTTTGGACCCTGAACCATTTGGGACAACTTAAGGCAGAGGAAGAGGAACTTTTTTCAACGTCTCGGAATTGCGTGGAAACTCACCCACCCTCCTCATTTATCGTGAGGATTCCAGAATGCATTAAGTTGTTTCGAGATTCCTTCGTTTGGGCCCTGAACCATTTTGGACAACTTGAGGCAGTAGAACACGAAATTTTCTCAACGTCTCGGAATCGCGTGGAAACTCATCCACCCTCCTCATTTCTCTTGAGTATTCCAGAATGCATGAACCTGTTTCGAGATTCCTCCGTTTGGGCTTTGAACCATATGGGACAACTTGAGGCAGAAGAAGACGAACTTTTTTCAACATCTCGGAATTGCGTGGAAACTCACCCACCCTCCTCATTTCTCGTGAGGAATCCAGAATGCATGAACCTGTTACGAGATTCCTCCGTTTGGACCCTGAACCATTTGGGACAACTTAAGGCAGAGGAAGAGGAACTTTTTTCAACGTCTCGGAATTGCGTGGAAACTCACCCACCCTCCTCATTTATCGTGAGGATTTCAGAATGCATTAAGTTGTTTCGAGATTCCTTCGTTTGGGCCCTAAACCAATTTGGACTACTTGAGGCCGAAGAAGACGAACTTTTTTCAACGTCTCGGAATTGCTTGGAAACTCACCCACCCTCCTCATTTCTCGTGACGATCCCAGAATGCATGAACATGTTTCGAGATTCCTCCGTTTGGGCCCAGAACCATTTTGGACAACTTGAGGCAGAGGAAGACGAACTTTTTTCAACGTCTCGGAATTGCGTGGAAACTCACCCACCCTCCTCATTTCTCTTGAGTATTCCAGAATGAATGAACTTGTTTCGAGATTCCTCCGTTTGGGCCCTGAACCATGTGGGACAACTTGTGGCAGAAGAAGACGAACTTTTTTCAACGTCTCGAAATTGCTTGGAAACTCACCTACCCTCCTCATTTTTCGTGACGATCCCAGAATGCATGGACATGTTTCGAGATTCCTCCGTTTGGGCCCAGAACCATTTTGGACAACTTGAGGCAGAGGAAGACGAAATTTTTTCAACGTCCCGGAATTGCGTGGAAACTCACCCACCCTCCTCATTTCTCGTGACGATCCCAGAATGCATGAACATGTTTCGAGATTCCTCCGTTTGGGCCCAGAACCATTTTGGACAACTTGAGGCAGAGGAAGACGAACTTTTTTCAACGTCTCGGAATTGCGTGGAAACTCACCCACCCTCCTCATTTATCGTGTGTATTCCAGAATGCATGAACTTGTTTCGAGATTCCTCCGTTTGGGCCCTGAACCATATGGGACAACTTGAGGCAGAAGAAGACGAACTTTTTTCAACGTCTCGGAATTGCTTGGAAACTCACCCACCCTCCTCATTTCTCGTGACGATCCCAGAATGCATGAACATGTTTCGAGATTCCTCCGTTTGGGCCCAGAACCATTTTGGACAACTTGAGGCAGAGGAAGACGAACTTTTTTCAACGTCTCGGAATTGCTTGGAAACTCACCCACCCTCCTCATTTCTCGTGACGATCCCAGAATGCATGAACATGTTTCGAGATTCCTCCGTTTGGGCCCAGAACCATTTTGGACAACTTGAGGCAGAGGAAGACGAACTTTTTTCAACGTCTCGGAATTGCGTGGAAACTCACCCACCCTCCTCATTTCTCTTGAGTATTCCAGAATGAATGAACTTGTTTCGAGATTCCTCCGTTTGGGCCCTGAACCATGTGGGACAACTTGTGGCAGAAGAAGACGAACTTTTTTCAACGTCTCGAAATTGCTTGGAAACTCACCTACCCTCCTCATTTTTCGTGACGATCCCAGAATGCATGGACATGTTTCGAGATTCCTCCGTTTGGGCCCAGAACCATTTTGGACAACTTGAGGCAGAGGAAGACGAAATTTTTTCAACGTCCCGGAATTGCGTGGAAACTCACCCACCCTCCTCATTTCTCGTGACGATCCCAGAATGCATGAACATGTTTCGAGATTCCTCCGTTTGGGCCCAGAACCATTTTGGACAACTTGAGGCAGAGGAAGACGAACTTTTTTCAACGTCTCGGAATTGCGTGGAAACTCACCCACCCTCCTCATTTATCGTGTGTATTCCAGAATGCATGAACTTGTTTCGAGATTCCTCCGTTTGGGCCCTGAACCATATGGGACAACTTGAGGCAGAAGAAGACGAACTTTTTTCAACGTCTCGGAATTGCTTGGAAACTCACCCACCCTCCTCATTTCTCGTGACGATCCCAGAATGCATGAACATGTTTCGAGATTCCTCCGTTTGGGCCCAGAACCATTTTGGACAACTTGAGGCAGAGGAAGACGAACTTTTTTCAACGTCTCGGAATTGCGTGGAAACTCACCCACCCTCCTCATTTCTCGTGAGGAATCCAGAATGCATGAACTTGTTACGAGATTCCTCCGTTTGGGCCCTGAACCATTTGGGACAACTTAAGGCAGAGGAAGACGAACTTTTTTCAACGTCTCGGAATTGCGTGGAAACTCACCCACCCTCCTCATTTCTCGTGACGATCCCAGAATGCATGAACATGTTTCGAGATTCCTCCGTTTGGGCCCAGAACCATTTTGGACAACTTGAGGCAGAGGAAGACGAACTTTTTTCAACGTCTCGGAATTGCGTGGAAACTCACCCACCCTCCTCATTTCTCTTGAGTATTCAAGAATGAATGAACTTGTTTCGAAATTCCTCCGTTTGGGCCCTGAACCATGTGGGACAACTTGAGGCAGAAGAAGACGAACTTTTTTCAACGTCTCGAAATTGCTTGGAAACTCACCGACCCTCCTCATTTCTCGTGACGATCCCAGAATGCATGGACATGTTTCGAGATTCCTCCGTTTGGGCCCAGAACCATTTTGGACAACATGAGGCAGAGGAAGACGAAATTTTTTCAACGTCTCGGAATTGCGTGGAAACTCACCCACCCTCCTCATTTCTCTTGAGTATTCCAGAATGCATGAACTTGTTTCGAGATTCCTCAGTTTGGTCCCTGAACCATATGGGACAACTTGAGGCAGAAGAAGACGAACTTTTTTCAACATCTCGGAACTGCGTGGAAACTCACCCACCCTCCTCATTTCTCGTGAGGAATACAGAATGCATGAACTTGTTACGAGATTCCTCCGTTTGGGCCCTGAACCATTTCGGACAACTTCAGGCAGAGGAAGACGAACTTTTTTCAACGTCTCGGAATTGCGTGGAAACTCACCCACCCTCCTCATTTATCGTGAGGATTCCAGAATGCATTAAGTTGTTTCGAGATTCCTTCGTTTGGGCCCTGAACCATTTTGGACAACTTGAGGCAGTAGAACACGAAATTTTCTCAACGTCTCGGAATTGCGTGGAAACTCACCCACCCTCCTCATTTCTCGTGACGATCCCAGAATGCATGAACATGTTTCGAGATTCCTCCGTTTGGGCCCAGAACCATTTTGGACAACTTGAGGCAGAGGAAGACGAACTTTTTTCAACGTCTCGGAATTGCGTGGATACTCACCCACCCTCCTCATTTCTCTTGAGTATTCCAGAATGAATGAACTTGTTTCGAGATTCCTCCGTTTGGGCCCTGAACCATGTGGGACAACTTGTGGCAGAAGAAGACGAACTTTTTTCAACGTCTCGAAATTGCTTGGAAACTCACCTACCCTCCTCATTTTTCGTGACGATCCCAGAATGCATGGACATGTTTCGAGATTCCTCCGTTTGGGCCCAGAACCATTTTGGACAACTTGAGGCAGAGGAAGACGAAATTTTTTCAACGTCTCGGAATTGCGTGGAAACTCACCCACCCTCCTTATTTCTCTTGAGTATTCCAGAATGCATGAACATGTTTCGAGATTCCTCCGTTTGGGCCCAGAACCATTTTGGACAACTTGAGGCAGAGGAAGACGAACTTTTTTCAACGTCTCGGAATTGCGTGGAAACTCACCCACCCTCCTCATTTCTCTTGAGTATTCCAGAATGAATGAACTTGTTTCGAGATTCCTCCGTTTGGGCCCTGAACCATGTGGGCCAACTTGAGGCAGAGGAAGACGAACTTTTTTCAAAGTCTCGGAATTGCGTGGAAACTCACCCACCCTCCACAGTTCTCTTGAGTATTCCAGAATGCATGAACTTGTTTCGAGATTCCTCCGTTTGGGCCCTGAACCATATGGGACAACTTGAGGCAGAAGAAGACGAACTTTTTTCAACATCTCGGAATTGCGTGGAAACTCACCCACCCTCCTCATTTCTCGTGAGGAATCCAGAATGCATGAACTTGTTACGAGATTCCTCCGTTTGGGCCCTGAACCAATTGGGACAACTTAAGGCAGAGGAAGACGAACTTTTTTCAACGTCTCGGAATTGCGTGGAAACTCACCCACCCTCCTCATTTATCGTGAGGATTGCAGAATGCATTAAGTTGTTTCGAGATTCCTTCGTTTGGGCCCTAAACCATTTTGGACTACTTGAGGCCGAAGAAGACGAACTTTTTTCAACGTCTCGGAATTGTTTGGAAACTCACCCACCCTCCTCATTTCTCGTGACGATCCCAGAATGCATGAACATGTTTCGAGATTCCTCCGTTTGGGCCCAGAACCATTTTGGACAACTTGAGGCAGAGGAAGACGAACTTTTTTCAACGTCTCGGAATTGCGTGGAAACTCACCCACCCTCCTCATTTCTCTTGAGTATTCAAGAATGAATGAACTTGTTTCGAAATTCCTCCGTTTGGGCCCTGAACCATGTGGGACAACTTGAGGCAGAAGAAGACGAACTTTTTTCAACGTCTCGAAATTGCTTGGAAACTCACCGACCCTCCTCATTTCTCGTGACGATCCCAGAATGCATGGACATGTTTCGAGATTCCTCCGTTTGGGCCCAGAACCATTTTGGACAACATGAGGCAGAGGAAGACGAAATTTTTTCAACGTCTCGGAATTGCGTGGAAACTCACCCACCCTCCTCATTTCTCTTGAGTATTCCAGAATGCATGAACTTGTTTCGAGATTCCTCAGTTTGGTCCCTGAACCATATGGGACAACTTGAGGCAGAAGAAGACGAACTTTTTTCAACATCTCGGAACTGCGTGGAAACTCACCCACCCTCCTCATTTCTCGTGAGGAATACAGAATGCATGAACTTGTTACGAGATTCCTCCGTTTGGGCCCTGAACCGTTTCGGACAACTTCAGGCAGAGGAAGACGAACTTTTTTCAACGTCTCGGAATTGCGTGGAAACTCACCCACCCTCCTCATTTATCGTGAGGATTCCAGAATGCATTAAGTTGTTTCGAGATTCCTTCGTTTGGGCCCTGAACCATTTTGGACAACTTGAGGCAGTAGAACACGAAATTTTCTCAACGTCTCGGAATTGCGTGGAAACTCATCCACCCTCCTCATTTCTCTTGAGTATTCCAGAATGCATGAACCTGTTTCGAGATTCCTCCGTTTGGGCCCTTAACCATATGGGACAACTTGAGGCAGAAGAAGACGAACTTTTTTCAACATCTCGGAATTGCGTGGAAACTCACCCACCCTCCTCATTTCTCGTGAGGAATCCAGAATGCATGAACTTGTTACGAGATTCCTCCGTTTGGACCCTGAACCATTTGGGACAACTTAAGGCAGAGGAAGATGAACTTTTTTCAACGTCTCGGAATTGCGTGGAAACTCACCCACCCTCCTCATTTATCGTGAGGATTTCAGAATGCATTAAGTTGTTTCGAGATTCCTTCGTTTGGGCCCTAAACCAATTTGGACTACTTGAGGCCGAAGAAGACGAACTTTTTTCAACGTCTCAGAATTGCTTGGAAACTCACCTACCCTCTTCATTTCTCGTGACGATCCCAGAATGCATGAACATGTTTCGAGATTCCTCCGTTTGGGCCCAGAACCATTTTGGACAACTTGAGGCAGAGGAAGACGAACTTTTTTCAACGTCTCGGAATTGCGTGGAAACTCACCCACCCTCCTCATTTCTCTTGAGTATTCCAGAATGAATGAACTTGTTTCGAGATTCCTCCGTTTGGGCCCTGAACCATGTGGGACAACTTGTGGCAGAAGAAGACGAACTTTTTTCAACGTCTCGAAATTGCGTGGAAACTCACCTACCCTCCTCATTTTTCGTGACGATCCCAGAATCCATGGACATGTTTCGAGATTCTTCCGTTTGGGCCCAGAACCATTTTGGACAACTTGACGCAGAGGAAGACGAAATTTTTTCAATGTCTCGATATTGCGTGGAAACTCACCCACCCTCCTTATTTCTCTTGAGTATTCCAGAATGCATGAACATGTTTCGAGATTCCTCCGTTTGGGCCCAGAACCATTTTGGACAACTTGAGGCAGAGGAAGACGAACTTTTTTCAACGTCTCGGAATTGCGTGGAAACTCACCCACCCTCCTCATTTCTCTTGAGTATTCCAGAATGAATGAACTTGTTTCGAGATTCCTCCGTTTGGGCCCTGAACCATGTGGGCCAACTTGAGGCAGAGGAAGACGAACTTTTTTCAATGTCTCGGAATTGCGTGGAAACTCACCCACCCACCACAGTTCTCTTGAGTATTCCAGAATGCATGAACTTGTTTCCAGATTCCTCCGTTTGGGCCCTGAACCATATGGGACAACTTGAGGCAGAAGAAGACGAACTTTTTTCAACATCTCGGAATTGCGTGGAAACTCACCCACCCTCCTCATTTCTCGTGAGGAATCCAGAATGCATGAACTTGTTACGAGATTCCTCCGTTTGGGCCCTGAACCATTTGGGACAACTTAAGGCAGAGGAAGACGAACTTTTTTCAACGTCTCGGAATTGCGTGGAAACTCACCCACCCTCCTCATTTATCGTGAGGATTGCAGAATGCATTAAGTTGTTTCGAGATTCCTTCGTTTGGGCCCTAAACCATTTTGGACTACTTGAGGCCGAAGAAGACGAACTTTTTTCAACGTCTCGGAATTGCTTGGAAACTCACCCACCCTCCTCATTTCTCGTGACGATCCCAGAATGCATGAACATGTTTAAAGATTCCTCCGTTTGGGCCCAGAACCATTTTGGACAACTTGAGGCAGAGGAAGACGAACTTTTTTCAACGTCTCGGAATTGCGTGGAAACTCACCCACCCTCCTCATTTCTCTTGAGTATTCAAGAATGAATGAACTTGTTTCGAAATTCCTCCGTTTGGGCCCTGAACCATGTGGGACAACTTGAGGCAGAAGAAGACGAACTTTTTTCAACGTCTCGAAATTGCTTGGAAACTCACCGACCCTCCTCATTTCTCGTGACGATCCCAGAATGCATGGACATGTTTCGAGATTCCTCCGTTTGGGCCCAGAACCATTTTGGACAACATGAGGCAGAGGAAGACGAAATTTTTTCAACGTCTCGGAATTGCGTGGAAACTCACCCACCCTCCTCATTTCTCTTGAGTATTCCAGAATGCATGAACTTGTTTCGAGATTCCTCAGTTTGGACCCTGAACCATATGGGACAACTTGAGGCAGAAGAAGACGAACTTTTTTCAACATCTCGGAACTGCGTGGAAACTCACCCACCCTCCTCATTTCTCGTGAGGAATACAGAATGCATGAACTTATTACGAGATTCCTCCGTTTGGGCCCTGAACCATTTGGGACAACTTAAGGCAGAGGAAGACGAACTTTTTTCAACGTCTCGGAATTGCGTGGAAACTCACCCACCCTCCTCATTTATCGTGAGGATTCCAGAATGCATTAAGTTGTTTCGAGATTCCTTCGTTTGGGCCCTGAACCATTTTGGACAACTTGAGGCAGTAGAACATGAAATTTTCTCAACGTCTCGGAATTGCGTGGAAACTCATCCACCCTCCTCATTTCTCTTGAGTATTCCAGAATGCATGAACCTGTTTCGAGATTCCTCCGTTTGGGCCCTGAACCATATGGGACAACTTGAGGCAGAAGAAGACGAACTTTTTTCAACATCTCGGAATTGCGTGGAAACTCACCCACCCTCCTCATTTCTCGTGAGGAATCCAGAATGCATGAACCTGTTACGAGATTCCTCCGTTTGGACCCTGAACCATTTGGGACAACTTAAGGCAGAGGAAGATGAACTTTTTTCAACGTCTCGGAATTGCGTGGAAACTCACCCACCCTCCTCATTTATCGTGAGGATTTCAGAATGCATTAAGTTGTTTCGAGATTCCTTCGTTTGGGCCCTCAACCAATTTGGACTACTTGAGGCCGAAGAAGACGAACTTTTTTCAACGTCTCGGAATTGCTTGGAAACTCACCCACCCTCCTCATTTCTCGTGACGATCCCAGAATGCATGAACATGTTTCGAGATTCCTCTGTTTGGGCCCAGAACCATTTTGGACAACTTGAGGCAGAGGAAGACGAACTTTTTTCAACGTCTCGGAATTGCGTGGAAACTCACCCACCCTCCTCATTTCTCTTGAGTATTCAAGAATGAATGAACTTGTTTCGAAATTCCTCCGTTTGGGCCCTGAACCATGTGGGACAACTTGAGGCAGAAGAAGACGAACTTTTTTCAACGTCTCGAAATTGCTTGGAAACTCACCGACCCTCCTCATTTCTCGTGACGATCCCAGAATGCATGGACATGTTTCGAGATTCCTCCGTTTGGGCCCAGAACCATTTTCGACAACATGAGGCAGAGGAAGACGAAATTTTTTCAACGTCTCGGAATTGCGTGGAAACTCACCCACCCTCCTCATTTCTCTTGAGTATTCCAGAATGCATGAACTTGTTTCGAGATTCCTCAGTTTGGACCCTGAACCATATGGGACAACTTGAGGCAGAAGAAGACGAACTTTTTTCAACATCTCGGAACTGCGTGGAAACTCACCCACCCTCCTCATTTCTCGTGAGGAATACAGAATGCATGAACTTGTTACGAGATTCCTCCGTTTGGGCCCTGAACCATTTGGGACAACTTAAGGCAGAGGAAGACGAACTTTTTTCAACGTCTCGGAATTGCGTGGAAACTCACCCACCCTCCTCATTTATCGTGAGGATTCCAGAATGCATTAAGTTGTTTCGAGATTCCTTCGTTTGGGCCCTGAACCATTTTGGACAACTTGAGGCAGTAGAACATGAAATTTTCTCAACGTCTCGGAATTGCGTGGAAAGTCATCCACCCTCCTCATTTCTCTTGAGTATTCCAGAATGCATGAACCTGTTTCGAGATTCCTCCGTTTGGGCCCTGAACCATATGGGACAACTTGAGGCAGAAGAAGACGAACTTTTTTCAACATCTCGGAATTGCGTGGAAACTCACCCACCCTCCTCATTTCTCGTGAGGAATCCAGAATGCATGAACCTGTTACGAGATTCCTCCGTTTGGACCCTGAACCATTTGGGACAACTTAAGGCAGAGGAAGATGAACTTTTTTCAACGTCTCGGAATTGCGTGGAAACTCACCCACCCTCCTCATTTATCGTGAGGATTTCAGAATGCATTAAGTTGTTTCGAGATTCCTTCGTTTGGGCCCTCAACCAATTTGGACTACTTGAGGCCGAAGAAGACGAACTTTTTTCAACGTCTCGGAATTGCTTGGAAACTCACCCACCCTCCTCATTTCTCGTGACGATCCCAGAATGCATGAACATGTTTCGAGATTCCTCTGTTTGGGCCCAGAACCATTTTGGACAACTTGAGGCAGAGGAAGACGAACTTTTTTCAACGTCTCGGAATTGCGTGGAAACTCACCCACCCTCCTCATTTCTCTTGAGTATTCAAGAATGAATGAACTTGTTTCGAAATTCCTCCGTTTGGGCCCTGAACCATGTGGGACAACTTGAGGCAGAAGAAGACGAACTTTTTTCAACGTCTCGAAATTGCTTGGAAACTCACCGACCCTCCTCATTTCTCGTGACGATCCCAGAATGCATGGACATGTTTCGAGATTCCTCCGTTTGGGCCCAGAACCATTTTGGACAACATGAGGCAGAGGAAGACGAAATTTTTTCAACGTCTCGGAATTGCGTGGAAACTCACCCACCCTCCTCATTTCTCTTGAGTATTCCAGAATGCATGAACTTGTTTCGAGATTCCTCAGTTTGGACCCTGAACCATATGGGACAACTTGAGGCAGAAGAAGACGAACTTTTTTCAACATCTCGGAACTGCGTGGAAACTCACCCACCCTCCTCATTTCTCGTGAGGAATACAGAATGCATGAACTTGTTACGAGATTCCTCCGTTTGGGCCCTGAACCATTTGGGACAACTTAAGGCAGAGGAAGACGAACTTTTTTCAACGTCTCGGAATTGCGTGGAAACTCACCCACCCTCCTCATTTATCGTGAGGATTCCAGAATGCATTAAGTTGTTTCGAGATTCCTTCGTTTGGGCCCTGAACCATTTTGGACAACTTGAGGCAGTAGAACATGAAATTTTCTCAACGTCTCGGAATTGCGTGGAAACTCATCCACCCTCCTCATTTCTCTTGAGTATTCCAGAATGCATGAACCTGTTTCGAGATTCCTCCGTTTGGGCCCTGAACCATATGGGACAACTTGAGGCAGAAGAAGACGAACTTTTTTCAACATCTCGGAATTGCGTGGAAACTCACCCACCCTCCTCATTTCTCGTGAGGAATCCAGAATGCATGAACCTGTTACGAGATTCCTCCGTTTGGACCCTGAACCATTTGGGACAACTTAAGGCAGAGGAAGATGAACTTTTTTCAACGTCTCGGAATTGCGTGGAAACTCACCCACCCTCCTCATTTATCGTGAGGATTTCAGAATGCATTAAGTTGTTTCGAGATTCCTTCGTTTGGGCCCTCAACCAATTTGGACTACTTGAGGCCGAAGAAGACGAACTTTTTTCAACGTCTCGGAATTGCTTGGAAACTCACCCACCCTCCTCATTTCTCGTGACGATCCCAGAATGCATGAACATGTTTCGAGATTCCTCTGTTTGGGCCCAGAACCATTTTGGACAACTTGAGGCAGAGGAAGACGAACTTTTTTCAACGTCTCGGAATTGCGTGGAAACTCACCCACCCTCCTCATTTCTCTTGAGTATTCTAGAATGAATGAACTTGTTTCGAGATTCCTCCGTTTGGGCCCTGAACCATGTGGGACAACTTGTGGCAGAAGAAGACGAACTTTTTTCAACGTCTCGAAATTGCGTGGAAACTCACCTACCCTCCTCATTTTTCGTGACGATCCCAGAATCCATGGACATGTTTCGAGATTCTTCCGTTTGGGCCCAGAACCATTTCTGACAACTTGAGGCAGAGGAAGACGAAATTTTTTCAACGTCTCGATATTGCGTGGAAACTCACCCACCCTCCTTATTTCTCTTGAGTATTCCAGAATGCATGAACATGTTTCGAGATTCCTCCGTTTGGGCCCAGAACCATTTTGGACAACTTGAGGCAGAGGAAGACGAACTTTTTTCAACGTCTCGGAATTGCGTGGAAACTCACCCACCCTCCTCATTTCTCTTGAGTATTCCAGAATGAATGAACTTGTTTCGAGATTCCTCCGTTTGGGCCCTGAACCATGTGGGCCAACTTGAGGCAGAGGAAGACGAACTTTTTTCAAAGTCTCGGAATTGCGTGGAAACTCACCCACCCACCACAGTTCTCTTGAGTATTCCAGAATGCATGAACTTGTTTCGAGATTCCTCCGTTTGGGCCCTGAACCATATGGGACAACTTGAGGCAGAAGAAGACGAACTTTTTTCAACATCTCGGAATTGCGTGGAAACTCACCCACCCTCCTCATTTCTCGTGAGGAATCCAGAATGCATGAACTTGTTACGAGATTCCTCCGTTTGGGCCCTGAACCATTTGGGACAACTTAAGGCAGAGGAAGACGAACTTTTTTCAACGTCTCGGAATTGCGTGGAAACTCACCCACCCTCCTCATTTATCGTGAGGATTGCATAATGCATTAAGTTGTTTCGAGATTCCTTCGTTTGGGCCCTAAACCATTTTGGACTACTTGAGGCCGAAGAAGACGAACTTTTTTCAACGTCTCGGAATTGCTTGGAAACTCACCCACCCTCCTCATTTCTCGTGACGATCCCAGAATGCATGAACATGTTTAAAGATTCCTCCGTTTGGGCCCAGAACCATTTTGGACAACTTGAGGCAGAGGAAGACGAACTTTTTTCAACGTCTCGGAATTGCGTGGAAACTCACCCACCCTCCTCATTTCTCTTGAGTATTCAAGAATGAATGAACTTGTTTCGAAATTCCTCCGTTTGGGCCCTGAACCATGTGGGACAACTTGAGGCAGAAGAAGACGAACTTTTTTCAACGTCTCGAAATTGCTTGGAAACTCACCGACCCTCCTCATTTCTCGTGACGATCCCAGAATGCATGGACATGTTTCGAGATTCCTCCGTTTGGGCCCAGAACCATTTTGGACAACATGAGGCAGAGGAAGACGAAATTTTTTCAACGTCTCGGAATTGCGTGGAAACTCACCCACCCTCCTCATTTCTCTTGAGTATTCCAGAATGCATGAACTTGTTTCGAGATTCCTCAGTTTGGACCCTGAACCATATGGGACAACTTGAGGCAGAAGAAGACGAACTTTTTTCAACATCTCGGAACTGCGTGGAAACTCACCCACCCTCCTCATTTCTCGTGAGGAATACAGAATGCATGAACTTGTTACGAGATTCCTCCGTTTGGGCCCTGAACCATTTGGGACAACTTAAGGCAGAGGAAGACGAACTTTTTTCAACGTCTCGGAATTGCGTGGAAACTCACCCACCCTCCTCATTTATCGTGAGGATTCCAGAATGCATTAAGTTGTTTCGAGATTCCTTCGTTTGGGCCCTGAACCATTTTGGACAACTTGAGGCAGTAGAACATGAAATTTTCTCAACGTCTCGGAATTGCGTGGAAACTCATCCACCCTCCTCATTTCTCTTGAGTATTCCAGAATGCATGAACCTGTTTCGAGATTCCTCCGTTTGGGCCCTGAACCATATGGGACAACTTGAGGCAGAAGAAGACGAACTTTTTTCAACATCTCGGAATTGCGTGGAAACTCACCCACCCTCCTCATTTCTCGTGAGGAATCCAGAATGCATGAACCTGTTACGAGATTCCTCCGTTTGGACCCTGAACCATTTGGGACAACTTAAGGCAGAGGAAGATGAACTTTTTTCAACGTCTCGGAATTGCGTGGAAACTCACCCACCCTCCTCATTTATCGTGAGGATTTCAGAATGCATTAAGTTGTTTCGAGATTCCTTCGTTTGGGCCCTCAACCAATTTGGACTACTTGAGGCCGAAGAAGACGAACTTTTTTCAACGTCTCGGAATTGCTTGGAAACTCACCCACCCTCCTCATTTCTCGTGACGATCCCAGAATGCATGAACATGTTTCGAGATTCCTCTGTTTGGGCCCAGAACCATTTTGGACAACTTGAGGCAGAGGAAGACGAACTTTTTTCAACGTCTCGGAATTGCGTGGAAACTCACCCACCCTCCTCATTTCTCTTGAGTATTCCAGAATGAATGAACTTGTTTCGAGATTCCTCCGTTTGGGCCCTGAACCATGTGGGACAACTTGTGGCAGAAGAAGACGAACTTTTTTCAACGTCTCGAAATTGCTTGGAAACTCACCTACCCTCCTCATTTTTCGTGACGATCCCAGAATGCATGGACATGTTTCGAGATTCCTCCGTTTGGGCCCAGAACCATTTTGGACAACTTGAGGCAGAAGAAGACGAACTTTTTTCAACATCTCGGAACTGCGTGGAAACTCACCCACCCTCCTCATTTCTCGTGAGGAATACAGAATGCATGAACTTGTTACGAGATTCCTCCGTTTGGGCCCTGAACCATTTCGGACAACTTCAGGCAGAGGAAGACGAACTTTTTTCAACGTCTCGGAATTGCGTGGAAACTCACCCACCCTCCTTATTTCTCTTGAGTATTCCAGAATGCATGAAATTGTTTCGAGATTCGTCAGTTTGGGCCCTGAACCATATGGGACAACTTGAGGCAGAAGAAGACGAACTTTTTTCAACATCTCGGAACTGCGTGGAAACTCACCCACCCTCCTCATTTCTCGTGAGGAATACAGAATGCATGAACTTGTTACGAGATTCCTCCGTTTGGGCCCTGAACCATTTCGGACAACTTCAGGCAGAGGAAGACGAACTTTTTTCAACGTCTCGGAATTGCGTGGAAACTCACCCACCCTCCTCATTTATCGTGAGGATTCCAGAATGCATTAAGTTGTTTCGAGATTCCTTCGTTTGGGCCCTGAACCATTTTGGCCAACTTGAGGCAGTAGAAGATGAACTTTTCTCAACGTCTCGGAATTGCGTGGAAACTCAGCCACCCTCCTCATTTCTCTTGAGTATTCCAGAATGCATGAACTTGTTTCGAGATTCCTCCGTTTGGGCCCTGAACCATATGGGACAACTTGAGGCAGAAGAAGACGAACTTTTTTCAACGTCTCGAAATTGCTTGTAAACTCACCTACCCTCCTCATTTTTCGTGACGATCCCAGAATGCATGGACATGTTTCGAGATTCCTCCGTTTGGGCCCAGAACCATTTTGGACAACTTGAGGCAGAGGAAGACGAAATTTTTTCAACGTCTCGGAATTGCGTGGAAACTCACCCACCCTCCTTATTTCTCTTGAGTATTCCAGAATGCATGAACTTGTTTTGAGATTCCTCAGTTTGGGCCCTGAACCATATGGGACAACTTTAGGCAAAAGAAGACAAACTTTTTTCAACATCTCGGAACTGCGTGGAAACTCACCCACCCTCCTCATTTCTCGTGAGGAATACAGAATGCATGAACTTGTTACGAGATTCCTCCGTTTGGGCCCTGAACCATTTTGGACAACTTCAGGCAGAGGAAGACGAACTTTTTTCAACGTCTCGGAATTGCGTGGAAACTCACCCACCCTCCTTATTTCTCTTGAGTATTCCAGAATGCATGAACTTGTTTCGAGATTCCTCAGTTTGGGCCCTGAACCATATGGGACAACTTGAGGCAGAAGAAGACGAACTTTTTTCAACATCTCGGAATTGCGTGGAAACTCACCCACCCTCCTCATTTCTCGTGAGGAATCCAGAATGCATGAACTTGTTACGAGATTCCTCCGTTTGGGCCCTGAACCATTTGGGACAACTTAAGGCAGAGGAAGACGAACTTTTTTCAACGTCTCGGAATTGCGTGGAAACTCACCCACCCTCCTCATTTATCGTGAGGATTGCAGAATGCATTAAGTTGTTTCGAGATTCCTTCGTTTGGGCCCTAAACCATTTTGGACTACTTGAGGCCGAAGAAGACGAACTTTTTTCAACGTCTCGGAATTGCTTGGAAACTCACCCACCCTCCTCATTTCTCGTGACGATCCCAGAATGCATGAACATGTTTAAAGATTCCTCCGTTTGGGCCCAGAACCATTTTGGACAACTTGAGGCAGAGGAAGACGAACTTTTTTCAACGTCTCGGAATTGCGTGGAAACTCACCCACCCTCCTCATTTCTCTTGAGTATTCAAGAATGAATGAACTTGTTTCGAAATTCCTCCGTTTGGGCCCTGAACCATGTGGGACAACTTGAGGCAGAAGAAGACGAACTTTTTTCAACGTCTCGAAATTGCTTGGAAACTCACCGACCCTCCTCATTTCTCGTGACGATCCCAGAATGCATGGACATGTTTCGAGATTCCTCCGTTTGGGCCCAGAACCATTTTGGACAACATGAGGCAGAGGAAGACGAAATTTTTTCAACGTCTCGGAATTGCGTGGAAACTCACCCACCCTCCTCATTTCTGTTGAGTATTCCAGAATGCATGAACTTGTTTCGAGATTCCTAAGTTTGGACCCTGAACCATATGGGACAACTTGAGGCAGAAGAAGACGAACTTTTTTCAACATCTCGGAACTGCGTGGAAACTCACCCACCCTCCTCATTTCTCGTGAGGAATACAGAATGCATGAACTTGTTACGAGATTCCTCCGTTTGGGCCCTGAACCATTTCGGACAACTTCAGGCAGAGGAAGACGAACTTTTTTCAACGTCTCGGAATTGCGTGGAAACTCACCCACCCTCCTTATTTCTCTTGAGTATTCCAGAATGCATGAAATTGTTTCGAGATTCGTCAGTTTGGGCCCTGAACCATATGGGACAACTTGAGGCAGAAGAAGACGAACTTTTTTCAACATCTCGGAACTGCGTGGAAACTCACCCACCCTCCTCATTTCTCGTGAGGAATACAGAATGCATGAACTTGTTACGAGATTCCTCCGTTTGGGCCCTGAACCATTTCGGACAACTTCAGGCAGAGGAAGACGAACTTTTTTCAACGTCTCGGAATTGCGTGGAAACTCACCCACCCTCCTCATTTATCGTGAGGATTCCAGAATGCATTAAGTTGTTTCGAGATTCCTTCGTTTGGGCCCTGAACCATTTTGGCCAACTTGAGGCAGTAGAAGATGAACTTTTCTCAACGTCTCGGAATTGCGTGGAAACTCAGCCACCCTCCTCATTTCTCTTGAGTATTCCAGAATGCATGAACTTGTTTCGAGATTCCTCCGTTTGGGCCCTGAACCATATGGGACAACTTGAGGCAGAAGAAGACGAACTTTTTTCAACGTCTCGAAATTGCTTGTAAACTCACCTACCCTCCTCATTTTTCGTGACGATCCCAGAATGCATGGACATGTTTCGAGATTCCTCCGTTTGGGCCCAGAACCATTTTGGACAACTTGAGGCAGAGGAAGACGAAATTTTTTCAACGTCTCGGAATTGCGTGGAAACTCACCCACCCTCCTTATTTCTCTTGAGTATTCCAGAATGCATGAACTTGTTTTGAGATTCCTCAGTTTGGGCCCTGAACCATATGGGACAACTTGAGGCAGAAGAAGACAAACTTTTTTCAACATCTCGGAACTGCGTGGAAACTCACCCACCCTCCTCATTTCTCTTGAGGAATACAGAATGCATGAACTTGTTACGAGATTCCTCCGTTTGGGCCCTGAACCATTTTGGACAACTTCAGGCAGAGGAAGACGAACTTTTTTCAACGTCTCGGAATTGCGTGGAAACTCACCCACCCTCCTTATTTCTCTTGAGTATTCCAGAATGCATGAACTTGTTTCGAGATTCCTCAGTTTGGGCCCTGAACCATATGGGACAACTTGAGGCAGAAGAAGACGAACTTTTTTCAACATCTCGGAATTGCGTGGAAACTCACCCACCCTCCTCATTTCTCGTGAGGAATCCAGAATGCATGAACTTGTTACGAGATTCCTCCGTTTGGGCCCTGAACCATTTGGGACAACTTAAGGCAGAGGAAGACGAACTTTTTTCAACGTCTCGGAATTGCGTGGAAACTCACCCACCCTCCTCATTTATCGTGAGGATTGCAGAATGCATTAAGTTGTTTCGAGATTCCTTCGTTTGGGCCCTAAACCATTTTGGACTACTTGAGGCCGAAGAAGACGAACTTTTTTCAACGTCTCGGAATTGCTTGGAAACTCACCCACCCTCCTCATTTCTCGTGACGATCCCAGAATGCATGAACATGTTTAAAGATTCCTCCGTTTGGGCCCAGAACCATTTTGGACAACTTGAGGCAGAGGAAGACGAAATTTTTTCAACGTCTCGGAATTGCGTGGAAACTCACCCACCCTCCTTATTTCTCTTGAGTATTCCAGAATGCATGAACTTGTTTTGAGATTCCTCAGTTTGGGCCCTGAACCATATGGGACAACTTGAGGCAGAAGAAGACAAACTTTTTTCAACATCTCGGAACTGCGTGGAAACTCACCCACCCTCCTCATTTCTCGTGAGGAATACAGAATGCATGAACTTGTTACGAGATTCCTCCGTTTGGGCCCTGAACCATTTTGGACAACTTCAGGCAGAGGAAGACGAACTTTTTTCAACGTCTCGGAATTGCGTGGAAACTCACCCACCCTCCTTATTTCTCTTGAGTATTCCAGAATGCATGAACTTGTTTCGAGATTCCTCAGTTTGGGCCCTGAACCATATGGGACAACTTGAGGCAGAAGAAGACGAACTTTTTTCAACATCTCGGAATTGCGTGGAAACTCACCCACCCTCCTCATTTCTCGTGAGGAATCCAGAATGCATGAACTTGTTACGAGATTCCTCCGTTTGGGCCCTGAACCATTTGGGACAACTTAAGGCAGAGGAAGACGAACTTTTTTCAACGTCTCGGAATTGCGTGGAAACTCACCCACCCTCCTCATTTATCGTGAGGATTGCAGAATGCATTAAGTTGTTTCGAGATTCCTTCGTTTGGGCCCTAAACCATTTTGGACTACTTGAGGCCGAAGAAGACGAACTTTTTTCAACGTCTCGGAATTGCTTGGAAACTCACCCACCCTCCTCATTTCTCGTGACGATCCCAGAATACATGAACATGTTTAAAGATTCCTCCGTTTGGGCCCAGAACCATTTTGGACAACTTGAGGCAGAGGAAGACGAACTTTTTTCAACGTCTCGGAATTGCGTGGAAACTCACCCACCCTCCTCATTTCTCTTGAGTATTCAAGAATGAATGAACTTGTTTCGAAATTCCTCCGTTTGGGCCCTGAACCATGTGGGACAACTTGAGGCAGAAGAAGACGAACTTTTTTCAACGTCTCGAAATTGCTTGGAAACTCACCGACCCTCCTCATTTCTCGTGACGATCCCAGAATGCATGGACATGTTTCGAGATTCCTCCGTTTGGGCCCAGAACCATTTTGGACAACATGAGGCAGAGGAAGACGAAATTTTTTCAACGTCTCGGAATTGCGTGGAAACTCACCCACCCTCCTCATTTCTCTTGAGTATTCCAGAATGCATGAACTTGTTTCGAGATTCCTAAGTTTGGACCCTGAACCATATGGGACAACTTGAGGCAGAAGAAGACGAACTTTTTTCAACATCTCGGAACTGCGTGGAAACTCACCCACCCTCCTCATTTCTCGTGAGGAATACAGAATGCATGAACTTGTTACGAGATTCCTCCGTTTGGGCCCTGAACCATTTGGGACAACTTAAGGCAGAGGAAGACGAACTTTTTTCAACGTCTCGGAATTGCGTGGAAACTCACCCACCCTCCTCATTTATCGTGAGGATTCCAGAATGCATTAAGTTGTTTCGAGATTCCTTCGTTTGGGCCCTGAACCATTTTGGACAACTTGAGGCAGTAGAACATGAAATTTTCTCAACGTCTCGGAATTGCGTGGAAACTCATCCACCCTCCTCATTTCTCTTGAGTATTCCAGAATGCATGAACCTGTTTAGAGATTCCTCCGTTTGGGCCCTGAACCATATGGGACAACTTGAGGCAGAAGAAGACGAACTTTTTTCAACATCTCGGAATTGCGTGGAAACTCACCCACCCTCCTCATTTCTCGTGAGGAATCCAGAATGCATGAACCTGTTACGAGATTCCTCCGTTTGGACCCTGAACCATTTGGGACAACTTAAGGCAGAGGAAGATGAACTTTTTTCAACGTCTCGGAATTGCGTGGAAACTCACCCACCCTCCTCATTTATCGTGAGGATTTCAGAATGCATTAAGTTGTTTCGAGATTCCTTCGTTTGGGCCCTCAACCAATTTGGACTACTTGAGGCCGAAGAAGACGAACTTTTTTCAACGTCTCGGAATTGCTTGGAAACTCACCCACCCTCCTCATTTCTCGTGACGATCCCATAATGCATGAACATGTTTCGAGATTCCTCTGTTTGGGCCCAGAACCATTTTGGACAACTTGAGGCAGAGGAAGACGAACTTTTTTCAACGTCTCGGAATTGCGTGGAAACTCACCCACCCTCCTCATTTCTCTTGAGTATTCCAGAATGAATGAACTTGTTTCGAGATTCCTCCGTTTGGGCCCTGAACCATGTGGGACAACTTGTGGCAGAAGAAGACGAACTTTTTTCAACGTCTCGAAATTGCGTGGAAACTCACCTACCCTCCTCATTTTTCGTGACGATCCCAGAATCCATGGACATGTTTCGAGATTCTTCCGTTTGGGCCCAGAACCATTTTGGACAACTTGAGGCAGAGGAAGACGAAATTTTTTCAACGTCTCGATATTGCGTGGAAACTCACCCACCCTCCTTATTTCTCTTGAGTATTCCAGAATGCATGAACATGTTTCGAGATTCCTCCGTTTGGGCCCAGAACCATTTTGGACAACTTGAGGCAGAGGAAGACGAACTTTTTTCAACGTCTCGGAATTGCGTGGAAACTCACCCACCCTCCTCATTTCTCTTGAGTATTCCAGAATGAATGAACTTGTTTCGAGATTCCTCCGTTTGGGCCCTGAACCATGTGGGCCAACTTGAGGCAGAGGAAGACGAACTTTTTTCAAAGTCTCGGAATTGCGTGGAAACTCACCCACCCACCACAGTTCTCTTGAGTATTCCAGAATGCATGAACTTGTTTCGAGATTCCTCCGTTTGGGCCCTGAACCATATGGGACAACTTGAGGCAGAAGAAGTCGAACTTTTTTCAACATCTCGGAATTGCATGGAAACTCACCCACCCTCCTCATTTCTCGTGAGGAATCCAGAATGCATGAACTTGTTACGAGATTCCTCCGTTTGGGCCCTGAACCATTTGGGACAACTTAAGGCAGAGGAAGACGAACTTTTTTCAACGTCTCGGAATTGCGTGGAAACTCACCCACCCTCCTCATTTATCGTGAGGATTGCAGAATGCATTAAGTTGTTTCGAGATTCCTTCGTTTGGGCCCTAAACCATTTTGGACTACTTGAGGCCGAAGAAGACGAACTTTTTTCAACGTCTCGGAATTGCTTGGAAACTCACCCACCCTCCTCATTTCTCGTGACGATCCCAGAATGCATGAACATGTTTAAAGATTCCTCCGTTTGGGCCCAGAACCATTTTGGACAACTTGAGGCAGAGGAAGACGAACTTTTTTCAACGTCTCGGAATTGCGTGGAAACTCACCCACCCTCCTCATTTCTCTTGAGTATTCAAGAATGAATGAACTTGTTTCGAAATTCCTCCGTTTGGGCCCTGAACCATGTGGGACAACTTGAGGCAGAAGAAGACGAACTTTTTTCAACGTCTCGAAATTGCTTGGAAACTCACCGACCCTCCTCATTTCTCGTGACGATCCCAGAATGCATGGACATGTTTCGAGATTCCTCCGTTTGGGCCCAGAACCATTTTGGACAACATGAGGCAGAGGAAGACGAAATTTTTTCAACGTCTCGGAATTGCGTGGAAACTCACCCATGAAAGAATGGACCTTGATACCCAAGAGGAGGGGGGGTGAATTGGGTATCTATAAAATTTTAGAGACTTGGCTCTGTTTTGGGCAAGTTAAAGCAGAGGATAAATGAAGAGAGGAGTAGAGAAGCTTTGCACGGATCAATTTATACTGGTTCGGCCTTTTCTCTGACCTACATCCAGTCCCCAAGCCTCACTTGGGATTTTCAATCCACTAACTTCACAAGACTTGATTACAATCTCTGTACTCAGAGTAGTTCTCTCACTAGAACTCACTCCCCCTTACAAGATGCAATCAATACTCCCAACCACCAAGTCCCCTGACTTGTGGTTATCTCAATCAATGAATGATTACAAGAAAGACTCTCTCAAAGAGTAGATAAGATAAATACTGAAGTACAATGTATCAAAGATACAGCCTAATGAAAAGAACAACTCAGGATGATTAATTTCGAGTAGAGTAGTTGTTCATCAGATGTGTCTGTTTGGCTTCAGTTCCTCAGTCATTTATAATTGTTTGAATCATTCGAACGTTAATAATCCACTGAAGCTTGTTCCCATTCGAAAATGTGACTGTTGTGAGTGTTCTTCCATGTGTAAAGGTACTGCAGAAGCTGATGGGTAATATTCTGTTGCTACTTTCCAGATTTGGGTGTTTGTAGCTTTTGCATTTGAATATTGGTGGCCCATGACATTCTGTTTTTAGAATAATCACGTTTGGCTTTCTTCAGAGGTGATTGTACTGTCTGTAATGCCAACCTGTCATGCATTTAATCTTGTCTTGAAGGATAAGATAAAATAATCCAAGTTGCATAAAGTGTTGCTCCAATTGAATCTCTGTCTAATTCAAATTCTTTCTGTTATCTCATAAATAAACTTGTTAGAACAGATCACTTACATATATAAGAGATAGATATAATGATTAGATTCAATGGGTAATTTGAAACATGAAGAAAGAATCAAATTTGACATATCAGAGTTTAAATGCGTTTTTCTGTTCTGGAGGTCTGAACTCGAGTTCATAATGTTAGGCTCGAGTTCGGCCTTTATTCATTTTGAGAATTTGGTTCTGTCAAAATCAAACTGGAGGTTTGTGTGTAAACCTGAGGTTTGTAAGAACACGAACTCGAGTTCATTAATGATGAACTCGAGTTCTCTTTACTTAGAGAACTTCAAAAAGGGTTAACATAAAACAAACTGGAGGTTTAAGACAAGTGGGCTCGAGTTTGAAACTTTTGAAAATGGCTAATTACTCTCTGGAACTTTTGAACTGGAGTTTGAGAAGCTTGGGCTCGAGTTTAGTTCTCTCTAAAATATTCTGAAGGCTCTCGGTCAAAACTAGGCTCGAGTCTGAAGAGTTTAGGCTCCAGTTTATAGACAATGTTCTGTTTGCTCCAGTTTATAGACAATGTTCTGTTTTCAAGTTTAAACAAACTTGTCCTGCCAAGGATGAACTCGAGTTCATCATGACAGGCTCGAGTTCTTTTACTTAATATCTTCTTTGAACTTTTTCAAACTTGAGGTTTGAGTAGAGGTTTAGAGTTTGTAATAGGTTTTCAAAAGTTAAAAAAAACTTTGTCAATGGCGAACTCGAGTTCATTAAATGGTAGGCTCGAGTTCACTCAAACTTTCAAGGATTTAATTTTGAACTTCAGGTTCAGTCTCAAGTTTGATCTTTGGTTTGACAAGTTTATGCTTTCTGTTAAACATAGGCTCGAGTTCAACAGTTATAGGCTCGAGTTCATGCGAACTTTCAAAGGTTTAATTATAAACTTCAGGTTTAGTCTCAAGTTTGAACTTTGGTTTTGCAAGTTCATGCTTTCTGTTAAATACAGGCTCGAGTTCATCACTCATAGGCTCGAGTTCTATTTTGACAGATAGAAAAATCATGAGTTTTAAACATCCTTGACTTGTCAAATCTTTCCACTATTGTTTACAATTGTCAGTGATCATCAAAACACTCTGAGAACTAACATTCTCCCCCTTTTTGATGATGACAACACTTGTAAACAATTGATTGGGAAACTTAGTTTGAAATTTATTTTGAAATTCAGCTTGTGATCAAATTGACAGAAAACATATATCAGAAGCAGAATATCAAGGATTTGTTTTGTGAAACAAAAATTTTGCAGATTATCAGAGACTTAACCAAATTATCAGAGATAAACTTTAAGACCAAAAAAAATAGAACTGAAACTTCAAATTGATAACTTCAAACTGAAAAAAGAAAAAAAAATTCACATAATTCCAAAATGACTACAAAAGTTACAAAACAATCAATATTCACTCCACACTTTCTCCCCCTTTGGCATCATCAAAAGGAGGGGAAGAAGAGATAGGTTCAATTTGGACATAGGGTACTATGGCTAGTGGCTCAGCATAGGATGTGAAGGTCGAAGGTGTAGGAGCAGAAGGAGGTGTCTGTGCAGGCTGAGCGTGAGCAGGTTCTGAGTCTGGGGCAGGTACAGAGGTAGAAGCATCCGGAGACTGAGACTTTAAGATCTTGCCCATCTTATCGCTTAGGTTCATCATTGTAACCAATAAGGTGGACATAGTAGAGGTCTGTTCATTGACTTGAGTCTTCAGTGCTTCTTGTTCAACTCTGAAGGCTTCTTGAGCATCCACCAGGTTATTGTGACCCTTGTTCACTTCAGCAACTAGCTTCCCTACAGCTAGTTCAATTCCTTCTATTAGATCAGATACGGCCTTGTCCACAATTTCTTGAACTCTGACATTAAAATCAGAAGGAGGTGGAGGAGCACTCTGAGCTTCTTCAGCTCTGGACTGTGTGGCTCTGGATGTAGCTGGCTTGGACCTCTTTGGGGCTCTGGACTGATCTGAGTACTCAGGCCTGTGAGTTTGCATCAAGTTCATGATGTGCTGTCCAAATTCAGTTGGAAATTGAGGAGAGTCATTCTCAGCCAAGTGCCAAATCTTCTCATGAAATAGAATTACTGAAACCAGGCTGGCAAAGGGAATCTGGGATGACTGGCGTGAGTGAAAAGCAAATTTTGCTATTTCTTGAAAGAGCCAGTAACCTACATTCTGAGGTTGTTGGTCTAGAATGGAGGCGAAGATGTTAAAATCTTTCTTGGCAAAGTGTGTAAAGTTGCCTCCCTTCTGAAGAAGATTCCTGGAATAAATGTACCAGATGGCTCGGTTTCTCAGAGGCATGGCAGCTGGGGTGAAATTCAGTATCTCAAGGGTATTAGGAATAGGTTCATCAGGTCTGAGTAAACTAAATATAGCCTGTTGCTTATATCTGTGAGTTTCAGGCTTAGGAGGGTTTGAGATTTGTAGGATAGAGTTCAGATAGTCAGGAGTAATTGTGATTTTCTGACCTCTAACCTTTGTGACAATTCTTTCTTCTACCAGATCACCATCTGAATTTAGCACATTATCAGATTTCATGTGAAAGTAAAAGACTTTCACAAGTTTGGGACTATAGGCAGCCTTGATTGAAATTAAGGACTCAAATTGATTCATCCAGGGGCTCAAATCCAAATTACATTCTTCTTTTAGCTTAGCTAAATCTACAAAGACTATAGGACAGAATTTCTTCTTTTCATCATATTTTTTCTTGAATAAAACACCCTCTTCTGCTGTCATTCTACATGGTTCTATGTTGAAACCTTCTGGGCACCTCTTATGCTTGTAAATTTCTAAAATTGCAGGTAAGGGCTGAGATACCTGAGGAGTCCCTTGTTCCTGAGATTGAGGTTCAGCTTGACCACTACCTTGACCGGGAGTGGGAACAGAGTGGATACCCGCGGTTTTCTTTCTCTTGAAGGGTTGTTTTTCCCTCAGAGGAGCAGCTGGCTGAGGGGCTTTACCTCTTCCTTGGACAGGAGGCTCGGGATCATGCCTCTTCTTCGTTCTCTCTTCTCCAATTACAACTCCTTTCGGTCTGGAAGGAGGAGTTTGAGTATTTTCGCCGTCAACTCCTCTAACGAATTTGTCAATTCCATCTTGTAGGCGGGAAGAGCGCTTTTTTGTGCGGACAGGGCGTTCAGATTGAGTTTGAGAAACAGATTGAGAAGGGTTAGGGTTTGTGTCTTTGGGATTTGTGGATTGAGAGGCCATTTTCGCAGAAAACAGAGGAAGAAGATGATGAGAAAGACGCAGAGGACTAGGGCAAACCGGAGGTGTGTGAAGAGTGAAGTGAAAAGTTTGTAACTGTAGTATATATAGAGTTCGTGATGAACTCGAGTTCACACCTTTCAGGCTCGAGTTCGTCATTAAAATTTGCTTACCTGGACTTCAAGAGTGTGCTGAGAACTCTTGAACTTCCTCGTGAACCTGAGGTTCTCACTTACGAGCTCGAGTTCAGGATGACTTTCCTCCAAGGTTGCTCTCTGTGATTTACGAACTCGAGTTCGTCACTTATGGGCTCGAGTTCGTCATGCCTGAGATCCAGCCTTGCTCTCTGCCAAAAATGAACTTGAGGTTCATTCACTAATGAACTCGAGTTCATTCTTGTTTTTGCCTTTCACTACTTCCAGTCTCTCTCGAGCTCGAGTTCTTTCTTGTCAGGCTCGAGTTCGGTCATAACTTCAGCAAATTTGAGATAAGAGCATCCTGCATAAGACACTTCTAGATACTCCGATGCTTAAGTCAGTAATCAATCATTATCAAAACCATAACTAACATTAAAATGAGTGAGAAATACTTACAGTTCATTGGGGTTTACCATTCCCAATTCTCTTCTTATGAAATTAAATTGTTCTTTTGCAAGAGGTTTTGTGAAAATGTCTGCAAGTTGGAGATGTGTTGGGATAAACATGACTTTGACATCCTTCTTCTGAACATGATCCCTGATGAAATGATGTCTCACATCAATGTGTTTGGTTCTTGTATGTTGCACAGGATTCTTGGCCAAGCTTATTGTGCTTGTGTTGTCACATAGTATTGGAATTTCTTTCAAGTACACTCCCAAATCAGCGAGTTGTTGTTTTAACCATAACACTTGAGCACAGCAACTTGAGGCAGCCACATACTCAGCTTCAGTAGATGATACAGCAACAGTGGTTTGTTTCTTGCTGAACCATGACACAAGTGAGCCACCAAAGAATTCACATTGTCCACTTGTGCTCTTCCTATCTGTCTTGTATCCAGCATGATCTGAATCTGAATATGCTACTAAGTGTTCTGGTTGTCCTTTGGGAAACCATAAGCCAAGAGTCTTAGTATCAGCAAGATATCTAAAGATTCTTTTCACATGTTCAGCATGTGTCTCTTTTGGAGCAGATTGGAATCTTGCACACATCCCCACACTGAATTGAATGTCGGGGCGGCTTGCTGTAAGATAGAGTAATGACCCAATCATTCCTCTATACTTTGTTATGTTAAAGTCCTTGCCTTCTTCATCAGCATCCAAAGAAGTAGTTGCACTCATGGGAGTATCAGCACCATTGCATTGATCCATTCCAAACTTCTTTAAGAGATCATTCAGATACTTGGTTTGGGATATGAAAATTCCATCCTTCCTTTGCTTGATTTGCAATCCAAGAAAATAATTTAGTTCTCCCATCATTGACATTTCAAATTCTCCCTGCATTTTCTTTGCAAATTCTTCACACAGAGTATCATTAGAAGCTCCAAATATGATATCATCCACATAAATTTGAACAACTAAAATTTCATTTAGCTTATTAGTTTTAATAAAAAGAGTTGTATCAGCTTTCCCTCTAACGAAATCTTGATCAAGAAGAAATTTGCTTAATCGCTCATACCAAGCTCTAGGAGCTTGCTTAAGACCATATAAAGCTTTCTTGAGACGAAAAACATGATCTGGATAATTTTCATTTCGAAAACCAGGAGGTTGCTCAACATAAACTTCCTCTTGAATAAAACCATTTAAAAATGCACTTTTAACATCCATTTGATAAAGTTTAATTCCTTTTACACAAGTAAAGGCTAGAAGAACTCTTATAGCTTCCAATCTTGCCACTGGAGCATAAGTTTCTTCATAATCAATACCTTCTTCCTGATTATAGCCTTTGGCAACCAATCTTGCCTTATTTCGGACAATGACTGCAGATTCATCTCGTTTGTTTTTGAATACCCATTTAGTGCCAATGACTGGATGGTCTTTAGGCCTAGGTACCAAGTCCCAAACTTGATTTCTGTCAAATTGATGTAATTCCTCTTGCATAGCTATCACCCAATCATTGTCTGAAAGGGCTTCTTCTATTTTAGAGGGTTCAATGTGTGAAATAAATGCAGAGAAGGTTACTTCATTTAACGTGCTTCTTCTGGTTCTTACTCCTTGATTAATATCACCTATAACTTGGTCTATAGGATGATTCCTTATATATTTCCAAGCTCTAGGCTGAGTCTGATCAGGATTTTCTAAACTGTTTTCAGGATCAGCTTCAAAAACATTTTCATAATTTTCAGAGGAAGGGGTAGTTTTTGAAAAGAATTGATTTTTGCAAATGTTTTCTTCTTCATCATCCAAAGATCTGTTAGAATCATTTTCACAAAACACAACATGTATTGATTCTTCTACAACTTTAGTTCTAGCGTTAAAAACTCTATATGCTTTGCTTCTATTAGAATAACCAATAAATATCGCTAAGTCAGCCTTAGAATCAAATTTACCAAGATTCTCTTTACCATTATGGTGCACATAGCACTTGCAACCAAAAATGTGAAGGTGGCTGAGATTTGGCTTTCTCCCTTTGTAGAGCTCATAAGGAGTCTTGTTCAACTTCTTCCTTAAGTAAGCTCTATTGGAGATATAGCATGCAGTGCTCATGGCATCAGCCCAAAATACTTGTGATGTGTTGTTTTCACTCAACATTGCTCTTGCCATCTCAGTGAGTATTCTGTTCTTTCTCTCCACAACACCATTCTGTTGTGGTGTCCTTGGTGCTGAAAAGTTGTGATCAATCCCCGTGTTGTCACAGAACTCAGCAAAGGCGTTGTTCTCAAATTCTCCACCATGGTCGGTTCGTATACCTGAAATTGAAAAACCTTTCTCGTTCTGGACCTTCTTGGCAAATACAACAAATTGATCAAATGTTTCATCTTTAGATGATAAGAAAATTGTCCATGTGAATCTAGAATAATCATCAACTATGACCAAAGTGTATAAATTTCCACCAAGACTTCTAACTCTAGCTGGTCCAACTAAGTCCATATGAAGTAATTGAAGGGGTCTGGTAGTAGAAATCTCATTCTTCGTTTTAAAGGATGATTTGGTTTGTTTTCCTTTTTGGCAAGCATCACATATCTTATCATTTTTGAAATTCAATTTTGGAATACCAATAACCAAATCCTTTTTCAGCAACTTGTCAAGTTGAGACATGTTCACATGAGCTAATCTTTTGTGCCATAACCAACTTTCATCCAAGTTACTTACAAAACATTTTTCTGACACGGAGGTATTACTAGAGAGGTTAAGTGTATAACAATTGCCATCTCTAGGTGCTCTAAACAAGGCTTTAGTTTTCAAATTTTCTATGGGAATCAAATCCTTTTTGACAATAAAGCATTCATCAGAATCAAAGATAACTAAGTTACCCTTATCAGTGCTTTGGCTCACACTTAGGAGATTGTGACACAATCCTTCTACTAGATAGACATCCTTGATGAGTGGACCATCACTACTTCCAATCTCACCAATGCCAGCAATCTTTCCTGATTGGTCTCCTCCAAAGGTGACTCTACCACCATCTTTTGGTTTAATTGTAAGGAATTTGGTTTTATCACCAGTCATGTGTCTTGAGCATCCACTATCAATATACCATTTGTTGGGTCTTGATGCTCTAAGACAAACCTGCAAATCACAATGGGATCAAGTTTTAGGTACCCAACTTTTCTTGGGTCCTTTTGGGTTAGCTTGCACCTTGAGAACAAAAGTTCCTTTTGGTACCCATTTATAGTTTCCTATAGGTTTAATTTTTCCTTCCCTCTTATGAAAACAAGATGAAGTTGAATGGCCCTTCCTATTGCAATAATCACAATGTGCAAAGGGATTTGAGGAGTGAACTGTTTTTGTAAAGTAGTTCATGTAAGATTTTTGACCACTCTTCTTTTTACCTTTCTTCTTATCAGAATTTGGTTTGTAACCAATACCTGACCTATCATTTACAAATCTTTGTTGTTTCAAAATTACATTAAGCATTTCACTGCCCTTAGTAAATGTTTCAAGTGCTTTTGTAAGATGTACATTCTTCTGTTTTAATTCAGGGCATTCCTGACAAATCAAAATTTTAGAAGAAGATAGTTTTTCAATTTGTAGTTCAAGAGTGATATTTTTCCTTTTCAAAGCTAAGTATTTTTCTGCGAGTTTCTCAAATTCCTTTTGCACAAGATAATATTCATCAACAAGTTCATCATAGGAAGGTTTTGAGTCATATACCTCATCATCATCTTGTTGTTCTTGAGCTACTAGGCATATGTTTGCCTTTTCATCTTCAACCTCTTCATCCTCATCTGAAGAGCTATCACCCCATATGCTTGAAATGTATGCTTTCTTTTTATACTTGCTGAAGCTCTTTTTGTCCTTCTCTTTGTTGGTGTTGTTCAGCAAAGGACATTCAGACTTGATGTGTCCAGGCTTTTGGCACTCATAACAGATGATTGGTTTCTTTGTTTCATGACTTGAGCTTCCTTTCTGAAACCTTTTGAATCCTTGGTCTCTCTTGAAGTATTTCTTGAAGCGCCTGACCAACATACCGATTTCTTCATCTTCATCTTCCTCATCTTCTTCATTATCAGAATCTCTTGCTTCCTTGGCTGTTTTAAGAGCCAATCCCTTGCTTTTCCCATGTACCTCGTCAAGTCCTTTCTTGAACTTGATTTTTGCTTCATATTCTGAGAGGCTACCAAATAGAGCAGCCACAGAAGTCATTGATTCTCCTCTAGCTTCTTCTATTGCTGTGACTTTGGCCTCCCATTCCTTGTTGAGAACATTGAGAATTTTTCTTACTTGGACTGACTGATCATAGTCTTTACCAAGTGCAGCAAGTTGATTTATGAGATGAGTGAAACGAAGTTGAAATTCACCAATGGATTCGCCGGACTTCATTCTAAGGAGATCATATTCTGTCATGAGGGTGTTTACACGATTTTGCTTTACACCTGCTGTCCCTTCATGAGCAATTTCTAGTGCATCCCACATATGCTTTGCAGATGGAAGTGTGCAAATCCGGAAGTATTCTTGTTGACTTAATGCACTTTGGAGAAGTAGAACTGCCTTACTGTTGAGTGTGATGTTCCTTCGATCATTGTCATCATATTCCTCTTCAAGCTTTGGAATTCTCACACCATCTTCCATAGTTGTAGGAGTGTAATCTCCTCTTTCAAATACTCTCCATAGTCCATATTCAGTAGCCATGACAAAGACTTTGAACTTGGCTTTCCAGAATGAGTAGTGCTCTCCATTGAAACCAGGTGGTCTGTTGATAGAGGCTCCATCGGGAAGAATTCCTTCCATAATGATCCTTCTCGAGCTGTTAGACTCTCTTGAGAAAACCTGGCTCTGATACCAAATGAAAGAATGGACCTTGATACCCAAGAGGGGGGGGGTGAATTGGGTATCTATAAAATTTTAGAGACTTGGCTCTGTTTTGGGCAAGTTAAAGCAGAGGATAAATGAAGAGAGGAGTAGAGAAGCTTTGCACGGATCAATTTATACTGGTTCGGCCTTTTCTCTGACCTACATCCAGTCCCCAAGCCTCACTTGGGATTTTCAATCCACTAACTTCACAAGACTTGATTACAATCTCTGTACTCAGAGTAGTTCTCTCACTAGAACTCACTCCCCCTTACAAGATGCAATCAATACTCCCAACCACCAAGTCCCCTGACTTGTGGTTATCTCAATCAATGAATGATTACAAGAAAGACTCTCTCAAAGAGTAGATAAGATAAATACTGAAGTACAATGTATCAAAGATACAGCCTAATGAAAAGAACAACTCAGGATGATTAATTTCGAGTAGAGTAGTTGTTCATCAGATGTGTCTGTTTGGCTTCAGTTCCTCAGTCATTTATAATTGTTTGAATCATTCGAACGTTAATAATCCACTGAAGCTTGTTCCCATTCGAAAATGTGACTGTTGTGAGTGTTCTTCCATGTGTAAAGGTACTGCAGAAGCTGATGGGTAATATTCTGTTGCTACTTTCCAGATTTGGGTGTTTGTAGCTTTTGCATTTGAATATTGGTGGCCCATGACATTCTGTTTTTAGAATAATCACGTTTGGCTTTCTTCAGAGGTGATTGTACTGTCTGTAATGCCAACCTGTCATGCATTTAATCTTGTCTTGAAGGATAAGATAAAATAATCCAAGTTGCATAAAGTGTTGCTCCAATTGAATCTCTGTCTAATTCAAATTCTTTCTGTTATCTCATAAATAAACTTGTTAGAACAGATCACTTACATATATAAGAGATAGATATAATGATTAGATTCAATGGGTAATTTGAAACATGAAGAAAGAATCAAATTTGACATATCAGAGTTTAAATGCGTTTTTCTATTCTGGAGGTCTGAACTCGAGTTCATAATGTTAGGCTCGAGTTCGGCCTTTATTCATTTTGAGAATTCGGTTCTGTCAAAATCAAACTGGAGGTTTGTGTGTAAACCTGAGGTTTGTAAGAACACGAACTCGAGTTCATTAATGATGAACTCGAGTTCTCTTTACTTAGAGAACTTCAAAAAGGGTTAACATAAAACAAACTGGAGGTTTAAGACAAGTGGGCTCGAGTTTGAAACTTTTGAAAATGGCTAATTACTCTCTGGAACTTTTGAACTGGAGTTTGAGAAGCTTGGGCTCGAGTTTAGTTCTCTCTAAAATATTCTGAAGGCTCTCGGTCAAAACTAGGCTCGAGTCTGAAGAGTTTAGGCTCCAGTTTATAGACAATGTTCTGTTTGCTCCAGTTTATAGACAATGTTCTGTTTTCAAGTTTAAACAAACTTGTCCTGCCAAGGATGAACTCGAGTTCATCATGACAGGCTCGAGTTCTTTTACTTAATATCTTCTTTGAACTTTTTCAAACTTGAGGTTTGAGTAGAGGTTTAGAGTTTGTAATAGGTTTTCAAAAGTTAAAAAAAACTTTGTCAATGGCGAACTCGAGTTCATTAAATGGTAGGCTCGAGTTCACTCAAACTTTCAAGGATTTAATTTTGAACTTCAGGTTCAGTCTCAAGTTTGATCTTTGGTTTGACAAGTTTATGCTTTCTGTTAAACATAGGCTCGAGTTCAACAGTTATAGGCTCGAGTTCATGCGAACTTTCAAAGGTTTAATTATAAACTTCAGGTTTAGTCTCAAGTTTGAACTTTGGTTTTGCAAGTTCATGCTTTCTGTTAAATACAGGCTCGAGTTCATCACTCATAGGCTCGAGTTCTATTTTGACAGATAGAAAAATCATGAGTTTTAAACATCCTTGACTTGTCAAATCTTTCCACTATTGTTTACAATTGTCAGTGATCATCAAAACACTCTGAGAACTAACAACCCACCCTCCTCATTTCTCTTGAGTATTCCAGAATGCATGAACTTGTTTCGAGATTCCTCAGTTTGGACCCTGAACCATATGGGACAACTTGAGGCAGAAGAAGACGAACTTTTTTCAACATCTCGGAACTGCGTGGAAACTCACCCACCCTCCTCATTTCTCGTGAGGAATACAGAATGCATGAACTTGTTACGAGATTCCTCCGTTTGGGCCCTGAACCATTTGGGACAACTTAAGGCAGAGGAAGACGAACTTTTTTCAACGTCTCGGAATTGCGTGGAAACTCACCCACCCTCCTCATTTATCGTGAGGATTCCAGAATGCATTAAGTTGTTTCGAGATTCCTTCGTTTGGGCCCTGAACCATTTTGGACAACTTGAGGCAGTAGAACATGAAATTTTCTCAACGTCTGGGAATTGCGTGGAAACTCATCCACCCTCCTCATTTCTCTTGAGTATTCCAGAATGCATGAACCTGTTTCGAGATTCCTCCGTTTGGGCCCTGAACCATATGGGACAACTTGAGGCAGAAGAAGACGAACTTTTTTCAACATCTCGGAATTGCGTGGAAACTCACCCACCCTCCTCATTTCTCGTGAGGAATCCAGAATGCATGAACCTGTTACGAGATTCCTCCGTTTGGACCCTGAACCATTTGGGACAACTTAAGGCAGAGGAAGATGAACTTTTTGTTGGTTATACTTAGTTTTGATGATGTCTTATATAGATGCCATTCCTATAAGCAAAAAGATTGAGTAATATAATTATCTCCTACTTGGACTAACTATTGTATTTAATGTAGATCAATCCAAGTTGAATTATAGAGTTTAATCAAGAAGGAGATAAGAGATGAAAGAAAGAAAGTATTTGCAGAAGTTGAAATGAAGCTTCATCACTTTATGGATATTGAAGAAGGTAGAAGCTGCAAAGAATGATGAAAACAAGTTAAATGAAGAAGGATGATCAAGTTGGGAGATGGAAGAAGGAAGAACTTGATGAATGGAATGAGAATATAAGTATTCAAGTTCTTATATTAAAGCTAGAAGCCTCCAAGATCATACAGAAGTTAGAATGATTCAATTTGGAGTTGAAGACAACAAAAATCAGCTTCAGGAGGAGTTTACTCGAGTAAGGAACTCCTTACTCGAGTATGGGACTCCTTGCTCGAGTATGGGACTCAATACTCGAGTATGAAGTGTTTTCAGCACTTCTGGTGTCTCTGGACTAAGCTTTACTCGAGTAGGCAACTAACTTACTCGAGTAGGAAACGTTATCAGCAACTCTGCTCTACTCTGTTCACGTTCAGCACGGGCGACGTCTGGTAATTCGATGATATCTCACAAACCAGAGATCGGATTGATACGAAACCAAAAGCATTGGAAACTAGACATCCAACACGTATTGGTGAAACATATTCAAGCCCAAAGGAGTTCAGATGAATTATTGATGAATTGTACAAGTTGGCCCAAGAATCAACGTCACAGTCAGGAACAGCCTTCGGTATTTTGGGTATATCTCACAAACGACAAATCCAATTGAGCTCAAATCGGTGCCATTGGAAACTAGACACACAGAGCTTTCCAGAAAGAGTTGAACGAACCAAAACGGAGCTTGGACCAGAGAGATATGGCCCTCAGAAGTTGACTGTCAGTTCAGGAAGTTGCTCAAATGCATTTTACAAGGCTTACTCCAGTAAAGGATTCTTTACTCCAGTAAAGGCCATCCAGAGAGCAACCAAGTTTTTCAAACTAAATTGTTTACTCCAGTAAAGGATTCTTTACTTCAGTAAAGGCCATCCAGAGAGCAACCAAGTTTTTCAAACTAAATTGTTTACTCCAGTAGAGGATTCTTTACTCCAGTAAAGGACTTCCAGAGAGCAAATGAACTTCTGAATTTAAGCTGTTTACTCGAGTAAAAGATTGCTTACTCCAGTATTGGGCGAGTGAGCAGTGACTTACTCCAGTAAGGAAGAACTTACTCCAGTAAAGCATCGGTCAAAACTGTTTTTGAATTACACGAATTTGCAATGCCTTCTTGTTTGATCTTAATACTTCCCAGGATTAATCTCTAATGTTCCTAGACATGTTTAACCACTTTATTGGTGAGTTTCAGATGATCAAAACGAAGGATATCAGATTTGTACAAGAACATCGAAAGCCGTGCAAAAGCTCCAACGGCTAGTTTCTAACGGCTAGTTTCTCTATCCAACGGTCACAAGAACTTCTCAACGGTCATATATCATTCTCTACCTATAAAAGACCAAGGATTCAAGCAGAAAAAGGTGGAGACACAAGATTACAATGCCAAAATGCTGAACCTCTGCTTCTTCATCTTTCTCACTCTGTTTTCCATGTCAAAATAGCTTAGAGTGTGAAATGATCTGTGTCTGTACTTCAGTGATTATCTATCCATTCCTTTGAGAGGAAATTTATTGTAAACACATTATCTTACTGAGTGCAACTCAAGATTGGGTAATCTTGAGTGGGTTATACATTGTGTTGATTACAACTTGTAAGGGGGAGTGAATCCTAGTGAGAGGATTACTTCGAGTACAGTGTGTGTGATCAAGCGGTGTATCCTTACGGTGTGTAAGGGGGAGTATCTCTGTAAGAGATTTGTGAAAGGCTGCACAAGTGCCCGGATAAACTTGTGGGATTGTAGCGGTTCTCAAGTACCCGATTAAAGCTTGAGGGAAATAGTGGATTGAAATCTCAGGAGGTGCCTGAGGACTGGATGTAGGTCAAGGATACGGCCGAACCAGTATAAATCAGTTTGCACATTCTCTTCCCTTACCTCTTACATTTCCAGCATATATATTTGAAAGCATATACATACTTAAATGTCTGGTGGTTGCGTTATAAACTGATCTTAGTGAGTTGCGAAAAGAGTTTCATAGTTTTCCAAAGTTTTTATACTTCACCCAATTCACCCCCCCTCTTGGGTTCAGCCGGAACTTACATTTGGTATCAGAGCAAGGCTCTTGTTTAAAGGACTTAACCGTCTCAAGAGTTTCAATGGCTGATTTCGGGTGTTCTTCGTTTTCAGAGGGTTTTGATTTTACCATTCCACCTCTTTTTAAAGATATTGATTTTTGGTTTTGGAAAGCTAGAATGACTAGTTTTATCAAAGCAACTGATTTTTATATGTGGAATGTTTTTACAAATGCTTTTGATTTCAAACCAAGAAAGGATTGGACAGAAAAAGAAATGAAGATGTTTTCTTTGAACATTAGAGCAATGAAAATCCTTCATTCTGCTTTAACTGAAAATGATTTTCAGAAAATCAAGTTTTGCTCTAGTGCTAAAGAAATTTGGGATACTCTTGATTCTATATATGCTTCTAACAATTTTGTTGAAGTTGAAAGTGTTGACAGCTCATCTGAAACTATAAGTTGTGTATCCATAATTGATGAACAATTGGAAGTGGAGAATGAAGAAGGAGAAATTATTGAGTTCTTCCATGATCTAGTCAACACAAAAGAACAAGAGAAAGAGAATTTCCAAGATGAACTCATAGACGATTGTGATCAATCATTAGCTAGAGCTCAAGATGCACATGAGGTAAACAATTCCAATTCTTCTTGTGTAGGCAAGAAAAATGTTTTCGAACAATTGCATGGAAGTGTTTTTCAACCATTTACTGATTCTATTTTGAAAAACAAAAATAATTTCGAAAATGATGCTGGAAAATCATATGGGAAGAAAGAATACACAAATATGAGTCATTTGAAATTGCATCCACTAGAACCACATAATTCTTGCAAAGTTGTTCATAACAAGCATGATTATATTACTTGCAATTATTGTGGAAAATCTGGACATATTTCTTACACATGTTGTATTAGAAGAAATTTCAATGTAAGAAATAAGTTTGTTTGGGTTCCTAAAGGACAATCAAGGTCCAATGCTAACAGTCAAGGACCCAAGTATAAGTGGGTACCAAAATGTCCATCTAGTACTCTATGTGTGCAGGAGGATTTAAATATCAGTGGACATCAAGGTACAAAGAAGATGAAGAAGAAGCCAAGAGTTCCTCATGCACCAAAGAAGAAGATCATAGGATCTATATCAATCAAGAGAACTTCCATGGCACCCATTGCTGAAACTACAAAGTTGAATCAAAAGAAGCAATGGGTACAAGCAAGAGGAGTATATTTCCCCTCAACAACAAACTATCAAAGAGTACCGTACAACTATCTTGAGGAGAGCAAGAAGAAGAGAGCCCCTCAAGTATCAAAGAGAAGATACTTGAAGCCTATATCATTTGTGAAGACTTTGAAGACACCCATTGAAAGACATATGACGAGCCAATGTGATAAGAAGAGGCAATGGGTAAGCAAAGCCAATCCTCCAAGTGCCTAAGGTATAAGGTAGACAATGGTAAAACCTCCTTTGTTATCATATGAAATATTCATTGAGGTTTTATATTTTGTAACCTTAGGAATGATCATTGCAAACTACTTTTAAAATCAAGTTTTCACATCCTGATTTATTCTTCAAAAAGATTGCAATGTTCAATGATTTAATTCTTTATGCATGCATGATGATTAGAAAAGAAAGTATTTCCTTTATGCAAAGAGTCATGTTTTATTCACTATGCTTTATTATTCTGAATTGATTATATTCATAGGAGCATGTGAATTTAATTTTGGTTCCTACAAGCTAACGATGATAGGATCCAAGGTTGGATACCAAGAAAGACAAAGATTTATAAAGTTTTGCAGGACGAAAGAAAGCTTCTCAAGAATGCAACATAGAGAAATGATTCAAGTCCTGAGAAAGCTCAACAAGCTATGCTTGATGTTGATGGTGATCAACCGAAAAAGGAGTTATCTACACCAATCCATCTCAACCAAGCAAGCTTCTATGAGGACAAAGAGAAATACGGTGATATCTAATCCTTACCCCATATTGTGTTTATGTGAAATTCATCTTTGGGTAATGAATACTTGTCCATAATTGCATTCCATTAGCAATCAATCATTTATATTTTTCAAAATGTTTTCAGATTGCTAAATGGACATAAATGAATTTGTTAGTGAATTTTTGATAATCAAACAAGTGAGCTTGTGCATAACTTTGTTGATTTTATATTTTTGAAATGCACAAGTGTAAAATCTGTTTGGATTTCAACTCACATTGTTTTGAGAAAATGCATACAAATGCTTTGAAAACATGTCCATACCTTGATTGCATTCAAATAATGTTTCAAGTTGGAAGTTAATATTGTATATTGAATGTTGGATATGCTTCAAATTTGCCCAGTTGAGTTTTCCCTATCATTCACATATTGGTCTTTGGTATTCAATATGATGCTTGAACTTCTCATTCTTTGTTTTCAATCAAGTTAGGTCATATATCTAACAAGTTGATTATCTATATGAGTTTCAAGCTTATCTCCAAAAAGGAACTCAATTTGTGAAAATCTCATGCTTATTGGATAAATTCTTATTGGTCAAGTTACTCCAAGCATTATGAATGTTCATTAATTCATTAAATGTTGTTGCATTAACCATTATATGGAATAACTTACTAAGATAATATTATGGAACTCTAATCATTTGGATTAATGAGCTTGTGCTTCATTGTTCATGAATCCTTGTACTCCTAGTGTTACTCAAATACATCAAATTTATCTCCATCCATGTCTTGAGTAACTATTTATGTATATTCATATTCTTGCCTTGAATGTTCTTATATGTTCAAGACTCTACTCTCTAAGGCAAGATTATCTCTTGGTCAATAGCAAAGTCATTAAGCTTATATATGTTGTGCTAAGCATGTCTTGATAATGCTTTACTTTCATGACTTTGGCTTTTCAGAAAATTCTTCAACATGTTAACTTCAATGTTCAACATGTTCTCCAAATCTGAAGCATATTGATATATTCATTAAACCTATTGACTTCCATCATATTTATAATGACCACTGTTTTCAAGCATGCTTCAAAAATCCTTCATGAAAAATATTTATTTCATAATAGGTCATCACATTTTGGAAAGGACCATTCAAGATTTGAAACACCTTGCACATCTCATTATCATTCTTGAAGAAAATCTGAATTTTAAGTTGAAAAATGATTGTTTATGTGGATAAGATTTTCTATGCAGAAACTTGCATGCATTTCATCAATCACAATTTCTCTGCATAAAGTGTACTTTCTAATTGTTATCAAATAACGCTCTTGATATTATTTAGTTGTTACCCTATGTGATTCATTGGCTTGAACTTAACTGATTGGGTAAAACTATGTGTTGAGCTTTGATTGTTATACCTTTTGATCATACATCATATGATTTAATTCTATAAGAGCCTAAGAGTTTTCATGTCTAATCAGTTGTGGACTCAAGAATCATTGAGTACCAAAGAACATACATTTGTTTTGCAGAAAATTCAGTGATTGCTAACTAAAAGAGAATACTCGAGTATTGGAGGAAATACCTGAGTATGGCAAAGTCAGAAAGCAACATTGAGTTTTGGAGAAGCTGAATACTTGAGATTTTCTGATGTTTCAGAGGTTGTTTACTCGAGTATAGAAGTTGGTACTCGAGTATAGAAGCTGCAGAAAGCCAAAGTCTGATGTTCAAAGGAGCCTTACTCGAGTAAGGCAATGGTTACTCGAGTAACCGGTAGGCAGAGAGCACAACGATGAGAAAAGGGAATGTTTACTCGAGTAAGGGATGCTCTACTCGAGTAAAGACCAAACAGAGGCCAACACTGAAGACATGCCAAAGGCTTACTCGAGTAAGTAAATGATTACTCGAGTAAAGCCATCGGGGATTCAAAAATTCACATTACATTTTTGAAGTCCAGGTAAGTATACTTCCACCTTTACTTGAGTATGTAAGTGAAGTATGCTTTACTCGAGTAAGCAAGAACTGTACTCGAGTATAGGGGTCTGTCTATATAATCTGAAGCATACTGACATGTTCATCAAACCAATTAACTTCCACCATGTTTTAGAATGAACATTGATTTCAAATGTGTTTCAAAATTGACTATTTCATTCATGAAAATTTTGATTACATAATGCATTAACATGGTTTGAAAGAACTTTCAAGATTAGAAATAACATTATCATATTTGAAATCTTGATCTCATCCATGGATTACATGAGATTCTTATCAATGACATCTTCTTACTTAAAGTATATTTTCAAATTGTTATTGAAAATAACATTCTTGAAATCATTCAGCTATTATCTGATTATTGGATTGAATTTATTTGATTGGAATGCTTTATCTAATGTCAGAAGTTTAATTGAGTAGTGTTGAATGACTTCACCTCTGATAAATACATTCTTAAGTAACATACTCGAGTAATGATGCTTGTACTTGAGTAATAGCGGGTTTAAATGTTTGATAAGTGTTTCAGAAGAAGGTACTCAAGTATTATGCTAGGGATACTCAAGTATGCTCGAGAAAAACACTGATGCAGAGATTCTGATATAAGTATACTCAAGTAGACCAATGATGTTACTCAAGTAACATTCCTCCAAGTTGAGACAAATGCATCAATGAACAGTAGAGGATTATGACTCAAGTAATTACAATATTACTTGAATGAGGTATTGTATTTTTGAAATAATATATCATAATCATTTCTTTGTTCTCACATCACTGCTGGGCTAACTTGATTTCATTCCAATTTATTTCATGAAGTTTAGCCTAAGCAAACTCATTTTTAAAATGATCCTTATGCTTTAAATATTTTTATCATCATAAAAAGTATAAGTGATTTCTTTATACCAATTTCAAGTCCACCCAAGTGAACTTGGAAGTTTTTCAATTCTGAGGTACCATGTTGTGAGAAAAGAAATTTCCAAATCTTATAACATTTGCTGTCACAAGAGTTCATCGGTTGTCAACTCTCTTTTGAATATTTCAAAAGTTAACTCTTTATTTCAAGTTAACTCTTTCATTTTAAAACACTTCGAAGAGTTTTGAAAGAGTTCAAAAGTTAACTCTTTATTTCAAGTTAACTCTTTTATTTAAAAAAAAAGGTTGAGTTAACTTTCTGGAGCTTCTGGAAATATCAAAGAGTTAACTTTCTGAAACTGAAAATGATTCTAACACCTTTGTTTCTTGAAGAACTTAAAAAAATTGTATATTTTCCTGAAACCATGAGTAAGTTCTTGCAAGTTCCAGAAACCATGCATTTGTGCTTATACTCTGCTATAATCATTTTGGTATGATTAAAAGGAACTTCATTTTCAAAAAAAAAAATTATGCATCCATTAAGGGGGAGCTTCACATTCATATGTGTTTTATACTCTATAAGCTCTTCTCTTTTATTTGAAGAAAATCCTTTTAAATTTACTCATCTGCATTCACTATCTTTTATTAGTTTTGATGATGAGTTAATATCATATTTTCCTTTCAATATTACTTGAAAATATGTTTTCGAAAGGAATACTTTGATATCTGATTGCACTAACAAATCTCTTCTGGAAAGGATGTTTTTAATGTGTAGCAGAAGATTAGGTTATGTGTTACAACTTTGGTGATCAATCTTTGAAGCTGAGATTTGCTCTACATGGATGATCTATAAAGGAAAAGCAAAGGATGAAGCTGAGTACTGACCATGTTTAGATATGATAATCCTCAAGAAGCCAGTACTTTCATCTTATTTGCAAGATATTCATGATCCTGCTATTGAGCCTCATTGAAGAATCTCATACGACAGCTTCATCTCAGGCCAGATCGTTCATCAATTTGCAAAAAAAAAAAAAAAAAACATGAGCATTTCTAATCCCTATCTTTTTATATTCAGTAGAAATTTTGCACATGTTTGGTATCTATATGCTTTAATTGTGAAAGATGTCTTGAAAACCTCTCCAAATTTTGGTATCTTTATATTCAAATTTGCTTTCATAAAAACATTCTAAATTGTATCATATTTAAAATGAAAGCACTTTCAATCGGGGAGAGAAAATCAGTTTCTTTGAATTTTTTAATCTGGTTTCATATATTTTTTTAACATGCATAAGGTGCATAGGTTCTAAGTGTTGTGTCTCACTGCACTTTATTGTATTTTGCTGATTTTATAGTAATTGGTTCTGATATCAGTGATTATCAGAGTGTTTATTCTTTCTGATATTAGTTCTGCGTGTATGAAGTTTGCTCAAGGAATACATTTCTAGTTGTCTATGATATTCATATGTTTACCTGCTGCCATCCTCTGATTAACTTGTGTTGAAATGCAAAATTGGTCATTTTCTGATAACTTACAATTCAACTTTTTGCTAATGACAAATAAGGGGGAGAGAATGGCGAGAAAAATATGTTGCATCTAATGTATTCTCATATTCATACATATTTTTCTTAAGGTATTTGCCATCATCAAAAAGGGGGAGAAAATGGCGAGAAAAATATGTTGCATCTAATGTATTCTCATATTCATACATATTTTTCTTAAGGTATTTGCCATCATCAAAAAGGGGGAGAATGTTGGTTATACTTAGTTTTGATGATGTCTTATATAGATGCCATTCCTATAAGCAAAAAGATTGAGTAATATAATTATCTCCTACTTGGACTAACTATTGTATTTAATGTAGATCAATCCAAGTTGAATTATAGAGTTTAATCAAGAAGGAGATAAGAGATGAAAGAAAGAAAGTATTTGCAGAAGTTGAAATGAAGCTTCATCACTTTATGGATATTGAAGAAGGTAGAAGCTGCAAAGAATGATGAAAACAAGTTAAATGAAGAAGGATGATCAAGTTGGGAGATGGAAGAAGGAAGAACTTGATGAATGGAATGAGAATATAAGTATTCAAGTTCTTATATTAAAGCTAGAAGCCTCCAAGATCATACAGAAGTTAGAATGATTCAATTTGGAGTTGAAGACAACAAAAATCAGCTTCAGGAGGAGTTTACTCGAGTAAGGAACTCCTTACTCGAGTATGGGACTCCTTGCTCGAGTATGGGACTCAATACTCGAGTATGAAGTGTTTTCAGCACTTCTGGTGTCTCTGGACTAAGCTTTACTCGAGTAGGCAACTAACTTACTCGAGTAGGAAACGTTATCAGCAACTCTGCTCTACTCTGTTCACGTTCAGCACGGGCGACGTCTGGTAATTCGATGATATCTCACAAACCAGAGATCGGATTGATACGAAACCAAAAGCATTGGAAACTAGACATCCAACACGTATTGGTGAAACATATTCAAGCCCAAAGGAGTTCAGATGAATTATTGATGAATTGTACAAGTTGGCCCAAGAATCAACGTCACAGTCAGGAACAGCCTTCGGTATTTTGGGTATATCTCACAAACGACAAATCCAATTGAGCTCAAATCGGTGCCATTGGAAACTAGACACACAGAGCTTTCCAGAAAGAGTTGAACGAACCAAAACGGAGCTTGGACCAGAGAGATATGGCCCTCAGAAGTTGACTGTCAGTTCAGGAAGTTGCTCAAATGCATTTTACAAGGCTTACTCCAGTAAAGGATTCTTTACTCCAGTAAAGGCCATCCAGAGAGCAACCAAGTTTTTCAAACTAAATTGTTTACTCCAGTAAAGGATTCTTTACTTCAGTAAAGGCCATCCAGAGAGCAACCAAGTTTTTCAAACTAAATTGTTTACTCCAGTAGAGGATTCTTTACTCCAGTAAAGGACTTCCAGAGAGCAAATGAACTTCTGAATTTAAGCTGTTTACTCGAGTAAAAGATTGCTTACTCCAGTATTGGGCGAGTGAACAGTGACTTACTCCAGTAAGGAAGAACTTACTCCAGTAAAGCATCGGTCAAAACTGTTTTTGAATTACACGAATTTGCAATGCCTTCTTGTTTGATCTTAATACTTCCCAGGATTAATCTCTAATGTTCCTAGACATGTTTAACCACTTTATTGGTGAGTTTCAGATGATCAAAACGAAGGATATCAGATTTGTACAAGAACATCGAAAGCCGTGCAAAAGCTCCAACGGCTAGTTTCTAACGGCTAGTTTCTCTATCCAACGGTCACAAGAACTTCTCAACGGTCATATATCATTCTCTACCTATAAAAGACCAAGGATTCAAGCAGAAAAAGGTGGAGACACAAGATTACAATGCCAAAATGCTGAACCTCTGCTTCTTCATCTTTCTCACTCTGTTTTCCATGTCAAAATAGCTTAGAGTGTGAAATGATCTGTGTCTGTACTTCAGTGATTATCTATCCATTCCTTTGAGAGGAAATTTATTGTAAACACATTATCTTACTGAGTGCAACTCAAGATTGGGTAATCTTGAGTGGGTTATACATTGTGTTGATTACAACTTGTAAGGGGGAGTGAATCCTAGTGAGAGGATTACTTCGAGTACAGTGTGTGTGATCAAGCGGTGTATCCTTACGGTGTGTAAGGGGGAGTATCTCTGTAAGAGATTTGTGAAAGGCTGCACAAGTGCCCGGATAAACTTGTGGGATTGTAGCGGTTCTCAAGTACCCGATTAAAGCTTGAGGGAAATAGTGGATTGAAATCTCAGGAGGTGCCTGAGGACTGGATGTAGGTCAAGGATACGGCCGAACCAGTATAAATCAGTTTGCACATTCTCTTCCCTTACCTCTTACATTTCCAGCATATATATTTGAAAGCATATACATACTTAAATGTCTGGTGGTTGCGTTATAAACTGATCTTAGTGAGTTGCGAAAAGAGTTTCATAGTTTTCCAAAGTTTTTATACTTCACCCAATTCACCCCCCCTCTTGGGTTCAGCCGGAACTTACACTTTTTTCAACGTCTCGGAATTGCGTGGAAACTCACCCACCCTCCTCATTTATCGTGAGGATTTCAGAATGCATTAAGTTGTTTCGAGATTCCTTCGTTTGGGCCCTCAACCAATTTGGACTACTTGAGGCCGAAGAAGACGAACTTTTTTCAACGTCTCGGAATTGCTTGGAAACTCACCCACCCTCCTCATTTCTCGTGACGATCCCAGAATGCATGAACATGTTTCGAGATTCCTCTGTTTGGGCCCAGAACCATTTTGGACAACTTGAGGCAGAGGAAGACGAACTTTTTTCAACGTCTCGGAATTGCGTGGAAACTCACCCACCCTCCTCATTTATCGTGAGGATTCCAGAATGCATTAAGTTGTTTCGAGATTCCTTCGTTTGGGCCCTGAACCATTTTGGCCAACTTGAGGCAGTAGAAGATGAACTTTTCTCAACGTCTCGGAATTGCGTGGAAACTCAGCCACCCTCCTCATTTCTCTTGAGTATTCCAGAATGCATGAACTTGTTTCGAGATTCCTCCGTTTGGGCCCTGAACCATATGGGACAACTTGAGGCAGAAGAAGACGAACTTTTTTCAACGTCTCGAAATTGCTTGTAAACTCACCTACCCTCCTCATTTTTCGTGACGATCCCAGAATGGATGGACATGTTTCGAGATTCCTCCGTTTGGGCCCAGAACCATTTTGGACAACTTGAGGCAGAGGAAGACGAAATTTTTTCAACGTCTCGGAATTGCGTGGAAACTCACCCACCCTCCTTATTTCTCTTGAGTATTCCAGAATGCATGAACTTGTTTTGAGATTCCTCAGTTTGGGCCCTGAACCATATGGGACAACTTGAGGCAGAAGAAGACAAACTTTTTTCAACATCTCGGAACTGCGTGGAAACTCACCCACCCTCCTCATTTCTCGTGAGGAATACAGAATGCATGAACTTGTTACGAGATTCCTCCGTTTGGGCCCTGAACCATTTTGGACAACTTCAGGCAGAGGAAGACGAACTTTTTTCAACGTCTCGGAATTGCGTGGAAACTCACCCACCCTCCTTATTTCTCTTGAGTATTCCAGAATGCATGAACTTGTTTCGAGATTCCTCAGTTTGGGCCCTGAACCATATGGGACAACTTGAGGCAGAAGAAGACGAACTTTTTTCAACATCTCGGAATTGCGTGGAAACTCACCCACCCTCCTCATTTCTCGTGAGGAATCCAGAATGCATGAACTTGTTACGTGATTCCTCCGTTTGGGCCCTGAACCATTTGGGACAACTTAAGGCAGAGGAAGACGAACTTTTTTCAACGTCTCGGAATTGCGTGGAAACTCACCCACCCTCCTCATTTATCGTGAGGATTGCAGAATGCATTAAGTTGTTTCGAGATTCCTTCGTTTGGGCCCTAAACCATTTTGGACTACTTGAGGCCGAAGAAGACGAACTTTTTTCAACGTCTCGGAATTGCTTGGAAACTCACCCACCCTCCTCATTTCTCGTGACGATCCCAGAATGCATGAACATGTTTAAAGATTCCTCCGTTTGGGCCCAGAACCATTTTGGACAACTTGAGGCAGAGGAAGACGAACTTTTTTCAACGTCTCGGAATTGCGTGGAAACTCACCCACCCTCCTCATTTCTCTTGAGTATTCAAGAATGAATGAACTTGTTTCGAAATTCCTCCGTTTGGGCCCTGAACCATGTGGGACAACTTGAGGCAGAAGAAGACGAACTTTTTTCAACGTCTCGAAATTGCTTGGAAACTCACCGACCCTCCTCATTTCTCGTGACGATCCCAGAATGCATGGACATGTTTCGAGATTCCTCCGTTTGGGCCCAGAACCATTTTGGACAACATGAGGCAGAGGAAGACGAAATTTTTTCAACGTCTCGGAATTGCGTGGAAACTCACCCACCCTCCTCATTTCTCTTGAGTATTCCAGAATGCATGAACTTGTTTCGAGATTCCTCAGTTTGGACCCTGAACCATATGGGACAACTTGAGGCAGAAGAAGACGAACTTTTTTCAACATCTCGGAACTGCGTGGAAACTCACCCACCCTCCTCATTTCTCGTGAGGAATACAGAATGCATGAACTTGTTACGAGATTCCTCCGTTTGGGCCCTGAACCATTTGGGACAACTTAAGGCAGAGGAAGACGAACTTTTTTCAACGTCTCGGAATTGCGTGGAAACTCACCCACCCTCCTCATTTATCGTGAGGATTCCAGAATGCATTAAGTTGTTTCGAGATTCCTTCGTTTGGGCCCTGAACCATTTTGGACAACTTGAGGCAGTAGAACATGAAATTTTCTCAACGTCTCGGAATTGCGTGGAAACTCATCCACCCTCCTCATTTCTCTTGAGTATTCCAGAATGCATGAACCTGTTTCGAGATTCCTCCGTTTGGGCCCTGAACCATATGGGACAACTTGAGGCAGAAGAAGACGAACTTTTTTCAACATCTCGGAATTGCGTGGAAACTCACCCACCCTCCTCATTTCTCGTGAGGAATCCAGAATGCATGAACCTGTTACGAGATTCCTCCGTTTGGACCCTGAACCATTTGGGACAACTTAAGGCAGAGGAAGATGAACTTTTTTCAACGTCTCGGAATTGCGTGGAAACTCACCCACCCTCCTCATTTATCGTGAGGATTTCAGAATGCATTAAGTTGTTTCGAGATTCCTTCGTTTGGGCCCTCAACCAATTTGGACTACTTGAGGCCGAAGAAGACGAACTTTTTTCAACGTCTCGGAATTGCTTGGAAACTCACCCACCCTCCTCATTTCTCGTGACGATCCCAGAATGCATGAACATGTTTCGAGATTCCTCTGTTTGGGCCCAGAACCATTTTGGACAACTTGAGGCAGAGGAAGACGAACTTTTTTCAACGTCTCGGAATTGCGTGGAAACTCACCCACCCTCCTCATTTCTCTTGAGTATTCCAGAATGAATGAACTTGTTTCGAGATTCCTCCGTTTGGGCCCTGAACCATGTGGGACAACTTGTGGCAGAAGAAGACGAACTTTTTTCAACGTCTCGAAATTGCGTGGAAACTCACCTACCCTCCTCATTTTTCGTGACGATCCCAGAATCCATGGACATGTTTCGAGATTCTTCCGTTTGGGCCCAGAACCATTTTGGACAACTTGAGGCAGAGGAAGACGAAATTTTTTCAACGTCTCGATATTGCGTGGAAACTCACCCACCCTCCTTATTTCTCTTGAGTATTCCAGAATGCATGAACATGTTTCGAGATTCCTCCGTTTGGGCCCAGAACCATTTTGGACAACTTGAGGCAGAGGAAGACGAACTTTTTTCAACGACTCGGAATTGCGTGGAAACTCACCCACCCTCCTCATTTCTCTTGAGTATTCCAGAATGAATGAACGTGTTTCGAGATTCCTCCGTTTGGGCCCTGAACCATGTGGGCCAACTTGAGGCAGAGGAAGACGAACTTTTTTCAAAGTCTCGGAATTGCGTGGAAACTCACCCACCCACCACAGTTCTCTTGAGTATTCCAGAATGCATGAACTTGTTTCGAGATTCCTCCGTTTGGGCCCTGAACCATATGGGACAACTTGAGGCAGAAGAAGTCGAACTTTTTTCAACATCTCGGAATTGCGTGGAAACTCACCCACCCTCCTCATTTCTCGTGAGGAATCCAGAATGCATGAACTTGTTACGAGATTCCTCCGTTTGGGCCCTGAACCATTTGGGACAACTTAAGGCAGAGGAAGACGAACTTTTTTCAACGTCTCGGAATTGCGTGGAAACTCACCCACCCTCCTCATTTATCGTGAGGATTGCAGAATGCATTAAGTTGTTTCGAGATTCCTTCGTTTGGGCCCTAAACCATTTTGGACTACTTGAGGCCGAAGAAGACGAACTTTTTTCAACGTCTCGGAATTGCTTGGAAACTCACCCACCCTCCTCATTTCTCGTGACGATCCCAGAATGCATGAACATGTTTAAAGATTCCTCCGTTTGGGCCCAGAACCATTTTGGACAACTTGAGGCAGAGGAAGACGAACTTTTTTCAACGTCTCGGAATTGCGTGGAAACTCACCCACCCTCCTCATTTCTCTTGAGTATTCAAGAATGAATGAACTTGTTTCGAAATTCCTCCGTTTGGGCCCTGAACCATGTGGGACAACTTGAGGCAGAAGAAGACGAACTTTTTTCAACGTCTCGAAATTGCTTGGAAACTCACCGACCCTCCTCATTTCTCGTGACGATCCCAGAATGCATGGACATGTTTCGAGATTCCTCCGTTTGGGCCCAGAACCATTTTGGACAACATGAGGCAGAGGAAGACGAAATTTTTTCAACGTCTCGGAATTGCGTGGAAACTCACCCACCCTCCTCATTTCTCTTGAGTATTCCAGAATGCATGAACTTGTTTCGAGATTCCTCAGTTTGGACCCTGAACCATATGGGACAACTTGAGGCAGAAGAAGACGAACTTTTTTCAACATCTCGGAACTGCGTGGAAACTCACCCACCCTCCTCATTTCTCGTGAGGAATACAGAATGCATGAACTTGTTACGAGATTCCTCCGTTTGGGCCCTGAACCATTTGGGACAACTTAAGGCAGAGGAAGACGAACTTTTTTCAACGTCTCGGAATTGCGTGGAAACTCACCCACCCTCCTCATTTATCGTGAGGATTCCAGAATGCATTAAGTTGTTTCGAGATTCCTTCGTTTGGGCCCTGAACCATTTTGGACAACTTGAGGCAGTAGAACATGAAATTTTCTCAACGTCTCGGAATTGCGTGGAAACTCATCCACCCTCCTCATTTCTCTTGAGTATTCCAGAATGCATGAACCTGTTTCGAGATTCCTCCGTTTGGGCCCTGAACCATATGGGACAACTTGAGGCAGAAGAAGACGAACTTTTTTCAACATCTCGGAATTGCGTGGAAACTCACCCACCCTCCTCATTTCTCGTGAGGAATCCAGAATGCATGAACCTGTTACGAGATTCCTCCGTTTGGACCCTGAACCATTTGGGACAACTTAAGGCAGAGGAAGATGAACTTTTTTCAACGTCTCGGAATTGCGTGGAAACTCACCCACCCTCCTCATTTATCGTGAGGATTTCAGAATGCATTAAGTTGTTTCGAGATTCCTTCGTTTGGGCCCTCAACCAATTTGGACTACTTGAGGCCGAAGAAGACGAACTTTTTTCAACGTCTCGGAATTGCTTGGAAACTCACCCACCCTCCTCATTTCTCGTGACGATCCCAGAATGCATGAACATGTTTCGAGATTCCTCTGTTTGGGCCCAGAACCATTTTGGACAACTTGAGGCAGAGGAAGACGAACTTTTTTCAACGTCTCGGAATTGCGTGGAAACTCACCCACCCTCCTCATTTCTCTTGAGTATTCCAGAATGAATGAACTTGTTTCGAGATTCCTCCGTTTGGGCCCTGAACCATGTGGGACAACTTGTGGCAGAAGAAGACGAACTTTTTTCAACGTCTCGAAATTGCTTGGAAACTCACCTACCCTCCTCATTTTTCGTGACGATCCCAGAATGCATGGACATGTTTCGAGATTCCTCCGTTTGGGCCCAGAACCATTTTGGACAACTTGAGGCAGAGGAAGACGAAATTTTTTCAACGTCTCGGAATTGCGTGGAAACTCACCCACCCTCCTTATTTCTCTTGAGTATTCCAGAATGCATGAACTTGTTTTGAGATTCCTCAGTTTGGGCCCTGAACCATATGGGACAACTTGAGGCAGAAGAAGACGAACTTTTTTCAACATCTCGGAACTGCGTGGAAACTCACCCACCCTCCTCATTTCTCGTGAGGAATACAGAATGCATGAACTTGTTACGAGATTCCTCCGTTTGGGCCCTGAACCATTTCGGACAACTTCAGGCAGAGGAAGACGAACTTTTTTCAACGTCTCGGAATTGCGTGGAAACTCACCCACCCTCCTTATTTCTCTTGAGTATTCCAGAATGCATGAAATTGTTTCGAGATTCGTCAGTTTGGGCCCTGAACCATATGGGACAACTTGAGGCAGAAGAAGACGAACTTTTTTCAACATCTCGGAACTGCGTGGAAACTCACCCACCCTCCTCATTTCTCGTGAGGAATACAGAATGCATGAACTTGTTACGAGATTCCTCCGTTTGGGCCCTGAACCATTTCGGACAACTTCAGGCAGAGGAAGACGAACTTTTTTCAACGTCTCGGAATTGCGTGGAAACTCACCCACCCTCCTCATTTATCGTGAGGATTCCAGAATGCATTAAGTTGTTTCGAGATTCCTTCGTTTGGGCCCTGAACCATTTTGGCCAACTTGAGGCAGTAGAAGATGAACTTTTCTCAACGTCTCGGAATTGCGTGGAAACTCAGCCACCCTCCTCATTTCTCTTGAGTATTCCAGAATGCATGAACTTGTTTCGAGATTCCTCCGTTTGGGCCCTGAACCATATGGGACAACATGAGGCAGAAGAAGACGAACTTTTTTCAACGTCTCGAAATTGCTTGTAAACTCACCTACCCTCCTCATTTTTCGTGACGATCCCAGAATGCATGGACATGTTTCGAGATTCCTCCGTTTGGGCCCAGAACCATTTTGGACAACTTGAGGCAGAGGAAGACGAAATTTTTTCAACGTCTCGGAATTGCGTGGAAACTCACCCACCCTCCTTATTTCTCTTGAGTATTCCAGAATGCATGAACTTGTTTTGAGATTCCTCAGTTTGGGCCCTGAACCATATGGGACAACTTGAGGCAGAAGAAGACAAACTTTTTTCAACATCTCGGAACTGCGTGGAAACTCACCCACCCTCCTCATTTCTCGTGAGGAATACAGAATGCATGAACTTGTTACGAGATTCCTCCGTTTGGGCCCTGAACCATTTTGGACAACTTCAGGCAGAGGAAGACGAACTTTTTTCAACGTCTCGGAATTGCGTGGAAACTCACCCACCCTCCTTATTTCTCTTGAGTATTCCAGAATGCATGAACTTGTTTCGAGATTCCTCAGTTTGGGCCCTGAACCATATGGGACAACTTGAGGCAGAAGAAGACGAACTTTTTTCAACATCTCGGAACTGCGTGGAAACTCACCCACCCTCCTCATTTCTCGTGAGGAATACAGAATGCATGAACTTGTTACGAGATTCCTCCGTTTGGGCCCTGAACCATTTCGGACAACTTCAGGCAGAGGAAGACGAACTTTTTTCAACGTCTCGGAATTGCGTGGAAACTCACCCACCCTCCTCATTTATCGTGAGGATTCCAGAATGTATTAAGTTGTTTCGAGATTCCTTCGTTTGGGCCCTGAACCATTTTGGCCAACTTGAGGCAGTAGAAGACGAACTTTTCTCAACGTCTCGGAATTGCGTGGAAACTCAGCCACCCTCCTCATTTCTCTTGAGTATTCCAGAATGCATGAACTTGTTCCGAGATTCCTCCGTTTGGGCCCTGAACCATATGGGACAACTTGAGGCAGAAGAAGACGAACTTTTTTCAACATCTCGGAATTGCTTGGAAACTCACCCACCCTCCTTATTTCTCATGACGATCCCAGACTGCATGAACTTGTTTCGAGATTCCTCCGTTTGGGCCCTGAACCATATGGGACAACTTGAGGCAGAGGAAGACGAACTTTTTTCAACGTCTCGGAATTGCGTGGAAACTCACCCACCCTCCTCATTTCTCTTGAGTATTCCAGAATGCATGAACTTGTTACGAGATTCCTCCGTTTGGGCCCTGAACCATTTGGGACAACTTAAGGCAGAGGAAGACGAACTTTTTTCAACGTCTCGGAATTGCGTGGAAACTCACCCACCCTCCTCATTTATCGTGAGGATTCCAGAATGCATTAAGTTGTTTCGAGATTCCTTCGTTTGGGCCCTGAACCATTTTGGACAACTTGAGGCAGTAGAAAACGAACTTTTCTCAACGTCTCGGAATTGCGTGGAAACTCATCCACCCTCCTCATTTCTCGTGAGGAATCCAGAATGCATGAACTTGTTACGAGATTCCTCCGTTTGGGCCCTGAACCATTTCGGACAACTTGAGGCAGAGGAAGACGAACTTTTTTCAACGTCTCGGAATTGCGTGGAAACTCACCCACCCTCCTCATTTCTCTTGAGTATTCCAGAATACATGAACTTGTTTCGAGATTCCTCCGTTTGGGCCCTGAACCATATGGGACAACTTGAGGAAGAGGAAGACGAACTTTTTTCAACGTCTCGGAATTGCGTGGAAACTCACCCACCCTCCTCATTTCTCTTTAGTATTCCAGAATGCATGAACTTGTTTCGAGATTCCTCCGTTTGGGCCCTGAACCATATGGGACAACTTGAGGCAGAAGAAGACGAACTTTTTTCAACATCTCGGAATTGCGTGGAAACTCACCCACCCTCCTCATTTCTCGTGAGGAATCCAGAATGCATGAACTTGTTATGAGATTCCTCCGTTTGGGTCCTGAACCATTCGGGACAACTTAAGGCAGAGGAAGACGAACTTTTTTCAACGTCTCGGAATTGCGTGGAAACTCACCCACCCTCCTCATTTATCGTGAGGATTTCAGAATGCATTAAGTTGTTTCGAGATTCCTTCGTTTGGGCCCTGAACCATTTCGGACAACTTCAGGCAGAGGAAGACGAACTTTTTTCAACGTCTCGGAATTGCGTGGAAACTCACCCACCCTCCTCATTTATCGTGAGTATTCCAGAATGCATTAAGTTTTTTCGAGATTCCTTCGTTTGGGCCCTGAACCATTTTGGCCAACTTGAGGCAGTAGAAGACGAACTTTTCTCAACGTCTCGGAATTGCGTGGAAACTCAGCCACCCTCCTCATTTCTCTTGAGTATTCCAGAATGCATGAACTTGTTCCGAGATTCCTCCGTTTGGGCCCTGAACCATATGGGACAACTTGAGGCAGAAGAAGACGAACTTTTTTCAACATCTCGGAATTGCTTGGAAACTCACCCACCCTCCTTATTTCTCATGACGATCCCAGACTGCATGAACTTGTTTCGAGATTCCTCCGTTTGGGCCCTGAACCATATGGGACAACTTGAGGCAGAGGAAGACGAACTTTTTTCAACGTCTCGGAATTGCGTGGAAACTCACCCACCCTCCTCATTTCTCTTGAGTATTCCAGAATGCATGAACTTGTTACGAGATTCCTCCGTTTGGGCCCTGAACCATTTGGGACAACTTAAGGCAGAGGAAGACGAACTTTTTTCAACGTCTCGGAATTGCGTGGAAACTCACCCACCCTCCTCATTTATCGTGAGGATTCCAGAATGCATTAAGTTGTTTCGAGATTCCTTCGTTTGGGCCCTGAACCATTTTGGACAACTTGAGGCAGTAGAAAACGAACTTTTCTCAACGTCTCGGAATTGCGTGGAAACTCATCCACCCTCCTCATTTCTCGTGAGGAATCCAGAATGCATGAACTTGTTACGAGATTCCTCCGTTTGGGCCCTGAACCATTTCGGACAACTTGAGGCAGAGGAAGACGAACTTTTTTCAACGTCTCGGAATTGCGTGGAAACTCACCCACCCTCCTCATTTCTCTTGAGTATTCCAGAATGCATGAACTTGTTTCGAGATTCCTCCGTTTGGGCCCTGAACCATATGGGACAACTTGAGGAAGAGGAAGACGAACTTTTTTCAACGTCTCGGAATTGCGTGGAAACTCACCCACCCTCCTCATTTCTCTTGAGTATTCCAGAATGCATGAACTTGTTTCGAGATTCCTCCGTTTGGGCCCTGAACCATATGGGACAACTTGAGGCAGAAGAAGACGAACTTTTTTCAACATCTCGGAATTGCGTGGAAACTCACCCACCCTCCTCATTTCTCGTGAGGAATCCAGAATGCATGAACTTGTTATGAGATTCCTCCGTTTGGGCCCTGAACCATTTGGGACAACTTAAGGCAGAGGAAGACGAACTTTTTTCAACGTCTCGGAATTGCGTGGAAACTCACCCACCCTCCTCATTTATCGTGAGGATTTCAGAATGCATTAAGTTGTTTCGAGATTCCTTCGTTTGGGCCCTGAACCATTTCGGACAACTTCAGGCAGAGGAAGACGAACTTTTTTCAACGTCTCGGAATTGCGTGGAAACTCACCCACCCTCCTCATTTATCGTGAGTATTCCAGAATGCATTAAGTTTTTTCGAGATTCCTTCGTTTGGGCCCTGAACCATTTTGGACAACTTGAGGCAGTAGAAAACGAACTTTTCTCAACGTCTCGGAATTGCGTGGAAACTCATCCACCCTCCTCATTTCTCGTGAGGAATCCAGAATGCATGAACTTGTTACGAGATTCCTCCGTTTGGGCCCTAAACCATTTCGGACAACTTGAGGCAGAGGAAGACGAACTTTTGTCAACGTCTCGGAATTGCGTGGAAACTCACCCACCCTCCTCATTTCTCTTGAGTATATCAGAATGAATGAACTTGTTTCGAGATTCCTCCGTTTGGGCCCTGAACCTTGTGGGACAACTTGTGGCAGAAGAAGACGAACTTTTTTCAACGTCTCGAAATTGCTTGGAAACTCACCTACCCTCCTCATTTCTCGTGACGATCCCAGAATGCATGGACATGTTTCGAGATTCCTCCGTTTGGGCCCAGAACCATTTTGGACAACTTGAGGCAGAGGAAGACGAAATTTTTTCAACGTCTCGGAATTGCGTGGAAACTCACCCACCCTCCTCATTTCTCTTGAGTATTCCAGAATGCATGAACTTGTTTCGAGATTCCTCAGTTTGGGCCCTGAACCATATGGGACAACTTGAGGCAGAAGAAGACGAACTTTTTTCAACGTCTCGGAATTGCGTGGAAACTCACCCACCCTCCTCATTTCTCATGAGGAATCCAGAATGCATGAACTTGTTACGAGATTCCTCCGTTTGGGCCCTGAACCATTTGGGACAACTTAAGGCAGAGGAAGATGAACTTTTTTGAACGTCTCGGAATTGCGTGGAAACTCACCCACCCTCCTCATTTATCGTGAGGATTTCAGAATGCATTAAGTTGTTTCGAGATTCCTTCGTTTGGGCCCTAAACCATTTTGGACTACTTGAGGCCGAAGAAGACGAACTTTTTTCAACGTCTCGGAATTGCTTGGAAACTCACCCACCCCCCTCATTTCTCGTGACGATCCCTGAATGCATGAACATGTTTCGAGATTCCTCCGTTTGGGCCCAGAACCATTTTGGACAACTTGAGGCAGAGGAAGACGAACTTTTTTCAACGTCTCGGAATTGCGTGGAAACTCACCCACCCTCCTCATTTCTCTTGAGTATTCCAGAATGAATGAACTTGTTTCGAGATTCCTCCGTTTGGGCCCTGAACCATGTGGGACAACTTGTGGCAGAAGAAGACGAACTTTTTTCAACGTCTCGAAATTGCTTGGAAACTCACCTACCCTCCTCATTTCTCGTGACGATCCCAGAATGCATGGACATGTTTCGAGATTCCTCCGTTTGGGCCCAGAACCATTTTGGACAACTTGAGGCAGAGGAAGACGAAATTTTTTCAACGTCTCGGAATTGCGTGGAAACTCACCCACCCTCCTCATTTCTCTTGAGTATTCCAGAATGCATGAACTTGTTTCTAGATTCCTCAGTTTGGGCCCTGAACCATATGGGACAACTTGAGGCAGAAGAAGACGAACTTTTTTCAACATCTCGGAACTGCGTGGAAACTCACCCACCCTCCTCATTTCTCGTGAGGAATACAGAATGCATGAACTTGTTACGAGATTCCTCCGTTTGGGCCCTGAACCATTTCGGACAACTTCAGGCAGAGGAAGACGAACTTTTTTCAACGTCTCGGAATTGCGTGGAAACTCACCCACCCTCCTCATTTATCGTGAGGATTCCAGAATGCATTAAGTTGTTTCGAGATTCCTTCGTTTGGGCCCTGAACCATTTTGGCCAACTTGAGGCAGTAGAAGACGAACTTTTCTCAACGTCTCGGAATTGCGTGGAAACTCAGCCACCCTCCTCATTTCTCTTGAGTATTCCAGAATGCATGAACTTGTTTCGAGGTTCCTCTGTTTGGGCCCTGAACCATATGGGACAACTTGAGGCAGAAGAAGACGAACTTTTTTCAACGTCTCGGAATTGCTTGGAAACTCACCCACCCTCCTTATTTCTCATGACGATCCCAGACTGCATGAACTTGTTTCGAGATTCCTCCGTTTGGGCCCTGAACCATATGGGACAACTTGAGGCAGAGGAAGACGAACTTTTTTCAACGTCTCGGAATTGCGTGGAAACTCACCCACCCTCCTCATTTCTCTTGAGTATTCCAAAATGCATGAACTTGTTTCGAGATTCCTCCGTTTGGGCCCTGAACCATATGGGACAACTTGAGGCAGAAGAAGACGAACTTTTTTCAACATCTCGGAATTGCGTGGAAACTCACCCACCCTCCTCATTTCTCGTGAGGAATCCAGAATGCATGAACTTGTTACGAGATTCCTCCGTTTGGGCCCTGAACCATTTGGGACAACTTAAGGCAGAGGAAGACGAACTTTTTTCAACGTCTCGGAATTGCGTGGAAACTCACCCACCCTCCTCATTTATCGTGAGGATTTCAGAATGCATTAAGTTGTTTCGAGATTCCTTCGTTTGGGCCCTGAACCATTTCGGACAACTTCAGGCAGAGGAAGACGAACTTTTTTCAACGTCTCGGAATTGCGTGGAAACTCACCCACCCTCCTCATTTCTCTTGAGTATATCAGAATGAATGAACTTGTTTCGAGATTCCTCCGTTTGGTCCCTGAACCATGTGGGACAACTTGTGGCAGAAGAAGACGAACTTTTGTCAACGTCTCGGAATTGCGTGGAAACTCACCCACCCTCCTCATTTCTCTTGAGTATATCAGAATGAATGAACTTGTTTCGAGATTCCTCCGTTTGGGCCCTGAACCATGTGGGACAACTTGTGGCAGAAGAAGACGAACTTTTTTCAACGTCTCGAAATTGCTTGGAAACTCACCTACCCTCCTCATTTCTCGTGACGATCCCAGAATGCATGGACATGTTTCGAGATTCCTCCGTTTGGGCCCAGAACCATTTTGGACAACTTGAGGCAGAGGAAGACGAAATTTTTTCAACGTCTCGGAATTGCGTGGAAACTCACCCACCCTCCTCATTTCTCTTGAGTATTCCAGAATGCATGAACTTGTTTCGAGAATCCTCAGTTTGGGCCCTGAACCATATGGGACAACTTGAGGCAGAAGAAGACGAACTTTTTTCAACGTCTCGGAATTGCGTGGAAACTCACCCACCCTCCTCATTTCTCGTGAGGAATCCAGAATGCATGAACTTGTTACGAGATTCCTCCGTTTGGGCCCTGAACCATTTGGGACAACTTAAGGCAGAGGAAGATGAACTTTTTTCAACGTCTCGGAATTGCGTGGAAACTCACCCACCCTCCTCATTTATCGTGAGGATTTCAGAATGCATTAAGTTGTTTCGAGATTCCTTCGTTTGGGCCCTAAACCATTTTGGACTACTTGAGGCCGAAGAAGACGAACTTTTTTCAACGTCTCGGAATTGCTTGGAAACTCACCCACCCCCCTCATTTCTCGTGACGATCCCTGAATGCATGAACATGTTTCGAGATTCCTCCGTTTGGGCCCAGAACCATTTTGGACAACTTGAGGCAGAGGAAGACGAACTTTTTTCAACGTCTCGGAATTGCGTGGAAACTCACCCACCCTCCTCATTTCTCTTGAGTATTCCAGAATGAATGAACTTGTTTCGAGATTCCTCCGTTTGGGCCCTGAACCATGTGGGACAACTTGTGGCAGAAGAAGACGAACTTTTTTCAACGTCTCGAAATTGCTTGGAAACTCACCTACCCTCCTCATTTCTCGTGACGATCCCAGAATGCATGGACATGTTTCGAGATTCCTCCGTTTGGGCCCAGAACCATTTTGGACAACTTGAGGCAGAGGAAGACGAAATTTTTTCAAAGTCTCGGAATTGCGTGGAAACTCACCCACCCTCCTCATTTCTCTTGAGTATTCCAGAATGCATGAACTTGTTTCGAGATTCCTCAGTTTGGGCCCTGACCATATGGGACAACTTGAGGCAGAAGAAGACGAACTTTTTTCAACATCTCGGAACTGCGTGGAAACTCACCCACCCTCCTCATTTCTGGTGAGGAATACAGAATGCATGAACTTGTTACGAGATTCCTCCGTTTGGGCCCTGAACCATTTCGGACAACTTCAGGCAGAGGAAGACGAACTTTTTTCAACGTCTCGGAATTGCGTGGAAACTCACCCACCCTCCTCATTTATCGTGAGGATTCCAGAATGCATTAAGTTGTTTCGAGATTCCTTCGTTTGGGCCCTGAACCATTTTGGCCAACTTGAGGCAGTAGAAGACGAACTTTTCTCAACGTCTCGGAATTGCGTGGAAACTCAGCCACCCTCCTCATTTCTCTTGAGTATTCCAGAATGCATGAACTTGTTTCGAGGTTCCTCTGTTTGGGCCCTGAACCATATGGGACAACTTGAGGCAGAAGAAGACGAACTTTTTTCAACGTCTCGGAATTGCTTGGAAACTCACCCACCCTCCTTATTTCTCATGACGATCCCAGACTGCATGAACTTGTTTCGAGATTCCTCCGTTTGGGCCCTGAACCATATGGGACAACTTGAGGCAGAGGAAGACGAACTTTTTTCAACGTCTCGGAATTGCGTGGAAACTCACCCACCCTCCTCATTTCTCTTGAGTATTCCAAAATGCATGAACTTGTTTCGAGATTCCTCCGTTTGGGCCCTGAACCATATGGGACAACTTGAGGCAGAAGAAGACGAACTTTTTTCAACATCTCGGAATTGCGTGGAAACTCACCCACCCTCCTCATTTCTCGTGAGGAATCCAGAATGCATGAACTTGTTACGAGATTCCTCCGTTTGGGCCCTGAACCATTTGGGACAACTTAAGGCAGAGGAAGACGAACTTTTTTCAACATCTCGGAATTGCGTGGAAACTCACCCACCCTCCTCATTTATCGTGAGGATTTCAGAATGCATTAAGTTGTTTCGAGATTCCTTCGTTTGGGCCCTGAACCATTTCGGACAACTTCAGGCAGAGGAAGACGAACTTTTTTCAACGTCTCGGAATTGCGTGGAAACTCACCCACCCTCCTCATTTATCGTGAGGATTCCAGAATGCATTAAGTTGTTTCGAGATTCCTTCGTTTGGGCCCTGAACCATTTTGGACAACTTGAGGCAGTAGAAAACGAACTTTTCTCAACGTCTCGGAATTGCGTGGAAACTCATCCACCCTCCTCATTTCTCTTGAGTATTCCAGAATGCATGAACTTGTTTCGAGATTCCTCCGTTTGGGCCCTGAACCATATGGGACAACTTGAGGCAGAAGAAGACGAACTTTTTTCAACGTCTCGGAATTGCGTGGAAACTCACCCACCCTTCTCATTTTTCGTGAGGATTCCAAAATGCCTTAAGTTGTTTCGAGATTCCTTCGTTTGGGCCCTGAACCATTTTGGACAACTTGAGGCAGTAGAAGAAGAACTTTTTTCAACTTCTCGGAATTGCGTGGAAACTCACCCACCCTCCTCATTTCTCTTGAGTATTCCAGAATGAATGAACTTGTTTCGAGATTCCTCCGTTTGGGCCCTGAACCATGTGGGACAACTTGAGGCAGAAGAAGACGAACTTTTTTCAACGTCTCGGAATTGCGTGGAAACTCACCCACCCTCCTCATTTCTCTTGAGTATTCCAGAATGCATGAACTTGTTTCGAGATTTCTCCGTTTGGGCCCTGAACCATGTGGGACAACTTGAGGCAGAAGAAGACGAACTTTTTTCAACGTCTCGGAAGTGCGTGGAAACTCACCCACCCTCCTCATTTCTCGTGAGGATTCCAGAATGCATTAAGTTGTTTCGAGATTCCTCCGTTTTGGCCCTGAACCATATGGGACAACTTGAGGCAGAAGAAGACGAACTTTTTTCAACGTCTCGGAATTGCGTGGAAACTCACCCACCCTCCTCATTTATCGCGAGGATTCCAGAATGCGTTAAGTTGTTTCGAGATTCCTCCGTTTGGGCCCTGAACAATTTTGGACAACTTGAGGCAGTAGAAGACGAACTTTTCTCAACGTCTCGGAATTGCGTGGAAACTCATCCACGCTCCTCATTTCTGTTGAGTATTCCAGAATGCATGAACTTGTTTCGAGATTCCTCCGTTTGGGCCCTAAACCATATGGGACAACTTGAGGCAGAAGAAGATGAACTTTTTTCAACGTCTCGGAAATGCGTGGAAACTCACCCACCCTCCTCATTTATCGTGAGGATTCCAGAATGCATTAAGTTGTTTCGAGATTCCTTCGTTTGGGCCCTGAACCATTTTGGACAACTTGAGGCAGTAGAACACGAACTTTTCTCAACGTCTCGGAATTGCGTGGAAACTCATCCACCCTCCTCATTTCTCTTGAGTATTCCAGAATGAATGAACTTGTTTCGAGATTCCTCCGTTTGGGCCCTGAACGATGTGGGACAACTTGAGGCAGAAGAAGACGAACTTTTTTCAACGTCTCGGAATTGCGTGGAAACTCACCCACCCTCCTCATTTCTCTTGAGTATTCCAGAATGAATGAACTTGTTTCGAGATTCCTCCGTTTGGGCCCTGAACCATGTGGGACAACTTGAGGCAGAAGAAGACGAACTTTTTTCAACGTCTCGGAATTGCGTGGAAACTCACCCACCCTCCTCATTTCTCTTGAGTATTCCAGAATGCATGAACTTGTTTCGAGATTTCTCCGTTTGGGCCCTGAACCATGTGGGACAACTTGAGGCAGAAGAAGACGAACTTTTTTCAACGTCTCGGAAGTGCGTGGAAACTCACCCACCCTCCTCATTTCTCGTGAGGATTCCAGAATGCATTAAGTTGTTTCGAGATTCCTCCGTTTCGGCCCTGAACCAAATGGGACAACTTGAGGCAGAAGAAGACGAACCTTTTTCAACGTCTCGGAATTGCGTGGAAACTCACCCACCCTCCTCATTTATCGTGAGGATTCCAGAATGCGTTAAGTTGTTTCGAGATTCCTTCGTTTGGGCCCTGAACCATTTTGGACAACTTGAGGCAGTAGAAGACGAACTTTTCTCAACGTCTCGGAATTGCGTGGAAACTCATCCACCCTCCTCATTTCTGTTGAGTATTCCAGAATGAATGAACTTGTTTCGAGATTCCTCCGTTTGGGCCCTGAACCATGTGGGACAACTTGAGGCAGAAGAAGACGAACTTTTTTCAACGTCTCGGAATTGCGTGGAAACTCACCCACCCTCCTCATTTCTCTTGAGTATTCCAGAATGCATGAACTTGTTTCGAGATTTCTCCGTTTGGGCCCCGAACCATGTGGGACAACTTGAGGCAGAATAAGACGAACTTTTTTCAATGTCTCGGAAGTGCGTGGAAACTCACCCACCCTCCTCATTTCTCGTGAGGATTCCAGAATGCATTAAGTTGTTTCGAGATTCCTCCGTTTTGGCCCTGAACCATATGGGACAACTTGAGGCAGAAGAAGACGAACTTTTTTCAACGTCTCGGAATTGCGTGGAAACTCACCCACCCTCCTCATTTATCGTGAGGATTCCAGAATGCATTAAGTTGTTTCGAGATTCCTCCGTTTTGGCCCTGAACCATATGGGACAACTTGAGGCAGAAGAAGACGAACTTTTTTCAACGTCTCGGAATTGCGTGGAAACTCACCCACCCTCCTCATTTATCGTGAGGATTCCAGAATGCGTTAAGTTGTTTCGAGATTCCTCCGTTTGGGCCCTGAACAATTTTGGACAACTTGAGGCAGTAGAAGACGAACTTTTCTCAACGTCTCGGAATTGCGTGGAAACTCATCCACGCTCCTCATTTCTGTTGAGTATTCCAGAATGCATGAACTTGTTTCGAGATTCCTCCGTTTGGGCCCTGAACCATATGGGACAACTTGAGGCAGAAGAAGATGAACTTTTTTCAACGTCTCGGAAATGCGTGGAAACTCACCCACCCTCCTCATTTATCGTGAGGATTCCAGAATGCATTAAGTTGTTTCGAGATTCCTTCGTTTGGGCCCTGAACCATTTTGGACAACTTGAGGCAGTAGAACACGAACTTTTCTCAACGTCTCGGAATTGCGTGGAAACTCATCCACCCTCCTCATTTCTCTTGAGTATTCCAGAATGAATGAACTTGTTTCGAGATTCCTCCGTTTGGGCCCTGAACCATGTGGGACAACTTGAGGCAGAAGAAGACGAACTTTTTTCAACGTCTCGGAATTGCGTGGAAACTCACCCACCCTCCTCATTTCTCTTGAGTATTCCAGAATGAATGAACTTGTTTCGAGATTCCTCCGTTTGGGCCCTGAACCATGTGGGACAACTTGAGGCAGAAGAAGACGAACTTTTTTCAACGTCTCGGAATTGCGTGGAAACTCACCCACCCTCCTCATTTCTCTTGAGTATTCCAGAATGCATGAACTTGTTTCGAGATTTCTCCGTTTGGGCCCTGAACCATGTGGGACAACTTGAGGCAGAAGAAGACGAACTTTTTTCAACGTCTCGGAAGTGCGTGGAAACTCACCCACCCTCCTCATTTCTCGTGAGGATTCCAGAATGCATTAAGTTGTTTCGAGATTCCTCCGTTTCGGCCCTGAACCAAATGGGACAACTTGAGGCAGAAGAAGACGAACCTTTTTCAACGTCTCGGAATTGCGTGGAAACTCATCCACCCTCCTCATTTATCGTGAGGATTCCAGAATGCATGAACTTGTTTCGAGATTTCTCCGTTTGGGCCCTGAACCATGTGGGACAACTTGAGGCAGAATAAGACGAACTTTTTTCAACGTCTCGGAAGTGCGTGGAAACTCACCCACCCTCCTCATTTCTCGTGAGGATTCCAGAATGCATTAAGTTGTTTCGAGATTCCTCCGTTTTGGCCCTGAACCATATGGGACAACTTGAGGCAGAAGAAGACGAACTTTTTTCAACGTCTCGGAATTGCGTGGAAACTCACCCACCCTCCTCATTTATCGTGAGGATTCCAGAATGCGTTAAGTTGTTTCGAGATTCCTCCGTTTGGGCCCTAAACAATTTTGGACAACTTGAGGCAGTAGAAGACGAACTTTTCTCAACGTCTCGGAATTGCGTGGAAACTCATCCACCCTCCTCATTTCTGTTGAGTATTACAGAATGCATGAACTTGTTTCGAGATTCCTCCGTTTGGGCCCTGAACCATATGGGACAACTTGAGGCAGAAGAAGATGAACTTTTTTCAACGTCTCGGAAATGCGTGGAAACTCACCCACCCTCCTCATTTCTCTTGAGTATTCCAGAATGCATGAACTTGTTTCGAGATTTCTCCGTTTGGGCCCTGAACCATGTGGGACAACTTGAGGCAGAAGAAGACGAACTTTTTTCAACGTCTCGGAAGTGCGTGGAAACTCACCCACCCTCCTCATTTCTCGTGAGGATTCCAGAATGCATTAAGTTGTTTCGAGATTCCTCCGTTTCGGCCCTGAACCAAATGGGACAACTTGAGGCAGAAGAAGACGAACCTTTTTCAACGTCTCGGAATTGCGTGGAAACTCATCCACCCTCCTCATTTCTCTTGAGTATTCCAGAATGAATGAACTTGTTTCGAGATTCCTCCGTTTGGGCCCTGAACCATGTGGGACAACTTGAGGCAGAAGAAGACGAACTTTTTTCAACGTCTCGGAATTGCGTGGAAACTCACCCACCCTCCTCATTTCTCTTGAGTATTCCAGAATGAATGAACTTGTTTCGAGATTCCTCCGTTTGGGCCCTGAACCATGTGGGACAACTTGAGGCAGAAGAAGACGAACTTTTTTCAACGTCTCGGAATTGCGTGGAAACTCACCCACCCTCCTCATTTCTCTTGAGTATTCCAGAATGCATGAACTTGTTTCGAGATTTCTCCGTTTGGGCCCTGAACCATGTGGGACAACTTGAGGCAGAAGAAGACGAACTTTTTTCAACGTCTCGGAAGTGCGTGGAAACTCACCCACCCTCCTCATTTCTCGTGAGGATTCCAGAATGCATTAAGTTGTTTCGAGATTCCTCCGTTTCGGCCCTGAACCAAATGGGACAACTTGAGGCAGAAGAAGACGAACCTTTTTCAACGTCTCGGAATTGCGTGGAAACTCACCCACCCTCCTCATTTATCGTGAGGATTCCAGAATGCGTTAAGTTGTTTCGAGATTCCTTCGTTTGGGCCCTGAACCATTTTGGACAACTTGAGGCAGTAGAAGACGAACTTTTCTCAACGTCTCGGAATTGCGTGGAAAATCATCCACCCTCCTCATTTCTGTTGAGTATTCCAGAATGAATGAACTTGTTTCGAGATTCCTCCGTTTGGGCCCTGAACCATGTGGGACAACTTGAGGCAGAAGAAGACGAACTTTTTTCAACGTCTCGGAATTGCGTGGAAACTCACCCACCCTCCTCATTTCTCTTGAGTATTCCAGAATGCATGAACTTGTTTCGAGATTTCTCCGTTTGGGCCCTGAACCATGTGGGACAACTTGAGGCAGAATAAGACGAACTTTTTTCAACGTCTCGGAAGTGCGTGGAAACTCACCCACCCTCCTCATTTCTCGTGAGGATTCCAGAATGCATTAAGTTGTTTCGAGATTCCTCCGTTTTGGCCCTGAACCATATGGGACAACTTGAGGCAGAAGAAGACGAACTTTTTTCAACGTCTCGGAATTGCGTGGAAACTCACCCACCCTCCTCATTTCTCTTGAGTATTCCAGAATGAATGAACTTGTTTCGAGATTCCTCCGTTTGGGCCCTGAACCATGTGGGACAACTTGAGGCAGAAGAAGACGAACTTTTTTCAACGTCTCGGAATTGCGTGGAAACTCACCCACCCTCCTCATTTCTCTTGAGTATTCCAGAATGCATGAACTTGTTTCGAGATTTCTCCGTTTGGGCCCCGAACCATGTGGGACAACTTGAGGCAGAATAAGACGAACTTTTTTCAACGTCTCGGAAGTGCGTGGAAACTCACCCACCCTCCTCATTTCTCGTGAGGATTCCAGAATGCATTAAGTTGTTTCGAGATTCCTCCGTTTTGGCCCTGAACCATATGGGACAACTTGAGGCAGAAGAAGACGAACTTTTTTCAACGTCTCGGAATTGCGTGGAAACTCACCCACCCTCCTCATTTATCGTGAGGATTCCAGAATGCATTAAGTTGTTTCGAGATTCCTCCGTTTTGGCCCTGAACCATATGGGACAACTTGAGGCAGAAGAAGACGAACTTTTTTCAACGTCTCGGAATTGCGTGGAAACTCACCCACCCTCCTCATTTATCGTGAGGATTCCAGAATGCGTTAAGTTGTTTCGAGATTCCTCCGTTTGGGCCCTGAACAATTTTGGACAACTTGAGGCAGTAGAAGACGAACTTTTCTCAACGTCTCGGAATTGCGTGGAAACTCATCCACGCTCCTCATTTCTGTTGAGTATTCCAGAATGCATGAACTTGTTTCGAGATTCCTCCGTTTGGGCCCTGAACCATATGGGACAACTTGAGGCAGAAGAAGATGAACTTTTTTCAACGTCTCGGAAATGCGTGGAAACTCACCCACCCTCCTCATTTATCGTGAGGATTCCAGAATGCATTAAGTTGTTTCGAGATTCCTTCGTTTGGGCCCTGAACCATTTTGGACAACTTGAGGCAGTAGAACACGAACTTTTCTCAACGTCTCGGAATTGCGTGGAAACTCATCCACCCTCCTCATTTCTCTTGAGTATTCCAGAATGAATGAACTTGTTTCGAGATTCCTCCGTTTGGGCCCTGAACCATGTGGGACAACTTGAGGCAGAAGAAGACGAACTTTTTTCAACGTCTCGGAATTGCGTGGAAACTCACCCACCCTCCTCATTTCTCTTGAGTATTCCAGAATGAATGAACTTGTTTCGAGATTCCTCCGTTTGGGCCCTGAACCATGTGGGACAACTTGAGGCAGAAGAAGACGAACTTTTTTCAACGTCTCGGAATTGCGTGGAAACTCACCCACCCTCCTCATTTCTCTTGAGTATTCCAGAATGCATGAACTTGTTTCGAGATTTCTCCGTTTGGGCCCTGAACCATGTGGGACAACTTGAGGCAGAAGAAGACGAACTTTTTTCAACGTCTCGGAAGTGCGTGGAAACTCACCCACCCTCCTCATTTCTCGTGAGGATTCCAGAATGCATTAAGTTGTTTCGAGATTCCTCCGTTTCGGCCCTGAACCAAATGGGACAACTTGAGGCAGAAGAAGACGAACCTTTTTCAACGTCTCGGAATTGCGTGGAAACTCATCCACCCTCCTCATTTATCGTGAGGATTCCAGAATGCATGAACTTGTTTCGAGATTTCTCCGTTTGGGCCCTGAACCATGTGGGACAACTTGAGGCAGAATAAGACGAACTTTTTTCAACGTCTCGGAAGTGCGTGGAAACTCACCCACCCTCCTCATTTCTCGTGAGGATTCCAGAATGCATTAAGTTGTTTCGAGATTCCTCCGTTTTGGCCCTGAACCATATGGGACAACTTGAGGCAGAAGAAGACGAACTTTTTTCAACGTCTCGGAATTGCGTGGAAACTCACCCACCCTCCTCATTTATCGTGAGGATTCCAGAATGCGTTAAGTTGTTTCGAGATTCCTCCGTTTGGGCCCTAAACAATTTTGGACAACTTGAGGCAGTAGAAGACGAACTTTTCTCAACGTCTCGGAATTGCGTGGAAACTCATCCACCCTCCTCATTTCTGTTGAGTATTACAGAATGCATGAACTTGTTTCGAGATTCCTCCGTTTGGGCCCTGAACCATATGGGACAACTTGAGGCAGAAGAAGATGAACTTTTTTCAACGTCTCGGAAATGCGTGGAAACTCACCCACCCTCCTCATTTCTCTTGAGTATTCCAGAATGCATGAACTTGTTTCGAGATTTCTCCGTTTGGGCCCTGAACCATGTGGGACAACTTGAGGCAGAAGAAGACGAACTTTTTTCAACGTCTCGGAAGTGCGTGGAAACTCACCCACCCTCCTCATTTCTCGTGAGGATTCCAGAATGCATTAAGTTGTTTCGAGATTCCTCCGTTTCGGCCCTGAACCAAATGGGACAACTTGAGGCAGAAGAAGACGAACCTTTTTCAACGTCTCGGAATTGCGTGGAAACTCATCCACCCTCCTCATTTCTCTTGAGTATTCCAGAATGAATGAACTTGTTTCGAGATTCCTCCGTTTGGGCCCTGAACCATGTGGGACAACTTGAGGCAGAAGAAGACGAACTTTTTTCAACGTCTCGGAATTGCGTGGAAACTCACCCACCCTCCTCATTTCTCTTGAGTATTCCAGAATGAATGAACTTGTTTCGAGATTCCTCCGTTTGGGCCCTGAACCATGTGGGACAACTTGAGGCAGAAGAAGACGAACTTTTTTCAACGTCTCGGAATTGCGTGGAAACTCACCCACCCTCCTCATTTCTCTTGAGTATTCCAGAATGCATGAACTTGTTTCGAGATTTCTCCGTTTGGGCCCTGAACCATGTGGGACAACTTGAGGCAGAAGAAGACGAACTTTTTTCAACGTCTCGGAAGTGCGTGGAAACTCACCCACCCTCCTCATTTCTCGTGAGGATTCCAGAATGCATTAAGTTGTTTCGAGATTCCTCCGTTTCGGCCCTGAACCAAATGGGACAACTTGAGGCAGAAGAAGACGAACCTTTTTCAACGTCTCGGAATTGCGTGGAAACTCACCCACCCTCCTCATTTATCGTGAGGATTCCAGAATGCGTTAAGTTGTTTCGAGATTCCTTCGTTTGGGCCCTGAACCATTTTGGACAACTTGAGGCAGTAGAAGACGAACTTTTCTCAACGTCTCGGAATTGCGTGGAAAATCATCCACCCTCCTCATTTCTGTTGAGTATTCCAGAATGAATGAACTTGTTTCGAGATTCCTCCGTTTGGGCCCTGAACCATGTGGGACAACTTGAGGCAGAAGAAGACGAACTTTTTTCAACGTCTCGGAATTGCGTGGAAACTCACCCACCCTCCTCATTTCTCTTGAGTATTCCAGAATGCATGAACTTGTTTCGAGATTTCTCCGTTTGGGCCCTGAACCATGTGGGACAACTTGAGGCAGAATAAGACGAACTTTTTTCAACGTCTCGGAAGTGCGTGGAAACTCACCCACCCTCCTCATTTCTCGTGAGGATTCCAGAATGCATTAAGTTGTTTCGAGATTCCTCCGTTTTGGCCCTGAACCATATGGGACAACTTGAGGCAGAAGAAGACGAACTTTTTTCAACGTCTCGGAATTGCGTGGAAACTCACCCACCCTCCTCATTTATCGTGAGGATTCCAGAATGCGTTAAGTTGTTTCGAGATTCCTCCGTTTGGGCCCTAAACAATTTTGGACAACTTGAGGCAGTAGAAGACGAACTTTTCTCAACGTCTCGGAATTGCGTGGAAACTCATCCACCCTCCTCATTTCTGTTGAGTATTACAGAATGCATGAACTTGTTTCGAGATTCCTCCGTTTGGGCCCTGAACCATATGGGACAACTTGAGGCAGAAGAAGATGAACTTTTTTCAACGTCTCGGAAATGCGTGGAAACTCACCCACCCTCCTCATTTATCGTGAGGATTCCAGAATGCATTAAGTTGTTTCGAGATTCCTTCGTTTGGGCCCTGAACCATTTTGGACAACTTGAGGCAGTAGAAAACGAACTTTTCTCAACGTCTCGGAATTGCGTGGAAACTCATCCACCCTCCTCATTTCTCTTGAGTATTCCAGAATGCATGAACTTGTTTCGAGATTCCTCCGTTTGGGCCCTGAACCATATGGGACAACTTGAGGCAGAAGAAGACGAACTTTTTTCAACGTCTCGGAATTGCGTGGAAACTCACCCACCCTCCTCATTTTTCGTGAGGATTCCAGAATGCCTTAAGTTGTTTCGAGATTCCTTCGTTTGGGCCCTGAACCATTTTGGACAACTTGAGGCAGTAGAAGAAGAACTTTTTTCAACTTCTCGGAATTGCGTGGAAACTCACCCACCCTCCTCATTTCTCTTGAGTATTCCAGAATGAATGAACTTGTTTCGAGATTCCTCCGTTTGGGCCCTGAACCATGTGGGACAACTTGAGGCAGAAGAAGACGAACTTTTTTCAACGTCTCGGAATTGCGTGGAAACTCACCCACCCTCCTCATTTCTCTTGAGTATTCCAGAATGCATGAACTTGTTTCGAGATTTCTCCGTTTGGGACCTGAACCATGCGGGACAACTTGAGGCAGAAGAAGACGAACTTTTTTCAACGTCTCGGAAGTGCGTGGAAACTCACCCACCCTCCTCATTTCTCGTGAGGATTCCAGAATGCATTAAGTTGTTTCGAGATTCCTCCGTTTTGGCCCTGAACCATATGGGACAACTTGAGGCAGAAGAAGACGAACTTTTTTCAACGTCTCGGAATTGCGTGGAAACTCACCCACCCTCCTCATTTATCGTGAGGATTCCAGAATGCGTTAAGTTGTTTCGAGATTCCTTCGTTTGGGCCCTGAACCATTTTGGACAACTTGAGGCAGTAGAAGACGAACTTTTCTCAACGTCTCGGAATTGCGTGGAAACTCATCCACCCTCCTCATTTCTGTTGAGTATTCCAGAATGAATGAACTTGTTTCGAGATTCCTCCGTTTGGGCCCTGAACCATGTGGGACAACTTGAGGCAGAAGAAGACGAACTTTTTTCAACGTCTCGGAATTGCGTGGAAACTCACCCACCCTCCTCATTTCTCTTGAGTATTCCAGAATGCATGAACTTGTTTCGAGATTCCTCCGTTTGGGCCCGGAAGCATATGGGACAACTTGAGGCAGAAGAAGACGAACTTTTTTCAACGTCTCGGAATTGCGTGGAAACTCACCCACCCTCCTCATTTTTCGTGAGGATTCCAGAATGCCTTAAGTTGTTCCGAGATTCCCTCGTTTGGGCCCTGAACCATTTTGGACAACTTGAGGCAGTAGAAGAAGAACTTTTTTCAACTTCTCAGAATTGCGTGGAAACTCACCCACCCTCCTCATTTCTCTTGAGTATTCCAGAATGAATGAACTTGTTTCGAGATTCCTCCGTTTGGGCCCTGAACCATGTGGGACAACTTGAGGCAGAAGAAGACGAACTTTTTTCAACGTCTCGGAATTGCGTGGAAACTCACCCACCCTCCTCATTTCTATTGAGTATTCCAGAATGCATGAACTTGTTTCGAGATTTCTCCGTTTGGGCCCTGAACCATGTGGGACAACTTGAGGCAGAAGAAGACGAACTTTTTTCAACGTCTCGGAAGTGCGTGGAAACTCACCCACCCTCCTCATTTCTCGTGAGGATTCCAGAATGCATTAAGTTGTTTCGAGATTCCTCCGTTTTGGCCCTGAACCATTTTGGACAACTTGAGGCAGAAGAAGACGAACTTTTTTCAACATCTCGGAATTGCGTGGAAACTCACCCACCCTCCTCATTTCTCGTGACGATCCCAGAATGCATGAACATGTTTCGAGATTCCTCCGTTTGGGCCCAGAACCATTTTGGACAACTTGAGGCAGAGGAAGACGAACTTTTTTCTACGTCTCGGAATTGCGTGGAAACTCACCCACCCTCCTCATTTCTCTTGAGTAATCCAGAATGCATGAACTTGTTTCGAGATTGCTCCGTTTGGGACCTGAACCATGTGGGACAACTTGAGGCAGAAGAAGACGAACTTTTTTCAACGTCTCGGAAGTGCGTGGAAACTCACCCACCCTCCTCATTTCTCGTGAGGATTCCAGAATGCATTAAGTTGTTTCGAGATTCCTCCGTTTGGGCCCTGAACCATATGGGACAACTTGAGGCAGAAAAAGACGAACTTTTTTCAACATCTCGGAACTGCGAGGAAACTCACCCGCCCTCCTCATTTATCGTGAGGATTCCAGAATGCATTAAGTTGTTTCGAGATTCCTTCGTTTGGGCCCTGAACCATTTTGGACAACTTGAGGCAGTAGAAAACGAACTTTTCTCAACGTCTCGGAATTGCGTGGAAACTCATCCACCCTCCTCATTTCTCTTGAGTATTCCAGAATGCATGAACTTGTTTTGAGATTCCTCCGTTTGGGCCCAGAACCATTTGGGACAACTTGAGGCAGAGGAAGACGAACTTTTTTCAACGTCTCGGAATTGCGTGGAAACTCACCCACCCTCCTCATTTATCGTGACGATCCCAGAATGCATGAACATGTTTCGAGATTCCTCCGTTTGGGCCCAGAACCATTTTGGACAACTTGAGGCAGAGGAAGACGAACTTTTTTCAACGTCTCGGAATTGCGTGGAAACTCACCCACCCTCCTCATTTCTCTTGAGTAATCCAGAATGCATGAACTTGTTTCGAGATTCCTCAGTTTGGTCCCTGAACCATATGGGACAACTTGAGGCAGAAAAAGACGAACTTTTTTCAACGTCTCGGAATTGCGTGGAAACTCACCCACCCTCCTCATTTCTCTTGAGTATTCCAGAATGCATGAACTTGTTTCGAGATTCCTCAGTTTGGGCCCTGAACCATATGGGACAACTTGAGGCAGAAGAAGACGAACTTTTTTCAACATCTCGGAACTGCGTGGAAACTCACCCACCCTCCTCATTTCTCGTGAGGAATAAAGAATGCGTGAACTTGTTACGAGATTCCTCCGTTTGGGCCCTGAACCATTTCGGACAACTTCAGGCAGAGGAAGACGAACTTTTTTCAACGTCTCGGAATTGCGTCGAAACTCACCCACCCTCCTCATTTATCGTGAGGATTCCAGAATGCATTAAGTTGTTTCGAGATTCCTTCGTTTGGGCCCTAAACCATTTTGGCCAACTTGAGGCAGTAGAAGACGAACTTTTCTCAACGTCTCGGAATTGCGTGGAAACTCAGCCACCCTCCTCATTTCTCTTGAGTATTCCAGAATGCATGAACTTGTTTCGAGATTCCTCCGTTTGGGCCCTGAACCATATGGGACAACTTGAGGCAGAAGAAGACGAACTTTTTTCAACGTCTCGGAATTGCGTGGAAACTCACCCACCCTCCTCATTTTTCGTGAGGATTCCAGAATGCCTTAAGTTGTTTCGAGATTCCCTCGTTTGGGCCCTGAACCATTTTGGACAACTTTAGGCAGTAGAAGAAGAACTTTTTTCAACTTCTCGGAATTGCGTGGAAACTCACCCACCCTCCTCATTTCTCTTGAGTATTCCAGAATGAATGAACTTGTTTCGAGATTCCTCCGTTTGGGCCCTGAACCATGTGGGACAACTTGAGGCAGAAGAAGACGAACTTTTTTCAACGTCTCGGAATTGCGTGGAAACTCACCCACCCTCCTCATTTCTATTGAGTATTCCAGAATGCATGAACTTGTTTCGAGATTTCTCCGTTTGGGCCCTGAACCATGTGGGACAACTTGAGGCAGAAGAAGACGAACTTTTTTCAACGTCTCGGAAGTGCGTGGAAACTCACCCACCCTCCTCATTTCTCGTGAGGATTCCAGAATGCATTAAGTTGTTTCGAGATTCCTCCGTTTTGGCCCTGAACCATTTTGGACAACTTGAGGCAGTAGAAAACGAACTTTTCTCAACGTCTCGGAATTGCGTGGAAACTCATCCACCCTCCTCATTTCTCTTGAGTATTCCAGAATGCATGAACTTGTTTCGAGATTCCTCCGTTTGGGCCCTGAACCATATGGGACAACTTGAGGTAGAAGAAGACGAACTTTTTTCAACGTCTCGGAATTGCGTGGAAACTCACCCACCCTCCTCATTTTTCGTGAGGATTCCAGAATGCCTTAAGTTGTTTCGTGATTCCTTCGTTTGGGCCCTGAACCATTTTGGACGACTTGAGGCAGAAGAAGACAAACTTTTTTCAACTTCTCGGAATTGCGTGGAAACTCACCCACCCTCCTCATTTCTCGTGACGATCCCAGAATGCATGAACATGTTTCGAGATTCCTCCGTTTGGGCCCAGAACCATTTTGGACAACTTGAGGCAGAGGAAGACGAACTTTTTTCAACGTCTCGGAATTGCGTGGAAACTCACCCACCCTCCTCATTTCTCTTGAGTATTCCAGAATGCATGAACTTGTTTCGAGATTCCTCAGTTTGGTCCCTGAACCATATGGGACAACTTGAGGCAGAAGAAGACGAACTTTTTTCAACGTCTCGGAATTGCGTGGAAACTCACCCACCCTCCTCATTTCTCTTGAGTATTCCAGAATGCATGAACTTGTTTCGAGATTCCTCAGTTTGGGCCCTGAACCATATGGGACAACTTGAGGCAGAAGAAGACGAACTTTTTTCAACATCTCGGAACTGCGTGGAAACTCACCCACCCTCCTCATTTCTCGTGAGGAATACAGAATGCATGAACTTGTTACGAGATTCCTCCGTTTGGGCCCTGAACCATTTCGGACAACTTCAGGCAGAGGAAGACGAACTTTTTTCAACGTCTCGGAATTGCGTCGAAACTCACCCACCCTCCTCATTTATCGTGAGGATTCCAGAATGCATTAAGTTGTTTCGAGATTCCTTCGTTTGGGCCCTGAACCATTTTGGCCAACTTGAGGCAGTAGAAGACGAACTTTTCTCAAAGTCTCGGAATTGCATGGAAACTCAGCCACCCTCCTCATTTCTCTTGAGTATTCCAGAATGCATGAACTTGTTTCGAGATTCCTCCGTTTGGGCCCTGAACCATATGGGACAACTTGAGGCAGAAGAAGACGAACTTTTTTCAACGTCTCGGAATTGCTTGGAAACTCACCCACCCTCCTTATTTCTCATGACGATCCCAGACTGCATGAACTTGTTTCGAGATTCCTCCGTTTGGGCCCTGAACCATATGGGACAACTTGAGGCAGAGGAAGACGAACTTTTTTCAACGTCTCGGAATTGCGTGGAAACTCACCCACCCTCCTCATTTCTCTTGAGTATTCCAGAATGCATGAACTTGTTTCGAGATTCCTCCGTTTGGGCCCTGAACCATATGGGACAACTTGAGGCAGAAGAAGACGAACTTTTTTCAACATCTCGGAATTGCGTGGAAACTCACCCACCCTCCTCATTTATCGTGAGGATTCCAGAATGCATTAAGTTGTTTCGAGATTCCTTCGTTTGGGCCCTGAACCATTTCGGACAACTTCAGGCAGAGGAAGACGAACTTTTTTCAACGTCTCGGAATTGCGTGGAAACTCACCCACCCTCCTCATTTATCGTGAGGATTCCAGAATGCATTAAGTTGTTTCGAGATTCCTTCGTTTGGGCCCTGAACCATTTTGGACAACTTGAGGCAGTAGAAAACGAACTTTTCTCAACGTCTCGGAATTGCGTGGAAACTCATCCACCCTCCTCATTTCTCTTGAGTATTCCAGAATGCATGAACTTGTTTCGAGATTCCTCCGTTTGGGCCCTGAACCATATGGGACAACTTGAGGCAGAAGAAGACGAACTTTTTTCAACGTCTCGGAATTGCGTGGAAACTCACCCACCCTCCTCATTTTTCGTGAGGATTCCAGAATGCCTTAAGTTGTTTCGTGATTCCTTCGTTTGGGCCCTGAACCATTTTGGACAACTTGAGGCAGTAGAAGAAGAACTTTTTTCAACTTCTCGGAATTGCGTGGAAACTCACCCACCCTCCTCATTTCTCTTGAGTATTCCAGAATGAATGAACTTGTTTCGAGATTCCTCCGTTTGGGCCCTTAACCATGTGGGACAACTTGAGGCAGAAGAAGACGAACTTTTTTTAACGTCTCGGAATTGCGTGGAAACTCACCCACCCTCCTCATTTCTCTTGAGTATTCCAGAATGCATGAACTTGTTTCGAGATTTCTCCGTTTGGGCCCTGAACCATGTGGGACAACTTGAGGCAGAAGAAGACGAACTTTTTTCAACGTCTCGGAAGTGCGTGGAAACTCACCCACCCTCCTCATTTCTCGTGAGGATTCCAGAATGCATTAAGTTGTTTCGAGATTCCTCCGTTTTGGCCCTGAACCATATGGGACAACTTGAGGCAGAAGAAGACGAACTTTTTTCAACGTCTCGGAATTGCGTGGAAACTCACCCACCCTCCTCATTTGTTGTGAGGATTCCAGAATGCGTTAAGTTGTTTCGAGATTCCTTCGTTTGGGCCCTGAACCATTTTGGACAACTTGAGGCCGTAGAAGACGAACTTTTCTCAACGTCTCGGAATTGCGTGGAAACTCATCCACCCTCCTCATTTCTGTTGAGTATTCCAGAATGCATGAACTTCTTTCGAGATTCCTCCTTTTGGGCCCTGAACCATATGGGACAACTTGAGGCAGAAGAAGACGAACTTTTTTCAACGTCTCGGAATTGCGTGGAAACTCACCCACCCTCCTCATTTGTCGTGAGGATTCCAGAATGCGTTAAGTTGTTCCGAGATTCCCTCGTTTGGGCCCTGAACCATTTTGGACAACTTGAGGCAGTAGAAGAAGAACTTTTTTCAACTTCTCAGAATTGCGTGGAAACTCACCCACCCTCCTCATTTCTCATGAGTATTCCAGAATGAATGAACTTGTTTCGAGATTCCTCCGTTTGGGCCCTGAACCATGTGGGACAACTTGAGGCAGAAGAAGACGAACTTTTTTCAACGTCTCGGAATTGCGTGGAAACTCACCCACCCTCCTCATTTCTATTGAGTATTCCAGAATGCATGAACTTGTTTCGAGATTTCTCCGTTTGGGCCCTGAACCATGTGGGACAACTTGAGGCAGAAGAAGACGAACTTTTTTCAACGTCTCGGAAGTGCGTGGAAACTCACCCACCCTCCTCATTTCTCGTGAGGATTCCAGAATGCATTAAGTTGTTTCGAGATTCCTCCGTTTAGGCCCTGAACCATTTTGGACAACTTGAGGCAGTAGAAAACGAACTTTTCTCAACGTCTCGGAATTGCGTGGAAACTCATCCACCCTCCTCATTTCTCTTGAGTATTCCAGAATGCATGAACTTGTTTCGAGATTCCTCCGTTTGGGCCCTGAACCATATGGGACAACTTGAGGCAGAAGAAGACGAACTTTTTTCAACGTCTCGGAATTGCGTGGAAACTCACCCACCCTCCTCATTTTTCGTGAGGATTCCAGAATGCCTTAAGTTGTTTCGTGATTCCTTCGTTTGGGCCCTGAACCATTTTGGACGACTTGAGGCAGAAGAAGACGAACTTTTTTCAACTTCTCGGAATTGCGTGGAAACTCACCCACCCTCCTCATTTCTCGTGACGATCCCAGAATGCATGAACATGTTTCGAGATTCCTCCGTTTGGGCCCAGAACCATTTTGGACAACTTGAGGCAGAGGAAGACGAACTTTTTTCAACGTCTCGGAATTGCGTGGAAACTCACCCACCCTCCTCATTTCTCTTGAGTATTCCAGAATGCATGAACTTGTTTCGAGATTCCTCAGTTTGGTCCCTGAACCATATGGGACAACTTGAGGCAGAAGAAGACGAACTTTTTTCAACGTCTCGGAATTGCGTGGAAACTCACCCACCCTCCTCATTTCTCTTGAGTATTCCAGAATGCATGAACTTGTTTCGAGATTCCTCAGTTTGGGCCCTGAACCATATGGGACAACTTGAGGCAGAAGAAGACGAACTTTTTTCAACATCTCGGAACTGCGTGGAAACTCACCCACCCTCCTCATTTTTCGTGAGGATTCCAGAATGCCTTAAGTTGTTTCGTGATTCCTTCGTTTGGGCCCTGAACCATTTTGGACAACTTGAGGCAGTAGAAGAAGAACTTTTTTCAACTTCTCGGAATTGCGTGGAAACTCACCCACCCTCCTCATTTCTCTTGAGTATTCCAGAATGAATGAACTTGTTTCGAGATTCCTCCGTTTGGGCCCTTAACCATGTGGGACAACTTGAGGCAGAAGAAGACGAACTTTTTTTAACGTCTCGGAATTGCGTGGAAACTCACCCACCCTCCTCATTTCTCTTGAGTATTCCAGAATGCATGAACTTGTTTCGAGATTTCTCCGTTTGGGCCCTGAACCATGTGGGACAACTTGAGGCAGAAGAAGACGAACTTTTTTCAACGTCTCGGAAGTGCGTGGAAACTCACCCACCCTCCTCATTTCTCGTGAGGATTCCAGAATGCATTAAGTTGTTTCGAGATTCCTCCGTTTTGGCCCTGAACCATATGGGACAACTTGAGGCAGAAGAAGACGAACTTTTTTCAACGTCTCGGAATTGCGTGGAAACTCACCCACCCTCCTCATTTGTTGTGAGGATTCCAGAATGCGTTAAGTTGTTTCGAGATTCCTTCGTTTGGGCCCTGAACCATTTTGGACAACTTGAGGCCGTAGAAGACGAACTTTTCTCAACGTCTCGGAATTGCGTGGAAACTCATCCACCCTCCTCATTTCTGTTGAGTATTCCAGAATGCATGAACTTCTTTCGAGATTCCTCCTTTTGGGCCCTGAACCATATGGGACAACTTGAGGCAGAAGAAGACGAACTTTTTTCAACGTCTCGGAATTGCGTGGAAACTCACCCACCCTCCTCATTTGTCGTGAGGATTCCAGAATGCGTTAAGTTGTTCCGAGATTCCCTCGTTTGGGCCCTGAACCATTTTGGACAACTTGAGGCAGTAGAAGAAGAACTTTTTTCAACTTCTCAGAATTGCGTGGAAACTCACCCACCCTCCTCATTTCTCATGAGTATTCCAGAATGAATGAACTTGTTTCGAGATTCCTCCGTTTGGGCCCTGAACCATGTGGGACAACTTGAGGCAGAAGAAGACGAACTTTTTTCAACGTCTCGGAATTGCGTGGAAACTCACCCACCCTCCTCATTTCTATTGAGTATTCCAGAATGCATGAACTTGTTTCGAGATTTCTCCGTTTGGGCCCTGAACCATGTGGGACAACTTGAGGCAGAAGAAGACGAACTTTTTTCAACGTCTCGGAAGTGCGTGGAAACTCACCCACCCTCCTCATTTCTCGTGAGGATTCCAGAATGCATTAAGTTGTTTCGAGATTCCTCCGTTTAGGCCCTGAACCATTTTGGACAACTTGAGGCAGTAGAAAACGAACTTTTCTCAACGTCTCGGAATTGCGTGGAAACTCATCCACCCTCCTCATTTCTCTTGAGTATTCCAGAATGCATGAACTTGTTTCGAGATTCCTCCGTTTGGGCCCTGAACCATATGGGACAACTTGAGGCAGAAGAAGACGAACTTTTTTCAACGTCTCGGAATTGCGTGGAAACTCACCCACCCACCTCATTTTTCGTGAGGATTCCAGAATGCCTTAAGTTGTTTCGTGATTCCTTCGTTTGGGCCCTGAACCATTTTGGACGACTTGAGGCAGAAGAAGACGAACTTTTTTCAACTTCTCGGAATTGCGTGGAAACTCACCCACCCTCCTCATTTCTCGTGACGATCCCAGAATGCATGAACATGTTTCGAGATTCCTCCGTTTGGGCCCAGAACCATTTTGGACAACTTGAGGCAGAGGAAGACGAACTTTTTTCAACGTCTCGGAATTGCGTGGAAACTCACCCACCCTCCTCATTTCTCTTGAGTATTCCAGAATGCATGAACTTGTTTCGAGATTCCTCAGTTTGGTCCCTGAACCATATGGGACAACTTGAGGCAGAAGAAGACGAACTTTTTTCAACGTCTCGGAATTGCGTGGAAACTCACCCACCCTCCTCATTTCTCTTGAGTATTCCAGAATGCATGAACTTGTTTCGAGATTCCTCAGTTTGGGCCCTGAACCATATGGGACAACTTGAGGCAGAAGAAGACGAACTTTTTTCAACATCTCGGAACTGCGTGGAAACTCACCCACCCTCCTCATTTCTCGTGAGGAATACAGAATGCATGAACTTGTTACGAGATTCCTCCGTTTGGGCCCTGAACCATTTCGGACAACTTCAGGCAGAGGAAGACGAACTTTTTTCAACGTCTCGGAATTGCGTCGAAACTCACCCACCCTCCTCATTTATCGTGAGGATTCCAGAATGCATTAAGTTGTTTCGAGATTCCTTCGTTTGGGCCCTGAACCATTTTGGCCAACTTGAGGCAGTAGAAGACGAACTTTTCTCAAAGTCTCGGAATTGCATGGAAACTCAGCCACCCTCCTCATTTCTCTTGAGTATTCCAGAATGCATGAACTTGTTTCGAGATTCCTCCGTTTGGGCCCTGAACCATATGGGACAACTTGAGGCAGAAGAAGACGAACTTTTTTCAACGTCTCGGAATTGCTTGGAAACTCACCCACCCTCCTTATTTCTCATGACGATCCCAGACTGCATGAACTTGTTTCGAGATTCCTCCGTTTGGGCCCTGAACCATATGGGACAACTTGAGGCAGAGGAAGACGAACTTTTTTCAACGTCTCGGAATTGCGTGGAAACTCACCCACCCTCCTCATTTCTCTTGAGTATTCCAGAATGCATGAACTTGTTTCGAGATTCCTCCGTTTGGGCCCTGAACCATATGGGACAACTTGAGGCAGAAGAAGACGAACTTTTTTCAACATCTCGGAATTGCGTGGAAACTCACCCACCCTCCTCATTTATCGTGAGGATTCCAGAATGCATTAAGTTGTTTCGAGATTCCTTCGTTTGGGCCCTGAACCATTTCGGACAACTTCAGGCAGAGGAAGACGAACTTTTTTCAACGTCTCGGAATTGCGTGGAAACTCACCCACCCTCCTCATTTATCGTGAGGATTCCAGAATGCATTAAGTTGTTTCGAGATTCCTTCGTTTGGGCCCTGAACCATTTTGGACAACTTGAGGCAGTAGAAAACGAACTTTTCTCAACGTCTCGGAATTGCGTGGAAACTCTTTGATAATCATTGAATTCATATTATTTTAAATGCAAAAAGAAGCTATAAACTCTGTCATTATCATGCTTTAATGGAACAATTAGTCAAATATGTGATTTCATCTTCATAAGGAGTTTTTAGATTTTATTTGCATTAATCTTGGTCACATCTTGAGTTTGGACTCAAAATTGGACTTTTGTCACATTCTTACTGCAGTTGGGTCATGAACACTGTTCGGTATTTTGGGAATAACTTGAGTTATGTAAATCCAATTGATCCCCAATTTGCATTTCCAGAAAGCGAAGAGGAAGCCCTACAACTCCTATGAAGAGCCCAAAAGCTAAATCAGACGTTTAGAGGGCCAAAATTGGACTGGAAACCGAAACAGGCTGCTTTCACTGGACTCTGGAATGACGTTCGGTATTTGGCCCATATATGGAGCTACAGACCTTCAAATGGGGCACCGTTTGAACGACTGGAAAGCTGACATCCGGGGCTACATTTCATATTAAGATCACATGGCCAGATTCGGATGATTTCGTGGCCTAACATGGGCAGGAAAAGAAGACACGGTTTTGGAGCTGTAAAGTGATTCAAAGATGCTTCCAAGTTGGCCACTAACTAAAGTGACGAATTTGGGTTGTAAAGTGCATGGATGAGATGCTCCTAGCTGCCTATAAATAGAAGAGTGTTGTGAAGAGCAAGACACACCTTGTAGAGACCAAGATCTCTCCCATTCTTTCCTTCTTCTACTTCTTGCCTCCTACATGGAAGGCTTAGTTTTTCTTTATTAGTTTCATGTATTGTCTTTAATTCTTGTCTTTAATTTCTTGCCTCCTACATGGAAGGCTTAGGTTTTAATCTTTCCTTTTAATTATTTTATTTTGATTTTATGTTCTTCTTCTTTTTCTATATGGATTCATTATGTTGTTGAGATTTATTTTTGAATAGAAGCTTTCATTTTCTTTAATTGTTCTTTGTGTTCTTCGTGTTCATGATGAACTTGTTCATGTTCTTCATGGTCATGATGAACATTTCTACATTTTCATTTCACAAAGCCATGCTTGGCTAAGTTTCTGTGATCGACCCATGAGTTGAGGATTCCATGGTGTCATCCGGAGGACTTGCGCTTTAATCAGTAACTGACTTGTTTCTATTAATTTTAATCGGATCCGATTATAATTATGGATTGGGTATTAGATTTAATATCCAGATTGAAATCCCAAGGACTTAGGTCGAACCGGGTTGCAGAGAACGTTGTGCGATCGTACAACGAGCTCACCACGTGTTCGATCAAATGCTAGGCGATCGTCTAGTCGAGGGAGTTTCTGGACAAATGCAGAGATCTCGGTTTGTCTAGAATCAATCACAAGTTCAGTTATCCTATTTTTGTTCGATGATGGAAGGTCTTGGAATCCCAATTCTGGGTTGATCCATTTCAATTTGATTAATCTCAATTTTCTTCATTCTGTCTTTAATTCCTGTTTTAATTTCAACAAAAACCAATCCCCCCTTGTTTTCATTTCATTTGCATGACATCTAGATTACTTAGGATCCAATAAAAGGCTCCTCGAGAAGAGAGAACGATCCTTGGTTTGCCTATATGCAATCCTTGGTTGATTGTTGATTGTGGACCCCAAGGCTAATGACAAAAGGTCTTCATCAAATGGCGCCGTTGCCGGGGAGCTAAGTAATTGGCTCCCTAGGTAATCTAATTGTCAAATTTACTTTTGACAAGGGGTTTCTCGTGTGAAGCTTGTTAGTTTTGCATTTTTGATTTTTCATTGCATATAGTTTAGGATTTTTTGCATTTAGGTAGCTTGCATAGCATTAATTGCATTATTGCACCGTCTTGACTTGGTAGCTTCTGTGTGGTGTGTTAAAATCAGATTCGATATAATTTTGAGCTCATTTGTTTGAATTCACCATGTCTCCAAGTTAATTCATAACATACTCGTATTTTTTTTTTAAAAAAAAAAATTCTTCTTTTCTTTTTCACTTGCATTGGTATTTTCTTAAATTCCTTTTCTTAGTTTTATAATTTATAGTTAGATAGTCATCTTGTAATTCCTTGGGAATTAATTGTAGTGAAATTTCATGGCTTGGTTTTATGATAATCATAATCTACCTTTCAATTCTCACTCTTTTGTAGGCAATCAAGAATGTGATGGCTTATTCCACCAATACCATGAACCATACCAACAACCTCCATTCCAACAATATCATCAATCCTCTCCATTCCAACAATATCATCAACCCTCCTCATTCCAACAATATCATCAACCCTCTCACCTACCTTACCATCCTCCATTCCATCCCACTTCTATACCATGCCATCCATCTCATGAATCCCTATACCCATTTGAGCCACCTTACGAACCTTATTCCCAACCATGTCTACCCGACCAAGATCCTTCATTTTGTGAAGTCATTGGAGATTTCCAAAATCAACCAGCTTGGGCTATAAATGAGGAGTGGTCACATAAGGACAACCTTTATCAACAGATGGACTCTATGCTTAAAATGATGGAACAACAAGTGAAATCATCTGAGAGATTAGCAAAGGAAATTGAGCAGCAAGCACAAGTTTTAAAAATGAAATTTCCTTCTATCATGGGCACACATGCACAAGAAGTGAGACAAGTACAAGAGCACATTGAAGAGTCCTCTCTCCCATTTGGTAATGATCATATCCCTATAGAAGTAGACTCTCCTACTACTTTGATTAATGAAGCAATTCATAATTTGAGTGATAATGAGGTGTACGAGGAAATCATTGTTGAATCCCCTCAATTGTTTAGACATGTAATTGCTCAACCAATTGGCTTTAGTAGTAGTGATTCGATTGTACTTGTTGATGAGTGTGTTCCTATTCTTTCATGTGATGCTTTAACTGATGAAAATGCTTCTCTTCATAGTACTATGGATGAATTCGATAAATTGAATGACATATTTTCATGCTCTTGTGAGGAATATCAAATGTGTGTGGATTGTTATCATGAAAAATGTCATTTACATGTTGAGCTTCAAAAGAAAGCATTTAGTGAAGTGGTTGATTCTACCATTGATCAAAACGCACTGTCTTGTACTATTGAAGATAGTAAGCATGTCAATTCTGAAACAGTTGAATCAAGCATGGATGCCAATGTTGGTGATGATGTTCTTGCTGAATGGTATGCTGATTATCCCGATTTTGCATCTATGAGTAACACTGTCAATTGTGCCTGTTCTAATAATGAACGATGTCCTATTTGCACTGAAATTAATGATGCATTATTCGGTGATTTTGGTAGCAATTCTGCATTGATTGTGGATTCTGTTGTTGACGTGAGTGAGAACAATCATAGCCTAGAATGTCAAATGCATAAAATTCCCATTGAATTACATTCTTGTAGTCTGGTAGGTGACAAAGATTCTGAAATTTTGATTGATAAAATCCTGCATGTCAATGAATCTTTCCAACAAGTACTTTCTTGTGATTTGCCACCTGATTTAGAAAAACAAGATAATTGTTTTGAATCGTTACACATTCCAGGTGGTGATGATTTGAAAAATTCTTTTCCTTCTTCCACTCTTTTCCCTTTCATCTCTTGTGATTGTGACAATGATGAAGTATACTCCAACACTAAGTTGGATTCCATACCTTCCATTTTGCAACCACAAGAGAATTTTCACAATATAATTGGTACCTTGACTCCTACTGATGGGAGTATCATTGATTTCCTTGGATGTGATAGTTACTTGGAGAGTTTGGAACTTAACATGCCTTTAATTCACTTGAAACTCCTCCATGTTTCTATTTTTGGATGGGATACTGCTGGTTGCTTGTCTTCTTTGCAGGCACATTCTTGGAAAGGTCCTCGATGGAACCAACATCCACTGTACATTCTTGGACCTCTTCCAATGGATCCTAAACCACCTCCACCAAGGAAAATCAATGTGGGAGAAGATGTTTTAATAGACAAATGCATGATTTCCATCCGGGATGAGAACTTCTCTTTTAAGCGACTCAAGATCTTCTAACCCAGGTTGTCTCTTTCCTCACTTATTTCCTTCCTAATTTCTATAAATTTTTGGGCTTAATTGTTGTATGAGGAAGACAAGTGTGGGGGAGGGACACAATCCAGTAGAAAAAGTAGAAATAATGTAGTTTATTAAATAGAATAAGAACAATACATTCTCTCATTCTATGATTGCAACATATTATGCACTTGGACACTTTGGTTTTGATGGATCATTCTATTTTGATTGATTTTGAACTCTTGGATTATAATATCTTGGTAGTTGATTCTATGATGCTGATTGCAACCTTTGTGAGATTTTGGGCCTACATGAATGGAATTCATCTTTTACCATTCTTTCTTTCTTGTGTGCATCTGCTCATGATTTGCGTTCTCTAGAACTTGCTCCTTTTCTTTTTGAAACTACATTTTTCACTTATGTGCATAGGTATGATGGAAGCTTGTTTTTTCCTTTTGTTTTCCCCACTTTGGCCAAATAGCCTTTCCCATGCATTATTATTCCTTTGGTAACCCCTTTGTGCCTTTTTGTCCATTCTGTTCTAAGCCACGTTACAAGTCTAAGCGTAAAACCATTTTATTCCGCACCATGAAAAATTATTGAGCATTGGTTTACCTTGGTTTTGTGTTTAAGTGTGGGGGTTGCTCAGGAGTGCAACAGTTTAAGTGTGGGGGGAAGATATTTGATTTTTCCATTGTAATTATATATATAGTACAGTTCAAAAAAAAAACAAAAAAACAAAACACAAAACAAAACAAAAAAAAAACAGAAAGGAGAAAAAAAAAAAGAGAAAAAGAAAAAGATTAAAAAAAAAAAATAGAAAGAAAGGAGGTATTTGAGTTATATAAAAGTTTACATACATAGAATGATTGTGTTAATCAGTGCTCGATTTAATTTCTTTGGTGCTTAGCCTCTCATTCCATACTTTTACCTACCTTCACCCTAACCCCATTACAACCTGTAATAACAAGCTCTCTTGATTTGTGCAAGCATGTGTTATCAGTAGTGGAGAAGTAGAACTTGAGCAAGCTTATGGTAGAACAATTTCATTGAGCAGAATTTGAGTGATACACTGATTAACCATATACACTTGAGAGATTGATTGAGGGCATCATTTGAGAGACTATTTTGTGTGATCAGCATCATTGAATGATACTGCCATGATTAGTAATTTGAGATGAAGAGATTTCTGTCTTGAATGGTTGATCTTTTGAAGCTTTTGTGATCCTTGTTGAGCTTTGAAATTTCAGCAATTGTTAGAAAAGAGAAATTTCTCTTGTTCCTTACTTTTTAATTTTGCTCAGGAGTGCAAAAGGATAAGTGTGGGGGAGTTTGATAATCATTGAATTCATATTATTTTAAATGCAAAAAGAAGCTATAAACTCTGTCATTATCATGCTTTAATGGAACAATTAGTCAAATATGTGATTTCATCTTCATAAGGAGTTTTTAGATTTTATTTGCATTAATCTTGGTCACATCTTGAGTTTGGACTCAAAATTGGACTTTTGTCACATTCTTACTGCAGTTGGGTCATGAACACTGTTCGGTATTTTGGGAATAACTTGAGTTATGTAAATCCAATTGATCCCCAATTTGCATTTCCAGAAAGCGAAGAGGAAGCCCTACAACTCCTATGAAGAGCCCAAAAGCTAAATCAGACGTTTAGAGGGCCAAAATTGGACTGGAAACCGAAACAGGCTGCTTTCACTGGACTCTGGAATGACGTTCGGTATTTGGCCCATATATGGAGCTACAGACCTTCAAATGGGGCACCGTTTGAACGACTGGAAAGCTGACATCCGGGGCTACATTTCATATTAAGATCACATGGCCAGATTCGGATGATTTCGTGGCCTAACATGGGCAGGAAAAGAAGACACGGTTTTGGAGCTGTAAAGTGATTCAAAGATGCTTCCAAGTTGGCCACTAACTAAAGTGACGAATTTGGGTTGTAAAGTGCATGGATGAGATGCTCCTAGCTGCCTATAAATAGAAGAGTGTTGTGAAGAGCAAGACACACCTTGTAGAGACCAAGATCTCTCCCATTCTTTCCTTCTTCTACTTCTTGCCTCCTACATGGAAGGCTTAGTTTTTCTTTATTAGTTTCATGTATTGTCTTTAATTCTTGTCTTTAATTTCTTGCCTCCTACATGGAAGGCTTAGGTTTTAATCTTTCCTTTTAATTATTTTATTTTGATTTTATGTTCTTCTTCTTTTTCTATATGGATTCATTATGTTGTTGAGATTTATTTTTGAATAGAAGCTTTCATTTTCTTTAATTGTTCTTTGTGTTCTTCGTGTTCATGATGAACTTGTTCATGTTCTTCATGGTCATGATGAACATTTCTACATTTTCATTTCACAAAGCCATGCTTGGCTAAGTTTCTGTGATCGACCCATGAGTTGAGGATTCCATGGTGTCATCCGGAGGACTTGCGCTTTAATCAGTAACTGACTTGTTTCTATTAATTTTAATCGGATCCGATTATAATTATGGATTGGGTATTAGATTTAATATCCAGATTGAAATCCCAAGGACTTAGGTCGAACCGGGTTGCAGAGAACGTTGTGCGATCGTACAACGAGCTCACCACGTGTTCGATCAAATGCTAGGCGATCGTCTAGTCGAGGGAGTTTCTGGACAAATGCAGAGATCTCGGTTTGTCTAGAATCAATCACAAGTTCAGTTATCCTATTTTTGTTCGATGATGGAAGGTCTTGGAATCCCAATTCTGGGTTGATCCATTTCAATTTGATTAATCTCAATTTTCTTCATTCTGTCTTTAATTCCTGTTTTAATTTCAACAAAAACCAATCCCCCCTTGTTTTCATTTCATTTGCATGACATCTAGATTACTTAGGATCCAATAAAAGGCTCCTCGAGAAGAGAGAACGATCCTTGGTTTGCCTATATGCAATCCTTGGTTAATTGTTGATTGTGGACCCCAAGGCTAATGACAAAAGGTCTTCATCACTCATCCACCCTCCTCATTTCTCTTGAGTATTCCAGAATGCATGAACTTGTTTCGAGATTCCTCCGTTTGGGCCCTGAACCATATGGGACAACTTGAGGCAGAAGAAGACGAACTTTTTTCAACGTCTCGGAATTGCGTGGAAACTCACCCACCCTCCTCATTTTTCGTGAGGATTCCAGAATGCCTTAAGTTGTTTCGTGATTCCTTCGTTTGGGCCCTGAACCATTTTGGACAACTTGAGGCAGTAGAAGAAGAACTTTTTTCAACTTCTCGGAATTGCGTGGAAACTCACCCACCCTCCTCATTTCTCTTGAGTATTCCAGAATGAATGAACTTGTTTCGAGATTCCTCCGTTTGGGCCCTTAACCATGTGGGACAACTTGAGGCAGAAGAAGACGAACTTTTTTCAACGTCTCGGAATTGCGTGGAAACTCACCCACCCTCCTCATTTCTCTTGAGTATTCCAGAATGCATGAACTTGTTTCGAGATTTCTCCGTTTGGGCCCTGAACCATGTGGGACAACTTGAGGCAGAAGAAGACGAACTTTTTTCAACGTCTCGGAAGTGCGTGGAAACTCACCCACCCTCCTCATTTCTCGTGAGGATTCCAGAATGCATTAAGTTGTTTCGAGATTCCTCTGTTTTGGCCCTGAACCATATGGGACAACTTGAGGCAGAAGAAGACGAACTTTTTTCAACGTCTCGGAATTGCGTGGAAACTCACCCACCCTCCTCATTTGTTGTGAGGATTCCAGAATGCGTTAAGTTGTTTCGAGATTCCTTCGTTTGGGCCCTGAACCATTTTGGACAACTTGAGGCCGTAGAAGACGAACTTTTCTCAACGTCTCGGAATTGCGTGGAAACTCATCCACCCTCCTCATTTCTGTTGAGTATTCCAGAATGCATGAACTTCTTTCGAGATTCCTCCTTTTGGGCCCTGAACCATATGGGACAACTTGAGGCAGAAGAAGACGAACTTTTTTCAACGTCTCGGAATTGCGTGGAAACTCACCCACCCTCCTCATTTGTCGTGAGGATTCCAGAATGCGTTAAGTTGTTCCGAGATTCCCTCGTTTGGGCCCTGAACCATTTTGGACAACTTGAGGCAGTAGAAGAAGAACTTTTTTCAACTTCTCAGAATTGCGTGGAAACTCACCCACCCTCCTCATTTCTCTTGAGTATTCCAGAATGAATGAACTTGTTTCGAGATTCCTCCGTTTGGGCCCTGAACCATGTGGGACAACTTGAGGCAGAAGAAGACGAACTTTTTTCAACGTCTCGGAATTGCGTGGAAACTCACCCACCCTCCTCATTTCTATTGAGTATTCCAGAATGCATGAACTTGTTTCGAGATTTCTCCGTTTGGGCCCTGAACCATGTGGGACAACTTGAGGCAGAAGAAGACGAACTTTTTTCAACGTCTCGGAAGTGCGTGGAAACTCACCCACCCTCCTCATTTCTCGTGAGGATTCCAGAATGCATTAAGTTGTTTCGAGATTCCTCCGTTTTGGCCCTGAACCATTTTGGACAACTTGAGGCAGAAGAAGACGAACTTTTTTCAACATCTCGGAATTGCGTGGAAACTCACCCACCCTCCTCATTTCTCGTGACGATCCCAGAATGCATGAACATGTTTCGAGATTCCTCAGTTTGGGCCCAGAACCATTTTGGACAACTTGAGGCAGAGGAAGACGAACTTTTTTCTACGTCTCGGAATTGCGTGGAAACTCACCCACCCTCCTCATTTCTCTTGAGTAATCCAGAATGCATGAACTTGTTTCGAGATTGCTCCGTTTGGGACCTGAACCATGTGGGACAACTTGAGGCAGAAGAAGACGAACTTTTTTCAACGTCTCGGAAGTGCGCGGAAACTCACCCACCCTCCTCATTTCTCGTGAGGATTCCAGAATGCATTAAGTTGTTTCGAGATTCCTCCGTTTGGGCCCTGAACCATATGGGACAACTTGAGGCAGAAAAAGACGAACTTTTTTCAACATCTCGGAACTGCAAGGAAACTCACCCGCCCTCCTCATTTATCGTGAGGATTCCAGAATGCATTAAGTTGTTTCGAGATTCCTTCGTTTGGGCCCTGAACCATGTTGGACAACTTGAGGCAGTAGAAAACGAACTTTTCTCAACGTCTCGGAATTGCGTGGAAACTCATCCACCCTCCTCATTTCTCTTGAGTATTCCAGAATGCATGAACTTGTTTTGAGATTCCTCCGTTTGGGCCCAGAACCATTTGGGACAACTTGAGGCAGAGGAAGACGAACTTTTTTCAACGTCTCGGAATTGCGTGGAAACTCACCCACCCTCCTCATTTATCGTGACGATCCCAGAATGCATGAACATGTTTCGAGATTCCTCCGTTTGGGCCCAGAACCATTTTGGACAACTTGAGGCAGAGGAAGACGAACTTTTTTCAACGTCTCGGAATTGCGTGGAAACTCACCCACCCTCCTCATTTCTCTTGAGTAATCCAGAATGCATGAACTTGTTTCGAGATTCCTCAGTTTGGTCCCTGAACCATATGGGACAACTTGAGGCAGAAGAAGACGAACTTTTTTCAACGTCTCGGAATTGCGTGGAAACTCACCCACCCTCCTCATTTCTCTTGAGTATTCCAGAATGCATGAACTTGTTTCGAGATTCCTCAGTTTGGGCCCTGAACCATATGGGACAACTTGAGGCAGAAGAAGACGAACTTTTTTCAACATCTCGGAACTGCGTGGAAACTCACCCACCCTCCTCATTTCTCGTGAGGAATAAAGAATGCGTGAACTTGTTACGAGATTCCTCCGTTTGGGCCCTGAACCATTTCGGACAACTTCAGGCAGAGGAAGACGAACTTTTTTCAACGTCTCGGAATTGCGTCGAAACTCACCCACCCTCCTCATTTATCGTGAGGATTCCAGAATGCATTAAGTTGTTTCGAGATTCCTTCGTTTGGGCCCTGAACCATTTTGGCCAACTTGAGGCAGTAGAAGACGAACTTTTCTCAACGTCTCGGAATTGCGTGGAAACTCAGCCACCCTCCTCATTTCTCTTGAGTATTCCAGAATGCATGAACTTGTTTCGAGATTCCTCCGTTTGGGCCCTGAACCATATGGGACAACTTGAGGCAGAAGAAGACGAACTTTTTTCAACGTCTCGGAATTGCGTGGAAACTCACCCACCCTCCTCATTTTTCGTGAGGATTCCAGAATGCCTTAAGTTGTTTCGAGATTCCCTCGTTTGGGCCCTGAACCATTTTGGACAACTTTAGGCAGTAGAAGAAGAACTTTTTTCAACTTCTCGGAATTGCGTGGAAACTCACCCACCCTCCTCATTTCTCTTGAGTATTCCAGAATGAATGAACTTGTTTCGAGATTCCTCCGTTTGGGCCCTGAACCATGTGGGACAACTTGAGGCAGAAGAAGACGAACTTTTTTCAACGTCTCGGAATTGCGTGGAAACTCACCCACCCTCCTCATTTCTATTGAGTATTCCAGAATGCATGAACTTGTTTCGAGATTTCTCCGTTTGGGCCCTGAACCATGTGGGACAACTTGAGGCAGAAGAAGACGAACTTTTTTCAACATCTCGGAATTGCGTGGAAACTCACCCACCCTCCTCATTTATCGTGAGGATTCCAGAATGCATTAAGTTGTTTCGAGATTCCTTCGTTTGGGCCCTGAACCATTTCGGACAACTTCAGGCAGAGGAAGACGAACTTTTTTCAACGTCTCGGAATTGCGTGGAAACTCACCCACCCTCCTCATTTATCGTGAGGATTCCAGAATGCATTAAGTTGTTTCGAGATTCCTTCGTTTGGGCCCTGAACCATTTTGGACAACTTGAGGCAGTAGAAAACGAACTTTTCTCAACGTCTCGGAATTGCGTGGAAACTCATCCACCCTCCTCATTTCTCTTGAGTATTCCAGAATGCATGAACTTGTTTCGAGATTCCTCCGTTTGGGCCCTGAACCATATGGGACAACTTGAGGCAGAAGAAGACGAACTTTTTTCAACGTCTCGGAATTGCGTGGAAACTCACCCACCCTCCTCATTTATCGTGAGGATTCCAGAATGCATTAAGTTGTTTCGAGATTCCTTCGTTTGGGCCCTGAACCATTTTGGACAACTTGAGGCAGTAGAAAACGAACTTTTCTCAACGTCTCGGAATTGCGTGGAAACTCATCCACCCTCCTCATTTCTCTTGAGTATTCTAGAATGCATGAACTTGTTTCGAGATTCCTCCGTTTGGGCCCTGAACCATATGGGACAACTTGAGGCAGAAGAAGACGAACTTTTTTCAACGTCTCGGAATTGCGTGGAAACTCACCCACCCTCCTCATTTATCGTGAGGATTCCAGAATGCATTAAGTTGTTTCGAGATTCCTTCGTTTGGGCCCTGAACCATTTTGGACAACTTGAGGCAGTAGAAAACGAACTTTTCTCAACGTCTCGGAATTGCGTGGAAACTCATCCACCCTCCTCATTTCTCTTGAGTATTCCAGAATGCATGAACTTGTTTCGAGATTCCTCCGTTTGGGCCCTGAACCATATGGGACAACTTGAGCCAGAAGAAGACGAACTTTTTTCAACGTCTCGGAATTGCGTGGAAACTCACCCACCCTCCTCATTTTTCGTGAGGATTCCAGAATGCCTTAAGTTGTTTCGAGATTCCTTCGTTTGGGCCCTGAACCATTTTGGACAACTTGAGGCAGTAGAAGAAGAACTTTTTTCAACTTCTCGGAATTGCGTGGAAACTCACCCACCCTCCTCATTTCTCTTGAGTATTCCAGAATGAATGAACTTGTTTCGAGATTCCTCCGTTTGGGCCCTTAACCATGTGGGACAACTTGAGGCAGAAGAAGACGAACTTTTTTCAACGTCTCGGAATTGCGTGGAAACTCACCCACCCTCCTCATTTCTCTTGAGTATTCCAGAATGCATGAACTTGTTTCGAGATTTCTCCGTTTGGGCCCTGAACCATGTGGGACAACTTGAGGCAGAAGAAGACGAACTTTTTTCAACGTCTCGGAAGTGCGTGGAAACTCACCCACCCTCCTCATTTCTCGTGAGGATTCCAGAATGCATTAAGTTGTTTCGAGATTCCTCCGTTTTGGACCTGAACCATATGGGACAACTTGAGGTAGAAGAAGACGAACTTTTTTCAACGTCTCGGAATTGCGTGGAAACTCACCCACCCTCCTCATTTGTTGTGAGGATTCCAGAATGCGTTAAGTTGTTTCGAGATTCCTTCGTTTGGGCCCTGAACCATTTTGGACAACTTGAGGCCGTAGAAGACGAACTTTTCTCAACGTCTCGGAATTGCGTGGAAACTCATCCACCCTCCTCATTTCTGTTGAGTATTCCAGAATGCATGAACTTCTTTCGAGATTCCTCCTTTTGGGCCCTGAACCATATGGGACAACTTGAGGCAGAAGAAGACGAACTTTTTTCAACGTCTCGGAATTGCGTGGAAACTCACCCACCCTCCTCATTTGTCGTGAGGATTCCAGAATGCGTTAAGTTGTTTCGAGATTCCTTCGTTTGGGCCCTGAACCATTTTGGACAACTTGAGGCAGTAGAAGACGAACTTTTCTCAACGTCTCGGAATTGCTTGGAAACTCATCCACCCTCCTCATTTCTGTTGAGTATTCCAAAATGCATGAACTTCTTTCGAGATTCCTCCGTTTGGGCCCTGAACCATATGGGACAACTTGAGGCAGAAGAAGATGAACTTTTTTCAACGTCTCGGAAATGCGTGGAAACTCACCCACCCTCCTCATTTATCGTGAGGATTCCAGAATGCATTAAGTTGTTTCGAGATTCCTTCGTTTGGGCCCTGAACCATATGGGACAACTTGAGGCAGAAGAAGACGAACTTTTTTCAACGTCTCGGAATTGCGTGGAAACTCACCCACCCTCCTCATTTCTCGTGACGGTCCCAAAATGCATGAACATGTTTCGAGATTCCTCCGTTTGGGCCCAGAACCATTTTGGACAACTTGAGGCAGAGGAAGACGAACTTTTTTCAACGTCTCGGAATTGCGTGGAAACTCACCCACCCTCCTCATTTCTCTTGAGTATTCCAGAATGCATGAACTTGTTTCGAGATTCCTCAGTTTGGTCCCTGAACCATATGGGACAACTTGAGGCAGAAGAAGACGAACTTTTTTCAACATCTCGGAACTGCGTGGAAACTCACCCACCCTCCTCATTTCACGTGAGGAATACAGAATGCATGAACTTGTTACGAGATTCCTCCGTTTGGGCCCTGAACCATTACGGACAACTTCGGGCAGAGGAAGACGAACTTTTTTCAACGTATCGGAATTGCGTGGAAACTCACCCACCCTCCTCATTTATCGTGAGGATTCCAGAATGCATTAAGTTGTTTCGAGATTCCTTCGTTTGGGCCCTGAACCATATTGGACAACTTGAGGCAGTAGAAGACGAACTTTTCTCAACGTCTCGGAATTGCGTGGAAACTCATCCACCCTCCTCATTTCTCTTGAGTATTCCAGAATGCATGAACTTGTTTCGAGATTCCTCCGTTTGGGCCCTGAACCATATGGGACAACTTGAGGCAGAAGAAGACGAACTTTTTTCAACGTCTCGGAATTGCTTGGAAACTCACCCACCCTCCTTATTTCTCGTGACGATCCCAGACTGCATGAACTTGTTTCGAGATTCCTCCGTTTGGGCCCTGAACCATATGGGACAACTTGAGGCAGAGTAAGACGAACTTTTTTCAACGTCTCCGAATTGCGTGGAAACTCACCCACCCTCCTCATTTCTCTTAGTATTCCAGAATGCATGAACTTGTTTCGAGATTCCTCCGTTTGGGCCCTGAACCATGTGGGACAACTTGTGGCAGAAGAAGACGAACTTTTTTCAACGTCTCGAAATTGCTTGGAAACTCACCTACCCTCCTCATTTCTCGTGACGATCCCAGAATGCATGGACATGTTTCGAGATTCCTCCGTTTGGGCCCAGAACCATTTTGGACAACTTGAGGCAGAGGAAGACGAAATTTTTTCAACGTCTCGGAATTGAGTGGAAACTTACCCACCCTCCTCATTTCTCTTGAGTATTCCAGATTGCATGAACTTGTTTCGAGATTCCTCAGTTTGGGCCCTGAACCATATGGGACAACTTGAGGCAGAAGAAGACGAACTTTTTTCAACATCTCGGAACTGCGTGGAAACTCACCCACCCTCCTCATTTCTCGTGAGGAATACAGAATGCATGAACTTGTTACGAGATTCCTCCGTTTGGGCCCTGAACCATTTCGGACAACTTCAGGCAGAGGAAGACAAACTTTTTTCAACGTCTCGGAATTGCGTGGAAACTCACCCACCCTCCTCATTTATCGTGAGGATTCCAGAATGCATTAAGTTGTTTCGAGATTCCTTCGTTTGGGCCCTGAACCATTTTGGCCAACTTGAGGCAGTAGAAGACGAACTTTTCTCAACGTCTCGGAATTGCGTGGAAACTCAGCCACCCTCCTCATTTCTCTTGAGTATTCCAGAATGCATGAACTTGTTTCGAGATTCCTCCGTTTGGGCCCTGAACCATATGGGACAACTTGAGGCAGAAGAAGACGAACTTTTTTCAACGTCTCGGAATTGCTTGCAAACTCACCCACCCTCCTTATTTCTCATGACGATCCCAGACTGCATGAACTTGTTTCGAGATTTCTCCGTTTGGGCCCTGAACCATGTGGGACAACTTGAGGCAGAGGAAGACGAACTTTTTTTAACGTCTCGGAAGTGCGTGGAAACTCACCCACCCTCCTCATTTCTCGTGAGGATTCCGGAATGCATTAAGTTGTTTCGAGATTCCTCCGTTTTGGCCCTGAACCATATCGGACAACTTGAGGCAGAAGAAGACGAACTTTTTTCAACGTCTCGGAATTGCGTGGAAACTCACCCACCCTCCTCATTTATCGTGAGGATTCCAGAATGCGTTAAGTTGTTTCGAGATTCCTCCGTTTGGGCCCTGAACAATTTTGGACAACTTGAGGCAGTAGAAGACGAACTTTTCTCAACGTCTCGGAATTGCGTGGAAACTCATCCACCCTCCTCATTTCTCTTGTGTATTCCAGAATGCATGAACTTGTTTCGAGATTCCTCCGTTTGGGCCCTGAACCATATGGGACAACTTGAGGCAGAAGAAGATGAACTTTTTTCAACGTCTCGGAAATGCGTGGAAACTCACCCACCATCCTCATTTATCGTGAGGATTCCAGAATGCATTAAGTTGTTTCGAGATTCCTTCGTTTGGGCCCTGAACCATTTTGGACAACTTGAGGCAGTAGAAAACGAACTTTTCTCAACGTCTCGGAATTGCGTGGAAACTCATCCACCCTCCTCATTTCTCTTGAGTATTCCAGAATGCATGAACTTTTTTCGAGATTCCTCCGTTTGGGCCCTGAACCATATGGGACAACTTGAGGCAGAAGAAGACGAACTTTTTTCAACGTCTCGGAATTGCGTGCAAACTCACCCACCCTCCTCATTTTTCGTGAGGATTCCAGAATGCCTTAAGTTGTTTCGAGATTCCTTCGTTTGGGCCCTGAACCATTTTGGACAACTTGAGGCAGTAGAAGAAGAACTTTTTTCAACTTCTCGGAATTGCTTGGAAACTCACCCACCCTCCTCATTTCTCTTGAGTATTCCAGAATGCATGAACTTGTTTCGAGATTCCTCAGTTTGGTCCCTGAACCATATGGGACAACTTGAGGCAGAAGAAGACGAACTTTTTTCAACCTCTCGGAACTGCGTGGAAACTCACCCACCCTCCTCATTTCTCGTGAGGAATACAGAATGCATGAACTTGTTACGAGATTCCTCCGTTTGGGCCCTGAACCATTTCGGACAACTTCAAGCAGAGGAAGACGAACTTTTTTCAACGTCTCGGAATTGCGTGGAAACTCACCCACCCTCCTCATTTATCGTGAGGATTCCAGAATGCATTAAGTTGTTTCGAGATTCCTTCGTTTGGGCCCTGAACCATATTGGACAACTTGAGGCAGTAGAAGACGAACTTTTCTCAACGTCTCGGAATTGCGTGGAAACTCATCCACCCTCCTCATTTCTCTTGAGTATTCCAGAATGCATGAACTTGTTTCGAGATTCCTCCGTTTGGGCCCTGAACCATATGGGACAACTTGAGGCAGAAGAAGACGAACTTTTTTCAACGTCTCGGAATTGCTTGGAAACTCACCCACCCTCCTTATTTCTCGTGACGATCCCAGACTGCATGAACTTGTTTCGAGATTCCTCCGTTTGGGCCCTGAACCATATGGGACAACTTGAGGCAGAGTAAGACGAACTTTTTTCAACGTCTCCGAATTGCGTGGAAACTCACCCACCCTCCTCATTTCTCTTAGTATTCCAGAATGCATGAACTTGTTTCGAGATTCCTCCGTTTGGGCCCTGAACCATGTGGGACAACTTGTGGCAGAAGAAGACGAACTTTTTTCAACGTCTCGAAATTGCTTGGAAACTCACCTACCCTCCTCATTTCTCGTGACGATCCCAGAATGCATGGACATGTTTCGAGATTCCTCCGTTTGGGCCCAGAACCATTTTGGACAACTTGAGGCAGAGGAAGACGAAATTTTTTCAACGTCTCGGAATTGAGTGGAAACTTACCCACCCTCCTCATTTCTCTTGAGTATTCCAGATTGCATGAACTTGTTTCGAGATTCCTCAGTTTGGGCCCTGAACCATATGGGACAACTTGAGGCAGAAGAAGACGAACTTTTTTCAACATCTCGGAACTGCGTGGAAACTCACCCACCCTCCTCATTTCTCGTGAGGAATACAGAATGCATGAACTTGTTACGAGATTCCTCCGTTTGGGCCCTGAACCATTTCGGACAACTTCAGGCAGAGGAAGACAAACTTTTTTCAACGTCTCGGAATTGCGTGGAAACTCACCCACCCTCCTCATTTATCGTGAGGATTCCAGAATGCATTAAGTTGTTTCGAGATTCCTTCGTTTGGGCCCTGAACCATTTTGGCCAACTTGAGGCAGTAGAAGACGAACTTTTCTCAACGTCTCGGAATTGCGTGGAAACTCAGCCACCCTCCTCATTTCTCTTGAGTATTCCAGAATGCATGAACTTGTTTCGAGATTCCTCCGTTTGGGCCCTGAACCATATGGGACAACTTGAGGCAGAAGAAGACGAACTTTTTTCAACGTCTCGGAATTGCTTGCAAACTCACCCACCCTCCTTATTTCTCATGACGATCCCAGACTGCATGAACTTGTTTCGAGATTTCTCCGTTTGGGCCCTGAACCATGTGGGACAACTTGAGGCAGAGGAAGACGAACTTTTTTTAACGTCTCGGAAGTGCGTGGAAACTCACCCACCCTCCTCATTTCTCGTGAGGATTCCGGAATGCATTAAGTTGTTTCGAGATTCCTCCGTTTTGGCCCTGAACCATATCGGACAACTTGAGGCAGAAGAAGACGAACTTTTTTCAACGTCTCGGAATTGCGTGGAAACTCACCCACCCTCCTCATTTATCGTGAGGATTCCAGAATGCGTTAAGTTGTTTCGAGATTCCTCCGTTTGGGCCCTGAACAATTTTGGACAACTTGAGGCAGTAGAAGACGAACTTTTCTCAACGTCTCGGAATTGCGTGGAAACTCATCCACCCTCCTCATTTCTCTTGAGTATTCCAGAATGCATGAACTTGTTTCGAGATTCCTCCGTTTGGGCCCTGAACCATATGGGACAACTTGAGGCAGAAGAAGATGAACTTTTTTCAACGTCTCGGAAATGCGTGGAAACTCACCCACCATCCTCATTTATCGTGAGGATTCCAGAATGCATTAAGTTGTTTCGAGATTCCTTCGTTTGGGCCCTGAACCATTTTGGACAACTTGAGGCAGTAGAAAACGAACTTTTCTCAACGTCTCGGAATTGCGTGGAAACTCATCCACCCTCCTCATTTCTCTTGAGTATTCCAGAATGCATGAACTTTTTTCGAGATTCCTCCGTTTGGGCCCTGAACCATATGGGACAACTTGAGGCAGAAGAAGACGAACTTTTTTCAACGTCTCGGAATTGCGTGCAAACTCACCCACCCTCCTCATTTTTCGTGAGGATTCCAGAATGCCTTAAGTTGTTTCGAGATTCCTTCGTTTGGGCCCTGAACCATTTTGGACAACTTGAGGCAGTAGAAGAAGAACTTTTTTCAACTTCTCGGAATTGCTTGGAAACTCACCCACCCTCCTCATTTCTCTTGAGTATTCCAGAATGCATGAACTTGTTTCGAGATTCCTCAGTTTGGTCCCTGAACCATATGGGACAACTTGAGGCAGAAGAAGACGAACTTTTTTCAACCTCTCGGAACTGCGTGGAAACTCACCCACCCTCCTCATTTCTCGTGAGGAATACAGAATGCATGAACTTGTTACGAGATTCCTCCGTTTGGGCCCTGAACCATTTCGGACAACTTCAAGCAGAGGAAGACGAACTTTTTTCAACGTCTCGGAATTGCGTGGAAACTCACCCACCCTCCTCATTTATCGTGAGGATTCCAGAATGCATTAAGTTGTTTCGAGATTCCTTCTTTTGGGCCCTGAACCATATTGGACAACTTGAGGCAGTAGAAGACGAACTTTTCTCAACGTCTCGGAATTGCGTGGAAACTCATCCACCCTCCTCATTTCTCTTGAGTATTCCAGAATGCATGAACTTGTTTCGAGATTCCTCCGTTTGGGCCCTGAACCATATGGGACAACTTGAGGCAGAAGAAGACGAACTTTTTTCAACGTCTCAGAATTGCTTGGAAACTCACCCACCCTCCTTATTTCCCGTGACGATCCCAGACTGCATGAACTTGTTTCGAGATTCCTCCGTTTGGGACTTGAGCCATATGGGACAACTTGAGGCAGAGTAAGACGAACTTTTTTCAACGTCTCGGAATTGCGTGGAAACTCACCCACCCTCCTCATTTCTCTTGAGTATTCCAGAATGCATGAACTTGTTTCGAGATTCCTCCGTTTGGGCCCTGAACCATATGGGACAACTTGAGGTAGAAAAAAGACGAACTTTTTTCAACATCTCGGAACTGCGTGGAAACTCACCCACCCTCCTCATTTCTCGTGAAGAATCCAGAATGCATGAACTTGTTACGAGATTCATCCGTTTGGGCCCTGAACCATTTCGGACAACTTGAGGCAGTAGAAGACGAACTTTTTTCAACGTCTCGGAATTGCGTGGAAACTCACCCACCCTCCTCATTTCTCTTGAGTATTCCAGAATGAATGAACTTGTTTCGAGATTCCTCCGTTTGTGCCCTGAACCATGTGGGACAACTTGAGGTAGAAGAAGACGAACTTTTTTCAACGTCTCGGAATTGCTTGGAAACTCACCTACCCTCCTCATTTCTCGTGACGATCCCAGAATGCATGAACATGTTTCGAGATTCCTCCGTTTGGGCCCAGAACCATTTTGGACAACTTGAGGCAGATAAAGACGAACTTTTTTCAACGTCTCGGAATTGCGTGGAAACTCACCCACCCTCCTCATTTCTCTTGAGTATTCCAGAATGAATGAACTTGTTTCGAGATTCCTCCGTTTGGGCCCTGAACCATGTGGGCCAACTTGAGGCAGAGGAAGACGAACTTTTTTCAACGTCTCGGAATTGCGTGGAAACTCACCCACCCTCCTCATTTGTCGTGAGGATTCCAGAATGCGTTAAGTTGTTTCGAGATTCCTTCGTTTGGGCCCTGAACCATTTTGGACAACTTGAGGCAGTAGAAGACGAACTTTTCTCAACGTCTCGGAATTGCTTGGAAACTCATCCACCCTCCTCATTTCTGTTGAGTATTCCAAAATGCATGAACTTCTTTCGAGATTCCTCCGTTTGGGCCCTGAACCATATGGGACAACTTGAGGCAGAAGAAGATGAACTTTTTTCAACGTCTCGGAAATGCGTGGAAACTCACCCACCCTCCTCATTTATCGTGAGGATTCCAGAATGCATTAAGTTGTTTCGAGATTCCTTCGTTTGGGCCCTGAACCATTTTGGACAACTTGAGGCAGAAGAAGACGAACTTTTTTCAACATCTCGGAATTGCGTGGAAACTCACCCACCCTCCTCATTTCTCGTGACGGTCCCAAAATGCATGAACATGTTTCGAGATTCCTCCGTTTGGGCCCAGAACCATTTTGGACAACTTGAGGCAGAGGAAGACGAACTTTTTTCAACGTCTCGGAATTGCGTGGAAACTCACCCACCCTCCTCATTTCTCTTGAGTATTCCAGAATGCATGAACTTGTTTCGAGATTCCTCAGTTTGGTCCCTGAACCATATGGGACAACTTGAGGCAGAAGAAGACGAACTTTTTTCAACATCTCGGAACTGCGTGGAAACTCACCCACCCTCCTCATTTCACGTGAGGAATACAGAATGCATGAACTTGTTACGAGATTCCTCCGTTTGGGCCCTGAACCATTACGGACAACTTCGGGCAGAGGAAGACGAACTTTTTTCAACGTATCGGAATTGCGTGGAAACTCACCCACCCTCCTCATTTATCGTGAGGATTCCAGAATGCATTAAGTTGTTTCGAGATTCCTTCGTTTGGGCCCTGAACCATATTGGACAACTTGAGGCAGTAGAAGACGAACTTTTCTCAACGTCTCGGAATTGCGTGGAAACTCATCCACCCTCCTCATTTCTCTTGAGTATTCCAGAATGCATGAACTTGTTTCGAGATTCCTCCGTTTGGGCCCTGAACCATATGGGACAACTTGAGGCAGAAGAAGACGAACTTTTTTCAACGTCTCGGAATTGCTTGGAAACTCACCCACCCTCCTTATTTCTCGTGACGATCCCAGACTGCATGAACTTGTTTCGAGATTCCTCCGTTTGGGCCCTGAACCATATGGGACAACTTGAGGCAGAGTAAGACGAACTTTTTTCAACGTCTCCGAATTGCGTGGAAACTCACCCACCCTCCTCATTTCTCTTAGTATTCCAGAATGCATGAACTTGTTTCGAGATTCCTCCGTTTGGGCCCTGAACCATGTGGGACAACTTGTGGCAGAAGAAGACGAACTTTTTTCAACGTCTCGAAATTGCTTGGAAACTCACCTACCCTCCTCATTTCTCGTGACGATCCCAGAATGCATGGACATGTTTCGAGATTCCTCCGTTTGGGCCCAGAACCATTTTGGACAACTTGAGGCAGAGGAAGACGAAATTTTTTCAACGTCTCGGAATTGAGTGGAAACTTACCCACCCTCCTCATTTCTCTTGAGTATTCCAGATTGCATGAACTTGTTTCGAGATTCCTCAGTTTGGGCCCTGAACCATATGGGACAACTTGAGGCAGAAGAAGACGAACTTTTTTCAACATCTCGGAACTGCGTGGAAACTCACCCACCCTCCTCATTTCTCGTGAGGAATACAGAATGCATGAACTTGTTACGAGATTCCTCCGTTTGGGCCCTGAACCATTTCGGACAACTTCAGGCAGAGGAAGACAAACTTTTTTCAACGTCTCGGAATTGCGTGGAAACTCACCCACCCTCCTCATTTATCGTGAGGATTCCAGAATGCATTAAGTTGTTTCGAGATTCCTTCGTTTGGGCCCTGAACCATTTTGGCCAACTTGAGGCAGTAGAAGACGAACTTTTCTCAACGTCTCGGAATTGCGTGGAAACTCAGCCACCCTCCTCATTTCTCTTGAGTATTCCAGAATGCATGAACTTGTTTCGAGATTCCTCCGTTTGGGCCCTGAACCATATGGGACAACTTGAGGCAGAAGAAGACGAACTTTTTTCAACGTCTCGGAATTGCTTGCAAACTCACCCACCCTCCTTATTTCTCATGACGATCCCAGACTGCATGAACTTGTTTCGAGATTTCTCCGTTTGGGCCCTGAACCATGTGGGACAACTTGAGGCAGAGGAAGACGAACTTTTTTTAACGTCTCGGAAGTGCGTGGAAACTCACCCACCCTCCTCATTTCTCGTGAGGATTCCGGAATGCATTAAGTTGTTTCGAGATTCCTCCGTTTTGGCCCTGAACCATATGGGACAACTTGAGGCAGAAGAAGACGAACTTTTTTCAACGTCTCGGAATTGCGTGGAAACTCACCCACCCTCCTCATTTATCGTGAGGATTCCAGAATGCGTTAAGTTGTTTCGAGATTCCTCCGTTTGGGCCCTGAACAATTTTGGACAACTTGAGGCAGTAGAAGACGAACTTTTCTCAACGTCTCGGAATTGCGTGGAAACTCATCCACCCTCCTCATTTCTCTTGAGTATTCCAGAATGCATGAACTTGTTTCGAGATTCCTCCGTTTGGGCCCTGAACCATATGGGACAACTTGAGGCAGAAGAAGATGAACTTTTTTCAACGTCTCGGAAATGCGTGGAAACTCACCCACCATCCTCATTTATCGTGAGGATTCCAGAATGCATTAAGTTGTTTCGAGATTCCTTCGTTTGGGCCCTGAACCATTTTGGACAACTTGAGGCAGTAGAAAACGAACTTTTCTCAACGTCTCGGAATTGCGTGGAAACTCATCCACCCTCCTCATTTCTCTTGAGTATTCCAGAATGCATGAACTTTTTTCGAGATTCCTCCGTTTGGGCCCTGAACCATATGGGACAACTTGAGGCAGAAGAAGACGAACTTTTTTCAACGTCTCGGAATTGCGTGCAAACTCACCCACCCTCCTCATTTTTCGTGAGGATTCCAGAATGCCTTAAGTTGTTTCGAGATTCCTTCGTTTGGGCCCTGAACCATTTTGGACAACTTGAGGCAGTAGAAGAAGAACTTTTTTCAACTTCTCGGAATTGCTTGGAAACTCACCCACCCTCCTCATTTCTCTTGAGTATTCCAGAATGCATGAACTTGTTTCGAGATTCCTCAGTTTGGTCCCTGAACCATATGGGACAACTTGAGGCAGAAGAAGACGAACTTTTTTCAACCTCTCGGAACTGCGTGGAAACTCACCCACCCTCCTCATTTCTCGTGAGGAATACAGAATGCATGAACTTGTTACGAGATTCCTCCGTTTGGGCCCTGAACCATTTCGGACAACTTCAAGCAGAGGAAGACGAACTTTTTTCAACGTCTCGGAATTGCGTGGAAACTCACCCACCCTCCTCATTTATCGTGAGGATTCCAGAATGCATTAAGTTGTTTCGAGATTCCTTCTTTTGGGCCCTGAACCATATTGGACAACTTGAGGCAGTAGAAGACGAACTTTTCTCAACGTCTCGGAATTGCGTGGAAACTCATCCACCCTCCTCATTTCTCTTGAGTATTCCAGAATGCATGAACTTGTTTCGAGATTCCTCCGTTTGGGCCCTGAACCATATGGGACAACTTGAGGCAGAAGAAGACGAACTTTTTTCAACGTCTCAGAATTGCTTGGAAACTCACCCACCCTCCTTATTTCCCGTGACGATCCCAGACTGCATGAACTTGTTTCGAGATTCCTCCGTTTGGGACTTGAGCCATATGGGACAACTTGAGGCAGAGTAAGACGAACTTTTTTCAACGTCTCGGAATTGCGTGGAAACTCACCCACCCTCCTCATTTCTCTTAAGTATTCCAGAATGCATGAACTTGTTTCGAGATTCCTCCGTTTGGGCCCTGAACCATATGGGACAACTTGAGGTAGAAAAAAGACGAACTTTTTTCAACATCTCGGAACTGCGTGGAAACTCACCCACCCTCCTCATTTCTCGTGAAGAATCCAGAATGCATGAACTTGTTACGAGATTCATCCGTTTGGGCCCTGAACCATTTCGGACAACTTGAGGTAGTAGAAGACGAACTTTTTTCAACGTCTCGGAATTGCGTGGAAACTCACCCACCCTCCTCATTTCTCTTGAGTATTCCAGAATGAATGAACTTGTTTCGAGATTCCTCCGTTTGTGCCCTGAACCATGTGGGACAACTTGAGGTAGAAGAAGACGAACTTTTTTCAACGTCTCGGAATTGCTTGGAAACTCACCTACCCTCCTCATTTCTCGTGACGATCCCAGAATGCATGAACATGTTTCGAGATTCCTCCGTTTGGGCCCAGAACCATTTTGGACAACTTGAGGCAGATAAAGACGAACTTTTTTCAACGTCTCGGAATTGCGTGGAAACTCACCCACCCTCCTCATTTCTCTTGAGTATTCCAGAATGAATGAACTTGTTTCGAGATTCCTCCGTTTGGGCCCTGAACCATGTGGGCCAACTTGAGGCAGAGGAAGACGAACTTTTTTCAACGTCTCGGAATTGCGTGGAAACTCACCCACCCTCCTCATTTCTCTTGAGTATTCCAGAATGCATGAACTTGTTTCGAGATTCCTCCGTTTGGGCCCTGAACCATATGGGACAACTTGAAGCAGAAGAAGACGAACTTTTTTCAACGTCTCGGAATTGCGTGGAAACTCACCCACCCTCCTCATTTATCGTGAGGATTCCAGAATGCATTAAGTTGTTTCGAGATTCCTTCGTTTGGGCCCTGAACCATATTGGACAACTTGAGGCAGTAGAAGACGAACTTTTCTCAACGTCTCGGAATTGCGTGGAAACTCATCCACCCTCCTCATTTCTCTTGAGTATTCCAGAATGCATGAACTTGTTTCGAGATTCTTCCGTTTGGGCCCTGAACCATATGGGACAACTTGAGGCAGAAGAAGACGAACTTTTTTCAACGTCTCGGAGTTGCTTGGAAACTCACCCACCCTCCTTATTTCTCGTGACGATCCCAGATTGCATGAACTTGTTTCGAGATTCCTCCGTTTGGGACCTGAGCCATATGGGACAACTTGAGGCAGAGTAAGACGAACTTTTTTCAACGTCTCGGAATTGCGTGGAAACTCACCCACCCTCCTCATTTCTCTTGAGTATTCCAGAATGCATGAACTTGTTTCGAGATTCCTCCGTTTGGGCCCTGAACCATATGGGACAACTTGAGGCAGAAAAAGACGAACTTTTTTCAACATCTCGGAACTGCGAGGAAACTCACCCACCCTCCTCATTTCTCGTGAAGAATCCAGAATGCATGAACTTGTTATGAGATTCCTCCGTTTGGGCCCTGAACCATTTCGGACAACTTCAAGCAGAGGAAGACGAACTTTTTTCAACGTCTCGGAACTGCGTGGAAACTCACCCACCCTCCTCATTTTTCGTGAGGAATCCAGAATGCATGAACTTGTTACGAGATTCCTCCGTTTGGGCCCTGAACCATTTCGGACAACTTCAGGCAGAGGAAGACGAACTTTTTTCAACGTCTCGGAATTGCGTGGAAACTCACCCACCCTCCTCATTTTTCGTGAGGAATCCAGAATGCATGAACTTGTTACGAGATTCCTCCGTTTGGGCCCTGAACCATTTCGGACAACTTCAGGCAGAGGAAGACGAACTTTTTTCAACGTCTCGGAATTGCGTGGAAACTCACCCACCCTCCTCATTTATCGTGAGGATTCCAGAATGCATTAAGTTGTTTCGAGATTCCTTCGTTTGGGCCCTGAACCATATTGGACAACTTGAGGCAGTAGAAGACGAACTTTTCTCAACGTCTCGGAATTGCGTGGAAACTCATCCACCCTCCTCATTTCTCTTGAGTATTCCAGAATGCATGAACTTGTTTCGAGATTCCTCCGTTTGGGCCCTGAACCATATGGGACAACTTGAGGCAGAAGAAGACGAACTTTTTTCAACGTCTCAGAATTGCTTGGAAACTCACCCACCCTCCTTATTTCCCGTGACGATCCCAGACTGCATGAACTTGTTTCGAGATTCCTCCGTTTGGGACTTGAGCCATATGGGACAACTTGAGGCAGAGTAAGACGAACTTTTTTCAACGTCTCGGAATTGCGTGGAAACTCACCCACCCTCCTCATTTCTCTTGAGTATTCCAGAATGCATGAACTTGTTTCGAGATTCCTCCGTTTGGGCCCTGAACCATATGGGACAACTTGAGGTAGAAAAAAGACGAACTTTTTTCAACATCTCGGAACTGCGTGGAAACTCACCCACCCTCCTCATTTCTCGTGAAGAATCCAGAATGCATGAACTTGTTACGAGATTCATCCGTTTGGGCCCTGAACCATTTCGGACAACTTGAGGCAGTAGAAGACGAACTTTTTTCAACGTCTCGGAATTGCGTGGAAACTCACCCACCCTCCTCATTTCTCTTGAGTATTCCAGAATGAATGAACTTGTTTCGAGATTCCTCCGTTTGTGCCCTGAACCATGTGGGACAACTTGAGGCAGAAGAAGACGAACTTTTTTCAACGTCTCGGAATTGCTTGGAAACTCACCTACCCTCCTCATTTCTCGTGACGATCCCAGAATGCATGAACATGTTTCGAGATTCCTCCGTTTGGGCCCAGAACCATTTTGGACAACTTGAGGCAGATAAAGACGAACTTTTTTCAACGTCTCGGAATTGCGTGGAAACTCACCCACCCTCCTCATTTCTCTTGAGTATTCCAGAATGAATGAACTTGTTTCGAGATTCCTCCGTTTGGGCCCTGAACCATGTGGGCCAACTTGAGGCAGAGGAAGACGAACTTTTTTCAACGTCTCGGAATTGCGTGGAAACTCACCCACCCTCCTCATTTCTCTTGAGTATTCCAGAATGCATGAACTTGTTTCGAGATTCCTCCGTTTGGGCCCTGAACCATATGGGACAACTTGAAGCAGAAGAAGACGAACTTTTTTCAACGTCTCGGAATTGCGTGGAAACTCACCCACCCTCCTCATTTATCGTGAGGATTCCAGAATGCATTAAGTTGTTTCGAGATTCCTTCGTTTGGGCCCTGAACCATATTGGACAACTTGAGGCAGTAGAAGACGAACTTTTCTCAACGTCTCGGAATTGCGTGGAAACTCATCCACCCTCCTCATTTCTCTTGAGTATTCCAGAATGCATGAACTTGTTTCGAGATTCTTCCGTTTGGGCCCTGAACCATATGGGACAACTTGAGGCAGAAGAAGACGAACTTTTTTCAACGTCTCGGAGTTGCTTGGAAACTCACCCACCCTCCTTATTTCTCGTGACGATCCCAGAGTGCATGAACTTGTTTCGAGATTCCTCCGTTTGGGACCTGAGCCATATGGGACAACTTGAGGCAGAGTAAGACGAACTTTTTTCAACGTCTCGGAATTGCGTGGAAACTCACCCACCCTCCTCATTTCTCTTGAGTATTCCAGAATGCATGAACTTGTTTCGAGATTCCTCCGTTTGGGCCCTGAACCATATGGGACAACTTGAGGCAGAAAAAGACGAACTTTTTTCAACATCTCGGAACTGCGAGGAAACTCACCCACCCTCCTCATTTCTCGTGAAGAATCCAGAATGCATGAACTTGTTACGAGATTCCTCCGTTTGGGCCCTGAACCATTTCGGACAACTTCAAGCAGAGGAAGACGAACTTTTTTCAACGTCTCGGAACTGCGTGGAAACTCACCCACCCTCCTCATTTTTCGTGAGGAATCCAGAATGCATGAACTTGTTACGAGATTCCTCCGTTTGGGCCCTGAACCATTTCGGACAACTTCAGGCAGAGGAAGACGAACTTTTTTCAACGTCTCGGAATTGCGTGGAAACTCACCCACCCTCCTCATTTTTCATGAGGAATCCAGAATGCATGAACTTGTTACGAGATTCCTCCGTTTGGGCCCTGAACCATTTCGGACAACTTCAGGCAGAGGAAGACGAACTTTTTTCAACGTCTCGGAATTGCGTGGAAACTCATCCACCCTCCTCATTTCTCTTGAGTATTCCAGAATGCATGAACTTGTTTCGAGATTCCTCCGTTTGGGCCCTGAACCATATGGGACAACTTGAGGCAGAAGAAGACGAACTTTTTTCAACATCTCGGAACTGCGTGGAAACTCACCCACCCTCCTCATTTTTCGTGAGGAATCCAGAATGCATGAACTTGTTACGAGATTCCTCCGTTTGGGCCCTGAACCATTTCGGACAACTTCAGGCAGAGGAAGACGAACTTTTTTCAACGTCTCGGAATTGCGTGGAAACTCACCCACCCTCCTCATTTATCGTGAGGATTCCAGAATGCGTTAAGTTGTTTCGAGATTCCTTCGTTTGGGCCCTGAACCATTTTGGACAACTTGAGGCAGTAGAAGACGAACTTTTCTCAACGTCTCGGAATTGCGTAGAAACTCACCCACCCTCCTCATTTCTCTTGAGTATTCCAGAATGAATGAACTTGTTTCGAGATTCCTCCGTTTGGGCCCTGAACCATGTGGGACAACTTGAGGCAGAAGAAGACGAACTTTTTTCATCGTCTCAGAATTGCTTGGAAACTCACCTACCCTCCTCATTTCTCGTGACGATCCCAGAATGCATGAACATGTTTCGAGATTCCTCCGTTTGGGCCCAGAACCATTTTGGACAACTTGAGGCAGAGGAAGACGAAATTTTTTCAACGTCTCGGAATTGCGTGGAAACTCACCCACCCTCCTCATATCTCTTGAGTATTCCAGAATGCATGAACTTGTTTCGAGATTCCTCCGTTTGGGCCCTGAACCATATGGGACAACTTGAGGCAGAAGAAGACGAACTTTTTTCAACATCTCGGAACTGCGTGGAAACTCACCCACCCTCCTCATTTTTCGTGAGGAATCCAGAATGCATGAACTTGTTACGAGATTCCTCCGTTTGGGCCCTGAACCATTTCGGACAACTTGAGGCAGTAGAAGACGAACTTTTTTCAACGTCTCGGAATTGCGTGGAAACTCACCCACCCTCCTCATTTATCGTGAGGATTCCAGAATGCATTAAGTTGTTTCGAGATTCCTTCGTTTGGGCCCTGAACCATATGGGACAACTTGAGGCAGAAAAAAGACGAACTTTTTTCAACATCTCGGAACTGCGTGGAAACTCACCCACCCTCCTCATTTCTCGTGAAGAATCCAGAATGCATGAACTTGTTACGAGATTCCTCCGTTTGGGCCCTGAACCATTTCGGACAACTTGAGGCAGTAGAAGACGAACTTTTTTCAACGTCTCGGAATTGCGTGGAAACTCACCCACCCTCCTCATTTCTCTTGAGTATTCCAGAATGCATGAACTTGTTACGAGATTCCTCCGTTTGGGCCCTGAACCATTTCGGACAACTTCAGGCAGAGGAAGACGAACTTTTTTCAACGTCTCCGAACTGCGTGGAAACTCACCCACCCTCCTCATTTTTCGTGAGGAATCCAGAATGCTTGAACTTGTTACGAGATTCCTCCGTTTGGGCCCTGAACCATTTCGGACAACTTCAGGCAGAGGAAGACGAACTTTTTTCAACGTCTCGGAATTGCGTGGAAACTCACCCACCCTCCTCATTTTTCGTGAGGAATCCAGAATGCATGAACTTGTTACGAGATTCCTCCGTTTGGGCCCTGAACCATTTCGGACAACTTCAGGCAGAGGAAGACGAACTTTTTTCAACGTCTCGGAATTGCGTGGAAACTCATCCACCCTCCTCATTTCTCTTGAGTATTCCAGAATGCATGAACTTGTTTCGAGATTCCTCCGTTTGGGCCCTGAACCATATGGGACAACTTGAGGCAGAAGAAGACGAACTTTTTTCAACATCTCGGAACTGCGTGGAAACTCACCCACCCTCCTCATTTTTCGTGAGGAATCCAGAATGCATGAACTTGTTACGAGATTCCTCCGTTTGGGACCTGAACCATTTCGGACAACTTCAGGCAGAGGAAGACGAACTTTTTTCAACGTCTCGGAATTGCGTGGAAACTCACCCACCCTCCTTATTTATCGTGAGGATTCTAGAATGCGTTAAGTTGTTTCGAGATTCCTTCGTTTGGGCCCTGAACCATTTTGGACAACTTAAGGCAGTAGGAGACGAACTTTTCTCAACGTCTCGGAATTGCGTGGAAACTCATCCACCCTCCTCATTTCTCTTGAGTATTCCAGAATGCATGAACTTGTTTCGAGATTCCTCCGTTTGGGCCCTGAACCATATGGGACAACTTGAGGCAGAAGAAGACGAACTTTTTTCAACGTCTCGGAATTGCGTGGAAACTCACCCACCCTCCTCATTTTTCGTGAGGATTCCAGAATTCATTAAGTTGTTTCGAGATTCCTTCGTTTGGGCCCTGAACCATTTTGGACAACTTGAGGCAGTAGAAGACGAACTTTTTTCAACGTCTCGGAATTGCGTAGAAACTCACCCACCCTCCTCATTTCTCTTGAGTATTCCAGAATGAATGAACTTGTTTCGAGATTCCTCCGTTTGGGCCCTGAACCATGTGGGAACACTTGAGGCAGAAGAAGACGAACTTTTTTCAACGTCTCGGAATTGCTTGGAAACTCACCTACCCTCCTCATTTCTCGTGACGATCCCAGAATGCATGAACATGTTTCGAGATTCCTTCGTTTGGGCCCAGAACCATTTTGGACAACTTGAGGCAGAGGAAGACGAAATTTTTTCAACGTCTCGGAACTGCGTGGAAACTCACCCACCCTCCTCATTTTTCGTGAGGAATCCAGAATGCATGAACTTGTTACGAGATTCCTCCGTTTGGGCCCTGAACCATTTCGGACAACTTCAGGCAGAGGAAGACGAACTTTTTTCAACGTCTCGGAATTGCGTGGAAACTCACCCACCCTCCTCATATCTCTTGAGTATTCCAGAATGCATGAACTTGTTTCGAGATTCCTCCGTTTGGGCCCTGAACCATATGGGACAACTTGAGGCAGAAGAAGACGAACTTTTTTCAACATCTCGGAACTGCGTGGAAACTCACCCACCCTCCTCATTTTTCGTGAGGAATCCAGAATGCATGAACTTGTTACGAGATTCCTCCGTTTGGGCCCTGAACCATTTCGGACAACTTCAGGCAGAGGAAGACGAACTTTTTTCAACGTCTCGGAATTGCGTGGAAACTCACCCACCCTCCTCATTTATCGTGAGGATTCCAGAATGCATTAAGTTGTTTCGAGATTCCTTCGTTTGGGCCCTGAACCATATGGGACAACTTGAGGCAGAAAAAAGACGAACTTTTTTCAACATCTCGGAACTGCGTGGAAACTCACCCACCCTCCTCATTTCTCGTGAAGAATCCAGAATGCATGAACTTGTTACGAGATTCCTCCGTTTGGGCCCTGAACCATTTCGGACAACTTGAGGCAGTAGAAGACGAACTTTTTTCAACGTCTCGGAATTGCGTGGAAACTCACCCACCCTCCTCATTTCTCTTGAGTATTCCAGAATGAATGAACTTGTTTCGAGATTCCTCCGTTTGTGCCCTGAACCATGTGGGACAACTTGAGGCAGAAGAAGACGAACTTTTTTCAACGTCTCGGAATTGCTTGGAAACTCACCTACCCTCCTCATTTCTCGTGACGATCCCAGAATGCATGAACATGTTTCGAGATTCCTCCGTTTGGGCCCAGAACCATTTTGGACAACTTGAGGCAGATAAAGACGAACTTTTTTCAACGTCTCGGAATAGCGTGGAAACTCAAGCACCCTCCTCATTTCTCTTGAGTATTCCAGAATGAATGAACTTGTTTCGAGATTCCTCCGTTTGGGCCCTGAACCATGTGGGCCAACTTGAGGCAGAGGAAGACGAACTTTTTTCAACGTCTCGGAATTGCGTGGAAACTCACCCACCCTCCTCATTTCTCTTGAGTATTCCAGAATGCATGAACTTGTTTCGAGATTCCTCTGTTTGGGCCCTGAACCATATGGGACAACTTGAGGCAGAAGAAGACGAACTTTTTTCAACGTCTCGGAATTGCTTGGAAACTCACCTACCCTCCTCATTTCTCGTGACGATCCCAGAATGCATGAACATGTTTCGAGATTCCTCCGTTTGGGCCCAGAACCATTTTGGACAACTTGAGGCAGATAAAGACGAACTTTTTTCAACGTCTCGGAATAGCTTGGAAACTCACCCACCCTCCTCATTTCTCTTGAGTATTCCAGAATGAATGAACTTGTTTCGAGATTCCTCCGTTTGGGCCCTGAACCATGTGGGCCAACTTGAGGCAGAGGAAGACGAACTTTTTTCAACGTCTCGGAATTGCGTGGAAACTCACCCACCCTCCTCATTTCTCTTGAGTATTCCAGAATGCATGAACTTGTTTCGAGATTCCTCCGTTTGGGCCCTGAACCATATGGGACAACTTGAGGCAGAAGAAGACGAACTTTTTTCAACGTCTCGGAATTGCGTGGAAACTCACCCACCCTCCTCATTTATCGTGAGGATTCCAGAATGCTTTAAGTTGTTTCGAGATTCCTTCGTTTGGGCCCTGAACCATATTCGACAACTTGAGGCAGTAGAAGACGAACTTTTCTCAACGTCTCGGAATTGCGTGGAAACTCATCCACCCTCCTCATTTCTCTTGAGTATTCCAGAATGCATGAACTTGTTTCGAGATTCTTCCGTTTGGGCCCTGAACCATATGGGACAACTTGAGGCAGAAGAAGACGAACTTTTTTCAACGTCTCGGAGTTGCTTGGAAACTCACCCACCCTCCTTATTTCTCGTGACGATCCCAGATTGCATGAACTTGTTTCGAGATTCCTCCGTTTGGGACCTGAGCCATATGGGACAACTTGAGGCAGAGTAAGACGAACTTTTTTCAACGTCTCGGAATTGCGTGGAAACTCACCCACCCTCCTCATTTCTCTTGAGTATTCCAGAATGCATGAACTTGTTTCGAGATTCCTCCGTTTGGGCCCTGAACCATATGGGACAACTTGAGGCAGAAAAAGACGAAGTTTTTTCAACATCTCGGAACTGCGAGGAAACTCACCCACCCTCCTCATTTCTCGTGAAGAATCCAGAATGCATGAACTTGTTACGAGATTCCTCCGTTTGGGCCCTGAACCATTTCGGACAACTTCAGGCAGAGGAAGACGAACTTTTTTCAACGTCTCGGAACTGCGTGGAAACTCACCCACCCTCCTCATTTTTCGTGAGGAATCCAGAATGCATGAACTTGTTACGAGATTCCTCCGTTTGGGCCCTGAACCATTTCGGACAACTTGAGGCAGAGGAAGACGAACTTTTTTCAACGTCTCGGAATTGCGTGGAAACTCACCCACCCTCCTCATTTCTCTTGAGTATTCCAGAATGCATGAACTTGTTACGAGATTCCTCCGTTTGGGCCCTGAACCATTTCGGACAACTTCAGGCAGAGGAAGACGAACTTTTTTCAACGTCTCGGAATTGCGTGGAAACTCATCCACCCTCCTCATTTCTCTTGAGTATTCCAGAATGCATGAACTTGTTTCGAGATTCCTCCGTTTGGGCCCTGAACCATATGGGACAACTTGAGGCAGAAGAAGACGAACTTTTTTCAACATCTCGGAACTGCGTGGAAACTCACCCACCCTCCTCATTTTCCGTGAGGAATCCAGAATGCATGAACTTGTTACGAGATTCCTCCGTTTGGGCCCTGAACCATTTCGGACAACTTCAGGCAGAGGAAGACGAACTTTTTTCAACGTCTCGGAATTGCGTGGAAACTCACCCACCCTCCTCATTTATCGTGAGGATTCCAGAATGCGTTAAGTTGTTTCGAGATTCCTTCGTTTGGGCCCTGAACCATTTTGGACAACTTGAGGCAGTAGGAGACGAACTTTTCTCAACGTCTCGGAATTGCGTGGAAACTCATCCACCCTCCTCATTTCTCTTGAGTATTCCAGAATGCATGAACTTGTTTCGAGATTCCTCCGTTTGGGCCCTGAACCATATGGGACAACTTGAGGCAGAAGAAGACGAACTTTTTTCAACGTCTCAGAATTGCGTGGAAACTCACCCACCCTCCTCATTTTTCGTGAGGATTCCGGAATTCTTTAAGTTGTTTCGAGATTCCTTCTTTTGGGCCCTGAACCATTTTGGACAACTTGAGGCAGTAGAAGACGAACTTTTTTCAACGTCTCGGAATTGCGTAGAAACTCACCGACCCTCCTCATTTCTCTTGAGTATTCCAGAATGAATGAACTTGTTTCGAGATTCCTCCGTTTGGGCCCTGAACCATGTGGGACAACTTGAGGCAGAAGAAGACGAACTTTTTTCAACGTCTCGGAATTGCTTGGAAACTCACCTACCCTCCTCATTTCTCGTGACGATCCCAGAATGCATGAACATGTTTCGAGATTCCTCCGTTTGGGCCCAGAACCATTTTGGACAACTTGAGGCAGAGGAAGACGAAATTTTTTCAACGTCTCGGAATTGCGTGGAAACTCACCCACCCTCCTCATATCTCTTGAGTATTCCAGAATGCATGAACTTGTTTCGAGATTCCTCCGTTTGGGCCCTGAACCATATGGGACAACTTGAGGCAGAAGAAGACGAACTTTTTTCAACATCTCGGAACTGCGTGGAAACTCACCCACCCTCCTCATTTTTCGTGAGGAATCCAGAATGCATGAACTTGTTACGAGATTCCTCCGTTTGGGCCCTGAACCATTTCGGACAACTTCAGGCAGAGGAAGACGAACTTTTTTCAACGTCTCGGAATTGCGTGGAAACTCACCCACCCTCCTCATTTATCGTGAGGATTCCAGAATGCGTTAAGTTGTTTCGAGATTCCTTCGTTTGGGCCCTGAACCATTTTGGACAACTTGAGGCAGTAGGAGACGAACTTTTCTCAATGTCTCGGAATTGCGTGGAAACTCAGCCACCCTCCTCATTTCTCTTGAGTATTCCAGAATGCATGAACTTGTTTCGAGATTCGTCCGTTTGGGCCCTGAACCATATGGGACAACTTGAGGCAGAGGAAGACGAACTTTTTTCAACGTCTTGGAATTGCGTGGAAACTCACCCACCCTCCTCATTTCTCGTGAGGATTCTAGAATGCATTAAGTTGTTTCGAGATTCCTTCGTTTGGGCCCTGAACCATTTTGGACAACTTGAGGCAGAAGAAGACGAACTTTTTTCAACATCTTGGAATTGCGTGGAAACTCACCCACCCTCCTCATTTCTCGTGACGATCCCAGAATGCATGAACATGTTTCGAGATTCCTCCGTTTGGGCCCAGAACCATTTTGGACAACTTGAGGCAGAGGAAGACGAACTTTTTTCAACGTCTCGGAATTGCGTGGAAACTCACCCACCCTCCTCATTTCTCTTGAGTATTCAAAAATGAATGAACTTGTTTCGAGATTCCTCCATTTGGGCCCTGAACCATGTGGGCCAACTTGAGGCAGAGGAAGACGAACTTTTTTCAACGTCTCGGAATTGCGTGGAAACTCACCCACCCTCCTCATTTCTCTTGAGTATTCCAGAATGAATGAACTTGTTTCGAGATTCCTCCGTTTGGGCCCTGAACCATGTGGGACAACTTGAGGCAGAAGAAGACGAACTTTTTTCAAAGTCTCGAAATTGCTTGGAAACTCACCTACCCTCCTCATTTCTCGTGACGATCCCAGAATGCATGGACATGTTTCGAGATTCCTCCGTTTGGGCCGAGAACCATTTTGGACAACTTGAGGCAGAGGAAGACGAAATTTTTTCAACGTCTCGGAATTGCGTGGAAACTCACCCACCGTCCTCATTTCTCTTGAGTATTCCAGAATGAATGAACTTGTTTTGAGATTCCTCCGTTTGGGCCCTGAACCATGTGGGCCAACTTGAGGCAGAGGAAGACGAACTTTTTTCAACGTCTCGGAATTGCGTGGAAACTCACCCACCCTCCTCATTTCTCTTGAGTATTCCAGAATGCATGAACTTGTTTCGAGATTCCTCCGTTTGGGCCCTGAACCATATGGGACAACTTGAGGCAGAAGAAGAGGAACTTTTTTCAACGTCTCGGAATTGCGTGGAAACTCACCCACCCTCCTTATTTCTCGTGACGATCCCAGAATGCATGAACATGTTTCGAGATTCCTCCGTTTGGGCCCAGTACCATTTTGGACAACTTGAGGCAGAGGAAGACGAACTTTTTTCAACGTCTCGGAATTGCGTGGAAACTCACCCACCCTCCTTATTTCTCGTGACGATCCCAGAATGCATGAACATGTTTCGAGATTCCTCCGTTTGGGCCCAGTACCATTTTGGACAACTTGAGGCAGAGGAAGACGAACTTTTTTCAACGTCTCGGAATTGCGTGGAAACTCACCCACCCTCCTCATTTCTCTTGAGTATTCCAGAATGAATGAACTTGTTTCGAGATTCCTCCGTTTGGGCCCTGAACCATATGGGACAACTTGAGGCAGAAGAAGACGAACTTTTTTCAACGTCTCGGAATTGCTTGGAAACTCACCTACCCTCCTCATTTTTCGTGAGGAATCCAGAATGCATGAACTTGTTACGAGATTCCTCCGTTTGGGCCCTGAACCATTTCGGACAACTTCAGGCAGAGGAAGACGAACTTTTTTCAACGTCTCGGAATTGCGTGGAAACTCACCCACCCTCCTCATTTATCGTGAGGATTCCAGAATGCGTTAAGTTGTTTCGAGATTCCTTCGTTTGGGCCCTGAACCATTTTGGATAACTTGAGGCAGTAGGAGACGAACTTTTCTCAATGTCTCGGAATTGCGTGGAAACTCAGCCACCCTCCTCATTTCTCTTGAGTATTCCAGAATGCATGAACTTGTTTCGAGATTCGTCCGTTTGGGCCCTGAACCATATGGGAAACTTGAGGCAGAGGAAGACGAACTTTTTTCAACGTCTTGGAATTGCGTGGAAACTCACCCACCCTCCTCATTTCTCGTGAGGATTCCAGAATGCATTAAGTTGTTTCGAGATTCCTTCGTTTGGGCCCTGAACCATTTTGGACAACTTGAGGCAGAAGAAGACGAACTTTTTTCAACATCTTGGAATTGCGTGGAAACTCACCCACCCTCCTCATTTCTCGTGACGATCCCAGAATGCATGAACATGTTTCGAGATTCCTCCGTTTGGGCCCAGAACCATTTTGGACAACTTGAGGCAGAGGAAGACGAACTTTTTTCAACGTCTCGGAATTGCGTGGAAACTCATCCACCCTCCTCATTTCTCTTGAGTATTCCAGAATGAATGAACTTGTTTCGAGATTCCTCCATTTGGGCCCTGAACCATGTGGGCCAACTTGAGGCAGAGGAAGACGAACTTTTTTCAACGTCTCGGAATTGCGTGGAAACTCACCCACCCTCCTCATTTCTCTTGAGTATTCCAGAATGAATGAACTTGTTTCGAGATTCCTCCGTTTGGGCCCTGAACCATGTGGGACAACTTGAGGCAGAAGAAGACGAACTTTTTTCAAAGTCTCGAAATTGCTTGGAAACTCACCTACCCTCCTCATTTCTCGTGACGATCCCAGAATGCATGGACATGTTTTGAGATTCCTCCGTTTGGGCCGAGAACCATTTTGGACAACTTGAGGCAGAGGAAGACGAAATTTTTTCAACGTCTCGGAATTGCGTGGAAACTCACCCACCGTCCTCATTTCTCTTGAGTATTCCAGAATGAATGAACTTGTTTCGAGATTCCTCCGTTTGGGCCCTGAACCATGTGGGCCAACTTGAGGCAGAGGAAGACGAACTTTTTTCAACGTCTCGGAATTGCGTGGAAACTCACCCACCCTCCTCATTTCTCTTGAGTATTCCAGAATGAATGAACTTGTTTCGAGATTCCTCCGTTTGGGCCCTGAACCATGTGGGACAACTTGAGGCAGAAGAAGACGAACTTTTTTCAAAGTCTCGAAATTGCTTGGAAACTCACCTACCCTCCTCATTTCTCGTGACGATCCCAGAATGCATGGACATGTTTCGAGATTCCTCTGTTTGGGCCGAGAACCATTTTGGACAACTTGAGGCAGAGGAAGACGAAATTTTTTCAACGTCTCGGAATTGCGTGGAAACTCACCCACCGTCCTCATTTCTCTTGAGTATTCCAGAATGAATGAACTTGTTTCGAGATTCCTCCGTTTGGGCCCTGAACCATGTGGGCCAACTTGAGGCAGAGGAAGACGAACTTTTTTCAACGTCTCGGAATTGCGTGGAAACTCACCCACCCTCCTCATTTCTCTTGAGTATTCCAGAATGCATGAACTTGTTTCGAGATTCCTCCGTTTGGGCCCTGAACCATATGGGACAACTTGAGGCAGAAGAAGAGGAACTTTTTTCAACGTCTCGGAATTGCGTGGAAACTCACCCACCCTCCTCATTTCTCGTGAGGATTCCAGAATGCATTAAGTTGTTTCGAGATTCCTTCGTTTGGGCCCTGAACCATTTTGGACAACTTGAGGCAGAGGAAGACGAACTTTTTTCAACATCTCGGAATTGCGTGGAAACTCACCCACCCTCCTTATTTCTCGTGACGATCCCAGAATGCATGAACATGTTTCGAGATTCCTCCGTTTGGGCCCAGTACCATTTTGGACAACTTGAGGCAGAGGAAGACGAACTTTTTTCAACGTCTCGGAATTGCGTGGAAACTCACCCACCCTCCTCATTTCTCTTGAGTATTCCAGAATGAATGAACTTGTTTCGAGATTCCTCCGTTTGGGCCCTGAACCATATGGGACAACTTGAGGCAGAAGAAGACGAACTTTTTTCAACGTCTCGGAATTGCGTGGAAACTCACCCACCCTCCTCATTTCTCTTGAGTATTCCAGAATGCATGAACTTGTTTCGAGATTCCTCCGTTTGGGCCCTGAACCATATGGGACAACTTGAGGCAGAAGAAGAGGAACTTTTTTCAACGTCTCGGAATTGCGTGGAAACTCACCCACCCTCCTTATTTCTCGTGACGATCCCAGAATGCATGAACATGTTTCGAGATTCCTCCGTTTGGGCCCAGTACCATTTTGGACAACTTGAGGCAGAGGAAGACGAACTTTTTTCAACGTCTCGGAATTGCGTGGAAACTCACCCACCCTCCTTATTTCTCGTGACGATCCCAGAATGCATGAACATGTTTCGAGATTCCTCCGTTTGGGCCCAGTACCATTTTGGACAACTTGAGGCAGAGGAAGACGAACTTTTTTCAACGTCTCGGAATTGCGTGGAAACTCACCCACCCTCCTCATTTCTCGTGAGGATTCCAGAATGCATTAAGTTGTTTCGAGATTCCTTCGTTTGGGCCCTGAACCATTTTGGACAACTTGAGGCAGAGGAAGACGAACTTTTTTCAACATCTCGGAATTGCGTGGAAACTCACCCACCCTCCTTATTTCTCGTGACGATCCCAGAATGCATGAACATGTTTCGAGATTCCTCCGTTTGGGCCCAGTACCATTTTGGACAACTTGAGGCAGAGGAAGACGAACTTTTTTCAACGTCTCGGAATTGCGTGGAAACTCACCCACCCTCCTCATTTCTCTTGAGTATTCCAGAATGAATGAACTTGTTTCGAGATTCCTCCGTTTGGGCCCTGAACCATATGGGACAACTTGAGGCAGAAGAAGACGAACTTTTTTCAACGTCTCGGAATTGCTTGGAAACTCACCTACCCTCCTCATTTCTCGTGACGATCCCAGAATGCATGAACATGTTTCGAGATTCCTCCGTTTGGGCCCAGAACCATTTTGGACAACTTGAGGCAGATAAAGACGAACCTTTTTCAACGTCTCGGAATAGCGTGGAAACTCACCTACCCTCCTCATTTCTCTTGAGTATTCCAGAATGAATGAACTTGTTTCGAGATTCCTCCGTTTGGGCCCTGAACCATGTGGGCCAACTTGAGGCAGAGGAAGACGAACTTTTTTCAACGTCTCGGAATTGCGTGGAAACTCACCCACCCTCCCCATTTCTCTTGAGTATTCCAGAATGCATGAACTTGTTTCGAGATTCCTCCGTTTGGGCCCTGAACCATATGGGACAACTTGAGGCAGAAGAAGACGAACTTTTTTCAACGTCTCGGAATTGCGTGGAAACTCACCCACCCTCCTCATTTATCGTGAGGATTCCAGAATGCTTTAAGTTGTTTCGAGATTCCTTCGTTTGGGCCCTGAACCATATTCGACAACTTGAGGCAGTAGAAGACGAACTTTTCTCAACGTCTCGGAATTGCGTGGAAACTCATCCACCCTCCTCATTTCTCTTGAGTATTCCAGAATGCATGAACTTGTTTCGAGATTGTTCCGTTTGGGCCCTGAACCATATGGGACAACTTGAGGCAGAAGAAGACGAACTTTTTTCAAAGTCTCGGAGTTGCTTGGAAACTCACCCACCCTCCTTATTTCTCGTGACGATCCCAGATTGCATGAACTTGTTTCGAGATTCCTCCGTTTGGGACCTGAGCCATATGGGACAACTTGAGGCAGAGTAAGACGAACTTTTTTCAACGTCTCGGAATTGCGTGGAAACTCACCCACCCTCCTCATTTCTCTTGAGTATTCCAGAATGCATGAACTTGTTTCGAGATTCCTCCGTTTGGGCCCTGAACCATATGGGACAACTTGAGGCAGAAAAAGACGAAGTTTTTTCAACATCTCGGAACTGCGAGGAAACTCACCCACCCTCCTCATTTCTCGTGAAGAATCCAGAATGCATGAACTTGTTACGAGATTCCTCCGTTTGGGCCCTGAACCATTTCGGACAACTTCAGGCAGAGGAAGACGAACTTTTTTCAACGTCTCGGAACTGCGTGGAAACTCACCCACCCTCCTCATTTTTCGTGAGGAATCCAGAATGCATGAACTTGTTACGAGATTCCTCCGTTTGGGCCCTGAACCATTTCGGACAACTTGAGGCAGAGGAAGACGAACTTTTTTCAACGTCTCGGAATTGCGTGGAAACTCACCCACCCTCCTCATTTTTCGTGAGGAATCCAGAATGCATGAACTTGTTACGAGATTCCTCCGTTTGGGCCCTGAACCATTTCGGACAACTTCAGGCAGAGGAAGACGAACTTTTTTCAACGTCTCGGAATTGCGTGGAAACTCATCCACCCTCCTCATTTCTCTTGAGTATTCCAGAATGCATGAACTTGTTTCGAGATTCCTCCGTTTGGGCCCAGAACCATATGGGACAACTTGAGGCAGAAGAAGACGAACTTTTTTCAACATCTCGGAACTGCGTGGAAACTCACCCACCCTCCTCATTTTCCGTGAGGAATCCAGAATGCATGAACTTGTTACGAGATTCCTCCGTTTGGGCCCTGAACCATTTCGGACAACTTCAGGCAGAGGAAGACGAACTTTTTTCAACGTCTCGGAATTGCGTGGAAACTCACCCACCCTCCTCATTTATCGTGAGGATTCCAGAATGCGTTAAGTTGTTTCGAGATTCCTTCGTTTGGGCCCTGAACCATTTTGGACAACTTGAGGCAGTAGGAGACGAACTTTTCTCAACGTCTCGGAATTGCGTGGAAACTCATCCACCCTCCTCATTTCTCTTGAGTATTCCAGAATGCATGAACTTGTTTCGAGATTCCTCCGTTTGGGCCCTGAACCATATGGGACAACTTGAGGCAGAAGAAGACGAACTTTTTTCAACGTCTCAGAATTGCGTGGAAACTCACCCACCATCCTCATTTTTCGTGAGGATTCCGGAATTCTTTAAGTTGTTTCAAGATTCCTTCTTTTGGGCCCTGAACCATTTTGGACAACTTGAGGCAGTAGAAGACGAACTTTTTTCAATGTCTCGGAATTGCGTAGAAACTCACCCACCCTCCTCATTTCTCTTGAGTATTCCAGAATGAATGAACTTGTTTCGAGATTCCTCCGTTTGGGCCCTGAACCATGTGGGACAACATGAGGCAGAAGAAGACGAACTTTTTTTAACGTCTCGGAATTGCTTGGAAACTCACGTACCCTCCTCATTTCTCGTGACGATCCCAGAATGCATGAACATGTTTCGAGATTCCTCCGTTTGGGCCCAGAACCATTTTGGACAACTTGAGGCAGAGGAAGACGAAATTTTTTCAACGTCTCGGAATTGCGTGGAAACTCACCCACCCTCCTCATATCTCTTGAGTATTCCAGAATGCATGAACTTGTTTCGAGATTCCTCCGTTTGGGCCCTGAACCATATGGGACAACTTGAGGCAGAAGAAGACGAACTTTTTTCAACATCTCGGAACTGCGTGGAAACTCACCCACCCTCCTCATTTTTCGTGAGGAATCCAGAATGCATGAACTTGTTACGAGATTCCTCCGTTTGGGCCCTGAACCATTTCGGACAACTTCAGGCAGAGGAAGACGAACTTTTTTCAACGTCTCGGAATTGCGTGGAAACTCACCCACCCTCCTCATTTATCGTGAGGATTCCAGAATGCGTTAAGTTGTTTCGAGATTCCTTCGTTTGGGCCCTGAACCATTTTGGACAACTTGAGGCAGTAGGAGACGAACTTTTCTCAACGTCTCGGAATTGCGTGGAAACTCACCCACCCTCCCCATTTCTCTTGAGTATTCCAGAATGCATGAACTTGTTTCGAGATTCCTCCGTTTGGGCCCTGAACCATATGGGACAACTTGAGGCAGAAGAAGACGAACTTTTTTCAACGTCTCGGAATTGCGTGGAAACTCACCCACCCTCCTCATTTATCGTGAGGATTCCAGAATGCTTTAAGTTGTTTCGAGATTCCTTCGTTTGGGCCCTGAACCATATTCGACAACTTGAGGCAGTAGAAGACGAACTTTTCTCAACGTCTCGGAATTGCGTGGAAACTCATCCACCCTCCTCATTTCTCTTGAGTATTCCAGAATGCATGAACTTGTTTCGAGATTCTTCCGTTTGGGCCCTGAACCATATGGGACAACTTGAGGCAGAAGAAGACGAACTTTTTTCAACGTCTCGGAGTTGCTTGGAAACTCACCCACCCTCCTTATTTCTCGTGACGATCCCAGATTGCATGAACTTGTTTCGAGATTCCTCCGTTTGGGACCTGAGCCATATGGGACAACTTGAGGCAGAGTAAGACGAACTTTTTTCAACGTCTCGGAATTGCGTGGAAACTCACCCACCCTCCTCATTTCTCTTGAGTATTCCAGAATGCATGAACTTGTTTCGAGATTCCTCCGTTTGGGCCCTGAACCATATGGGACAACTTGAGGCAGAAAAAGACGAAGTTTTTTCAACATCTCGGAACTGCGAGGAAACTCACCCACCCTCCTCATTTCTCGTGAAGAATCCAGAATGCATGAACTTGTTACGAGATTCCTCCGTTTGGGCCCTGAACCATTTCGGACAACTTCAGGCAGAGGAAGACGAACTTTTTTCAACGTCTCGGAACTGCGTGGAAACTCACCCACCCTCCTCATTTTTCGTGAGGAATCCAGAATGCATGAACTTTTTACGAGATTCCTCCGTTTGGGCCCTGAACCATTTCGGACAACTTGAGGCAGAGGAAGACGAACTTTTTTCAACGTCTCGGAATTGCGTGGAAACTCACCCACCCTCCTCATTTTTCGTGAGGAATCCAGAATGCATGAACTTGTTACGAGATTCCTCCGTTTGGGCCCTGAACCATTTCGGACAACTTCAGGCAGAGGAAGACGAACTTTTTTCAACGTCTCGGAATTGCGTGGAAACTCATCCACCCTCCTCATTTCTCTTGAGTATTCCAGAATGCATGAACTTGTTTCGAGATTCCTCCGTTTGGCCCCTGAACCATATGGGACAACTTGAGGCAGAAGAAGACGAACTTTTTTCAACATCTCGGAACTGCGTGGAAACTCACCCACCCTCCTCATTTTCCGTGAGGAATCCAGAATGCATGAACTTGTTACGAGATTCCTCCGTTTGGGCCCTGAACCATTTCGGACAACTTCAGGCAGAGGAAGACGAACTTTTTTCAACGTCTCGGAATTGCGTGGAAACTCACCCACCCTCCTCATTTATCGTGAGGATTCCAGAATGCGTTAAGTTGTTTCGAGATTCCTTCGTTTGCGCCCTGAACCATTTTGGACAACTTGAGGCAGTAGGAGACGAACTTTTCTCAACGTCTCGGAATTGCGTGGAAACTCACCCACCCTCCCCATTTCTCTTGAGTATTCCATAATGCATGAACTTGTTTCGAGATTCCTCCGTTTGGGCCCTGAACCATATGGGACAACTTGAGGCAGAAGAAGACGAACTTTTTTCAACGTCTCGGAATTGCGTGGAAACTCACCCACCCTCCTCATTTATCGTGAGGATTCCAGAATGCTTTAAGTTGTTTCGAGATTCCTTCGTTTGGGCCCTGAACCATATTCGACAACTTGAGGCAGTAGAAGACGAACTTTTCTCAACGTCTCGGAATTGCGTGGAAACTCATCCACCCTCCTCATTTCTCTTGAGTATTCCAGAATGCATGAACTTGTTTCGAGATTCTTCCGTTTGGGCCCTGAACCATATGGGACAACTTGAGGCAGAAGAAGACGAACTTTTTTCAACGTCTCGGAGTTGCTTGGAAACTCACCCACCCTCCTTATTTCTCGTGACGATCCCAGATTGCATGAACTTGTTTCGAGATTCCTCCGTTTGGGACCTGAGCCATATGGGACAACTTGAGGCAGAGTAAGACGAACTTTTTTCAACGTCTCGGAATTGCGTGGAAACTCACCCACCCTCCTCATTTCTCTTGAGTATTCCAGAATGCATGAACTTGTTTCGAGATTCCTCCGTTTGGGCCCTGAACCATATGGGACAACTTGAGGCAGAAAAAGACGAAGTTTTTTCAACATCTCGGAACTGCGAGGAAACTCACCCACCCTCCTCATTTCTCGTGAAGAATCCAGAATGCATGAACTTGTTACGAGATTCCTCCGTTTGGGCCCTGAACCATTTCGGACAACTTCAGGCAGAGGAAGACGAACTTTTTTCAACGTCTCGGAACTGCGTGGAAACTCACCCACCCTCCTCATTTTTCGTGAGGAATCCAGAATGCATGAACTTTTTACGAGATTCCTCCGTTTGGGCCCTGAACCATTTCGGACAACTTGAGGCAGAGGAATACGAACTTTTTTCAACGTCTCGGAATTGCGTGGAAACTCACCCACCCTCCTCATTTTTCGTGAGGAATCCAGAATGCATGAACTTGTTACGAGATTCCTCCGTTTGGGCCCTGAACCATTTCGGACAACTTCAGGCAGAGGAAGACGAACTTTTTTCAACGTCTCGGAATTGCGTGGAAACTCATCCACCCTCCTCATTTCTCTTGAGTATTCCAGAATGCATGAACTTGTTTCGAGATTCCTCCGTTTGGGCCCTGAACCATATGGGACAACTTGAGGCAGAAGAAGACGAACTTTTTTCAACATCTCGGAACTGCGTGGAAACTCACCCACCCTCCTCATTTTCCGTGAGGAATCCAGAATGCATGAACTTGTTACGAGATTCCTCCGTTTGGGCCCTGAACCATTTCGGACAACTTCAGGCAGAGGAAGACGAACTTTTTTCAACGTCTCGGAATTGCGTGGAAACTCACCCACCCTCCTCATTTATCGTGAGGATTCCAGAATGCGTTAAGTTGTTTCGAGATTCCTTCGTTTGGGCCCTGAACCATTTTGGACAACTTGAGGCAGTAGGAGACGAACTTTTCTCAACGTCTCGGAATTGCGTGGAAACTCATCCACCCTCCTCATTTCTCTTGAGTATTCCAGAATGCATGAACTTGTTTCGAGATTCCTCCGTTTGGGCCCTGAACCATATGGGACAACTTGAGGCAGAAGAAGACGAACTTTTTTCAACGTCTCAGAATTGCGTGGAAACTCACCCACCCTCCTCATTTTTCGTGAGGATTCCGGAATTCTTTAAGTTGTTTCGAGATTCCTTCTTTTGGGCCCTGAACCATTTTGGACAACTTGAGGCAGTAGAAGACGAACTTTTTTCAACGTCTCGGAATTGCGTAGAAACTCACCCACCCTCCTCATTTCTCTTGAGTATTCCAGAATGAATGAACTTGTTTCGAGATTCCTCCGTTTGGGCCCTGAACCATGTGGGACAACTTGAGGCAGAAGAAGACGAACTTTTTTCAACGTCTCGGAATTGCTTGGAAACTCACCTACCCTCCTCATTTCTCGTGACGATCCCAGAATGCATGAACATGTTTCGAGATTCCTCCGTTTGGGCCCAGAACCATTTTGGACAACTTGAGGCAGAGGAAGACGAAATTTTTTCAACGTCTCGGAATTGCGTGGAAACTCACCCACCCTCCTCATATCTCTTGAGTATTCCAGAATGCATGAACTTGTTTCGAGATTCCTCCGTTTGGGCCCTGAACCATATGGGACAACTTGAGACAGAAGAAGACGAACTTTTTTCAACATCTCGGAACTGCGTGGAAACTCACCCACCCTCCTCATTTTTCGTGAGGAATCCAGAATGCATGAACTTGTTACGAGATTCCTCCGTTTGGGCCCTGAACCATTTCGGACAACTTCAGGCAGAGGAAGACGAACTTTTTTCAACGTCTCGGAATTGCGTGGAAACTCACCCACCCTCCTCATTTATCGTGAGGATTCCAGAATGCGTTAAGTTGTTTCGAGATTCCTTCGTTTGGGCCCTGAACCATTTTGGACAACTTGAGGCAGTAGGAGACGAACTTTTCTCAACGTCTCGGAATTGCGTGGAAACTCAGCCACCCTCCTCATTTCTCTTGAGTATTCCAGAATGCATGAACTTGTTTCGAGATTCGTCCGTTTGGGCCCTGAACCATATGGGACAACTTGAGGCAGAGGAAGACGAACTTTTTTCAACGTCTTGGAATTGCGTGGAAACTAACCCACCCTCCTCATTTCTCGTGAGGATTCCAGAATGCATTAAGTTGTTTCGAGATTCCTTCGTTTGGGCCCTGAACCATTTTGGACAACTTGAGGCAGAAGAAGACGAACTTTTTTCAACATCTTGGAATTGCGTGGAAACTCACCCACCCTCCTCATTTCTCGTGACGATCCCAGAAAGCATGAACATGTTTCGAGATTCCTCCGTTTGGGCCCAGAACCATTTTGGACAACTTGAGGCAGAGGAAGACGAACTTTTTTCAACGTCTCGGAATTGCGTGGAAACTCACCCACCCTCCTCATTTCTCTTGAGTATTCCAGAATGAATGAACTTGTTTCGAGATTCCTCCGTTTGGGCCCTGAACCATGTGGGACAACTTGAGGCAGAAGAAGACAAACTTTTTTCAACGTCTCGGAATTGCTTGGAAACTCACCTACCCTCCTCATTTCTCGTGACGATCCCAGAATGCATGAACATGTTTCGAGATTCCTCCGTTTGGGCCCAGAACCATTTTGGACAACTTGAGGCAGAGGAAGACGAAATTTTTTCAACGTCTCGGAATTGCGTGGAAACTCACCCACCCTCCTCATATCTCTTGAGTATTCCAGAATGCATGAACTTGTTTCGAGATTCCTCCGTTTGGGCCCTGAACCATATGGGACAACTTGAGGCAGAAGAAGACGAACTTTTTTCAACATCTCGGAACTGCGTGGAAACTCACCCACCCTCCTCATTTTTCGTGAGGAATCCAGAATGCATGAACTTGTTACGAGATTCCTCCGTTTGGGCCCTGAACCATTTCGGACAACTTCAGGCAGAGGAAGACGAACTTTTTTCAACGTCTCGGAATTGCGTGGAAACTCACCCACCCTCCTCATTTATCGTGAGGATTCCAGAATGCGTTAAGTTGTTTCGAGATTCCTTCGTTTGGGCCCTGAACCATTTTGGACAACTTGAGGCAGTAGGAGACGAACTTTTCTCAACGTCTCGGAATTGCGTGGAAACTCAGCCACCCTCCTCATTTCTCTTGAGTATTCCAGAATGCATGAACTTGTTTCGAGATTCGTCCGTTTGGGCCCTGAACCATATGGGACAACTTGAGGCAGAGGAAGACGAACTTTTTTCAACGTCTTGGAATTGCGTGGAAACTAACCCACCCTCCTCATTTCTCGTGAGGATTCCAGAATGCATTAAGTTGTTTCGAGATTCCTTCGTTTGGGCCCTGAACCATTTTGGACAACTTGAGGCAGAAGAAGACGAACTTTTTTCAACATCTTGGAATTGCGTGGAAACTCACCCACCCTCCTCATTTCTCGTGACGATCCCAGAATGCATGAACATGTTTCGAGATTCCTCCGTTTGGGCCCAGAACCATTTTGGACAACTTGAGGCAGAGGAAGACGAACTTTTTTCAACGTCTCGGAATTGCGTGGAAACTCACCCACCCTCCTCATTTCTCTTGAGTATTCCAGAATGAATGTGTTAGTTCTCAGAGTGTTTTGATGATCACTGACAATTGTAAACAATAGTGGAAAGATTTGACAAGTCAAGGATGTTTAAAACTCATGATTTTTCTATCTGTCAAAATAGAACTCGAGCCTATGAGTGATGGACTCGAGCCTGTATTTAACAGAAAGCATGAACTTGCAAAACCAAAGTTCAAACTTGAGACTAAACCTGAAGTTTATAATTAAGCCTTTGAAAGTTCGCATGAACTCGAGCCTATGAGTGATGAACTCGAGCCTGTGTTTAACAGAAAACATAAACTTGTCAAACCAAAGATCAAACTTGAGACTGAACCTGAAGTTCAAAATTAAATCCTTGAAAGTTTGAGTGAACTCGAGCCTACCATTTAATGAACTCGAGTTCGCCATTGACAAAGTTTTTTTTTTTTAACTTTTGAAAACCTATTACAAACTCTAAACCTCTACTCAAACCTCAAGTTTGAAAAAGTTCAAAGAAGATATTAAAGAACTCGAGCCTGTCATGATGAACTCGAGTTCATCCTTGGCAGGACAAGTTTGTTTAAACTTGAAAACAGAACATTGTCTATAAACTGGAGCCTAAACTCTTCAGACTCGAGCCTAGTTTTGACCGAGAGCCTTCAGAATATTTTAGAGAGAACTAAACTCGAGCCCAAGCTTCTCAAACTCCAGTTCAAAAGTTCCAGAGAGTAATTAGCCATTTTCAAAAGTTTCAAACTCGAGCCCAAGCTTCTCAAACTCCAGTTCAAAAGTTCCAGAGAGTAATTAGCCATTTTCAAAAGTTTCAAACTCGAGCCCAAGCTTCTCAAACTCCAGTTCAAAAGTTCCAGAGAGTAATTAGCCATTTTCAAAAGTTTCAAACTCGAGCCCACTTGTCTTAAACCTCCAGTTTGTTTTATGTTAACTCTTTTTGAAGTTCTCTAAGTAAAGAGAACTCGAGTTCATCATTAATGAACTCGAGTTCGTGTTCTTACAAACCTCAGGTTTACACACAAACCTCCAGTTTGATTTTGACAGAACCGAATTCTCAAAATGAATAAAGGCCGAACTCGAGCCTAACATTATGAACTCGAGTTCAGACCTCCAGAACAGAAAAACGCATTTAAACTCTGATATGTCAAATTTGATTCTTTCTTCATGTTTCAAGTTACCCATTGAATCTAATCATTATATCTATCTCTTATATATGTAAGTGAACTGTTCTAACAAGTTTATTTATGAGATAACAGAAAGAATTTGAAATAGACAGAGATTCAATTGGAGCAACACTTTATGCAACTTGGATTATTTTATCTTATCCTTCAAGACAAGATTAAATGCATGACAGGTTGGCATTACAGACAGTACAATCACCTCTGAAGAAAGCCAAACGTGATTATTCTAAAAACAGAATGTCATGGGTCACCAATATTCAAATGCAAAAGCTACAAACACCCAAATCTGGAAAGTAGCAACAGAATATTACCCATCAGCTTCTGCAGTACCTTTACACATGGAAGAACACTCACAACAGTCACATTTTCGAATGGGAACAAGCTTCAGTGGATTATTAACGTTCAAATGGTTCAAACAATTATAAATGACTGAGGAACTGAAGCCAAACAGATATATCTGATGAACAACTACTCTACTCGAAAATAATCATCCTGAGTTGTTCTTTTCATTAGGCTGTATCTTTGATACATTGTACTTCAGTATTTATCTTATCTACTCTTTGAGAGAGTCTTTCTTGTAATCATTCATTGATTGACATAACCACAAGTCAGGGGACTTGGTGGTTGGGAGTATTGATTGCATCTTGTAAGGGGGAGTGAGTTCTAGTGAGAGAACTACTCTGAGTACAGAGATTGTAATCAAGTCTTGTGAAGTTAGTGGATTGAAAATCCCAAGTGAGGCTTGGGGACTGGATGTAGGTCAGAGAAAAGGCCGAACCAGTATAAATTGATCCGTGCAAAGCTTCTCTACTCCTCTCTTCATTTATCCTCTGCTTTAACTTGCCCAAAACAGAGCCAAGTCTCTAAAATTTTATAGATACCCAATTCACCCCCCCCTCTTGGGTATCAAAGTCCATTCTTTCATTTGGTATCAGAGCTTGGTCTTCTCAAGAGAGTCTAACAGCTCGAGAAGGATCATTATGGAAGGAATTCTTCCCGATGGAGCCTCTATCAACAGACCACCTGGTTTCAATGGAGAGCACTACTCATTCTGGAAAGCCAAGTTCAAAGTCTTTGTCATGGCTACTGAATATGGACTATGGAGAGTATTTGAAAGAGGAGATTACACTCCTACAACTATGGAAGATGGTGTGAGAATTCCAAAGCTTGAAGAGGAATATGATGACAATGATCGAAGGAACATCACACTCAACAGTAAGGCAGTTCTACTTCTCCAAAGTGCATTAAGTCAACAAGAATACTTCCGGATTTGCACACTTCCATCTGCAAAGCATATGTGGGATGCACTAGAAATTGCTCATGAAGGGACAGCAGGTGTAAAGCAAAATCGTGTAAACACCCTCATGACAGAATATGATCTCCTTAGAATGAAGCCCGGCGAATCCATTGGTGAATTTCAACTTCGCTTCACTCATCTCATAAATCAACTTGCTGCACTTGGTAAAGACTATGATCAGTCAGTCCAAGTAAGAAAAATTCTCAATGTTCTCAACAAGGAATGGGAGGCCAAAGTCACAGCAATAGAAGAAGCTAGAGGAGAATCAATGACTTCTGTGGCTGCTCTATTTGGTAGCCTCTCAGAATATGAAGCAAAAATCAAGTTCAAGAAAGGACTTGACGAGGTACATGGGAAAAGCAAGGGATTGGCTCTTAAAACAGCCAAGGAAGCAAGAGATTCTGATAATGAAGAAGATGAGGAAGATGAAGATGAAGAAATCGGTATGTTGGTCAGGCGCTTCAAGAAATACTTCAAGAGAGACCAAGGATTCAAAAGGTTTCAGAAAGGAAGCTCAAGTCATGAAACAAAGAAACCAATCATCTGTTATGAGTGCCAAAAGCCTGGACACATCAAGTCTGAATGTCCTTTGCTGAACAACACCAACAAAGAGAAGGACAAAAAGAGCTTCAGCAAGTATAAAAAGAAAGCATACATTTCAAGCATATGGGGTGATAGCTCTTCAGATGAGGATGAAGAGGTTGAAGATGAAAAGGCAAACATATGCCTAGTAGCTCAAGAACAACAAGATGATGATGAGGTATATGACTCAAAACCTTCCTATGATGAACTTGTTGATGAATATTATCTTGTGCAAAAGGAATTTGAGAAACTCGCAGAAAAATACTTAGCTTTGAAAAAGAAAAATATCACTCTTGAACTACAAATTGAAAAACTATCTTCTTCTAAAATTTTGATTTGTCAGGAATGCCCTGAATTAAAACAGAAGAATGTACATCTTACAAAAGCACTTGAAACATTTACTAAGGGCAGTGAAATGCTTAATGTAATTTTGAAACAACAAAGATTTGTAAATGATAGGTCAGGTATTGGTTACAAACCAAATTCTGATAAGAAGAAAGGTAAAAAGAAGAGTGGTCAAAAATCTTACATGAACTACTTTACAAAAACAGTTCACTCCTCAAATCCCTTTGCACATTGTGATTATTGCAATAGGAAGGGCCATTCAACTTCATCTTGTTTTCATAAGAGGGAAGGAAAAATTAAACCTATAGGAAACTATAAATGGGTACCAAAAGGAACTTATGTTCTCAAGGTGCAAGCTAACCCAAAAGGACCCAAGAAAAGTTGGGTACCTAAAACTTGATCCCATTGTGATTTGCAGGTTTGTCTTAGAGCATCAAGACCCAACAAATGGTATATTGATAGTGGATGCTCAAGACACATGACTGGTGATAAAACCAAATTCCTTACAATTAAACCAAAAGATGGTGGTAGAGTCACCTTTGGAGGAGACCAATCAGGAAAGATTGCTGGCATTGGTGAGATTGGAAGTAGTGATGGTCCACTCATCAAGGATGTCTATCTAGTAGAAGGATTGTGTCACAATCTCCTAAGTGTGAGCCAAAGCACTGATAAGGGTAACTTAGTTATCTTTGATTCTGATGAATGCTTTATTGTCAAAAAGGATTTGATTCCCATAGAAAATTTGAAAACTAAAGCCTTGTTTAGAGCACCTAGAGATGGCAATTGTTATACACTTAACCTCTCTAGTAATACCTCCTTGTCAGAAAAATGTTTTGTAAGTAACTTGGATGAAAGTTGGTTATGGCACAAAAGATTAGCTCATGTGAACATGTCTCAACTTGACAAGTTGCTGAAAAAGGATTTGGTTATTGGTATTCCAAAATTGAATTTCAAAAATGATAAGATATGTGATGCTTGCCAAAAAGGAAAACAAACCAAATCATCCTTTAAAACGAAGAATGAGATTTCTACTACCAGACCCCTTCAATTACTTCATATGGACTTAGTTGGACCAGCTAGAGTTAGAAGTCTTGGTGGAAATTTATACACTTTGGTCATAGTTGATGATTATTCTAGATTCACATGGACAATTTTCTTATCATCTAAAGATGAAACATTTGATCAATTTGTTGTATTTGCTAAGAAGGTCCAGAACGAGAAAGGTTTTTCAATTTCAGGTATACGAACCGACCATGGTGGAGAATTTGAGAACAACGCCTTTGCTGAGTTCTGTGACAACACGGGGATTGATCACAACTTTTCAGCACCAAGGACACCACAACAGAATGGTGTTGTGGAGAGAAAGAACAGAATACTCACTGAGATGGCAAGAGCAATGTTGAGTGAAAACAACACATCACAAGTATTTTGGGCTGATGCCATGAGCACTGCATGCTATATCTCCAATAGAGCTTACTTAAGGAAGAAGTTGAACAAGACTCCTTATGAGCTCTACAAAGGGAGAAAGCCAAATCTCAGCCACCTTCACATTTTTGGTTGCAAGTGCTATGTGCACCATAATGGTAAAGAGAATCTTGGTAAATTTGATTCTAAGGCTGACTTAGCGATATTTATTGGTTATTCTAATAGAAGCAAAGCATATAGAGTTTTTAACGCTAGAACTAAAGTTGTAGAAGAATCAATACATGTTGTGTTTTGTGAAAATGATTCTAACAGATCTTTGGATGATGAAGAAGAAAACATTTGCAAAAATCAATTCTTTTCAAAAACTACCCCTTCCTCTGAAAATTATGAAAATGTTTTTGAAGCTGATCCTGAAAACAGTTTAGAAAATTCTGATCAGACTCAGCCTAGAGCTTGGAAATATATAAGGAATCATCCTATAGATCAAGTTATAGGTGATATTAATCAAGGAGTAAGAACCAGAAGAAGCACGTTAAATGAAGTAACCTTCTCTGCATTTATTTCACACATTGAACCCTCTAGAATAGAAGAAGCCCTTTCAGACAATGATTGGGTGATAGCTATGCAAGAGGAATTACATCAATTTGACAGAAATCAAGTTTGGGACTTGGTACCTAGGCCTAAAGACCATCCGGTCATTGGCACCAAATGGGTATTCAAAAACAAACGTGATGAATCTGCAATCATAGTCAGAAATAAGGCAAGACTAGTTGCCAAAGGCTACAATCAAGAAGAAGGAATTGATTATGAAGAAACTTATGCTCCAGTGGCAAGATTGGAAGCCATAAGGGTTCTTCTAGCCTTTGCTTGTGTTAAAGGAATAAAACTCTTTCAAATGGATGTTAAAAGTGCCTTTTTAAATGGTTTCATACAAGAAGAAGTTTATGTTGAACAACCACCTGGATTTCAAAATGAAAAATTTCCAGATCATGTTTATCATCTCAAGAAAGCTTTATATGGCCTTAAACAAGCTCCTAGAGCTTGGTATGAACGTCTAAGTAAATTTCTTCTTGATCAAGGCTTTGTTAGAGGAAAAGCTGACACTACTTTATTCATTAGAACTAATAAATTGAATGAAATTTTAGTTGTACAAATTTATGTGGATGATATCATATTTGGAGCTTCTAATGATACTCTGTGTGAAGAATTTGCAAAGAAAATGCAGGGAGAATTCGAAATGTCAATGATGGGAGAACTAAATTATTTTCTTGGATTGCAAATCAAGCAAAGGAAGGATGGAATTTTCATATCCCAAACCAAGTATCTGAATGATCTCTTAAAGAAGTTTGGAATGGATCAATGCAATGGTGCTGATACTCCCATGAGTGCAACTACTTCTTTGGATGCTGATGAAGAAGGCAAGGACTTTAACATAACAAAGTATAGAGGAATGATTGGGTCATTACTCTATCTTACAGCAAGCCGCCCCGACATTCAATTCAGTGTGGGGATGTGTGCAAGATTCCAATCTGCTCCAAAAGAGACACATGCTGAACATGTGAAAAGAATCTTTAGATATCTTGCTGATACTAAGACTCTTGGCTTATGGTTTCCCAAAGGACAACCAGAACACTTAGTAGCATATTCAGATTCAGATCATGCTGGATACAAGACAGATAGGAAGAGCACAAGTGGACAATGTGAATTCTTTGGTGGCTCACTTGTGTCATGGTTCAGCAAGAAACAAACCACTGTTGCTGTATCATCTACTGAAGCTGAGTATGTGGCTGCCTCAAGTTGCTGTGCTCAAGTGCTATGGTTAAAACAACAACTCGCTGATTTGGGAGTGTACTTGAAAGAAATTCCAATACTATGTGACAACACAAGCACAATAAGCTTGGCCAAGAATCCTGTGCAACATACAAGAACCAAACACATTGATGTGAGACATCATTTCATCAGGGATCATGTTCAGAAGAAGGATGTCAAAGTCATGTTTATCCCAACACATCTCCAACTTGCAGACATTTTCACGAAACCTCTTGCAAAAGAACAATTTAATTTCATAAGAAGAGAATTGGGAATGGTAAACCCCAATGAACTGTAAGTATTTCTCACTCATTTTAATGTTAGTTATGGTTTTGATAATGATTGATTACTGACTTAAGCATCGGAGTATCTAGAAGTGTCTTATGCAGGATGCTCTTATCTCAAATTTGCTGAAGTTATGACCGAACTCGAGCCTGACAAGAAAGAACTCGAGCTCGAGAGAGACTGGAAGTAGTGAAAGGCAAAAACAAGAATGAACTCGAGTTCATTAGTGAATGAACCTCAAGTTCATTTTTGGCAGAGAGCAAGGCTGGACCTCAGGCATGACGAACTCGAGCCCATAAGTGACGAACTCGAGTTCGTAAATCACAGAGAGCAACCTTGGAGGAAAGTCATCCTGAACTCGAGCTCGTAAGTGAGAACCTCAGGTTCACGAGGAAGTTCAAGAGTTCTCAGCACACTCTTGAAGTCCAGGTAAGCAAATTTTAATGACGAACTCGAGCCTGAAAGGTGTGAACTCGAGTTCATCACGAACTCTATATATACTACAGTTACAAACTTTTCACTTCACTCTTCACACACCTCCGGTTTGCCCTAGTCCTCTGCGTCTTTCTCATCATCTTCTTCCTCTGTTTTCTGCGAAAATGGCCTCTCAATCCACAAATCCCAAAGACACAAACCCTAACCCTTCTCAATCTGTTTCTCAAACTCAATCTGAACGCCCTGTCCGCACAAAAAAGCGCTCTTCCCGCCTACAAGATGGAATTGACAAATTCGTTAGAGGAGTTGACGGCGAAAATACTCAAACTCCTCCTTCCAGACCGAAAGGAGTTGTAATTGGAGAAGAGAGAACGAAGAAGAGGCATGATCCCGAGCCTCCTGTCCAAGGAAGAGGTAAAGCCCCTCAGCCAGCTGCTCCTCTGAGGGAAAAACAACCCTTCAAGAGAAAGAAAACCGCGGGTATCCACTCTGTTCCCACTCCCGGTCAAGGTAGTGGTCAAGCTGAACCTCAATCTCAGGAACAAGGGACTCCTCAGGTATCTCAGCCCTTACCTGCAATTTTAGAAATTTACAATCATAAGAGGTGCCCAGAAGGTTTCAACATAGAACCATGTAGAATGACAGCAGAAGAGGGTGTTTTATTCAAGAAAAAATATGATGAAAAGAAGAAATTCTGTCCTATAGTTTTTGTAGATTTAGCTAAGCTAAAAGAAGAATGTAATTTGGATTTGAGCCCCTGGATGAATCAATTTGAGTCCTTAATTTCAATCAAGGCTGCCTATAGTCCCAAACTTGTGAAAGTCTTTTACTTTCACATGAAATCTGATAATGTGCTAAATTCAGATGGTGATTTAGTAGAAGAAAGAATTGTCACAAAGGTTAGAGGTCAGAAAATCACAATTACTCCTAACTATCTGAACTCTATCCTACAAATCTCAAACCCTCCTAAGCCTGAAACTCACAGATATAAGCAACAGGCTATATTTAGTTTACTCAGACCTGATGAACCTATTCCTAATACCCTTGAGATACTGAATTTCACCCCAGCTGCCATGCCTCTGAGAAACCGAGCCATCTGGTACATTTATTCCAGGAATCTTCTTCAGAAGGGAGGCAACTTTACACACTTTGCCAAGAAAGATTTTAACATCTTCGCCTCCATTCTAGACCAACAACCTCAGAATGTAGGTTACTGGCTCTTTCAAGAAATAGCAAAATTTGCTTTTCACTCACGCCAGTCATCCCAGATTCCCTTTGCCAGCCTGGTTTCAGTAATTCTATTTCATGAGAAGATTTGGCACTTGGCTGAGAATGACTCTCCTCAATTTCCAACTGAATTTGGACAGCACATCATGAACTTGATGCAAACTCACAGGCCTGAGTACTCAGATCAGTCCAGAGCCCCAAAGAGGTCCAAGCCAGCTACATCCAGAGCCACACAGTCCAGAGCTGAAGAAGCTCAGAGTGCTCCTCCACCTCCTTCTGATTTTAATGTCAGAGTTCAAGAAATTGTGGACAAGGCCGTATCTGATCTAATAGAAGGAATTGAACTAGCTGTAGGGAAGCTAGTTGCTGAAGTGAACAAGGGTCACAATAACCTGGTGGATGCTCAAGAAGCCTTCAGAGTTGAACAAGAAGCACTGAAGACTCAAGTCAATGAACAGACCTCTACTATGTCCACCTTATTGGTTACAATGATGAACCTAAGCGATAAGATGGACAAGATCTTAAAGTCTCAGTCTCCGGATGCTTCTACCTCTGTACCTGCCCCAGACTCAGAACCTGCTCACGCTCAGCCTGCACAGACACCTCCTTCTGCTCCTACACCTTCGACCTTCACATCCTATGCTGAGCCACTAGCCATAGTACCCTATGTCCAAATTGAACCTATCTCTTCTTCCCCTCCTTTTGATGATGCCAAAGGGGGAGAAAGTGTGGAGTGAATATTGATTGTAACTTTTGTAGTCATTTTGGAATTATGTGAATTTTTTTTTTCAGTTTGAAGTTTCAGTTATATTTTTTTTGGTCTTAAAGTTTATCTCTGATAATTTGGTTAAGTTTCTGATAATCTGCAAAATTTTTGTTTCACAAAACAAATCCTTGATATTCTGCTTCTAATATATGTTTTCTGTCAATTTGATCACAAGCTGAATTTCAAAATAAATTTCAAACTAAGTTTCCCAATCAATTGTTTACAAGTGTTGTCATCATCAAAAAGGGGGAGAATGTTAGTTCTCAGAGTGTTTTGATGATCACTGACAATTGTAAACAATAGTGGAAAGATTTGACAAGTCAAGGATGTTTAAAACTCATGATTTTTCTATCTGTCAAAATAGAACTCGAGCCTATGAGTGATGGACTCGAGCCTGTATTTAACAGAAAGCATGAACTTGCAAAACCAAAGTTCAAACTTGAGACTAAACCTGAAGTTTATAATTAAGCCTTTGAAAGTTCGCATGAACTCGAGCCTATGAGTGATGAACTCGAGCCTGTGTTTAACAGAAAACATAAACTTGTCAAACCAAAGATCAAACTTGAGACTGAACCTGAAGTTCAAAATTAAATCCTTGAAAGTTTGAGTGAACTCGAGCCTACCATTTAATGAACTCGAGTTCGCCATTGACAAAGTTTTTTTTTTTAACTTTTGAAAACCTATTACAAACTCTAAACCTCTACTCAAACCTCAAGTTTGAAAAAGTTCAAAGAAGATATTAAAGAACTCGAGCCTGTCATGATGAACTCGAGTTCATCATTGGCAGGACAAGTTTGTTTAAACTTGAAAACAGAACATTGTCTATAAACTGGAGCCTAAACTCTTCAGACTCGAGCCTAGTTTTGACCGAGAGCCTTCAGAATATTTTAGAGAGAACTAAACTCGAGCCCAAGCTTCTCAAACTCCAGTTCAAAAGTTCCAGAGAGTAATTAGCCATTTTCAAAAGTTTCAAACTCGAGCCCAAGCTTCTCAAACTCCAGTTCAAAAGTTCCAGAGAGTAATTAGCCATTTTCAAAAGTTTCAAACTCGAGCCCAAGCTTCTCAAACTCCAGTTCAAAAGTTCCAGAGAGTAATTAGCCATTTTCAAAAGTTTCAAACTCGAGCCCACTTGTCTTAAACCTCCAGTTTGTTTTATGTTAACTCTTTTTGAAGTTCTCTAAGTAAAGAGAACTCGAGTTCATCATTAATGAACTCGAGTTCGTGTTCTTACAAACCTCAGGTTTACACACAAACCTCCAGTTTGATTTTGACAGAACCGAATTCTCAAAATGAATAAAGGCCGAACTCGAGCCTAACATTATGAACTCGAGTTCAGACCTCCAGAACAGAAAAACGCATTTAAACTCTGATATGTCAAATTTGATTCTTTCTTCATGTTTCAAGTTACCCATTGAATCTAATCATTATATCTATCTCTTATATATGTAAGTGAACTGTTCTAACAAGTTTATTTATGAGATAACAGAAAGAATTTGAAATAGACAGAGATTCAATTGGAGCAACACTTTATGCAACTTGGATTATTTTATCTTATCCTTCAAGACAAGATTAAATGCATGACAGGTTGGCATTACAGACAGTACAATCACCTCTGAAGAAAGCCAAACGTGATTATTCTAAAAACAGAATGTCATGGGTCACCAATATTCAAATGCAAAAGCTACAAACACCCAAATCTGGAAAGTAGCAACAGAATATTACCCATCAGCTTCTGCAGTACCTTTACACATGGAAGAACACTCACAACAGTCACATTTTCGAATGGGAACAAGCTTCAGTGGATTATTAACGTTCAAATGGTTCAAACAATTATAAATGACTGAGGAACTGAAGCCAAACAGATATATCTGATGAACAACTACTCTACTCGAAAATAATCATCCTGAGTTGTTCTTTTCATTAGGCTGTATCTTTGATACATTGTACTTCAGTATTTATCTTATCTACTCTTTGAGAGAGTCTTTCTTGTAATCATTCATTGATTGAAATAACCACAAGTCAGGGGACTTGGTGGTTGGGAGTATTGATTGCATCTTGTAAGGGGGAGTGAGTTCTAGTGAGAGAACTACTCTGAGTACAGAGATTGTAATCAAGTCTTGTGAAGTTAGTGGATTGAAAATCCCAAGTGAGGCTTGGGGACTGGATGTAGGTCAGAGAAAAGGCCGAACCAGTATAAATTGATCCGTGCAAAGCTTCTCTACTCCTCTCTTCATTTATCCTCTGCTTTAACTTGCCCAAAACAGAGCCAAGTCTCTAAAATTTTATAGATACCCAATTCACCCCCCCCCTCTTGGGTATCAAAGTCCATTCTTTCAGAATGAACTTGTTTCGAGATTCCTCCATTTGGGCCCTGAACCATGTGGGCCAACTTGAGGCAGAGGAAGACGAACTTTTTTCAACGTCTCGGAATTGCGTGGAAACTCACCCACCCTCCTCATTTCTCTTGAGTATTCCAGAATGAATGAACTTGTTTCGAGATTCCTCCATTTGGGCCCTGAACCATGTGGGACAACTTGAGGCAGAAGAAAACGAACTTTTTTCAACGTCTCGAAATTGCTTGGAAACTCACCTACCCTCCTCATTTCTCGTGAGGATCCCAGAATGCATGGACATGTTTCGAGATTCCTCCGTTTGGGCCCTGAACCATTTTGGACAACTTGAGGCAGAGGAAGACGAAATTTTTTCAACGTCTCGGAATTGCGTGGAAACTCACCCACCCTCCTCATTTCTCTTGAGTATTCCAGAATGCATGAACTTGTTTCGAGATTCCTCCGTTTGGGCCCTGAACCATATGGGACAACTTGAGGCAGAAGAAGACGAACTTTTTTCAACATCTCGGAACTGCGTGGAAACTCACCCACCCTCCTCATTTTTCGTGAGGAATCCAGAATGCATGAACTTGTTACGAGATTCCTCCGTTTGGGCCCTGAACCATTTCGGACAACTTCAGGCAGAGGAAGACGAACTTTTTTCAACGTCTCGGAATTGCGTGGAAACTCACCCACCCTCCTCATTTATCGTGAGGATTCCAGAATGCGTTAAGTTGTTTCGAGATTCCTTCGTTTGGGCCCTGAACCATTTTGGACAACTTGAGGCTGTAGGAGACGAACTTTTCTCAACGTCTCGGAATTGCGTGGAAACTCATCCACCCTCCTCATTTCTCTTGAGTATTCCAGAATGCATGAACTTGTTTCGAGATTCCTCCGTTTGGGCCCTGAACCATATGGGACAACTTGAGGCAGAAGAAGACGAACTTTTTTCAACATCTCGGAATTGCGTGGAAACTCACCCACCCTCCTCATTTCTCGTGAGGATTCCAGAATGCATTAAGTTGTTTCGAGATTCCTTCGTTTGGGCCCTGAACCATTTTGGACAACTTGAGGCAGAAGAAGACGAACTTTTTTCAACATCTCGGAATTTAGTGGAAACTCACCCACCCTCCTCATTTCTCGTGACGATCCCAGAATGCATGAACATGTTTCGAGATTCCTCCGTTTGGGCCCAGAACCATTTTGGACAACTTGAGGCAGAGGAAGACGAACTTTTTTCAACGTCTCGGAATTGCGTGGAAACTCACCCACCCTCCTCATTTCTCTTGAGTATTCCAGAATGAATGAACTTGTTTCGAGATTCCTCCGTTTGGGCCCTGAACCATGTGGGCCAACTTGAGGCAGAGGAAGACGAACTTTTTTCAACGTCTCGGAATTGCGTGGAAACTCACCCACCCTCCTCATTTCTCGTGACGATCCCAGAATGCATGAACATGTTTCGAGATTCCTCCGTTTGGGCCCAGAACCATTTTGGACAACTTAAGGCAGAGGAAGACGAACTTTTTTCAACGTCTCGGAATTGCGTGGAAACTCACCCACCCTTCTCATTTCTCGTGAGGATTCCAGAATGCATTAAGTTGTTTCGAGATTCCTTCGTTTGGGCCCTGAACCATTTTGGACAACTTGAGGCAGAGGAAGACGAACTTTTTTCAACATCTCGGAATTGCGTGGAAACTCACCCACCCTCCTTATTTCTCGTGACGATCCCAGAATGCATGAACATGTTTCGAGATTCCTCCGTTTGGGCCCAGTACCATTTTGAACAACTTGAGGCAGAGGAAGACGAACTTTTTTCAACGTCTCGGAATTGCGTGGAAACTCACCCACCCTCCTCATTTCTCTTGAGTATTCCAGAATGAATGAACTTGTTTCGAGATTCCTCCGTTTGGGCCCTGAACCATGTGGGACAACTTGAGGCAGAAGAAGACGAACTTTTTTCAAAGTCTCGAAATTGCTTGGAAACTCACCTACCCTCCTCATTTCTCGTGACGATCCCAGAATGCATGGACATGTTTCGAGATTCCTCCGTTTGGGCCGAGAACCATTTTGGACAACTTGAGGCAGAGGAAGACGAAATTTTTTCAACGTCTCGGAATTGCGTGGAAACTCACCCACCCTCCTCATTTCTCTTGAGTATTCCAGAATGAATGAACTTGTTTCGAGATTCCTCCGTTTGGGCCCTGAACCATGTGGGCCAACTTGAGGCAGAGGAAGACGAACTTTTTTCAACGTCTCGGAATTGCGTGGAAACTCACCCACCCTCCTCATTTCTCTTGAGTATTCCAGAATGCATGAACTTGTTTCGAGATTCCTCCGTTTGGGCCCTGAACCATATGGGACAACTTGAGGCAGAAGAAGAGGAACTTTTTTCAACGTCTCGGAATTGCGTGGAAACTCACCCACCCTCCTCATTTCTCGTGAGGATTCCAGAATGCATTAAGTTGTTTCGAGATTCCTTCGTTTGGGCCCTGAACCATGTGGGACAACTTGAGGCAGAAGAAGACGAACTTTTTTCAAAGTCTCGAAATTGCTTGGAAACTCACCCACCCTCCTCATTTCTCGTGACGATCCCAGAATGCATGGACATGTTTCGAGATTCCTCCGTTTGGGCCCTGAACCATTTTGGACAACTTGAGGCAGAGGAAGACGAAATTTTTTCAACGTCTCGGAATTGCGTGGAAACTCACCCACGCTCCTCATTTCTCTTGAGTATTCCAGAATGCATGAACTTGTTTCGAGATTCCTCCGTTTGGGCCCTGAACCATATGGGACAACTTGAGGCAGAAGAAGACGAACTTTTTTCAACATCTCGGAACTGCGTGGAAACTCACCCACCCTCCTCATTTCTCGTGAGGAATCAAGAATGCAGGAACTTGTTACGAGATTCCTCCGTTTGGGCCCTGAACCATTTCGGACAACTTCAGGCAGAGGAAGACGAACTTTTTTCAACGTCTCGGAATTGCGTGGAAACTCACCCACCCTCCTCATTTATCGTGAGGATTCCAGAATGCATTAAGTTGTTTCGAGATTCCTTCATTTGGGCCCTGAACCATTTTGGACAACTTGAGGCAGTAGAAGACGAACTTTTCTCAACGTCTCGGAATTGCGTGGAAACTCAGCCACCCTCCTCATTTCTCTTGAGTATTCCAGAATGCATGAACTTGTTTCGAGATTCCTCCGTTTGGGCCCTGAACCATATGGGACAACTTGAGGCAGAAGAAGACGAACTTTTTTCAACGTCTCGGAATTGCGTGGAAACTCACCCACCCTCCTCATTTCTCGTGAGGATTCCAGAATGCATTAAGTTGTTTCGAGATTCCTTCGTTTAGGCCCTGAACCATTTTGGACAACTTGAGGCAGAAGAAGACGAACTTTTTTCAACATCTCGGAATTGCGTGGAAACTCACCCACCCTCCTCATTTCTCGTGACGATCCCAGAATGCATGAACATGTTTCGAGATTCCTCCGTTTGGGCCTAGAACCATTTTGGACAACTTGAGGCAGAGGAAGACGAACTTTTTTCAACGTCTCGGAATTGCGTGGAAACTCACCCAACCATATGGGACAACTCGAGGCAGAAGAAGACGAACTTTTTGCGTGGAAACTCACCCACCCTCCTCATTTATCGTGAGGATTCCAGAATGCGTTAAGTTGTTTCGAGATTCCTTCGTTTGGGCCATGAACCATTTTGGACAATTTGTGGCAGTAGAAGACGAACATTTTTCAACGTCTCGGAATTGCGTGGAAACTCACCCACCCTCCTCATTTCTCTTGAGAATTCCAGAATGCACGAACTTGTTTCAAGATTCATCCGTTTGGGCCCTTAACCATATGGGACAACTTGAGGCAGAAGAAGACGAACTTTTTTCAACATCTCGGAATTGCGTGGAAACTCACCCACCCTCCTCATTTCTCGTGACGATCCCATAATGCATGAACATGTTTCGAGATTCCTCCGTTTGGGCCCAGAACCATTTTGGACAACTTGAGGCAGAGGAAGACGAACTTTTTTCAACGTCTCGGAATTGCGTGGAAACTCACCCACCCTCCTCATTTCTCTTGAGTATTCCAGAATGAATGAACTTGTTTCGAGATTCCTCCGTTTGGGCCCTGAACCATGTGGGCCAACTTGAGGCAGAGGAAGACGAACTTTTTTCAACGTCTCGGAATTGCGTGGAAACTCACCCACCCTCCTCATTTCTCTTGAGTATTCCAGAATGCATGAACTTGTTTCGAGATTCCTCCGTTTGGGCCCTGAACCATATGGGACAACTTGGGGCAGAAGAAGAGGAACTTTTTTCAACGTCTCGGAATTGCGTGGAAACTCACCCACCCTCCTCATTTCTCGTGAGGATTCCAGAATGCATTAAGTTGTTTCGAGATTCCTTCGTTTGGGCCCTGAACCATTTTGGACAACTTGAGGCAGAGGAAGACGAACTTTTTTCAACATCTCGGAATTGCGTGGAAACTCACCCACCCTCCTTATTTCTCGTGACGATCCCAGAATGCATGAACATGTTTCGAGATTCCTCCGTTTGGGCCCAGTACCATTTTGGACAACTTGAGGCAGAGGAAGACGAACTTTTTTCAACGTCTCGGAATTGCGTGGAAACTCACCCACCCTCCTCATTTCTCTTGAGTATTCCAGAATGAATGAACTTGTTTCGAGATTCCTCCGTTTGGGCCCTGAACCATGTGGGACAACTTGAGGCAGAAGAAGACGAACTTTTTTCAAAGTCTCGAAATTGCTTGGAAACTCACCTACCCTCCTCATTTCTCGTGACGATCCCAGAATGCATGGACATGTTTCGAGATTCCTCCGTTTGGGCCGAGAACCATTTTGGACAACTTGAGGCAGAGGAAGACGAAATTTTTTCAACGTCTCGGAATTGCGTGGAAACTCACCCACCCTCCTCATTTCTCTTGAGTATTCCAGAATGAATGAACTTGTTTCGAGATTCCTCCGTTTGGGCCCTGAACCATGTGGGCCAACTTGAGGCAGAGGAAGACGAACTTTTTTCAACGTCTCGGAATTGCGTGGAAACTCACCCACCCTCCTCATTTCTCTTGAGTATTCCAGAATGAATGAACTTGTTTCGAGATTCCTCCGTTTGGGCCCTGAACCATGTGGGCCAACTTGAGGCAGATGAAGACGAACTTTTTTCAACGTCTCGGAATTGCGTGGAAACTCACCCACCCTCCTCATTTCTCTTGAGTATTCCAGAATGCATGAACTTGTTTCGAGATTCCTCCGTTTGGGCCCTGAACCATATGGGACAACTTGGGGCAGAAGAAGAGGAACTTTTTTCAACGTCTCGGAATTGCGTGGAAACTCACCCACCCTCCTCATTTCTCGTGAGGATTCCAGAATGCATTAAGTTGTTTCGAGATTCCTTCGTTTGGGCCCTGAACCATTTTGGACAACTTGAGGCAGAGGAAGACGAACTTTTTTCAACATCTCGGAATTGCGTGGAAACTCACCCACCCTCCTTATTTCTCGTGACGATCCCAGAATGCATGAACATGTTTCGAGATTCCTCCGTTTGGGCCCAGTACCATTTTGGACAACTTGAGGCAGAGGAAGACGAACTTTTTTCAACGTCTCGGAATTGCGTGGAAACTCACCCACCCTCCTCATTTCTCTTGAGTATTCCAGAATGAATGAACTTGTTTCGAGATTCCTCCGTTTGGGCCCTGAACCATGTGGGACAACTTGAGGCAGAAGAAGACGAACTTTTTTCAAAGTCTCGAAATTGCTTGGAAACTCACCTACCCTCCTCATTTCTCGTGACGATCCCAGAATGCATGGACATGTTTCGAGATTCCTCCGTTTGGGCCGAGAACCATTTTGGACAACTTGAGGCAGAGGAAGACGAAATTTTTTCAACGTCTCGGAATTGCGTGGAAACTCACCCACCCTCCTCATTTCTCTTGAGTATTACAGAATGAATGAACTTGTTTCGAGATTCCTCCGTTTGGGCCCTGAACCATGTGGGCCAACTTGAGGCAGAGGAAGACGAACTTTTTTCAACGTCTCGGAATTGCGTGGAACTCACCCACCCTCCTCATTTCTCTTGAGTATTCCAGAATGCATGAACTTGTTTCGAGATTCCTCCGTTTGGGCCCTGAACCATATGGGACAACTTGAGGCAGAAGAAGAGGAACTTTTTTCAACGTCTCGGAATTGCGTGGAAACTCACCCACCCTCCTCATTTCTCGTGAGGATTCCAGAATGCATTAAGTTGTTTCGAGATTCCTTCGTTTGGGCCCTGAACCATTTTGGACAACTTGAGGCAGAGGAAGACGAACTTTTTTCAACATCTCGGAATTGCGTGGAAACTCACCCACCCTCCTTATTTCTCGTGACGATCCCAGAATGCATGAACATGTTTCGAGATTCCTCCGTTTGGGCCCAGTACCATTTTGGACAACTTGAGGCAGAGGAAGACGAACTTTTTTCAACGTCTCGGAATTGCGTGGAAACTCACCCACCCTCCTCATTTCTCTTGAGTATTCCAGAATGAATGAACTTGTTTCGAGATTCCTCCGTTTGGGCCCTGAACCATGTGGGACAACTTGAGGCAGAAGAAGACGAACTTTTTTCAAAGTCTCGAAATTGCTTGGAAACTCACCTACCCTCCTCATTTCTCGTGACGATCCCAGAATGCATGGACATGTTTCGAGATTCCTCCGTTTGGGCCGAGAACCATTTTGGACAACTTGAGGCAGAGGAAGACGAAATTTTTTCAACGTCTCGGAATTGCGTGGAAACTCACCCACCCTCCTCATTTCTCTTGAGTATTCCAGAATGAATGAACTTGTTTCGAGATTCCTCCGTTTGGGCCCTGAACCATGTGGGCCAACTTGAGGCAGAGGAAGACGAACTTTTTTCAACGTCTCGGAATTGCGTGGAAACTCACCCACCCTCCTCATTTCTCTTGAGTATTCCAGAATGCATGAACTTGTTTCGAGATTCCTCCGTTTGGGCCCTGAACCATATGGGACAACTTGAGGCAGAAGAAGAGGAACTTTTTTCAACGTCTCGGAATTGCGTGGAAACTCACCCACCCTCCTCATTTCTCGTGAGGATTCCAGAATGCATTAAGTTGTTTCGAGATTCCTTCGTTTGGGCCCTGAACCATTTTGGACAACTTGAGGCAGAGGAAGACGAACTTTTTTCAACATCTCGGAATTGCGTGGAAACTCACCCACCCTCCTTATTTCTCGTGACGATCCCAGAATGCATGAACATGTTTCGAGATTCCTCCGTTTGGGCCCAGTACCATTTTGGACAACTTGAGGCAGAGGAAGACGAACTTTTTTCAACGTCTCGGAATTGCGTGGAAACTCACCCACCCTCCTCATTTCTCTTGAGTATTCCAGAATGAATGAACTTGTTTCGAGATTCCTCCGTTTGGGCCCTGAACCATGTGGGACAACTTGAGGCAGAAGAAGACGAACTTTTTTCAAAGTCTCGAAATTGCTTGGAAACTCACCCACCCTCCTCATTTCTCGTGACGATCCCAGAATGCATGGACATGTTTCGAGATTCCTCCGTTTGGGCCCTGAACCATTTTGGACAACTTGAGGCAGAGGAAGACGAAATTTTTTCAACGTCTCGGAATTGCGTGGAAACTCACCCACGCTCCTCATTTCTCTTGAGTATTCCAGAATGCATGAACTTGTTTCGAGATTCCTCCGTTTGGGCCCTGAACCATATGGGACAACTGGAGGCAGAAGAAGACGAACTTTTTTCAACATCTCGGAACTGCGTGGAAACTCACCCACCCTCCTCATTTCTCGTGAGGAATCAAGAATGCAGGAACTTGTTACGAGATTCCTCCGTTTGGGCCCTGAACCATTTCGGACAACTTCAGGCAGAGGAAGACGAACTTTTTTCAACGTCTCGGAATTGCGTGGAAACTCACCCACCCTCCTCATTTATCGTGAGGATTCCAGAATGCATTAAGTTGTTTCGAGATTCCTTCATTTGGGCCCTGAACCATTTTGGACAACTTGAGGCAGTAGAAGACGAACTTTTCTCAACGTCTCGGAATTGCGTGGAAACTCAGCCACCCTCCTCATTTCTCTTGAGTATTCCAGAATGCATGAACTTGTTTCGAGATTCCTCCGTTTGGGCCCTGAACCATATGGGACAACTTGAGGCAGAAGAAGACGAACTTTTTTCAACGTCTCGGAATTGCGTGGAAACTCACCCACCCTCCTCATTTCTCGTGAGGATTCCAGAATGCATTAAGTTGTTTCGAGATTCCTTCGTTTGGGCCCTGAACCATTTTGGACAACTTGAGGCAGAAGAAGACGAACTTTTTTCAACATCTCGGAATTGCGTGGAAACTCACCCACCCTCCTCATTTCTCGTGACGATCCCAGAATGCATGAACATGTTTCGAGATTCCTCCGTTTGGGCCCAGAACCATTTTGGACAACTTGAGGCAGAGGAAGACGAACTTTTTTCAACGTCTCAGAATTGCGTGGAAACTCACCCAACCATATGGGACAACTCGAGGCAGAAGAAGACGAACTTTTTGCGTGGAAACTCACCCACCCTCCTCATTTATCGTGAGGATTCCAGAATGCGTTAAGTTGTTTCGAGATTCCTTCGTTTGGGCCATGAACCATTTTGGACAATTTGAGGCAGTAGAAGACGAACATTTTTCAACGTCTCGGAATTGCGTGGAAACTCACCCACCCTCCTCATTTCTCTTGAGAATTCCAGAATGCACGAACTTGTTTCAAGATTCATCCGTTTGGGCCCTTAACCATATGGGACAACTTGAGGCAGAAGAAGACGAACTTTTTTCAACATCTCGGAATTGTGTGGAAACTCACCCACCCTCCTCATTTCTCGTGACGATCCCAGAATGCATGAACATGTTTCGAGATTCCTCCGTTTGGGCCCAGAACCATTTTGGACTACTTGAGGCAGAGGAAGACGAACTTTTTTCAACGTCTCGGAATTGCGTGGAAACTCACCCACCCTCCTCATTTATCGTGAGGATTCCAGAATGCGTTAAGTTGTTTCGAGATTCCTTCGTTTGGGCCCTGAACCATTTTGGACAACTTGAGGCAGTAGAAGACGAACTTTTCTCAACGCCTCGGAATTGCGTGGAAACTCATCCACCCTCCTCATTTCTCTTGAGTATTCCAGAATGCCTGAACTTTTTTCGAGATTCCTCCGTTTGGGCCCTGAACCATATGGGTCAACTTGAGGCAGAGGAAGATGAACTTTTTTCAACGTCTCGGAATTGCGTGGAAACTCACCCACCCTCCTCATTTATCGTGAGGATTCCAGAATGCATTAAGTTGATTCGAGATTCCTTCGTTTGGGCCCTGAACCATTTTGGACAACTTGAGGCAGTAGAAGATGAACTTTTTTCAACGTCTCGGAATTGCGTGGAAACTCACCCACCCTCCTCATTTCTCTTGAGAATTCAAGAATGCATGAACTTGTTTCGAGATTCCTCCGTTTGGGCCCTTAACCATATGGGACAACTTGAGGCAGAAGAAGACGAACTTTTTTCAACATCTCGGAATTGTGTGGAAACTCACCCACCCTCCTCATTTCTCGTGACGATCCCAGAATGCATGAACATGTTTCGAGATTCCTCCGTTTGGGCCCAGAACCATTTTGGCCTACTTGAGGCAGAGGAAGAGGAACTTTTTTCAACGTCTCGGAATTGCGTGGAAACTCACCCACCCTCCCCATTTCTCTTGAGTATTCCAGAATGAATGAACTTGTTTCGAGATTCCTCCGTTTGGGCCCTGAACCATGTGGGACAACCTGAGGCAGAAGAAGACGAACTTTTTTCAACATCTCGGAACTGCGTGGAAACTCACCACCCACCTCGTTTCTCGTGAGGAATCCAGAATGCATGAACTTGTTACGAGATTCCTCCGTTTGGGCCCTGAACCATTTCGGACAACTTCAGGCAGAGGAAGACGAACTTTTTTCAACGTCTCGGAATTGCGTGGAAACTCACCCACCCTCCTCATTTATCGTGAGGATTCCAGAATGCATTAAGTTGTTTCGAGATTCCTTCGTTTGTGCCCTGAACCATTTTGGAACACTTGAGGCAGTAGAAGACGAACTTTTCTCAACGTCTCGGAATTGCGTGGAAACTCATCCACCCTCCTCATTTCTCTTGAGTATTCCAGAATGCATGAACTTGTTTCGAGATTCCTCCGTTTGGGCCCTGAACCATATGGGACAACTTGAGGCAGAAGAAGACGAACTTTTTTCAACGTCTCGGAATTGCGTCGAAACTCACCCACCCTCCTCATTTCTCGTGAGGATTCCAGAATGCGTTAAGTTGTTTCGAGATTCCTCCGTTTGGGCCCTAAACCATATGGCACAACTTGAGGCTGAAGAAGACGAACTTTTTTCAACGTCTCGGAATTGCGTGGAAACTCACCCACCCTCCTCATTTATCGTGAGGATTCCAGAATGCGTTAAGTTGTTTCGAGATTCCTTCGTTTGGGCCCTGAACCATTTTGGACAACTTGAGGCAGTAGAAGACGAACTTTTCTCAACGTCTCGGAATTGCGTGGAAACTCAACCACCCTCCTCATTTCTCTTGAGTATTCCAGAATGCATGAACTTGTTTCGAGATTCCTCCGTTTGGGCCCTTAACCATATGGGACAACTTGAGGCAGACGAAGACGAACTTTTTTCAACGTCTCGGAATTGCGTGGAAACTCACCCACCCTCCTCATTTATCGTGAGGATTCCAGAATGCATTAAGTTGTTTCGAGATTCCTTCGTTTGGGCCCTGAACCATTTTGGACAACTTGAGGCAGTAGAAGACGAACTTTTCTCAACGTCTCGGAATTGCGTGGAAACTCATCCACCCTCCTCATTTCTCTTGAGTATTCCAGAATGCATGAACTTGTTTCGAGATTCCTCCGTTTGGGCCCTGAACCATATGGGACAACTTGAGGCAGAAGAAGACGAACTTTTTTCAACGTCTCGGAATTGCGTGGAAACTCACCCACCCTCCTCATTTCTCGTGAGGATTCCAGGATGCATTAAGTTGTTTCGAGATTCCTCCGTTTGGGCCCTGAACCATATGGGACAACTCGAGGCAGAAGAAGACGAACTTTTTTCAACGTCTCGGAATTGCGTGGAAACTCACCCACCCTCCTCATTTATCGTGAGGATTCCAGAATGCGTTAAGTTGTTTCGAGATTCCTTCGTTTGGGCCCTGAACCATTTTGGACAACTTGAGGCAGTAGAAGACGAACTTTTCTCAACGTCTCGGAATTGCGTGGAAACTCACCCACCCTCCTCATTTATCGTGAGGATTCCAGAATGCGTTAAGTTGTTTCGAGATTCCTTCGTTTGGGCCCTGAACCATTTTGGACAACTTGAGGCAGTAGAAGACGAACTTTTCTCAACGTCTCGGAATTGCGTGGAAACTCAACCACCCTCCTCATTTCTCTTGAGTATTCCAGAATGCATGAACTTGTTTCGAGATTCCTCCGTTTGGGCCCTTAACCATATGGGACAACTTGAGGCAGAAGAAGACAAACTTTTTTCAACGTCTCGGAATTGCGTGGAAACTCACCCACCCTCCTCATTTATCGTGAGGATTCCAGAATGCATTAAGTTGTTTCGAGATTCCTTCGTTTGGGCCCTGAACCATTTTGGACAACTTGAGGCAGTAGAAGACGAACTTTTCTCAACGTCTCGGAATTGCGTGGAAACTCATCCACCCTCCTCATTTCTCTTGAGTATTCCAGAATACATGAACTTGTTTCGAGATTCCTCTGTTTGGGCCCTGAACCATATGGGACAACTTGAGGCAGAAGAAGACCAACTTTTTTCAACGTCTCGGAATTGCGTGGAAACTCACCCACCCTCCTCATTTCTCGTGAGGATTCCAGGATGCATTAAGTTGTTTCGAGATTCCTCCGTTTGGGCCCTGAACCATATGGGACAACTCGAGGCAGAAGAAGACGAACTTTTTTCAACGTCTCGGAATTGCGTGGAAACTCACCCACCCTCCTCATTTATCGTGAGGATTCCAGAATGCGTTAAGTTGTTTCGAGATTCCTTCGTTTGGGCCCTGAACCATTTTGGACAACTTGAGGCAGTAGAAGACGAACTTTTCTCAACGTCTCGGAATTGCGTGGAAACTCACCCACCCTCCTCATTTATCGTGAGGATTCCAGAATGCGTTAAGTTGTTTTGAGATTCCTTCGTTTGGGCCCTGAACCATTTTGGACAACTTGAGGCAGTAGAAGACGAACTTTTCTCAACGTCTCGGAATTGCGTGGAAACTCAACCACCCTCCTCATTTCTCTTGAGTATTCCAGAATGCATGAACTTGTTTCGAGATTCCTCCGTTTGGGCCCTTAACCATATGGGACAACTTGAGGCAGAAGAAGACAAACTTTTTTCAACGTCTCGGAATTGCGTGGAAACTCACCCACCCTCCTCATTTATCGTGAGGATTCCAGAATGCATTAAGTTGTTTCGAGATTCCTTCGTTTGGGCCCTGAACCATTTTGGACAACTTGAGGCAGTAGAAGACGAACTTTTCTCAACGTCTCGGAATTGCGTGGAAACTCATCCACCCTCCTCATTTCTCTTGAGTATTCCAGAATACATGAACTTGTTTCGAGATTCCTCTGTTTGGGCCCTGACCCATATGGGACAACTTGAGGCAGAAGAAGACGAACTTTTTTCAACGTCTCGGAATTGCGTGGAAACTCACCCACCCTCCTCATTTCTCGTGAGGATTCCAGGATGCATTAAGTTGTTTCGAGATTCCTCCGTTTGGGCCCTGAACCATATGGGACAACTCGAGGCAGAAGAAGACGAACTTTTTTCAACGTCTCGGAATTGCGTGGAAACTCACCCACCCTCCTCATTTATCGTGAGGATTCCAGAATGCGTTAAGTTGTTTCGAGATTCCTTCGTTTGGGCCCTGAACCATTTTGGACAACTTGAGGCAGTAGAAGACGAACTTTTCTCAACGCCTCGGAATTGCGTGGAAACTCATCCACCCTCCTCATTTCTCTTGAGTATTCCAGAATGCCTGAACTTTTTTCGAGATTCCTCCGTTTGGGCCCTGAACCATATGGGTCAACTTGAGGCAGAGGAAGATGAACTTTTTTCAACGTCTCGGAATTGCGTGGAAACTCACCCACCCTCATCATTTTTTGTGAGGATTCCAGAATGCATTAAGTTGTTTCGAGATTCCTTCGTTTGGGCCATGAACCATTTTGGACAACTTGAGGCAGTAGAAGACGAACATTTTTCAACGTCTCGGAATTGCGTGGAAACTCACCCACCCTCCTCATTTCTCTTGAGAATTCCAGAATGCACGAACTTGTTTCAAGATTCATCCGTTTGGGCCCTTAACCATATGGGACAACTTGAGGCAGAAGAAGACGAACTTTTTTCAACATCTCGGAATTGTGTGGAAACTCACCCACCCTCCTCATTTCTCGTGACGATCCCAGAATGCATGAACATGTTTCGAGATTCCTCCGTTTGGGCCCAGAACCATTTTGGACTACTTGAGGCAGAGGAAGACGAACTTTTTTCAACGTCTCGGAATTGCGTGGAAACTCACCCACCCTCCTCATTTATCGTGAGGATTCCAGAATGCATTAAGTTGTTTCGAGATTCCTCCGTTTGGGCCCTGAACCATTTTGGACAACTTGAGGCAGTAGAACACGAACTTTTCTCAACGTCTCGGAATTGCGTGGAAACTCATCCACCCTCCTCATTTCTCTTGAGTATTCCAGAATGCATGAACTTGTTTCGAGATTCCTCTGTTTGGGCCCTGAACCATATGGGACAACTTGAGGCAGAAGAAGACGAACTTTTTTCAACGTCTCGGAATTGCGTGGAAACTCACCCACCCTCCTCATTTCTCGTGAGGATTCCAGAATGCATTAAGTTGTTTCGAGATTCCTTCGTTTGGGCCCTGAACCATATGGGACAACTTGAGGCAGAAGAAGAAGAACTTTTTTCAACGTCTCGGAATTACGTGGAAACTCAACCACCCTCCTCATTTCTCTTGAGTATTCCAGAATGCATGAACTTGTTTCGAGATTCCTCCGTTTGGGCCCTTAACCATATGGGACAACTTGAGGCAGAAGAAGACAAACTTTTTTCAACGTCTCGGAATTGCGTGGAAACTCACCCACCCTCCTCATTTATCGTGAGGATTCCAGAATGCATTAAGTTGTTTCGAGATTCCTTCGTTTGGGCCCTGAACCATTTTGGACAACTTGAGGTAGTAGAAGACGAACTTTTCTCAACGTCTCGGAATTGCGTGGAAACTCATCCACCCTCCTCATTTCTCTTGAGTATTCCAGAATACATGAACTTGTTTCGAGATTCCTCTGTTTGGGCCCTGAACCATATGGGACAACTTGAGGCAGAAGAAGACGAACTTTTTTCAACGTCTCGGAATTGCGTGGAAACTCATCCACCCTCCTCATTTCTCTTGAGTATTCCAGAATGCATGAACTTGTTTCGAGATTCCTCTGTTTGGGCCCTGAACCATATGGGACAACTTGAGGCAGAAGAAGACGAACTTTTTTCAACGTCTCGGAATTGCGTGGAAACTCACCCACCCTCCTCATTTCTCGTGAGGATTCCAGAATGCATTAAGTTGTTTCGAGATTCCTCCGTTTGGGCCCTGAACCATATGGGACAACTTGAGGCAGAAGAAGAAGAACTTTTTTCAACGTCTCGGAATTGTGTGGAAACTCACCCACCCTTCTCATTTCTCGTGACGATCCCAGAATGCATGAACATGTTTCGAGATTCCTCCGTTTTGGCCCAGAACCATTTTGGCCTACTTGAGGCAGAGGAAGACGAACTTTTTTCAACGTCTCGGAATTGCGTGGAAACTCACCCACCCTCCTCATTTCTCTTAGTATTCCAGAATGAATGAACTTGTTTCGAGATTCCTCCGTTTGGGCCCTGAACGATTTGGGACAACTTAAGTTAGAGGAAGACGAACTTTTTTCAACGTCTCGGAATTGCGTGGAAACTCACCCACCCTCCTCATTTCTCGTGAGGATTCCAGAATGCATTAAGTTGATTCGAGATTCCTTCGTTTGGGCCCTGAACCATTTTGGACAACTTGAGGCAGTAGAAGACGAACTTTTTTCAACGTCTCGGAATTGCGTGGAAACTCACCCACCCTCCTCATTTCTCGTGAGGATTCCAGAATGCATTAAGTTGTTTCGAGATTCCTCCGTTTGGGCCCTGAACCATATGGGACAACTTGAGGCAGAAGAAGACGAACTTTTTTCAACGTCTCGGAATTGCGTGGAAACTCACCCACCCTCCTCATTTATCGTGAGGATTCCAGAATGCGTTAAGTTGTTTCGAGATTCCTTCGTTTGCGCCCTGAACCATTTTGGACAACTTGAGGCAGTAGAAGACGAACTTTTCTCAACGCCTCGGAATTGCGTGGAAACTCATCCACCCTCCTCATTTCTCTTGAGTATTCCAGAATGCCTGAACTTTTTTCGAGATTCCTCCGTTTGGGCCCTGAACCATATGGGTCAACTTGAGGCAGAGGAAGATGAACTTTTTTCAACGTCTCGGAATTGCGTGGAAACTCACCCACCCTCATCATTTATCGTGAGGATTCCAGAATGCATTAAGTTGTTTCGAGATTCCTTCGTTTGGTCCATGAACAATTTTGGACAACTTGAGGCAGTAGAAGACGAACATTTTTCAACGTCTCGGAATTGCGTGGAAACTCACCCACCCTCCTCATTTCTCTTGAGAATTCCAGAATGCACGAACTTGTTTCAAGATTCATCCGTTTGGGCCCTTAACTATATGGGACAACTTGAGGCAGAAGAAGACGAACTTTTTTCAACATCTCGGAATTGTGTGGAAACTCACCCACCCTCCTCATTTCTCGTGACGATCCCAGAATGCATGAACATGTTTCGAGATTCCTCCGTTTGGGCCCAGAACCATTTTGGACTACTTGAGGCAGAGGAAGACGAACTTTTTTCAACGTCTCGGAATTGCGTGGAAACTCACCCACCCTCCTCATTTATCGTGAGGATTCCAGAATGCGTTAAGTTGTTTCGAGATTCCTTCGTTTGGGCCCTGAACCATTTTGGACAACTTGAGGCAGTAGAAGACGAACTTTTCTCAACGCCTCGGAATTGCGTGGAAACTCATCCACCCTCCTCATTTCTCTTGAGTATTCCAGAATGCCTGAACTTTTTTCGAGATTCCTCCGTTTGGGCCCTGAACCATATGGGTCAACTTGAGGCAGAGGAAGATGAACTTTTTTCAACGTCTCGGAATTGCGTGGAAACTCACCCACCCTCCTCATTTCTCGTGAGGATTCTAGAATGCATTAAGTTGTTTCGACATTCCTTCGTTTGGGCCCTGAACCATTTTGGACAACTTGAGGCAGAAGAAGACGAACTTTTTTCAACCTCTCGGAATTGCGTGGAAACTGACCCACCCTCCTCATTTCTCGTGAGGAATCCAGAATGCATGAACTTGTTTCGAGATTCCTCCGTTTGGGCCCTGAACCATTTGGGACAACATAAGTTAGAGGAAGACGAACTTTTTTCAACGTCTCGGAATTGCGTGGAAACTCACCCACCCTCCTCATTTATCGTGAGGATTCCAGAATGCATTAAGTTGATTCGAGATTCCTTCGTTTGGGCCCTGAACCATTTTGGACAACTTGAGGCAGTAGAAGACGAACTTTTTTCAACGTCTCGGAATTGCGTGGAAACTCACCCACCCTCCTCATTTCTCTTGAGAATTCCAGAATGCATGAACTTGTTTCGAGATTCCTCCGTTTGGGCCCTTAACCATATGGGACAACTTGAGGCAGAAGAAGACGAACTTTTTTCAACATCTCGGAATTGTGTGGAAACTCACCCACCCTCCTCATTTCTCGTGACGATCCCAGAATGCATGAACATGTTTCGAGATTCCTCCGTTTGGGCCCAGAACCATTTTGGCCTACTTGTGGTAGAGGAAGACGAACTTTTTTCAACGTCTCGGAATTGCGTGGAAACTCACCCACCCTCCCCATTTCTCTTGAGTATTCCAGAATGAATGAACTTGTTTCGAGATTCCTCCGTTTGGGCCCTGAACCATGTGGGAAAACTTGAGGCAGAAGAAGACGAACTTTTTTCAACATCTCGGAACTGCGTGGAAAATCACCACCCTCCTCGTTTCTCGTGAGGAATCCAGAATGCGTGAACTTGTTACGAGATTCCTCCGTTTGGGACCTGAACCATTTCGGACAACTTCAGGCAGAGGAAGATGAACTTTTTTCAACGTCTCGGAATTGCGTGGAAACTCACCCACCCTCCTCATTTATCGTGAGGATTCCAGAATGCATTAAGTTGTTTCGAGATTCCTTCGTTTGGGCCCTGAACCATTTTGGAACACTTGAGGCAGTAGAAGACGAACTTTTCTCAACGTCTCGGAATTGCGTGGAAACTCATCCACCCTCCTCATTTCTCTTGAGTATTCCAGAATGCATGAACTTGTTTCGAGATTCCTCCGTTTGGGCCCTGAACCATATGGGACAACTTGAGGCAGAAGAAGACGAACTTTTTTCAACGTCTCGGAATTGCGTGGAAACTCACCCACCCTCCTCATTTCTCGTGAGGATTCCAGAATGCGTTAAGTTGTTTCGAGATTCCTCCGTTTGGGCCCTAAACCATATGGCACAACTTGAGGCAGAAGAAGACGAACTTTTTTCAACGTCTCGGAATTGCGTGGAAACTCACCCACCCTCCTCATTTATCGTGAGGATTCCAGAATGCGTTAAGTTGTTTCGAGATTCCTTCGTTTGGGCCCTGAACCATTTTGGACAACTTGAGGCAGTAGAAGACGAACTTTTCTCAACGTCTCGGAATTGCGTGGAAACTCAACCACCCTCCTCATTTCTCTTGAGTATTCCAGAATGCATGAACTTGTTTCGAGATTCCTCCGTTTGGGCCCTTAACCATATGGGACAACTTGAGGCAGAAGAAGACGAACTTTTTTCAACGTCTCGGAATTGCGTGGAAACTCACCCACCCTCCTCATTTATCGTGAGGATTCCAGAATGCATTAAGTTGTTTCGAGATTCCTTCGTTTGGGCCCTGAACCATTTTGGACAACTTGAGGCAGTAGAAGACGAACTTTTCTCAACGTCTCGGAATTGCGTGGAAACTCATCCACCCTCCTCATTTCTCTTGAGTATTCCAGAATGCATGAACTTGTTTCGAGATTCCTCCGTTTGGGCCCTGAACCATATGGGACAACTTGAGGCAGAAGAAGACGAACTTTTTTCAACGTCTCGGAATTGCGTGGAAACTCACCCACCCTCCTCATTTCTCGTGAGGATTCCAGGATGCATTAAGTTGTTTCGAGATTCCTTCGTTTGGGCCCTGAACCATATGGGACAACTCGAGGCAGAAGAAGACGAACTTTTTTCAATGTCTCGGAATTGCGTGGAAACTCACCCACCCTCCTCATTTATCGTGAGGATTCCAGAATGCATTAAGTTGTTTCGAGATTCCTTCGTTTGGGCCATGAACCATTTTGGGCAACTTGAGGCAGTAGAAGACGAACATTTTTCAACGTCTCGGAATTGCGTGGAAACTCACCCACCCTCCTCATTTCTCTTGAGAATTCCAGAATGCACGAACTTGTTTCAAGATTCATCCGTTTGGGCCCTTAACTATATGGGACAACTTGAGGCAGAAGAAGACGAACTTTTTTCAACATCTCGGAATTGTGTGGAAACTCACCCACCCTCCTCATTTCTCGTGACGATCCCAGAATGCATGAACATGTTTCGAGATTCCTCCGTTTGGGCCCAGAACCATTTTGGACTACTTGAGGCAGAGGAAGACGAACTTTTTTCAACGTCTCGGAATTGCGTGGAAACTCACCCACCCTCCTCATTTATCGTGAGGATTCCAGAATGCGTTAAGTTGTTTCGAGATTCCTTCGTTTGGGCCCTGAACCATTTTGGACAACTTGAGGCAGTAGAAGACGAACTTTTCTCAACGCCTCGGAATTGCGTGGAAACTCATCCACCCTCCTCATTTCTCTTGAGTATTCCAGAATGCCTGAACTTTTTTCGAGATTCCTCCGTTTGGGCCCTGAACCATATGGGTCAACTTGAGGCAGAGGAAGATGAACTTTTTTCAACGTCTCGGAATTGCGTGGAAACTCACCCACCCTCCTCATTTCTCGTGAGGATTCTAGAATGCATTAAGTTGTTTCGACATTCCTTCGTTTGGGCCCTGAACCATTTTGGACAACTTGAGGCAGAAGAAGACGAACTTTTTTCAACCTCTCAGAATTGCGTGGAAACTGACCCACCCTCCTCATTTCTCGTGAGGAATCCAGAATGCATGAACTTGTTTCGAGATTCCTCCGTTTGGGCCCTGAACCATTTGGGACAACTTAAGTTAGAGGAAGACGAACTTTTTTCAACGTCTCGGAATTGCGTGGAAACTCACCCACCCTCCTCATTTATCGTGAGGATTCCAGAATGCATTAAGTTGATTCGAGATTCCTTCGTTTGGGCCCTGAACCATTTTGGACAACTTGAGGCAGTAGAAGACGAACTTTTTTCAACGTCTCGGAATTGCGTGGAAACTCACCCACCCTCCTCATTTCTCTTGAGAATTCCAGAATGCATGAACTTGTTTCGAGATTCCTCCGTTTGGGCCCTTAACCATATGGGACAACTTGAGGCAGAAGAAGACGAACTTTTTTCAACATCTCGGAATTGTGTGGAAACTCACCCACCCTCCTCATTTCTCGTGACGATCCCAGAATGCATGAACATGTTTCGAGATTCCTCCGTTTGGGCCCAGAACCATTTTGGCCTACTTGAGGTAGAGGAAGACGAACTTTTTTCAACGTCTCGGAATTGCGTGGAAACTCACCCACCCTCCCCATTTCTCTTGAGTATTCCAGAATGAATGAACTTGTTTCGAGATTCCTTCGTTTGGGCCCTGAACCATGTGGGACAACTTGAGGCAGAAGAAGACGAACGTTTTTCAACATCTCGGAACTGCGTGGAAAATCACCACCCTCCTCGTTTCTCGTGAGGAATCCAGAATGCGTGAACTTGTTACGAGATTCCTCCGTTTCGGACCTGAACCATTTCGGACAACTTCAGGCAGAGGAAGACGAACTTTTTTCAACGTCTCGGAATTGCGTGGAAACTCACCCACCCTCCTCATTTATCGTGAGGATTCCAGAATGCATTAAGTTGTTTCGAGATTCCTTCGTTTGGGCCCTGAACCATTTTGGAACACTTGAGGCAGTAGAAGACGAACTTTTCTCAACGTCTCGGAATTGCGTGGAAACTCATCCACCCTCCTCATTTCTCTTGAGTATTCCAGAATGCATGAACTTGTTTCGAGATTCCTCCGTTTGGGCCCTGAACCATATGGGACAACTTGAGGCAGAAGAAGACGAACTTTTTTCAACGTCTCGGAATTGCGTGGAAACTCACCCACCCTCCTCATTTCTCGTGAGGATTCCAGAATGCGTTAAGTTGTTTCGAGATTCCTCCGTTTGGGCCCTAAACCATATGGCACAACTTGAGGCAGAAGAAGACGAACTTTTTTCAACGTCTCGGAATTGCGTGGAAACTCACCCACCCTCCTCATTTATCGTGAGGATTCCAGAATGCGTTAAGTTGTTTCGAGATTCCTTCGTTTGGGCCCTGAACCATTTTGGACAACTTGAGGCAGTAGAAGACGAACTTTTCTCAACGTCTCGGAATTGCGTGGAAACTCAACCACCCTCCTCATTTCTCTTGAGTATTCCAGAATGCATGAACTTGTTTCGAGATTCCTCCGTTTGGGCCCTTAACCATATGGGACAACTTGAGGCAGAAGAAGACGAACTTTTTTCAACGTCTCGGAATTGCGTCGAAACTCACCCACCCTCCTCATTTATCGTGAGGATTCCAGAATGCATTAAGTTGTTTCGAGATTCCTTCGTTTGGGCCCTGAACCATTTTGGACAACTTGAGGCAGTAGAAGACGAACTTTTCTCAACGTCTCGGAATTGCGTGGAAACTCATCCACCCTCCTCATTTCTCTTGAGTATTCCAGAATGCATGAACTTGTTTCGAGATTCCTCCGTTTGGGCCCTGAACCATATGGGACAACTTGAGGCAGAAGAAGACGAACTTTTTTCAACGTCTCGGAATTGCGTGGAAACTCACCCACCCTCCTCATTTCTCGTGAGGATTCCAGGATGCATTAAGTTGTTTCGAGATTCCTCCGTTTGGGCCCTGAACCATATGGGACAACTCGAGGCAGAAGAAGACGAACTTTTTTCAACGTCTCGGAATTGCGTGGAAACTCACCCACCCTCCTCATTTATCGTGAGGATTCCAGAATGGGTTAAGTTGTTTCGAGATTCCTTCGTTTGGGCCCTGAACCATTTTGGACAACTTGAGGCAGTAGAAGACAAACTTTTCTCAACGCCTCGGAATTGCGTGGAAACTCATCTACCCTCCTCATTTCTCTTGAGTATTCCAGAATGCCTGAACTTGTTTCGAGATTCCTCCGTTTGGGCCCTGAACCATATGGGTCAACTTGAGGCAGAGGAAGATGAACTTTTTTCAACGTCTCGGAATTGCGTGGAAACTCACCCACCCGCATCATTTATCTTGAGGATTCCAGAATGCATTAAGTTGATTCGAGATTCCTTCGTTTGGGCCCTGAACCATTTTGGACAACTTGAGGCAGTAGAAGACGAACTTTTTTCAACGTCTCGGAATTGCGTGGAAACTCACCCACCCTCCTCATTTCTCTTGAGAATTCCAGAATGCATGAACTTGTTTCGAGATTCCTCCGTTTGGGCCCTTAACCATATGGGACAACTTGAGGCAGAAGAAGACGAACTTTTTTCAACATCTCGGAATTGTGTGGAAACTCACCCACCCTCCTCATTTCTCGTGACGATCCCAGAATGCATGAACATGTTTCGAGATTCCTCCGTTTGGGCCCAGAACCATTTTGGCCTACTTGAGGTAGAGGAAGACGAACTTTTTTCAACGTCTCGGAATTGCGTGGAAACTCACCCACCCTCCCCATTTCTCTTGAGTATTCCAGAATGAATGAACTTGTTTCGAGATTCCTTCGTTTGGGCCCTGAACCATGTGGGACAACTTGAGGCAGAAGAAGACGAACGTTTTTCAACATCTCGGAACTGCGTGGAAAATCACCACCCTCCTCGTTTCTCGTGAGGAATCCAGAATGCGTGAACTTGTTACGAGATTCCTCCGTTTCGGACCTGAACCATTTCGGACAACTTCAGGCAGAGGAAGACGAACTTTTTTCAACGTCTCGGAATTGCGTGGAAACTCACCCACCCTCCTCATTTATCGTGAGGATTCCAGAATGCATTAAGTTGTTTCGAGATTCCTTCGTTTGGGCCCTGAACCATTTTGGAACACTTGAGGCAGTAGAAGACGAACTTTTCTCAACGTCTCGGAATTGCGTGGAAACTCATCCACCCTCCTCATTTCTCTTGAGTATTCCAGAATGCATGAACTTGTTTCGAGATTCCTCCGTTTGGGCCCTGAACCATATGGGACAACTTGAGGCAGAAGAAGACGAACTTTTTTCAACGTCTCGGAATTGCGTGGAAACTCACCCACCCTCCTCATTTCTCGTGAGGATTCCAGAATGCGTTAAGTTGTTTCGAGATTCCTCCGTTTGGGCCCTAAACCATATGGCACAACTTGAGGCAGAAGAAGACGAACTTTTTTCAACGTCTCGGAATTGCGTGGAAACTCACCCACCCTCCTCATTTATCGTGAGGATTCCAGAATGCGTTAAGTTGTTTCGAGATTCCTTCGTTTGGGCCCTGAACCATTTTGGACAACTTGAGGCAGTAGAAGACGAACTTTTCTCAACGTCTCGGAATTGCGTGGAAACTCAACCACCCTCCTCATTTCTCTTGAGTATTCCAGAATGCATGAACTTGTTTCGAGATTCCTCCGTTTGGGCCCTTAACCATATGGGACAACTTGAGGCAGAAGAAGACGAACTTTTTTCAACGTCTCGGAATTGCGTGGAAACTCACCCACCCTCCTCATTTATCGTGAGGATTCCAGAATGCATTAAGTTGTTTCGAGATTCCTTCGTTTGGGCCCTGAACCATTTTGGACAACTTGAGGCAGTAGAAGACGAACTTTTCTCAACGTCTCGGAATTGCGTGGAAACTCATCCACCCTCCTCATTTCTCTTGAGTATTCCAGAATGCATGAACTTGTTTCGAGATTCCTCCGTTTGGGCCCTGAACCATATGGGACAACTTGAGGCAGAAGAAGACGAACTTTTTTCAACGTCTCGGAATTGCGTGGAAACTCACCCACCCTCCTCATTTCTCGTGAGGATTCCAGGATGCATTAAGTTGTTTCGAGATTCCTCCGTTTGGGCCCTGAACCATATGGGACAACTCGAGGCAGAAGAAGACGAACTTTTTTCAACGTCTCGGAATTGCGTGGAAACTCACCCACCCTCCTCATTTATCGTGAGGATTCCAGAATGGGTTAAGTTGTTTCGAGATTCCTTCGTTTGGGCCCTGAACCATTTTGGACAACTTGAGGCAGTAGAAGACAAACTTTTCTCAACGCCTCGGAATTGCGTGGAAACTCATCTACCCTCCTCATTTCTCTTGAGTATTCCAGAATGCCTGAACTTGTTTCGAGATTCCTCCGTTTGGGCCCTGAACCATATGGGTCAACTTGAGGCAGAGGAAGATGAACTTTTTTCAACGTCTCGGAATTGCGTGGAAACTCACCCACCCGCATCATTTATCTTGAGGATTCCAGAATGCATTAAGTTGATTCGAGATTCCTTCGTTTGGGCCCTGAACCATTTTGGACAACTTGAGGCAGTAGAAGACGAACTTTTTTCAACGTCTCGGAATTGCGTGGAAACTCACCCACCCTCCTCATTTCTCTTGAGAATTCCAGAATGCATGAACTTGTTTCGAGATTCCTCCGTTTGGGCCCTTAACCATATGGGACAACTTGAGGCAGAAGAAGACGAACTTTTTTCAACATCTCGGAATTGTGTGGAAACTCACCCACCCTCCTCATTTCTCGTGACGATCCCAGAATGCATGAACATGTTTCGAGATTCCTCCGTTTGGGCCCAGAACCATTTTGGCCTACTTGAGGTAGAGGAAGACGAACTTTTTTCAACGTCTCGGAATTGCGTGGAAACTCACCCACCCTCCCCATTTCTCTTGAGTATTCCAGAATGAATGAACTTGTTTCGAGATTCCTCCGTTTGGGCCCTGAACCATGTGGGGCAACTTGAGGCAGAAGAAGACGAACTTTTTTCAACATCTCGGAACTGCGTGGAAAATCACCACCCTCCTCGTTTCTCGTGAGGAATCCAGAATGCGTGAACTTGTTACGAGATTCCTCCGTTTGGGACCTGAACCATTTCGGACAACTTCAGGCAGAGGAAGACGAACTTTTTTCAACGTCTCGGAATTGCGTGGAAACTCACCCACCCTCCTCATTTATCGTGAGGATTCCAGAATGCATTAAGTTGTTTCGAGATTCCTTCGTTTGGGCCCTGAACCATTTTGGAACACTTGAGGCAGTAGAAGACGAACTTTTCTCAACGTCTCGGAATTGCGTGGAAACTCATCCACCCTCCTCATTTCTCTTGAGTATTCCAGAATGCATGAACTTGTTTCGAGATTCCTCCGTTTGGGCCCTGAACCATATGGGACAACTTGAGGCAGAAGAAGACGAACTTTTTTCAACGTCTCGGAATTGCGTGGAAACTCACCCACCCTCCTCATTTCTCGTGAGGATTCCAGAATGCGTTAAGTTGTTTCGAGATTCCTCCGTTTGGGCCCTAAACCATATGGCACAACTTGAGGCAGAAGAAGACGAACTTTTTTCAACGTCTCGGAATTGCGTGGAAACTCACCCACCCTCCTCATTTATCGTGAGGATTCCAGAATGCGTTAAGTTGTTTCGAGATTCCTTCGTTTGGGCCCTGAACCATTTTGGACAACTTGAGGCAGTAGAAGACGAACTTTTCTCAACGTCTCGGAATTGCGTGGAAACTCAACCACCCTCCTCATTTCTCTTGAGTATTCCAGAATGCATGAACTTGTTTCGAGATTCCTCCGTTTGGGCCCTTAACCATATGGGACAACTTGAGGCAGAAGAAGACGAACTTTTTTCAACGTCTCGGAATTGCGTGGAAACTCACCCACCCTCCTCATTTATCGTGAGGATTCCAGAATGCATTAAGTTGTTTCGAGATTCCTTCGTTTGGGCCCTGAACCATTTTGGACAACTTGAGGCAGTAGAAGACGAACTTTTCTCAACGTCTCGGAATTGCGTGGAAACTCATCCACCCTCCTCATTTCTCTTGAGTATTCCAGAATGCATGAACTTGTTTCGAGATTCCTCCGTTTGGGCCCTGAACCATATGGGACAACTTGAGGCAGAAGAAGACGAACTTTTTTCAACGTCTCGGAATTGCGTGGAAACTCACCCACCCTCCTCATTTCTCGTTAGGATTCCAGAATGCGTTAAGTTGTTTCGAGATTCCTCCGTTTGGGCCCTAAACCATATGGCACAACTGGAGGCAGAAGAAGACGAACTTTTTTCAACGTCTCGGAATTGCGTGGAAACTCACCCACCCTCCTCATTTATCGTGAGGATTCCAGAATGCGTTAAGTTGTTTCGAGATTCCTTCGTTTGGGCCCTGAACCATTTTGGACAACTTGAGGCAGTAGAAGACGAACTTTTCTCAACGTCTCGGAATTGCGTGGAAACTCAACCACCCTCCTCATTTCTCTTGAGTATTCCAGAATGCATGAACTTATTTCGAGATTCCTCCGTTTGGGCCCTTAACCATATGGGACAACTTGAGGCAGAAGAAGACAAACTTTTTTCAACGTCTCGGAATTGCGTGGAAACTCACCCACCCTCCTCATTTATCGTGAGGATTCCAGAATGCATTAAGTTGTTTCGAGATTCCTTCGTTTGGGCCCTGAACCATTTTGGACAACTTGAGGCAGTAGAAGACGAACTTTTCTCAACGTCTCGGAATTGCGTGGAAACTCATCCACCCTCCTCATTTCTCTTGAGTATTCCAGAATACATGAACTTGTTTCGAGATTCCTCCGTTTGGGCCCTGAACCATATGGGACAACTGGAGGCAGAAGAAGACGAACTTTTTTCAACGTCTCGGAATTGCGTGGAAACTCACCCACCCTCCTCATTTATCGTGAGGATTCCAGAATGCATTAAGTTGTTTCGAGATTCCTTCGTTTGGGCCATGAACCATTTTGGACAACTTGAGGCAGTAGAAGACGAACTTTTTTCAACGTCTCGGAATTGCGTGGAAACTCACCCAACCTCCTCATTTCTCTTGAGAATTCCAGAATGCACGAACTTGTTTCGAGATTCATCCGTTTGGGCCCTTAACCATATGGGACAACTTGAGGCAGAAGAAGACGAACTTTTTTCAACATCTCGGAATTGTGTGGAAACTCACCCACCCTCCTCATTTCTCGTGACGATCCCAGAATGCATGAACATGTTTCGAGATTCCTCCGTTTGGGCCCAGAACCATTTTGGACTACTTGAGGCAGAGGAAGACGAACTTTTTTCAACGTCTCGGAATTGCGTGGAAACGCACCCACCCTCCTAATTTATCGTGAGGATTCCAGAATGCATTAAGTTGTTTCGAGATTCCTCCGTTTGGGCCCTGAACCATTTTGGACAACTTGAGGCAGTAGAACACGAACTTTTCTCAACGTCTCGGAATTGCGTGGAAACTCATCCACCCTCCTCATTTCTCTTGAGTATTCCAGAATGCATGAACTGGTTTCGAGATTCCTCCGTTTGGGCCCTGAACCATATGGGACAACTTGAGGCAGAAGAAGACGAACTTTTTTCAACGTCTCGGAATTGCGTGGAAACTCACCCACCCTCCTCATTTATCGTGAGGATTCCAGAATGCATTAAGTTGTTTCGAGATTCCTCCGTTTGGGCCCTAAACCATATGGCACAACTTGAGGCAGAAGAAGACGAACTTTTTTCAACGTCTCGGAATTGCGTGGAAACTCACCCACCCTCCTCATTTATCGTGAGGATTCCAGAATGCATTAAGTTGTTTCGAGATTCCTTCGTTTGGGCCCTGAACCATATGGGACAACTTGACGCAGAAGAAGACGAACTTTTTTCAACGTCTCGGAATTGCGTGGAAACTCACCCACCCTCATCATTTATCGTGAGGATTCCAGAATGCATTAAGTTGTTTCGACATTCCTTCGTTTGGGCCATGAACCATTTTGGACAACTTGAGGCAGTAGAAGACGAACTTTTTTCAACGTCTCGGAATTGCGTGGAAACTCACCCACCCTCCTCATTTCTCTTGAGTATTCCAGAATGCATGAACTTGTTTCGAGATTCCTCCGTTTGGGCCCTTAACCATATGGGACAACGTGAGGCAGAAGAAGACGAACTTTTTTCAAAATCTCGGAATTGTGTGGAAACTCACCCACCCTCCTCATTTCTCATGAGGAATCCAGAATGCATGAACTTGTTCTGAGATTCCTCCGTTTGGACCCTGAACCATTTGGGACAACTTGAGGCAGAGGAAGACGAACTTTTTTCAACGTCTCGGAATTGCGTGGAAACTCACCCACCCTCATCATTTATCGTGAGGATTCCAGAATGCATTAAGTTGTTTCGAGATTCCTTCGTTTGGGCCCTGAACCATTTTGGACAACTTGAGGCAGAAGAAGACGAACTTTTTTCAACGTCTCGGAATTGCGTGGAAACTCACCCACCCTCCTCATTTCTCTTGAGTATTCCAGAATGCATGAACTTGTTTCGAGATTCCTCCGTTTGGGCCCTTAACCATATGGGACAACGTGAGGCAGACGAAGACGAACTTTTTTCAAAATCTCGGAATTGCTTGGAAACTCACCCACCCTCCTCATTTCTCATGAGGATCCCAGAATGCATGAACATGTTTCGAGATTCCTCCGTTTGGGCCCTGAACCATTTTGGACAACTTGAGGCAGATGAAGACGAACTTTTTTCAACGTCTCGGAATTGCGTGGAAACTCACCCACCTTCATCATTTATCGTGAGGATTCCAGAATGCATTAAGTTGTTTCGAGATTCCTTCGCTTGGGCCCTGAACCATTTTGGACAACTTGAGGCAGAGGAAGACGAACTTCTTTCAACGTCTCGAAATTGCGTGGAAACTCACCCACCCTCCTCATTTATCGTGAGGATTCCAGAATGCATTAAGTTGTTTCGAGATTCCTTCGTTTGGGCCCTGAACCATTTTGGACAACTTGAGGCAGAAGAAGACGAACTTTTTTCAACATCTCGGAATTGCGTGGAAACTGACCCACCCTCCTCATTTCTCGTGAGGAATCCAGAATGCATGAACTTGTTTCGAGATTCCTCCGTTTGGGCCCTGAACCATTTGGGACAACTTGAGGCAGAGGAAGACGAACTTTTTTCAACGTCTCGGAATTGCGTGGAAACTCACCCACCCTCATCATTTATCGTGAGGATTCCAGAATGCATTAAGTTGTTTCGAGATTCCTTCGTTTGGGCGCTGAACCATTTTGGACAACTTGAGGCAGTAGAAGACGAACTTTTTTCAACATCTCGGAATTGTGTGGAAACTCACCCACCGTCCTCATTTCTCTTGAGTATTCCAGAATGCATGAACTTGTTTCGATATTCCTCCGTTTGGGCCCTTAACCATATGGGACAACGTGAGGCAGAAGAAGACGAACTTTTTTCAACCTCTCGGAATTGTGTGGAAACTCACCCACCCTCCTCATTTCTCGTGAGCAATCCAGAATGCATGAACTTGTTTTGAGATTCCTCCGTTTGGGCCCTGAACCATTTACGACAACTTGAGGCAGAGGAAGACGAACTTCTTTCAACGTCTCGAAATTGCGAGGAAACTCACCCACCCTCCTCATTTATCGTGAGGATTCCAGAATGCATTAAGTTGTTTCGAGATTCCTTCGTTTGGGCCCTGAACCATTTTGGACAACTTGAGGCAGAAGAAGACGAACTTTTTTCAACATCTCGGAATTGCGTGGAAACTGACCCACCCTCCTCATTTCTCGTGAGGAATCCAGAATGCATGAACTTGTTTCGAGATTCCTCCGTTTGGGCCCTGAACCATTTGGGACAACTTGAGGCAGAGGAAGACGAACTTTTTTCAACGTCTCGGAATTGCGTGGAAACTCACCCACCCTCATCATTTATCGTGAGGATTCCAGAATGCATTAAGTTGTTTCGAGATTCCTTCGTTTGGGCGCTGAACCATTTTGGACAACTTGAGGCAGTAGAAGACGAACTTTTTTCAACATCTCTGAATTGTGTGGAAACTCACCCACCGTCCTCATTTCTCTTGAGTATTCCAGAATGCATGAACTTGTTTCGAGATTCCTCCGTTTGGGCCCTTAACCATATGGGACAACGTGAGGCAGAAGAAGACGAACTTTTTTCAACCTCTCGGAATTGTGTGGAAACTCACCCACCCTCCTCATTTCTCGTGAGCAATCCAGAATGCATGAACTTGTTTTGAGATTCCTCCGTTTGGGCCCTGAACCATTTACGACAACTTGAGGCAGAGGAAGACGAACTTTTTTCAACGTCTCGGAATTGCGTGGAAACTCACCCTCCCTGCTCATTTATCGTGAGGATTCCAAAATGCATTAAGTTGTTTCGAGATTCCTTCGTTTGGGCCCTTAACCTTTTTGGACAACTTGAGGCAGTAGAAGACGAACTTTTTTCAACGTCTCGGAATTGCGTGGAAACTCACCCACCGTCCTCATTTCTCTTGAGTATTCCATAATGCATGAACTTGTTTCGAGATTCCTCCGTTTGGGCCCTTAACCATATGGGACAACGTGAGGCAGAAGAAGACGAACTTTTTTCAAAATCTCGGAATTGTGTGGAAACTCACCCACCCTCCTCATTTCTCATGAGGAATCCAGAATACTTGAACTTGTTCTGAGATTCCTCCGTTTGGGCCCTGAACCATTTGGGACAACTTGAGGCAGAGGAAGACGAACTTTTTTCAACGTCTCGGAATTGCGTGGAAACTCACCCACCCTCATCATTTATCGTGAGGATTCCAGAATGCATTAAGTTGTTTCGAGATTCCTTCGTTTGGGCCCTGAACCATTTTGGACAACTTGAGGCAGAAGAAGACGAACTTTTTTCAACGTCTCGAAATTGCGTGGAAACTCACCCACCCTCCTCATTTCTCTTGAGTATTCCAGAATGCATGAACTTGTTTCGAGATTCCTCCGTTTGGGCCCTTAACCATATGGGACAACGTGAGCAGAAAAAGACGAACTTTTTTCAAAATATCGGAATTGTGTGGAAACTCACCCACCCTCCTCATTTCTCGTGAGGAATCCAGAATGCATGAACTTGTTTCGAGATTCCTCCGTTTGGGCCCTGAACCATTTGGGACAACTTGAGGCAGAGGAAGACGAACTTTTTTCAACGTCTCGGAATTGCGTGGAAACTCACCCACCCTCATCATTTATCGTGAGGATTCCAGAATGCATTAAGTTGTTTCGAGATTCCTTCGTTTGGGCCCTGAACCATTTTGGACAACTTGAGGCAGAGGAAGACGAACCTTTTTCAACGTCTCGGAATTGCGTGGAAACTCACCCACCCTCCTCATTTATCGTGAGGATTCCAGAATGCATTAAGTTGTTTCGAGATTCCTTCGTTTGGGCCCTGAACCATTTTGGACAACTTGAGGCAGAAGAAGACGAACTTTTTTCAACATCTCGGAATTGCGTGGAAACTGACCCACCCTCCTCATTTCTCGTGAGGAATCCAGAATGCATGAACTTGTTTCGAGATTCCTCCGTTTGGGCCCTGAACCATTTGGGACAACTTGAGGCAGAGGAAGACGAACTTTTTTCAACGTCTCGGAATTGCGTGGAAACTCACCCACCCTCATCATTTATCGTGAGGATTCCAGAATGCAATAAGTTGTTTCGAGATTCCTTCGTTTGGGCCCTGAACCATTTTGGACAACTTGAGGCAGAGGAAGACGAACTATTTTCAACATCTCGGAATTGCGTGGAAACTGACCCACCCTCATCATTTATCGTGAGGATTCCAGAATGCATTAAGTTGTTTCGAGTTTCCTTCGTTTGGGCCCTGAACCATTTTGGACAACTTGAGGCAGTAGAAGACGAACTTTTTTCAACGTCTCGGAATTGCGTGGAAACTCACCCACCCTCCTCATTTCTCTTGAGTATTCCAGAATGCATGAACTTGTTTCGAGATTCCTTCGTTTCGGCCCTTAACCATATGGGACAACGTGAGGCAGAAGAAGACGAACTTTTTTCAACCTCTCGGAATTGTGTGGTAACTCACCCACCCTCCTCATTTCTCGTGAGTAATCCAGAATGCATGAACTTGTTTGGAGATTCCTCCGTTTGGGCCCTGAACCATTTGGGACAACTTGAGGCAGAGGAAGACGAACTTTTTTCAACGTCTCGGAATTGCGTGGAAACTCACCCTCCCTGCTCATTTATCGTGAGGATTCCAAAATGCATTAAGTTGTTTCGAGATTCCTTCGTTTGGGCCCTGAACCATTTTGGACAACTTGAGGCAGTAGAAGACGAACTTTTTTCAACGTCTTGGAATTGCGTGGAAACTCACCCACCCTCCTCATTTCTCTTGAGTATTCCAGAATGCATGAACTTGTTTCGAGATTCCTCCGTTTGGGCCCTTAACCATATGGGACAACGTGAGGCAGAAGAAGACGAACTTTTTTCAAAATCTCGGAATTGTGTGGAAACTCACCCACCCTCCTCATTTCTCATGAGGAATCCAGAATGCATGAACTTGTTTCGAGATTCCTCCGTTTGGGCCCTGAACCATTTGGGACAACTTGAGGCAGAGGAAGACGAACTTTTTTCAACGTCTCGGAATTGCGTGGAAACTCACCCACCCTCATCATTTATCGTGAGGATTCCAGAATGCAATAAGTTGTTTCGAGATTCCTTCGTTTGGGCCCTGAACCATTTTGGACAACTTGAGGCAGAGGAAGACGAACTTTTTTCAACGTCTCGGAATTGTGTGGAAACTCACCCACCCTCCTCATTTATCATGAGGATTCCAGAATGCATAAAGTTGTTTCGAGATTCCTTCGTTTGGGCCCTAAACCATTTTGGACAACTTGAGGCAGTAGAAGACGAACTTTTTTCAACGTCTCGGAATTGCGTGGAAACTCACCCACCCTCCTCATTTCTCTTGAGTATTCCAGAATGCATGAACTTGTTTCGAGATTCCTTCGTTTGGGCCCTTAACCATATGGGACAACGTGAGGCAGAAGAAGACGAACTTTTTTCAACCTCTCGGAATTGTGTGGAAACTCACCCACCCTCCTCATTTCTCGTGAGTAATCCAGAATGCATGAACTTGTTTGGAGATTCCTCCGTTTGGGCCTTGAACCATTTGGGACAACTTGAGGCAGAGGAAGACGAACTTTTTTCAACGTCTCGGAATTGCGTGGAAACTCACCCTCCCTGCTCATTTATCGTGAGGATTCCAAAATGCATTAAGTTGTTTCGAGATTCCTTCGTTTGGGCCCTGAACCATTTTGGACAACTTGAGGCAGTAGAAGACGAACTTTTTTCAACGTCTCGGAATTGCGTGGAAACTCACCCACCCTCCTCATTTCTCTTGAGTATTCCAGAATGCATGAACTTGTTTCGAGATTCCTCCGTTTGGGCCCTTAACCATATGGGACAACGTGAGGCAGAAGAAGACGAACTTTTTTCAAAATCTCGGAATTGTGTGGAAACTCACCCACCCTCCTCATTTCTCATGAGGAATCCAGAATGCATGAACTTGTTTCGAGATTCCTCCGTTTGGGCCCTTAACCATATGGGACAAGGTGAGCAGAAAAAGACGAACTTTTTTCAAAATATCGGAATTGTGTGGAAACTCACCCACCCTCCTCATTTCTCGTGAGGAATCCAGAATGCATTAAGTTGTTTCGAGATTCCTTCGTTTGGGCCCTGAACCATTTGGGACAACTTGAGGCAGAGGAAGACGAACTTTTTTCAACGTCTCGGAATTGCGTGGAAACTCACCCACCCTCATCATTTATCGTGAGGATTCCAGAATGCAATAAGTTGTTTCGAGATTCCTTCGTTTGGGCCCTGAACCATTTTGGACAACTTGAGGCAGAGGAAGACGAACTTTTTTCAACGTCTCGGAATTGTGTGGAAACTCACCCACCCTCCTCATTTATCGTGAGGATTCCAGAATGCATTAAGTTGTTTCGAGATTCCTGTTAGACCTGGCTATCACCCAAGAGGAGGGTGAATTGGGTGTCAGATAAAAATTTAGAAACTTTAAAAATTCTTTTCAACTCTTAATGAAGGTAATGAGTATGAAAATAACTATTCATAAATCAACAGTTGAATATTCAAATAAATGTTAAAATAATATTTGCTGGAAATATAAGAGTTTAAGGAAGAGAATATGCAAACTGTGATTTATCCTGGTTCGGCCCAATCCACGATGACCTACATCCAGTCCCCAGGCACCTCCTGAGATTTCAATCCACTATCTCACTCAAGCTTTAATCGGGTACTTGAGAACCGCTACAATCCCACAAGTTTAGCCGGGCACTTGTGCAGCCTTTTACAAATCTCTTACCGAGATACTCCCCCTTACACACCGTAAGGATACACCGCTTGATCACACACTCTGTACTCGAAGTAATCCTCTCCCTAGGATTCACTCCCCTTACAAGCTGTAATCAACACAATGTGTTTCCCACTCAAGATCACTCAATCTTGAGTAACTCTCAGATAAAATGTTTACAAACAAATCTTCTCTTTAAGAAGTGATAAGATGAACACTGAAGTACAATACAAATAATCTCACTCTCTTAATAAATTATATGATCACTAAGAAAATAGAGAGAATATGAGATAGACATCAGAAGACATTTTGAAAGTGTAAGCTCATGTCTACTTCCATTTTGAATCTTTCTCCTTATATAAGCATGTTGAACGAGCCGTTGGAGAAATATTGACCGTTGTGAATAGTAACGGCATTATTTGAATTTCATCCGTTGAAGCTTGCGAGTTGCGGCCGTTTGTGTATTCGTCCGTTGGAAAATATTACCGTTATGATTTCTGATCCGTTGAAGCATTAATTGTGTATTCATATATGACCGTTGCAAATCCACTTGAGTGGTTTGAGTATTACCGTTGGAGCAGTAAGCGTTCGGTCCGTTGGAAGTTTCGGTTCATTTTGAGAAATAGCCGTTGCTTTGTGTTTCTCATTCAATCATATGCTTCACTGAATTCCTTCAACTCTATCTTCATCAAATAACCGTGGCTTTCTTGTTCCAGCAAATACCTCTATAGTTTTCCATTGAATCCGTTGGTATGAATTTTCTGCTTCAATCGGTTTTGAATCCAAACTTTGATCTAATCACCTGAAACTTATACGCAAATGATATAAATAATGTAAAGAAGAAGTATAAGTGATTTTGGTAATCATCTGGATGTTTTCCATACGCTACAGTATTTCCGGACGCGGTGATTCTTGAAGACGATGAACAGTATTTTCGTGATGATGATTCAGAACATAGCTCAACTTCCAGTAACCATATCTCTTCGTATATAGCTCTAAAATTAGTAAATGATATATCCCTGGAAAGCTCTTGATGTCTTCTTTCCAATGAAAAAAGAATCAGCTCAAAACACTTTGTATTTTGACCGTTATGATCCGATGAACGATGACTGCCCAGAAAACAGAGTTCCAGCAACCCAAAAGTTTCGAAATTCATATCTCCTTCGTTTCAAGCTCTTTTTAGTTGCTTCCAAATTCTGTGAAACCCTTGTTGAGTATAGAATCATATGGAATTGATTTCACTTCATTTGGTTCTGTATAATATGAGATATAGACAGAAAACCGAGGCTATTCTGAGTTGATTCCAGAATCACATGTATCAACTTTCGAAGGCCATATCTTCCTGGTCTGAGCTCCGTTTTGAGTGGGTCAAATTGTAGTATGATGCATTTTGAGTCTAGTTTCATATGCCACCGGTTTCATCTCAATTGGATTTGTGATTTGTGAGATACACCTGAAATACCGAAGCTCGCCTTGCTGTGTGGCGTGAATTGCACTGCCAACTTCCACAATTTGTTTCTCTTTCATCTGAACTCCTTTGGACTTGAATCTGGACTCTAAATGACGCATTGGGAGTCTACTTTCATCCAAAATTGGTTTCACCTCAATCCGACGTCTGGTTTGTGAAATATCATCGAAACATCGAACGTTGCCCATTGAAAACGAAGAACAGAGGCAAGCAGAGCACGAAACACTCAACGAGGCACGGGGTGGACTGACTTGAAGTTCAGAGAAATTACGGTTTTGCCATTGAACTGAATTTCAACATAATTACCATTTTGCCATCAAAGCTGAAGTTCTACAGAATTACGATTTTGCCATTCTGATTTAATTTGGAGAACCGACAGAAATGACTTGAGGCAATTATCTTCTTGACTCAAGGCAACTCCTGAGGTAATGAAATCATTGTAGCACACTCATGGATCCGTATGACACTATTCATGTATGCGGTGCACTATTCACGTATACGCTACTATTCATGTTGATGCTTCAAATAGCTTAATTTGACTCCGAATTAAGCTATTTCAACTTCCGCTTAATCGTCAAGACTTCCAGTATTGATATTTTCTTTTCTTCAATCTCATATCATAATTATTCTCTATAATTTAACTTGGACTAACCTACAATAAACAAAGTAGTTAGTCAATGTATATGATATAAACTTTTTGCTCTAGATAATGGCATCAATGTAAGACATTATCAAAACTAATCATAATCAACAATTCCTTCGTTTGGGCCCTGAACCATTTTGGACAACTTGAGGCAGTAGAAGACGAACTTTTTTCAACGTCTCGGAATTGCGTGGAAACTCACCCACCCTCCTCATTTCTCTTGAGTATTCCAGAATGCATGAACTTGTTTCGAGATTCCTCCGTTTGGGCCCTTAACCATATGGGACAACGTGAGCAGAAAAAGACGAACTTTTTTCAAAATATCGGAATTGTGTGGAAACTCACCCACCCTCCTCATTTCTCGTGAGGAATCCAGAATGCATGAACTTGTTTCGAGATTCCTCCGTTTGGGCCCTGAACCATTTGGGACAACTTGAGGCAGAAGAAGACGAACTTTTTTCAAAATCTCGGAATTGTGTGGAAACTCACCCACCCTCCTCATTTCTCGTGAGGAATCCAGAATACTTGAACTTGTTCTGAGATTCCTCCGTTTGGGCCCTGAACCATTTGGGACAACTTGAGGCAGAGGAAGACGAACTTTTTTCAACGTCTCGGAATTGCGTGGAAACTCACCCACCCTCATCATTTATCGTGAGGATTCCAGAATGCATTAAGTTGTTTCGAGATTCCTTCGTTTGGGCCCTGAACCATTTTGGACAACTTGAGGCAGAAGAAGACGAACTTTTTTCAACGTCTCGGAATTGCGTGGAAACTCACCCACCCTCCTCATTTCTCTTGAGTATTCCAGAATGCATGAACTTGTTTCGAGATTCCTCCGTTTGGGCCCTTAACCATATGGGACAACGTGAGAAGAAAAAGACGAACTTTTTTCAAAATATCGGAATTGTGTGGAAACTCACCCACCCTCCTCATTTCTCGTGAGGAATCCAGAATGCATGAACTTGTTTCGAGATTCCTCCGTTTGGGCCCTGAACCATTTGGGACAACTTGAGGCAGAGGAAGACGAACTTTTTTCAACGTCTCGGAATTGCGTGGAAACTCACCCACCCTCATCATTTATCGTGAGGATTCCAGAATGCATTAAGTTGTTTCGAGATTCCTTCGTTTGGGCCCTGAACCATTTTGGACAACTTGAGGCAGAGGAAGACGAACCTTTTTCAACGTCTCGGAATTGCGTGGAAACTCACCCACCCTCCTCATTTATCGTGAGGATTCCAGAATGCATTAAGTTGTTTCGAGATTCCTTCGTTTGGGCCCTGAACCATTTTGGACAACTTGAGGCAGAAGAAGACGAACTTTTTTCAACATCTCGGAATTGCGTGGAAACTGACCCACCCTCCTCATTTCTCGTGAGGAATCCAGAATGCATGAACTTGTTTCGAGATTCCTCCGTTTGGGCCCTGAACCATTTGGGACAACTTGAGGAAGAGGAAGACGAACTTTTTTCAACGTCTCGGAATTGCGTGGAAACTCACCCACCCTCATCATTTATCGTGAGGATTCCAGAATGCAATAAGTTGTTTCGAGATTCCTTCGTTTGGGCCCTGAACCATTTTGGACAACTTGAGGCAGAGGAAGATGAACTTTTTTCAACGTCTCGGAATTGCGTGGAAACTCACCCACCCTCATCATTTATCGTGAGGATTCCAGAATGCATTAAGTTGTTTCGAGTTTCCTTCGTTTGGGCCCTGAACCATTTTAGACAACTTGAGGCAGTAGAAGACGAACTTTTTTCAAAATATCGGAATTGTGTGGAAACTCACCCACCCTCCTCATTTCTCGTGAGGAATCCAGAATGCATTAAGTTGTTTCGAGATTCCTTCGTTTGGGCCCTGAACCATTTGGGACAACTTGAGGCAGAGGAAGACGAACTTTTTTCAACGTCTCGGAATTGCGTGGAAACTCACCCACCCTCATCATTTATCGTGAGGATTCCAGAATGCAATAAGTTGTTTCGAGATTCCTTCGTTTGGGCCCTGAACCATTTTGGACAACTTGAGGCAGAGGAAGACGAACTTTTTTCAACGTCTCGGAATTGTGTGGAAACTCACCCACCCTCCTCATTTATCGTGAGGATTCCAGAATGCATTAAGTTGTTTCGAGATTCCTTCGTTTGGGCCCTAAACCATTTTGGACAACTTGAGGCAGTAGAAGACGAACTTTTTTTAACGTCTCGGAATTGCGTGGAAACTCACCCACCCTCCTCATTTCTCTTGAGTATTCCAGAATGCATGAACTTGTTTCGAGATTCCTCCGTTTGGGCCCTGAACCTTATGGGACAACGTGAGCAGAAAAAGACGAACTTTTTTCAAAATATCGGAATTGTGTGGAAACTCACCCACCCTCCTCATTTCTCGTGAGGAATCCAGAATGCATGAACTTGTTTCGAGATTCCTCCGTTTGGGCCCTGAACCATTTGGGACAACTTGAGGCAGAAGAAGACGAACTTTTTTCAAAATCTCGGAATTGTGTGGAAACTCACCCACCCTCCTCATTTCTCGTGAGGAATCCAGAATACTTGAACTTGTTCTGAGATTCCTCCGTTTGGACCCTGAACCATTTGGGACAACTTGAGGCAGAGGAAGACGAACTTTTTTCAACGTCTCGGAATTGCGTGGAAACTCACCCACCCTCATCATTTATCGTGAGGATTCCAGAATGCATTAAGTTGTTTCGAGATTCCTTCGTTTGGGCCCTGAACCATTTTGGACAACTTGAGGCAGAAGAAGACGAACTTTTTTCAACGTCTCGGAATTGCGTGGAAACTCACCCACCCTCCTCATTTCTCTTGAGTATTCCAGAATGCATGAACTTGTTTCGAGATTCCTCCGTTTGGGCCCTTAACCATATGGGACAACGTGAGCAGAAAAAGACGAACTTTTTTCAAAATATCGGAATTGTGTGGAAACTCACCCACCCTCCTCATTTCTCGTGAGGAATCCAGAATGCATGAACTTGTTTCGAGATTCCTCCGTTTGGGCCCTGAACCATTTGGGACAACTTGAGGCAGAGGAAGACGAACTTTTTTCAACGTCTCGGAATTGCGTGGAAACTCACCCACCCTCATCATTTATCGTGAGGATTCCAGAATGCATTAAGTTGTTTCGAGATTCCTTCGTTTGGGCCCTGAACCATTTTGGACAACTTGAGGCAGAGGAAGACGAACCTTTTTCAACGTCTCGGAATTGCGTGGAAACTCACCCACCCTCCTCATTTATCGTGAGGATTCCAGAACGCATTAAGTTGTTTCGAGATTCCTTCGTTTGGGCCCTGAACCATTTTGGACAACTTGAGGCAGAAGAAGACGAACTTTTTTCAACATCTCGGAATTGCGTGGAAACTGACCCACCCTCCTCATTTCTCGTGAGGAATCCAGAATGCATGAACTTGTTTTGAGATTCCTCCGTTTGGGCCCTGAACCATTTGGGACAACTTGAGGCAGAGGAAGACGAACTTTTTTCAACGTCTCGGAATTGCGTGGAAACACACCCACCCTCATCATTTATCGTGAGGATTCCAGAATGCAATAAGTTGTTTCGAGATTCCTTCGTTTGGGCCCTGAACCATTTTGGACAACTTGAGGCAGAGGAAGACGAACTTTTTTCAACGTCTCGGAATTGCGTGGAAACTCACCCACCCTCATCATTTATCGTGAGGATTCCAGAATGCATTAAGTTGTTTCGAGTTTCCTTCGTTTGGGCCCTGAACCATTTTGGACAACTTGAGGCAGTAGAAGACGAACTTTTTTCAAAATATCGGAATTGTGTGGAAACTCACCCACCCTCCTCATTTCTCGTGAGGAATCCAGAATGCATTAAGTTGTTTCGAGATTCCTTCGTTTGGGCCCTGAACCATTTGGGACAACTTGAGGCAGAGGAAGACGAACTTTTTTCAACGTCTCGGAATTGCGTGGAAACTCACCCACCCTCATCATTTATCGTGAGGATTCCAGAATGCAATAAGTTGTTTCGAGATTCCTTCGTTTGGGCCCTGAACCATTTTGGACAACTTGAGGCAGAGGAAGACGAACTTTTTTCAACGTCTCGGAATTGTGTGGAAACTCACCCACCCTCCTCATTTATCGTGAGGATTCCAGAATGCATTAAGTTGTTTCGAGATTCCTTCGTTTGGGCCCTAAACCATTTTGGACAACTTGAGGCAGTAGAAGACGAACTTTTTTCAACGTCTCGGAATTGCGTGGAAACTCACCCACCCTCCTCATTTCTCTTGAGTATTCCAGAATGCATGAACTTGTTTCGAGATTCCTCCGTTTGGGCCCTTAACCATATGGGACAACGTGAGCAGAAAAAGACGAACTTTTTTCAAAATATCGGAATTGTGTGGAAACTCACCCACCCTCCTCATTTCTCGTGAGGAATCCAGAATGCATGAACTTGTTTCGAGATTCCTCCGTTTGGGCCCTGAACCATTTGGGACAACTTGAGGCAGAGGAAGACGAACTTTTTTCAACGTCTCGGAATTGCGTGGAAACTCACCCACCCTCATCATTTATCGTGAGGATTCCAGAATGCATTAAGTTGTTTCGAGATTCCTTCGTTTGGGCCCTGAACCATTTTGGACAACTTGAGGCAGAGGAAGACGAACCTTTTTCAACGTCTCGGAATTGCGTGGAAACTCACCCACCCTCCTCATTTATCGTGAGGATTCCAGAACGCATTAAGTTGTTTCGAGATTCCTTCGTTTGGGCCCTGAACCATTTTGGACAACTTGAGGCAGAAGAAGACGAACTTTTTTCAACATCTCGGAATTGCGTGGAAACTGACCCACCCTCCTCATTTCTCGTGAGGAATCCAGAATGCATGAACTTGTTTCGAGATTCCTCCGTTTGGGCCCTGAACCATTTGGGACAACTTGAGGCAGAGGAAGACGAACTTTTTTCAACGTCTCGGAATTGCGTGGAAACACACCCACCCTCATCATTTATCGTGAGGATTCCAGAATGCAATAAGTTGTTTCGAGATTCCTTCGTTTGGGCCCTGAACCATTTTGGACAACTTGAGGCAGAGGAAGACGAACTTTTTTCAACGTCTCGGAATTGCGTGGAAACTCACCCACCCTCATCATTTATCGTGAGGATTCCAGAATGCATTAAGTTGTTTCGAGATTCCTTCGTTTGGGCCCTGAACCATTTTGGACAACTTGAGGCAGAGGAAGACGAACCTTTTTCAACGTCTCGGAATTGCGTGGAAACTCACCCACCCTCCTCATTTATCGTGAGGATTCCAGAACGCATTAAGTTGTTTCGAGTTTCCTTCGTTTGGGCCCTGAACCATTTTGGACAACTTGAGGCAGTAGAAGACGAACTTTTTTCAAAATATCGGAATTGTGTGGAAACTCACCCACCCTCCTCATTTCTCGTGAGGAATCCAGAATGCATTAAGTTGTTTCGAGATTCCTTCGTTTGGGCCCTGAACCATTTGGGACAACTTGAGGCAGAGGAAGACGAACTTTTTTCAACGTCTCGGAATTGCGTGGAAACTCACCCACCCTCATCATTTATCGTGAGGATTCCAGAATGCAATAAGTTGTTTCGAGATTCCTTCGTTTGGGCCCTGAACCATTTTGGACAACTTGAGGCAGAGGAAGACGAACTTTTTTCAACGTCTCGGAATTGTGTGGAAACTCACCCACCCTCCTCATTTATCGTGAGGATTCCAGAATGCATTAAGTTGTTTCGAGATTCCTTCGTTTGGGCCCTAAACCATTTTGGACAACTTGAGGCAGTAGAAGACGAACTTTTTTCAACGTCTCGGAATTGCGTGGAAACTCACCCACCCTCCTCATTTCTCTTGAGTATTCCAGAATGCATGAACTTGTTTCGAGATTCCTCCGTTTGGGCCCTTAACCATATGGGACAACGTGAGCAGAAAAAGACGAACTTTTTTCAAAATATCGGAATTGTGTGGAAACTCACCCACCCTCCTCATTTCTCGTGAGGAATCCAGAATGCATGAACTTGTTTCGAGATTCCTCCGTTTGGGCCCTGAACCATTTGGGACAACTTGAGGCAGAAGAAGACGAACTTTTTTCAAAATCTCGGAATTGTGTGGAAACTCACCCACCCTCCTCATTTCTCGTGAGGAATCCAGAATACTTGAACTTGTTCTGAGATTCCTCCGTTTGGGCCCTGAACCATTTGGGACAACTTGAGGCAGAGGAAGACGAACTTTTTTCAACGTCTCGGAATTGCGTGGAAACTCACCCACCCTCATCATTTATCGTGAGGATTCCAGAATGCATTAAGTTGTTTCGAGATTCCTTCGTTTGGGCCCTGAACCATTTTGGACAACTTGAAGCAGAAGAAGACGAACTTTTTTCAACGTCTCGGAATTGCGTGGAAACTCACCCACCCTCCTCATTTCTCTTGAGTATTCCAGAATGCATGAACTTGTTTCGAGATTCCTCCGTTTGGGCCCTTAACCATATGGGACAACGTGAGAAGAAAAAGACGAACTTTTTTCAAAATATCGGAATTGTGTGGAAACTCACCCACCCTCCTCATTTCTCGTGAGGAATCCAGAATGCATGAACTTGTTTCGAGATTCCTCCGTTTGGGCCCTGAACCATTTGGGACAACTTGAGGCAGAGGAAGACGAACTTTTTTCAACGTCTCGGAATTGCGTGGAAACTCACCCACCCTCATCATTTATCGTGAGGATTCCAGAATGCATTAAGTTGTTTCGAGATTCCTTCGTTTGGGCCCTGAACCATTTTGGACAACTTGAGGCAGAGGAAGACGAACCTTTTTCAACGTCTCGGAATTGCGTGGAAACTCACCCACCCTCCTCATTTATCGTGAGGATTCCAGAATGCATTAAGTTGTTTCGAGATTCCTTCGTTTGGGCCCTGAACCATTTTGGACAACTTGAGGCAGAAGAAGACGAACTTTTTTCAACATCTCGGAATTGCGTGGAAACTGACCCACCCTCCTCATTTCTCGTGAGGAATCCAGAATGCATGAACTTGTTTCGAGATTCCTCCGTTTGGGCCCTGAACCATTTGGGACAACTTGAGGCAGAGGAAGACGAACTTTTTTCAACGTCTCGGAATTGCGTGGAAACTCACCCACCCTCATCATTTATCGTGAGGATTCCAGAATGCAATAAGTTGTTTCGAGATTCCTTCGTTTGGGCCCTGAACCATTTTGGACAACTTGAGGCAGAGGAAGACGAACTTTTTTCAACGTCTCGGAATTGCGTGGAAACTCACCCACCCTCATCATTTATCGTGAGGATTCCAGAATGCATTAAGTTGTTTCGAGTTTCCTTCGTTTGGGCCCTGAACCATTTTGGACAACTTGAGGCAGTAGAAGACGAACTTTTTTCAAAATATCGGAATTGTGTGGAAACTCACCCACCCTCCTCATTTCTCGTGAGGAATCCAGAATGCATTAAGTTGTTTCGAGATTCCTTCGTTTGGGCCCTGAACCATTTGGGACAACTTGAGGCAGAGGAAGACGAACTTTTTTCAACGTCTCGGAATTGCGTGGAAACTCACCCACCCTCATCATTTATCGTGAGGATTCCAGAATGCAATAAGTTGTTTCGAGATTCCTTCGTTTGGGCCCTGAACCATTTTGGACAACTTGAGGCAGAGGAAGACGAACTTTTTTCAACGTCTCGGAATTGTGTGGAAACTCACCCACCCTCCTCATTTATCGTGAGGATTCCAGAATGCATTAAGTTGTTTCGAGATTCCTTCGTTTGGGCCCTAAACCATTTTGGACAACTTGAGGCAGTAGAAGACGAACTTTTTTCAACGTCTCGGAATTGCGTGGAAACTCACCCACCCTCCTCATTTCTCTTGAGTATTCCAGAATGCATGAACTTGTTTCGAGATTCCTCCGTTTGGGCCCTTAACCATATGGGACAACGTGAGCAGAAAAAGACGAACTTTTTTCAAAATATCGGAATTGTGTGGAAACTCACCCACCCTCCTCATTTCTCGTGAGGAATCCAGAATGCATGAACTTGTTTCGAGATTCCTCCGTTTGGGCCCTGAACCATTTGGGACAACTTGAGGCAGAAGAAGACTAACTTTTTTCAAAATCTCGGAATTGTGTGGAAACTCACCCACCCTCCTCATTTCTCGTGAGGAATCCAGAATACTTGAACTTGTTCTGAGATTCCTCCGTTTGGGCCCTGAACCATTTGGGACAACTTGAGGCAGAGGAAGACGAACTTTTTTCAACGTCTCGGAATTGCGTGGAAACTCACCCACCCTCCTCATTTCTCTTTAGTATTCCAGAATGCATGAACTTGTTTCGAGATTCCTCCGTTTGGGCCCTTAACCATATGGGACAACGTGAGCAGAAAAAGACGAACTTTTTTCAAAATATCGGAATTGTGTGGAAACTCACCCACCCTCCTCATTTCTCGTGAGGAATCCAGAATGCATGAACTTGTTTCGAGATTCCTCCGTTTGGGCCCTGAACCATTTGGGACAACTTGAGGCAGAGGAAGACGAACTTTTTTCAACGTCTCGGAATTGCGTGGAAACTCACCCACCCTCATCATTTATCGTGAGGATTCCAGAATGCATTAAGTTGTTTCGAGATTCCTTCGTTTGGGCCCTGAACCATTTTGGACAACTTGAGGCAGAGGAAGACGAACCTTTTTCAACGTCTCGGAATTGCGTGGAAACTCACCCACCCTCCTCATTTATCGTGAGGATTCCAGAATGCATTAAGTTGTTTCGAGATTCCTTCGTTTGGGCCCTGAACCATTTTGGACAACTTGAGGCAGAAGAAGACGAACTTTTTTCAACATCTCGGAATTGCGTGGAAACTGACCCACCCTCCTCATTTCTCGTGAGGAATCCAGAATGCATGAACTTGTTTCGAGATTCCTCCGTTTGGGCCCTGAACCATTTGGGACAACTTGAGGCAGAGGAAGACGAACTTTTTTCAACGTCTCGGAATTGCATGGAAACTCACCCACCCTCATCATTTATCGTGAGGATTCCAGAATGCAATAAGTTGTTTCGAGATTCCTTCGTTTGGGCCCTGAACCATTTTGGACAACTTGAGGCAGAGGAAGACGAACTTTTTTCAACGTCTCGGAATTGCGTGGAAACTCACCCACCCTCATCATTTATCGTGAGGATTCCAGAATGCATTAAGTTGTTTCGAGTTTCCTTCGTTTGGGCCCTGAACCATTTTGGACAACTTGAGGCAGTAGAAGACGAACTTTTTTCAAAATATCGGAATTGTGTGGAAACTCACCCACCCTCCTCATTTCTCGTGAGGAATCCAGAATGCATTAAGTTGTTTCGAGATTCCTTCGTTTGGGCCCTGAACCATTTGGGACAACTTGAGGCAGAGGAAGACGAACTTTTTTCAACGTCTCGGAATTGCGTGGAAACTCACCCACCCTCATCATTTATCGTGAGGATTCCAGAATGCAATAAGTTGTTTCGAGATTCCTTCGTTTGGGCCCTGAACCATTTTGGACAACTTGAGGCAGAGGAAGACGAACTTTTTTCAACGTCTCGGAATTGTGTGGAAACTCACCCACCCTCCTCATTTATCGTGAGGATTCCAGAATGCATTAAGTTGTTTCGAGATTCCTTCGTTTGGGCCCTAAACCATTTTGGACAACTTGAGGCAGTAGAAGACGAACTTTTTTCAACGTCTCGGAATTGCGTGGAAACTCACCCACCCTCCTCATTTCTCTTGAGTATTCCAGAATGCATGAACTTGTTTCGAGATTCCTCCGTTTGGGCCCTTAACCATATGGGACAACGTGAGCAGAAAAAGACGAACTTTTTTCAAAATATCGGAATTGTGTGGAAACTCACCCACCCTCCTCATTTCTCGTGAGGAATCCAGAATGCATGAACTTGTTTCGAGATTCCTCCGTTTGGGCCCTGAACCATTTGGGACAACTTGAGGCAGAAGAAGACGAACTTTTTTCAAAATCTCGGAATTGTGTGGAAACTCACCCACCCTCCTCATTTCTCGTGAGGAATCCAGAATACTTGAACTTGTTCTGAGATTCCTCCGTTTGGGCCCTGAACCATTTGGGACAACTTGAGGCAGAGGAAGACGAACTTTTTTCAACGTCTCGGAATTGCGTGGAAACTCACCCACCCTCATCATTTATCGTGAGGATTCCAGAATGCATTAAGTTGTTTCGAGATTCCTTCGTTTGGGCCCTGAACCATTTTGGACAACTTGAGGCAGAAGAAGACGAACTTTTTTCAACGTCTCGGAATTGCGTGGAAACTCACCCACCCTCCTCATTTCTCTTGAGTATTCCAGAATGCATGAACTTGTTTCGAGATTCCTCCGTTTGGGCCCTTAACCATATGGGACAACGTGAGCAGAAAAAGACGAACTTTTTTCAAAATATCGGAATTGTGTGGAAACTCACCCACCCTCCTCATTTCTCGTGAGGAATCCAGAATGCATGAACTTGTTTCGAGATTCCTCCGTTTGGGCCCTGAACCATTTGGGACAACTTGAGGCAGAGGAAGACGAACTTTTTTCAACGTCTCGGAATTGCGTGGAAACTCACCCACCCTCATCATTTATCGTGAGGATTCCAGAATGCATTAAGTTGTTTCGAGATTCCTTCGTTTGGGCCCTGAACCATTTTGGACAACTTGAGGCAGAGGAAGACGAACCTTTTTCAACGTCTCGGAATTGCGTGGAAACTCACCCTCCCTCCTCATTTATCGTGAGGATTCCAGAATGCATTAAGTTGTTTCGAGATTCCTTCGTTTGGGCCCTGAACCATTTTGGACAACTTGAGGCAGAAGAAGACGAACTTTTTTCAACATCTCGGAATTGCGTGGAAACTGACCCACCCTCCTCATTTCTCGTGAGGAATCCAGAATGCATGAACTTGTTTCGAGATTCCTCCGTTTGGGCCCTGAACCATTTGGGACAACTTGAGGAAGAGGAAGACGAACTTTTTTCAACGTCTCGGAATTGCGTGGAAACTCACCCACCCTCATCATTTATCGTGAGGATTCCAGAATGCAATAAGTTGTTTCAAGATTCCTTCGTTTGGGCCCTGAACCATTTTGGACAACTTGAGGCAGAGGAAGACGAACTTTTTTCAACGTCTCGGAATTGCGTGGAAACTCACCCACCCTCATCATTTATCGTGAGGATTCCAGAATGCATTAAGTTGTTTCGAGTTTCCTTCGTTTGGGCCCTGAACCATTTTGGACAACTTGAGGCAGTAGAAGACGAACTTTTTTCAACGTCTCGGAATTGCGTGGAAACTCACCCACCCTCCTCATTTCACTTGAGTATTCCAGAATGCATGAACTTGTTTCGAGATTCCTTCGTTTGGGCCCTTAACCATATGGGACAACGTGAGGCAGAAGAAGACGAACTTTTTTCAACCTCTCGGAATTGTGTGGAAACTCACCCACCCTCCTCATTTCTCGTGAGTAATCCAGAATGCATGAACTTGTTTGGAGATTCCTCCGTTTGGGCCCTGAACCATTTGGGACAACTTGAGGCAGAGGAAGACGAACTTTTTTCAACGTCTCGGAATTGCGTGGAAACTCACCCTCCCTGCTCATTTATCGTGAGGATTCCAAAATGCATTAAGTTGTTTCGAGATTCCTTCGTTTGGGCCCTGAACCATTTTGGACAACTTGAGGCAGTAGAAGACGAACTTTTTTCAATGTCTCGGAATTGCGTGGAAACTCACCCACCCTCCTCATTTGTCTTGAGTATTCCAGAATGCATGAACTTGTTTCGAGATTCCTCCGTTTGGGCCCTTAACCATATGGGACAACGTGAGGCAGAAGAAGACGAACTTTTTTCAAAATCTCGGAATTGTGTGGAAACTCACCCACCCTCCTCATTTCTCATGAGGAATCCAGAATGCATGAACTTGTTTCGAGATTCCTCCGTTTGGGCCCTGAACCATTTGGGACATCTTGAGGCAGAGGAAGACGAACTTTTTTCAACGTCTCGGAATTGCGTGGAAACTCACCCACCCTCATCATTTATCGTGAGGATTCCAGAATGCAATAAGTTGTTTCGAGATTCCTTCGTTTGGGCCCAGAACCATTTGGGACAACTTGAGGCAGAGGAAGACGAACTTTTTTCAACGTCTCGGAATTGCGTGGAAACTCACCCACCCTCATCATTTATAGTGAGGATTCCAGAATGCATTAAGTTGTTTCGTGATTCCTTCGTTTGGGCCCTGAACCATTTTGGACAACTTGAGGCAGAGGAAGACGAACTTTTTTCAACGTCTCGGAATTGCGTGGAAACTCACCCACCCTCCTCATTTATCGTGAGGGTTCCAGAATGCATTAAGTTGTTTCGAGATTCCTTCGTTTGGGCCCTGAACCATTTTGGACAACTTGAGGCAGAAGAAGACGAACTTTTTTCAACATCTCGGAATTGCGTGGAAACTGACCCACCCTCCACATTTCTCGTGAGGAATCCAGAATGCATGAACTTGTTTCGAGATTCCTCCGTTTGGGCCCTGAACCATTTGGGACAACTTGAGGCAGAGGAAGACGAACTTTTTTCAACGTCTCGGAATTGCGTGGAAACTCACCCACCCTCATCATTTATCGTGAGGATTCCAGAATGCAATAAGTTGTTTCGAGATTCCTTCGTTTGGGCCCTGAACCATTTTGGACAACTTGAGGCAGAGGAAGACGAACTTTTTTCAACGTCTCGGAATTGTGTGGAAACTCACCCACCCTCCTCATTTATCGTGAGGATTCCAGAATGCATTAAGTTGTTTCGAGATTCCTTCGTTTGGGCCCTAAACCATTTTGGACAACTTGAGGCAGTAGAAGACGAACCTTTTTCAACGTCTCGGAATTGCGTGGAAACTCACCCACCCTCCTCATTTCTCTTGAGTATTCCAGAATGCATGAACTTGTTTCGAGATTCCTCCGTTTGGGCCCTTAACCATATGGGACAACGTGAGCAGAAAAAGACGAACTTTTTTCAAAATATCGGAATTGTGTGGAAACTCACCCACCCTCCTCATTTCTCGTGAGGAATCCAGAATGCATGAACTTGTTTCGAGATTCCTCCGTTTGGGCCCTGAACCATTTGGGACAACTTGAGGCAGAAGAAGACGAACTTTTTTCAAAATCTCGGAATTGTGTGGAAACTCACCCACCCTCCTCATTTCTCGTGAGGAATCCAGAATACTTGAACTTGTTCTGAGATTCCTCCGTTTGGGCCCTGAACCATTTGGGACAACTTGAGGCAGAGGAAGACGAACTTTTTTCAACGTCTCGGAATTGCGTGGAAACTCACCCACCCTCATCATTTATCGTGAGGATTCCAGAATGCATTAAGTTGTTTCGAGATTCCTTCGTTTGGGCCCTGAACCATTTTGGACAACTTGAGGCAGAAGAAGACGAACTTTTTTCAACGTCTCGGAATTGCGTGGAAACTCACCCACCCTCCTCATTTCTCTTGAGTATTCCAGAATGCATGAACTTGTTTCGAGATTCCTCCGTTTGGGCCCTTAACCATATGGGACAACGTGAGCAGAAAAAGACGAACTTTTTTCAAAATATCGGAATTGTGTGGAAACTCACCCACCCTCCTCATTTCTCGTGAGGAATCCAGAATGCATGAACTTGTTTCGAGATTCCTCCGTTTGGGCCCTGAACCATTTGGGACAACTTGAGGCAGAGGAAGACGAACTTTTTTCAACGTCTCGGAATTGCGTGGAAACTCACCCACCCTCATCATTTATCGTGAGGATTCCAGAATGCATTAAGTTGTTTCGAGATTCCTTCGTTTGGGCCCTGAACCATTTTGGACAACTTGAGGCAGAGGAAGACGAACCTTTTTCAACGTCTCGGAATTGCGTGGAAACTCACCCACCCTCCTCATTTATCGTGAGGATTCCAGAATGCATTAAGTTGTTTCGAGATTCCTTCGTTTGGGCCCTGAACCATTTTGGACAACTTGAGGCAGAAGAAGACGAACTTTTTTCAACATCTCGGAATTGCGTGGAAACTGACCCACCCTCCTCATTTCTCGTGAGGAATCCAGAATGCATGAACTTGTTTCGAGATTCCTCCGTTTGGGCCCTGAACCATTTGGGACAACTTGAGGCAGAGGAAGACGAACTTTTTTCAACGTCTCGGAATTGCGTGGAAACTCACCCACCCTCATCATTTATCGTGAGGATTCCAGAATGCAATAAGTTGTTTCGAGATTCCTTCGTTTGGGCCCTGAACCATTTTGGACAACTTGAGGCAGAGGAAGACGAACTTTTTTCAACGTCTCGGAATTGCGTGGAAACTCACCCACCCTCATCATTTATCGTGAGGATTCCAGAATGCATTAAGTTGTTTCGAGTTTCCTTCGTTTGGGCCCTGAACCATTTTGGACAACTTGAGGCAGTAGAAGACGAACTTTTTTCAACGTCTCGGAATTGCGTGGAAACTCACCCACCCTCCTCATTTCTCTTGAGTATTCCAGAATGCATGAACTTGTTTCGAGATTCCTTCGTTTGGGCCCTTAACCATATGGGACAACGTGAGGCAGAAGAAGACGAACTTTTTTCAACCTCTCGGAATTGTATGGAAACTCACCCACCCTCCTCATTTCTCGTGAGTAATCCAGAATGCATGAACTTGTTTGGAGATTCCTCCGTTTGGGCCCTGAACCATTTGGGACAACTTGAGGCAGAGGAAGACGAACTTTTTTCAACGTCTCGGAATTGCGTGGAAACTCACCCTCCCTGCTCATTTATCGTGAGGATTCCAAAATGCATTAAGTTGTTTCGAGATTCCTTCGTTTGGGCCCTGAACCATTTTGGACAACTTGAGGCAGTAGAAGACGAACTTTTTTCAACGTCTCGGAATTGCGTGGAAACTCACCCACCCTCCTCATTTGTCTTGAGTATTCCAGAATGCATGAACTTGTTTCGAGATTCCTCCGTTTGGGCCCTTAACCATATGGGACAACGTGAGGCAGAAGAAGACGAACTTTTTTCAAAATCTCGGAATTGTGTGGAAACTCACCCACCCTCCTCATTTCTCATGAGGAATCCAGAATGCATGAACTTGTTTCGAGATTCCTCCGTTTGGGCCCTGAACCATTTTGGACAACTTGAGGCAGAGGAAGACGAACCTTTTTCAACGTCTCGGAATTGCGTGGAAACTCACCCACCCTCCTCATTTATCGTGAGGATTCCAGAATGCATTAAGTTGTTTCGAGATTCCTTCGTTTGGGCCCTGAACCATTTTGGACAACTTGAGGCAGAAGAAGACGAACTTTTTTCAACATCTCGGAATTGCGTGGAAACTGACCCACCCTCCTCATTTCTCGTGAGGAATCCAGAATGCATGAACTTGTTTGGAGATTCCTCCGTTTGGGCCCTGAACCATTTGGGACAACTTGAGGCAGAGGAAGACGAACTTTTTTCAACGTCTCGGAATTGCGTGGAAACTCACCCTCCCTGCTCATTTATCGTGAGGATTCCAGAATGCATTAAGTTGTTTCGAGATTCCTTCGTTTGGGCCCTGAACCATTTTGGACAACTTGAGGCAGTAGAAAACGAACTTTTCTCAACGTCTCGGAATTGCGTGGAAACTCATCCACCCTCCTCATTTCTCTTGAGTATTCCAGAATGCATGAACTTGTTTCGAGATTCCTCCGTTTGGGCCCTGAACCATTTGGGACAACTTGAGGCAGAGGAAGACGAACTTTTTTCAACGTCTCGGAATTGCGTGGAAACTCACCCACCCTCATCATTTATCGTGAGGATTCCAGAATGCATTAAGTTGTTTCGAGATTCCTTCGTTTGGGCCCTGAACCATTTTGGACAACTTGAGGCAGAGGAAGACGAACCTTTTTCAACGTCTCGGAATTGCGTGGAAACTCACCCACCCTCCTCATTTATCGTGAGGATTCCAGAATGCATTAAGTTGTTTCGAGATTCCTTCGTTTGGGCCCTGAACCATTTTGGACAACTTGAGGCAGAAGAAGACGAACTTTTTTCAACATCTCGGAATTGCGTGGAAACTGACCCACCCTCCTCATTTCTCGTGAGGAATCCAGAATGCATGAACTTGTTTCGAGATTCCTCCGTTTGGGCCCTGAACCATTTGGGACAACTTGAGGCAGAGGAAGACGAACTTTTTTCAACGTCTCGGAATTGCGTGGAAACTCACCCACCCTCATCATTTATCGTGAGGATTCCAGAATGCAATAAGTTGTTTCGAGATTCCTTCGTTTGGGCCCTGAACCATTTTGGACAACTTGAGGCAGAGGAAGACGAACTTTTTTCAACGTCTCGGAATTGCGTGGAAACTCACCCACCCTCATCATTTATCGTGAGGATTCCAGAATGCATTAAGTTGTTTCGAGTTTCCTTCGTTTGGGCCCTGAACCATTTTGGACAACTTGAGGCAGTAGAAGACGAACTTTTTTCAACGTCTCGGAATTGCGTGGAAACTCACCCACCCTCCTCATTTCTCTTGAGTATTCCAGAATGCATGAACTTGTTTCGAGATTCCTTCGTTTGGGCCCTTAACCATATGGGACAACGTGAGGCAGAAGAAGACGAACTTTTTTCAACCTCTCGGAATTGTATGGAAACTCACCCACCCTCCTCATTTCTCGTGAGTAATCCAGAATGCATGAACTTGTTTGGAGATTCCTCCGTTTGGGCCCTGAACCATTTGGGACAACTTGAGGCAGAGGAAGACGAACTTTTTTCAACGTCTCGGAATTGCGTGGAAACTCACCCTCCCTGCTCATTTATCGTGAGGATTCCAAAATGCATTAAGTTGTTTCGAGATTCCTTCGTTTGGGCCCTGAACCATTTTGGACAACTTGAGGCAGTAGAAGACGAACTTTTTTCAACGTCTCGGAATTGCGTGGAAACTCACCCACCCTCCTCATTTGTCTTGAGTATTCCAGAATGCATGAACTTGTTTCGAGATTCCTCCGTTTGGGCCCTTAACCATATGGGACAACGTGAGGCAGAAGAAGACGAACTTTTTTCAAAATCTCGGAATTGTGTGGAAACTCACCCACCCTCCTCATTTCTCATGAGGAATCCAGAATGCATGAACTTGTTTCGAGATTCCTCCGTTTGGGCCCTGAACCATTTGGGACAACTTGAGGCAGAGGAAGACGAACTTTTTTCAACGTCTCGGAATTGCGTGGAAACTCACCCACCCTCATCATTTATCGTGAGGATTCCAGAATGCAATAAGTTGTTTCGAGATTCCTTCGTTTGGGCCCTGAACCATTTGGGACAACTTGAGGCAGAGGAAGACGAACTTTTTTCAACGTCTCGGAATTGCGTGGAAACTCACCCACCCTCATCATTTATAGTGAGGATTCCAGAATGCATTAAGTTGTTTCGTGATTCCTTCGTTTGGGCCCTGAACCATTTTGGACAACTTGAGGCAGAGGAAGACGAACTTTTTTCAACGTCTCGGAATTGCGTGGAAACTCACCCACCCTCCTCATTTATCGTGAGGATTCCAGAATGCATTAAGTTGTTTCGAGATTCCTTCGTTTGGGCCCTGAACCATTTTGGACAACTTGAGGCAGAAGAAGACGAACTTTTTTCAACATCTCGGAATTGCGTGGAAACTGACCCACCCTCCACATTTCTCGTGAGGAATCCAGAATGCATGAACTTGTTTCGAGATTCCTCCGTTTGGGCCCTGAACCATTTGGGACAACTTGAGGCAGAGGAAGACGAACTTTTTTCAACGTCTCGGAATTGCGTGGAAACTCACCCACCCTCATCATTTATCGTGAGGATTCCAGAATGCATTAAGTTGTTTCGAGATTCCTTCGTTTGGGCCCTGAACCATTTTGGACATCTTGAGGCAGTAGAAGACGAACTTTTTTCAACGTCTCGGAATTGCGTGGAAACCCACCCACCCTCCTCATTTCTCTTGAGTATTCCAGAATGCACGAACTTGTTTCGAGATTCCTCCGTTTGGGCCCTTAACCATATGGGACAACGTGAGGCAGAAGAAGACGAACTTTTTTCAACCTCTCGGAATTGTGTGGAAACTCACCCACCCTCCTCATTTCTCGTGAGTAATCCAGAATGCATGAACTTGTTTTGAGATTCCTCCGTTTGGGCCCTGAACCATTTGGGACAACTTGAGGCAGAGGAAGACGAACTTTTTTCAACGTCTCGGAATTGCGTGGAAACTCACCCTCCCTGCTCATTTATCGTGAGGATTCCAAAATGCATTAAGTTGTTTCGAGATTCCTTCGTTTGGGCCCTGAACCATTTTGGACAACTTGAGGCAGAAGAAGACGAACTTTTTTCAACGTCTCGGAATTGCGTGGAAACTCACCCACCCTCCTCATTTCTCTTGAGTATTCCAGAATGCATGAACTTGTTTCGAGATTCCTCCGTTTGGGCCCTTAACCATATGGGACAACGTGAGCAGAAAAAGACGAACTTTTTTCAAAATATCGGAATTGTGTGGAAACTCACCCACCCTCCTCATTTCTCGTGAGGAATCCAGAATGCATGAACTTGTTTCGAGATTCCTCCGTTTGGGCCCTGAACCATTTGGGACAACTTGAGGCAGAGGAAGACGAACTTTTTTCAACGTCTCGGAATTGCGTGGAAACTCACCCACCCTCATCATTTATCGTGAGGATTCCAGAATGCATTAAGTTGTTTCGAGATTCCTTCGTTTGGGCCCTGAACCATTTTGGACAACTTGAGGCAGAGGAAGACGAACCTTTTTCAACGTCTCGGAATTGCGTGGAAACTCACCCACCCTCCTCATTTATCGTGAGGATTCCAGAATGCATTAAGTTGTTTCGAGATTCCTTCGTTTGGGCCCTGAACCATTTTGGACAACTTGAGGCAGAAGAAGACGAACTTTTTTCAACATCTCGGAATTGCGTGGAAACTGACCCACCCTCCTCATTTCTCGTGAGGAATCCAGAATGCATGAACTTGTTTCGAGATTCCTCCGTTTGGGCCCTGAACCATTTGGGACAACTTGAGGCAGAGGAAGACGAACTTTTTTCAACGTCTCGGAATTGCGTGGAAACTCACCCACCCTCATCATTTATCGTGAGGATTCCAGAATGCAATAAGTTGTTTCGAGATTCCTTCGTTTGGGCCCTGAACCATTTTGGACAACTTGAGGCAGAGGAAGACGAACTTTTTTCAACGTCTCGGAATTGCGTGGAAACTCACCCACCCTCATCATTTATCGTGAGGATTCCAGAATGCATTAAGTTGTTTCGAGTTTCCTTCGTTTGGGCCCTGAACCATTTTGGACAACTTGAGGCAGTAGAAGACGAACTTTTTTCAAAATATCGGAATTGTGTGGAAACTCACCCACCCTCCTCATTTCTCGTGAAGAATCCAGAATGCATTAAGTTGTTTCGAGATTCCTTCGTTTGGGCCCTGAACCATTTGGGACAACTTGAGGCAGAGGAAGACGAACTTTTTTCAACGTCTCGGAATTGCGTGGAAACTCACCCACCCTCATCATTTATCGTGAGGATTCCAAAATGCATTAAGTTGTTTCGAGATTCCTCCGTTTGGGCCCTTAACCATATGGGACAACGTGAGCAGAAAAAGACGAACTTTTTTCAAAATATCGGAATTGTGTGGAAACTCACCCACCCTCCTCATTTCTCGTGAGGAATCCAGAATGCATGAACTTGTTTCGAGATTCCTCCGTTTGGGCCCTGAACCATTTGGGACAACTTGAGGCAGAAGAAGACGAACTTTTTTCAAAATCTCGGAATTGTGTGGAAACTCACCCACCCTCCTCATTTCTCGTGAGGAATCCAGAATACTTGAACTTGTTCTGAGATTCCTCCGTTTGGGCCCTGAACCATTTGGGACAACTTGAGGCAGAGGAAGACGAACTTTTTTCAACGTCTCGGAATTGCGTGGAAACTCACCCACCCTCATCATTTATCGTGAGGATTCCAGAATGCATTAAGTTGTTTCGAGATTCCTTCGTTTGGGCCCTGAACCATTTTGGACAACTTGAGGCAGAAGAAGACGAACTTTTTTCAACGTCTCGGAATTGCGTGGAAACTCACCCACCCTCCTCATTTCTCTTGAGTATTCCAGAATGCATGAACTTGTTTCGAGATTCCTCCGTTTGGGCCCTTAACCATATGGGACAACGTGAGCAGAAAAAGACGAACTTTTTTCAAAATATCGGAATTGTGTGGAAACTCACCCACCCTCCTCATTTCTCGTGAGGAATCCAGAATGCATGAACTTGTTTCGAGATTCCTCCGTTTGGGCCCCGAACCATTTGGGACAACTTGAGGCAGAGGAAGACGAACTTTTTTCAACGTCTCGGAATTGCGTGGAAACTCACCCACCCTCATCATTTATCGTGAGGATTCCAGAATGCATTAAGTTGTTTCGAGATTCCTTCGTTTGGGCCCTGAACCATTTTGGACAACTTGAGGCAGAGGAAGACGAACCTTTTTCAACGTCTCGGAATTGCGTGGAAACTCACCCACCCTCCTCATTTATCGTGAGGATTCCAGAATGCATTAAGTTGTTTCGAGATTCCTTCGTTTGGGCCCTAAACCATTTTGGACAACTTGAGGCAGTAGAAGACGAACTTTTTTCAACGTCTCGGAATTGCGTGGAAACTCACCCACCCTCCTCATTTCTCTTGAGTATTCCAGAATGCATGAACTTGTTTCGAGATTCCTCCGTTTGGGCCCTTAACCATATGGGACAACGTGAGCAGAAAAAGACGAACTTTTTTCAAAATATCGGAATTGTGTGGAAACTCACCCACCCTCCTCATTTCTCGTGAGGAATCCAGAATGCATGAACTTGTTTCGAGATTCCTCCGTTTGGGCCCTGAACCATTAGGGACAACTTGAGGCAGAAGAAGACGAACTTTTTTCAAAATCTCGGAATTGTGTGGAAACTCACCCACCCTCCTCATTTCTCGTGAGGAATCCAGAATACTTGAACTTGTTCTGAGATTCCTCCGTTTGGGCCCTGAACCATTTGGGACAACTTGAGGCAGAGGAAGACGAACTTTTTTCAACGTCTCGGAATTGCGTGGAAACTCACCCACCCTCATCATTTATCGTGAGGATTCCAGAATGCATTAAGTTGTTTCGAGATTCCTTCGTTTGGGCCCTGAACCATTTTGGACAACTTGAGGCAGAAGAAGACGAACTTTTTTCAACGTCTCGGAATTGCGTGGAAACTCACCCACCCTCCTCATTTCTCTTGAGTATTCCAGAATGCATGAACTTGTTTCGAGATTCCTCCGTTTGGGCCCTTAACCATATGGGACAACGTGAGCAGAAAAAGACGAACTTTTTTCAAAATATCGGAATTGTGTGGAAACTCACCCACCCTCCTCATTTCTCGTGAGGAATCCAGAATGCATGAACTTGTTTCGAGATTCCTCCGTTTGGGCCCTGAACCATTTGGGACAACTTGAGGCAGAGGAAGACGAACTTTTTTCAACGTCTCGGAATTGCGTGGAAACTCACCCACCCTCATCATTTATCGTGAGGATTCCAGAATGCATTAAGTTGTTTCGAGATTCCTTCGTTTGGGCCCTGAACCATTTTGGACAACTTGAGGCAGAGGAAGACGAACCTTTTTCAACGTCTCGGAATTGCGTGGAAACTCACCCACCCTCCTCATTTATCGTGAGGATTCCAGAATGCATTAAGTTGTTTCGAGATTCCTTCGTTTGGGCCCTGAACCATTTTGGACAACTTGAGGCAGAAGAAGACGAAGTTTTTTCAAAATCTCGGAATTGTGTGGAAACTCACCCACCCTCCTCATTTCTCATGAGGAATCCAGAATGCATGAACTTGTTTCGAGATTCCTCCGTTTGGGCCCTGAACCATTTGGGACAACTTGAGGCAGAGGAAGACGAACTTTTTTCAACGTCTCGGAATTGCGTGGAAACTCACCCACCCTCATCATTTATCGTGAGGATTCCAGAATGCAATAAGTTGTTTCGAGATTCCTTCGTTTGGGCCCTGAACCATTTTGGACAACTTGAGGCAGAGGAAGACGAACTTTTTTCAACGTCTCGGAATTGCGTGGAAACTCACCCACCCTCATCATTTATCGTGAGGATTCCAGAATGCATTAAGTTGTTTCGAGTTTCCTTCGTTTGGGCCCTGAACCATTTTGGACAACTTGAGGCAGTAGAAGACGAACTTTTTTCAAAATATCGGAATTGTGTGGAAACTCACCCACCCTCCTCATTTCTCGTGAGGAATCCAGAATGCATTAAGTTGTTTCGAGATTCCTTCGTTTGGGCCCTGAACCATTTGGGACAACTTGAGGCATTGGAAGACGAACTTTTTTCAACGTCTCGGAATTGCGTGGAAACTCACCCACCCTCATCATTTATCGTGAGGATTCCAAAATGCATTAAGTTGTTTCGAGATTCCTCCGTTTGGGCCCTTAACCATATGGGACAACGTGAGCAGAAAAAGACGAACTTTTTTCAAAATATCGGAATTGTGTGGAAACTCACCCACCCTCCTCATTTCTCGTGAGGAATCCAGAATGCATGAACTTGTTTCGAGATTCCTCCGTTTGGGCCCTGAACCATTTGGGACAACTTGAGGCAGAAGAAGACGAACTTTTTTCAAAATCTCGGAATTGTGTGGAAACTCACCCACCCTCCTCATTTCTCGTGAGGAATCCAGAATGCATGAACTTGTTTCGAGATTCCTCCGTTTGGGCCCTGAACCATTTGGGACAACTTGAGGCAGAAGAAGACGAACTTTTTTCAAAATCTCGGAATTGTGTGGAAACTCACCCACCCTCCTCATTTCTCGTGAGGAATCCAGAATACTTGAACTTGTTCTGAGATTCCTCCGTTTGGGCCCTGAACCATTTGGGACAACTTGAGGCAGAGGAAGACGAACATTTTTCAACGTCTCGGAATTGCGTGGAAACTCACCCACCCTCATCATTTATCGTGAGGATTCCAGAATGCATTAAGTTGTTTCGAGATTCCTTCGTTTGGGCCCTGAACCATTTTGGACAACTTGAGGCAGAAGAAGACGAACTTTTTTCAACGTCTCGGAATTGCGTGGAAACTCACCCACCCTCCTCATTTCTCTTGAGTATTCCAGAATGCATGAACTTGTTTCGAGATTCCTCCGTTTGGGCCCTTAACCATATGGGACAACGTGAGCAGAAAAAGACGAACTTTTTTCAAAATATCGGAATTGTGTGGAAACTCACCCACCCTCCTCATTTCTCGTGAGGAATCCAGAATGCATGAACTTGTTTCGAGATTCCTCCGTTTGGGCCCCGAACCATTTGGGACAACTTGAGGCAGAGGAAGACGAACTTTTTTCAACGTCTCGGAATTGCGTGGAAACTCACCCACCCTCATCATTTATCGTGAGGATTCCAGAATGCATTAAGTTGTTTCGAGATTCCTTCGTTTGGGCCCTGAACCATTTTGGACAACTTGAGGCAGAGGAAGACGAACCTTTTTCAACGTCTCGGAATTGCGTGGAAACTCACCCACCCTCCTCATTTATCGTGAGGATTCCAGAATGCATTAAGTTGTTTCGAGATTCCTTCGTTTGGGCCCTAAACCATTTTGGACAACTTGAGGCAGTAGAAGACGAACTTTTTTCAACGTCTCGGAATTGCGTGGAAACTCACCCACCCTCCTCATTTCTCTTGAGTATTCCAGAATGCATGAACTTGTTTCGAGATTCCTCCGTTTGGGCCCTTAACCATATGGGACAACGTGAGCAGAAAAAGACGAACTTTTTTCAAAATATCGGAATTGTGTGGAAACTCACCCACCCTCCTCATTTCTCGTGAGGAATCCAGAATGCATGAACTTGTTTCGAGATTCCTCCGTTTGGGCCCTGAACCATTAGGGACAACTTGAGGCAGAAGAAGACGAACTTTTTTCAAAATCTCGGAATTGTGTGGAAACTCACCCACCCTCCTCATTTCTCGTGAGGAATCCAGAATACTTGAACTTGTTCTGAGATTCCTCCGTTTGGGCCCTGAACCATTTGGGACAACTTGAGGCAGAGGAAGACGAACTTTTTTCAACGTCTCGGAATTGCGTGGAAACTCACCCACCCTCATCATTTATCGTGAGGATTCCAGAATGCATTAAGTTGTTTCGAGATTCCTTCGTTTGGGCCCTGAACCATTGTGGACAACTTGAGGCAGAAGAAGACGAACTTTTTTCAACGTCTCGGAATTGCGTGGAAACTCACCCACCCTCCTCATTTCTCTTGAGTATTCCAGAATGCATGAACTTGTTTCGAGATTCCTCCGTTTGGGCCCTTAACCATATGGGACAACGTGAGCAGAAAAAGACGAACTTTTTTCAAAATATCGGAATTGTGTGGAAACTCACCCACCCTCCTCATTTCTCGTGAGGAATCCAGAATGCATGAACTTGTTTCGAGATTCCTCCGTTTGGGCCCTGAACCATTTGGGACAACTTGAGGCAGAGGAAGACGAACTTTTTTCAACGTCTCGGAATTGCGTGGAAACTCACCCACCCTCATCATTTATCGTGAGGATTCCAGAATGCATTAAGTTGTTTCGAGATTCCTTCGTTTGGGCCCTGAACCATTTTGGACAACTTGAGGCAGAGGAAGACGAACCTTTTTCAACGTCTCGGAATTGCGTGGAAACTCACCCACCCTCCTCATTTATCGTGAGGATTCCAGAATGCATTAAGTTGTTTCGAGATTCCTTCGTTTGGGCCCTGAACCATTTTGGACAACTTGAGGCAGAAGAAGACGAAGTTTTTTCAAAATCTCGGAATTGTGTGGAAACTCACCCACCCTCCTCATTTCTCATGAGGAATCCAGAATGCATGAACTTGTTTCGAGATTCCTCCGTTTGGGCCCTGAACCATTTGGGACAACTTGAGGCAGAGGAAGACGAACTTTTTTCAACGTCTCGGAATTGCGTGGAAACTCACCCACCCTCATCATTTATCGTGAGGATTCCAGAATGCAATAAGTTGTTTCGAGATTCCTTCGTTTGGGCCCTGAACCATTTTGGACAACTTGAGGCAGAGGAAGACGAACTTTTTTCAACGTCTCGGAATTGCGTGGAAACTCACCCACCCTCATCATTTATCGTGAGGATTCCAGAATGCATTAAGTTGTTTCGAGTTTCCTTCGTTTGGGCCCTGAACCATTTTGGACAACTTGAGGCAGTAGAAGACGAACTTTTTTCAAAATATCGGAATTGTGTGGAAACTCACCCACCCTCCTCATTTCTCGTGAGGAATCCAGAATGCATTAAGTTGTTTCGAGATTCCTTCGTTTGGGCCCTGAACCATTTGGGACAACTTGAGGCAGAGGAAGACGAACTTTTTTCAACGTCTCGGAATTGCGTGGAAACTCACCCACCCTCATCATTTATCGTGAGGATTCCAAAATGCATTAAGTTGTTTCGAGATTCCTCCGTTTGGGCCCTTAACCATATGGGACAACGTGAGCAGAAAAAGACGAACTTTTTTCAAAATATCGGAATTGTGTGGAAACTCACCCACCCTCCTCATTTCTCGTGAGGAATCCAGAATGCATGAACTTGTTTCGAGATTCCTCCGTTTGGGCCCTGAACCATTTGGGACAACTTGAGGCAGAAGAAGACGAACTTTTTTCAAAATCTCGGAATTGTGTGGAAACTCACCCACCCTCCTCATTTCTCGTGAGGAATCCAGAATGCATGAACTTGTTTCGAGATTCCTCCGTTTGGGCCCTGAACCATTTGGGACAACTTGAGGCAGAAGAAGACGAACTTTTTTCAAAATCTCGGAATTGTGTGGAAACTCACCCACCCTCCTCATTTCTCGTGAGGAATCCAGAATACTTGAACTTGTTCTGAGATTCCTCCGTTTGGGCCCTGAACCATTTGGGACAACTTGAGGCAGAGGAAGACGAACTTTTTTCAACGTCTCGGAATTGCGTGGAAACTCACCCACCCTCATCATTTATCGTGAGGATTCCAGAATGCATTAAGTTGTTTCGAGATTCCTTCGTTTGGGCCCTGAACCATTTTGGACAACTTGAGGCAGAAGAAGACGAACTTTTTTCAACGTCTCGGAATTGCGTGGAAACTCACCCACCCTCCTCATTTCTCTTGAGTATTCCAGAATGCATGAACTTGTTTCGAGATTCCTCCGTTTGGGCCCTTAACCATATGGGACAACGTGAGCAGAAAAAGACGAACTTTTTTCAAAATATCGGAATTGTGTGGAAACTCACCCACCCTCCTCATTTCTCGTGAGGAATCCAGAATGCATGAACTTGTTTCGAGATTCCTCCGTTTGGGCCCTGAACCATTTGGGACAACTTGAGGCAGAGGAAGACGAACTTTTTTCAACGTCTCGGAATTGCGTGGAAACTCACCCACCCTCATCATTTATCGTGAGGATTCCAGAATGCATTAAGTTGTTTCGAGATTCCTTCGTTTGGGCCCTGAACCATTTTGGACAACTTGAGGCAGAGGAAGACGAACCTTTTTCAACGTCTCGGAATTGCGTGGAAACTCACCCACCCTCCTCATTTATCGTGAGGATTCCAGAATGCATTAAGTTGTTTCGAGATTCCTTCGTTTGGGCCCTAAACCATTTTGGACAACTTGAGGCAGTAGAAGACGAACTTTTTTCAACGTCTCGGAATTGCGTGGAAACTCACCCACCCTCCTCATTTCACTTGAGTATTCCAGAATGCATGAACTTGTTTCGAGATTCCTCCGTTTGGGCCCTTAACCATATGGGACAACGTGAGCAGAAAAAGACGAACTTTTTTCAAAATATCGGAATTGTGTGGAAACTCACCCACCCTCCTCATTTCTCGTGAGGAATCCAGAATGCATGAACTTGTTTCGAGATTCCTCCGTTTGGGCCCTGAACCATTAGGGACAACTTGAGGCAGAAGAAGACGAACTTTTTTCAAAATCTCGGAATTGTGTGGAAACTCACCCACCCTCCTCATTTCTCGTGAGGAATCCAGAATACTTGAACTTGTTCTGAGATTCCTCCGTTTGGGCCCTGAACCATTTGGGACAACTTGAGGCAGAGGAAGACGAACTTTTTTCAACGTCTCGGAATTGCGTGGAAACTCACCCACCCTCATCATTTATCGTGAGGATTCCAGAATGCATTAAGTTGTTTCGAGATTCCTTCGTTTGGGCCCTGAACCATTTTGGACAACTTGAGGCAGAAGAAGACGAACTTTTTTCAACGTCTCGGAATTGCGTGGAAACTCACCCACCCTCCTCATTTCTCTTGAGTATTCCAGAATGCATGAACTTGTTTCGAGATTCCTCCGTTTGGGCCCTTAACCATATGGGACAACGTGAGCAGAAAAAGACGAACTTTTTTCAAAATATCGGAATTGTGTGGAAACTCACCCACCCTCCTCATTTCTCGTGAGGAATCCAGAATGCATGAACTTGTTTCGAGATTCCTCCGTTTGGGCCCTGAACCATTTGGGACAACTTGAGGCAGAGGAAGACGAACTTTTTTCAACGTCTCGGAATTGCGTGGAAACTCACCCACCCTCATCATTTATCGTGAGGATTCCAGAATGCATTAAGTTGTTTCGAGATTCCTTCGTTTGGGCCCTGAACCATTTTGGACAACTTGAGGCAGAGGAAGACGAACCTTTTTCAACGTCTCGGAATTGCGTGGAAACTCACCCACCCTCCTCATTTATCGTGAGGATTCCAGAATGCATTAAGTTGTTTCGAGATTCCTTCGTTTGGGCCCTGAACCATTTTGGACAACTTGAGGCAGAAGAAGACGAACTTTTTTCAAAATCTCGGAATTGTGTGGAAACTCACCCACCCTCCTCATTTCTCATGAGGAATCCAGAATGCATGAACTTGTTTCGAGATTCCTCCGTTTGGGCCCTGAACCATTTGGGACAACTTGAGGCAGAGGAAGACGAACTTTTTTCAACGTCTCGGAATTGCGTGGAAACTCACCCACCCTCATCATTTATCGTGAGGATTCCAGAATGCATTAAGTTGTTTCGAGATTCCTTCGTTTGGGCCCTGAACCATTTTGGACAACTTGAGGCAGAGGAAGACGAACTTTTTTCAACGTCTCGGAATTGCGTGGAAACTCACCCACCCTCCTCATTTCTCTTGAGTATTCCAGAATGCATGAACTTGTTTCGAGATTCCTTCGTTTGGGCCCTTAACCATATGGGACAACGTGAGGCAGAAGAAGACGAACTTTTTTCAACCTCTCGGAATTGTGTGGAAACTCACCCACCCTCCTCATTTCTCGTGAGTAATCCAGAATGCATGAACTTGTTTGGAGATTCCTCCGTTTGGGCCCTGAACCATTTGGGACAACTTGAGGCAGAGGAAGACGAACTTTTTTCAACGTCTCGGAATTGCGTGGAAACTCACCCTCCCTGCTCATTTATCGTGAGGATTCCAAAATGCATTAAGTTGTTTCGAGATTCCTTCGTTTGGGCCCTGAACCATTTTGGACAACTTGAGGCAGTAGAAGACGAACTTTTTTCAACGTCTCGGAATTGCGTGGAAACTCACCCACCCTCCTCATTTCTCTTGAGTATTCCAAAATGCATGAACTTGTTTCGAGATTCCTCCGTTTGGGCCCTTAACCATATGGGACAACGTGAGGCAGAAGAAGACGAACTTTTTTCAAAATCTCGGAATTGTGTGGAAACTCACCCACCCTCCTCATTTCTCATGAGGAATCCAGAATGCATGAACTTGTTTCGAGATTCCTCCGTTTGGGCCCTGAACCATTTGGGACAACTTGAGGCAGAGGAAGACGAAATTTTTTCAACGTCTCGGAATTGCGTGGAAACTCACCCACCCTCATCATTTATCGTGAGGATTCCAGAATGCAATAAGTTGTTTCGAGATTCCTTCGTTTGGGCCCTGAACCATTTGGGACAACTTGAGGCAGAGGAAGACGAACTTTTTTCAACGTCTCGGAATTGCGTGGAAACTCACCCACCCTCATCATTTATAGTGAGGATTCCAGAATGCATTAAGTTGTTTCGTGATTCCTTCGTTTGGGCCCTGAACCATTTTGGACAACTTGAGGCAGAGGAAGACGAACTTTTTTCAACGTCTCGGAATTGCGTGGAAACTCACCCACCCTCCTCATTTATCGTGAGGATTCTAGAATGCATTAAGTTGTTTCGAGATTCCTTCGTTTGGGCCCTGAACCATTTTGGACAACTTGAGGCAGAAGAAGACGAACTTTTTTCAACATCTCGGAATTGCGTGGAAACTGACCCACCCTCCACATTTCTCGTGAGGAATCCAGAATGCATGAACTTGTTTCGAGATTCCTCCGTTTGGGCCCTGAACCATTTGGGACAACTTGAGGCAGAGGAAGACGAACTTTTTTCAACGTCTCGGAATTGCGTGGAAACTCACCCACCCTCATCATTTATCGTGAGGATTCCAGAATGCATTAAGTTGTTTCGAGATTCCTTCGTTTGGGCCCTGAACCATTTTGGACATCTTGAGGCAGTAGAAGACGAACTTTTTTCAACGTCTCGGAATTGCGTGGAAACTCACCCACCCTCCTCATTTCTCTTGAGTATTCCAGAATGCACGAACTTGTTTCGAGATTCCTCCGTTTGGGCCCTTAACCATATGGGACAACGTGAGGCAGAAGAAGACGAACTTTTTTCAACCTCTCGGAATTGTGTGGAAACTCACCCACCCTCCTCATTTCTCGTGAGTAATCCAGAATGCATGAACTTGTTTTGAGATTCCTCCGTTTGGGCCCTGAACCATTTGGGACAACTTGAGGCAGAGGAAGACGAACTTTTTTCAACGTCTCGGAATTGCGTGGAAACTCACCCTCCCTGCTCATTTATCGTGAGGATTCCAAAATGCATTAAGTTGTTTCGAGATTCCTTCGTTTGGGCCCTGAACCATTTTGGACAACTTGAGGCAGTAGAAGACGAACTTTTTTCAACGTCTCGGAATTGCGTGGAAACTCACCCACCCTCCTCATTTCTCTTGAGTATTCCAGAATGCATGAACTTGTTTCGAGATTCCTCCGTTTGGGCCCTTAACCATATGGGACAACGTGAGGCAGAAGAAGACGAAGTTTTTTCAAAATCTCGGAATTGTGTGGAAACTCACCCACCCTCCTCATTTCTCATGAGGAATCCAGAATGCATGAACTTGTTTCGAGATTCCTCCGTTTGGGCCCTGAACCATTTGGGACAACTTGAGGCAGAGGAAGACGAACTTTTTTCAACGTCTCGGAATTGCGTGGAAACTCACCCACCCTCATCATTTATCGTGAGGATTCCAGAATGCATTAAGTTGTTTCGAGATTCCTTCGTTTGGGCCCTAAACCATTTTGGACAACTTGAGGCAGTAGAAGACGAACTTTTTTCAACGTCTCGGAATTGCGTGGAAACTCAGCCACCCTCCTCATTTCTCTTGAGTATTCCAGAATGCATTAGGTTGTTTCAAGATTCCTTCGTTTGGGCCCTGAACCATTTTGGACAACTTGAGGCAGAAGAAGACAAACTTTTTTCAACGTCTCGGAATTGCGTGGAAACTCACCCACCCTCCTCATTTCTCTTGAGTATTCCAGAATGCATGAACTTGTTTCGAGATTCCTCCGTTTGGGCCCTTAACCATATGGGACAACGTGAGGCAGAAAAAGACGAACTTTTTTCAAAATATCGGAATTGTGTGGAAACTCACCCACCCTCCTCATTTCTCATGAGGAATCCAGAATGCATGAACTTGTTTCGAGATTCCTCCGTTTGGGCCCTGAACCATTTGGGACAACTTGAGGCAGAGGAAGACGAACTTTTTTCAACGTCTCGGAATTGCGTGGAAACTCACCCACCCTCATCATTTATAGTGAGGATTCCAGAATGCATTAAGTTGTTTCGTGATTCCTTCGTTTGGGCCCTGAACCATTTTGGACAACTTGAGGCAGAGGAAGACGAACTTTTTTCAACGTCTCGGAATTGCGTGGAAACTCACCCACCATCCTCATTTATCGTGAGGATTCCAGAATGCATTAAGTTGTTTCGAGATTCCTTCGTTTGGGCCCTGAACCATTTTGGACAACTTGAGGCAGAAGAAGACGAACTTTTTTCAACATCTCGGAATTGCGTGGAAACTGACCCACCCTCCTCATTTCTCGTGAGGAATCCAGAATGCATGAACTTGTTTCGAGATTCCTCCGTTTGGGCCCTGAACCATTTGGGACAACTTGAGGCAGAGGAAGACGAACTTTTTTCAACGTCTCGGAATTGCGTGGAAACTCACCCACCCTCATCATTTATCGTGAGGATTCCAGAATGCATTAAGTTGTTTCGAGATTCCTTTGTTTGGGCCCTGAACCATTTTGGACAACTTGAGGCAGTAGAAGACGAACTTTTTTCAACGTCTCGGAATTGCGTGGAAACTCACCCACCCTCCTCATTTCTCTTGAGTATTCCAGAATGCACGAACTTGTTTCGAGATTCCTCCGTTTGGGCCCTTAACCATATGGGACAACGTGAGGCAGAAGAAGACGAACTTTTTTCAACCTCTCGAAATTGTGTGGAAACTCACCCACCCTCCACATTTCTCGTGAGTAATCCAGAATGCATGAACTTGTTTTGAGATTCCTCCGTTTGGGCCCTGAACCATTTGGGACAACTTGAGGCAGAGGAAGACGAACTTTTTTCAACGTCTCGGAATTGCGTGGAAACTCACCCTCCCTGCTCATTTATCGTGAGGATTCCAAAATGCATTAAGTTGTTTCGAGATTCCTTCGTTTGGGCCCTGAACCATTTTGGACAACTTGAGGCAGTAGAAGACGAACTTTTTTCAACGTCTCGGAATTGCGTGGAAACTCACCCACCCTCCTCATTTCTCTTGAGTATTCCAGAATGCATGAACTTGTTTCGAGATTCCTCCGTTTGGGCCCTTAACCATTTTGGACAACTTGAGGCAGAAGAAGACGAACTTTTTTCAACATCTCGGAATTGCGTGGAAACTCACCCACCCTCCTCATTTCTCGTGACGATCCCAGAATGCATGAACATGTTTCGAGATTCCTCCGTTTGGGCCCAGAACCATTTTGGACAACTTGAGGTAGAGGAAGACGAACTTTTTTCAACGTCTCGGAATTGCGTGGAAACTCACCCACCCTCATCATTTATCGTGAGGATTCCAGAATGCATTAAGTTGTTTCAATATTCCTTCGTTTGGGCCCTGAACCATTTTGGACAACTTGAGGCAGAAGAAGACGAACTTTTTTCAACCTCTCGGAATTGCGTGGAAACTGACCCACCCTCCTCATTTGTCGTGAGGAATCCAGAATGCATGAACTTGTTTCGAGATTCCTCCGTTTGGGCCCTGAACCATTTGGGACAACTTGAGGCAGAGGAAGACGAACTTTTTTCAACGTCTCGGAATTGCGTGGAAACTCACCCACCCTCATCATTTATCGTGAGGATTCCAGAATGCATTAAGTTGTTTCGAGATTCCTTCGTTTGGGCCCTGAACCATTTTGGACAACTTGAGGCAGAGGAAGACGAACTTTTTTCAACGTCTCGGAATTGTGTGGAAACTCACCCACCCTCCTCATTTATCGTGAGGATTCCAGAATGCATTAAGTTGTTTCGAGATTCCTTCGTTTGGGCCCTAAACCATTTTGGACAACTTGAGGCAGTAGAAGACGAACTTTTTTCAACGTCTCGGAATTGCGTGGAAACTCAGCCACCCTCCTCATTTCTCTTGAGTATTCCAGAATGCATTAGGTTGTTTCAAGATTCCTTCGTTTGGGCCCTGAACCATTTTGGACAACTTGAGGCAGAAGAAGACGAACTTTTTTCAACGTCTCGGAATTGCGTGGAAACTCACCCACCCTCCTCATTTCTCTTGAGTATTCCAGAATGCATGAACTTGTTTCGAGATTCCTCCGTTTGGGCCCTTAACCATATGGGACAACGTGAGGCAGAAAAAGACGAACTTTTTTCAAAATATCGGAATTGTGTGGAAACTCACCCACCCTCCTCATTTCTCATGAGGAATCCAGAATGCATGAACTTGTTTCGAGATTCCTCCGTTTGGGCCCTGAACCATTTGGGACAACTTGAGGCAGAGGAAGACGAACTTTTTTCAACGTCTCGGAATTGCGTGGAAACTCACCCACCCTCATCATTTATCGTGAGGATTCCAGAATGCATTAAGTTGTTTCGAGATTCCTTCGTTTGGGCCCTGAACCATTTTGGACAACTTGAGGCAGTAGAAGACGAACTTTTTTCAACGTCTCGGAATTGCGTGGAAACTCACCCACCCTCCTCATTTCTCTTGAGTATTCCAGAATGCATGAACTTGTTTCGTGATTCCTCCGTTTGGGCCCTTAACCATATGGGACAACGTGAGGCAGAAGAAGACGAACTTTTTTCAACCTCTCGGAATTGTGTGGAAACTCATACACCCTCCTCATTTCTCGTGAGTAATCCAGAATGCATGAACTTGTTTTGAGATTCCTCCGTTTGGGCCCTGAACCATTTGGGACAACTTGAAGCAGAGGAAGACGAACTTTTTTCAACGTCTCGGAATTGCGTGGAAACTCACCCTCCCTGCTCATTTATCGTGAGGATTCCACAATGCATTAAGTTGTTTCGAGATTCCTTCGTTTGGGCCCTGAACCATTTTGGACAACTTGAGGCAGTAGAAGACGAACTTTTTTCAACGTCTCGGAATTGCGTGGAAACTCACCCACCCTCCTCATTTCTCTTGAGTATTCCAGAATGCATGAACTTGTTTCTAGATTCCTCCGTTTGGGCCCTTAACCATATGGGACAACGTGAGGCAGAAGAAGACGAACTTTTTTCAAAATCTCGGAATTGTGTGGAAACTCACCCACCCTCCTCATTTCTCATGAGGAATCCAGAATGCATGAACTTGTTTCGAGATTCCTCCGTTTGGGCCCTGAACCATTTGGGACAACTTGAGGCAGAGGAAGACGAACTTTTTTCAACGTCTCGGAATTGCGTGGAAACTCACCCACCCTCATCATTTATCGTGAGGATTCCAGAATGCATTAAGTTGTTTCGAGATTCCTCCGTTTGGGCCCTGAACCATTTTGGACAACTTGAGGCAGAGGAAGACGAACTTTTTTCAACGTCTCGGAATTGTGTGGAAACTCACCCACCCTCCTCATTTATCGTGAGGATTCCAGAATGCATTAAGTTGTTTCGAGATTCCTTCGTTTGGGCCCTAAACCATTTTGGACAACTTGAGGCAGTTGAAGACGAACTTTTTTCAACATCTCGGAATTGCGTGGAAACTCAGCCACCCTCCTCATTTCTCTTGAGTATTCCAGAATGCATTAGGTTGTTTCAAGATTCCTTCGTTTGGGCCCTGAACCATTTTGGACAACTTGAGGCAGAAGAAGACGAACTTTTTTCAACGTCTCGGAATTGCGTGGAAACTCACCCACCCTCCTCATTTCTCTTGAGTATTCCAGAATGCATGAACTTGTTTCGAGATTCCTCCGTTTGGGCCCTTAACCATATGGGACAACATGAGGCAGAAAAAGACGAACTTTTTTCAAAATATCGGAATTGTGTGGAAACTCACCCACCCTCCTCATTTCTCATGAGGAATCCAGAATGCATGAACTTGTTTCGAGATTCCTCCGTTTGGGCCCTGAACCATTTGGGACAACTTGAGGCAGAGGAAGACGAACTTTTTTCAACGTCTCGGAATTGCGTGGAAACTCACCCACCCTCATCATTTATAGTGAGGATTCCAGAATGCATTAAGTTGTTTCGTGATTCCTTCGTTTGGGCCCTGAACCATTTTGGACAACTTGAGGCAGAGGAAGACGAACTTTTTTCAACGTCTCGGAATTGCGTGGAAACTCACCCACCCTCCTCATTTATCGTGAGGATTCCAGAATGCATTAAGTTGTTTCGAGATTCCTTCGTTTCGGCCCTGAACCATGTTGGACAACTTGAGGCAGAAGAAGACGAACTTTTTTCAACATCTCGGAATTGCGTGGAAACTGACCCACCCTCCTCATTTCTCGTGAGGAATCCAGAATGCATGAACTTGTTTCGAGATTCCTCCGTTTGGGCCCTGAACCATTTGGGACAACTTGAGGCAGAGGAAGACGAACTTTTTTCAACGTCTCGGAATTGCGTGGAAACTCACCCACCCTCATCATTTATCGTGAGGATTCCAGAATGCATTAAGTTGTTTCGAGATTCCTTCGTTTGGGCCCTGAACCATTTTGGACAACTTGAGGCAGTAGAAGACGAACTTTTTTCAACGTCTCGGAATTGCGTGGAAACTCACCCACCCTCCTCATTTCTCTTGAGTATTCCAGAATGCACGAACTTGTTTCGAGATTCCTCCGTTTGGGCCCTTAACCATATGGGACAACGTGAGGCAGAAGAAGACGAACTTTTTTCAACCTCTCGAAATTGTGTGGAAACTCACCCACCCTCCTCATTTCTCGTGAGTAATCCAGAATGCATGAACTTGTTTTGAGATTCCTCCGTTTGGGCCCTGAACCATTTGGGACAACTTGAGGCAGAGGAAGACGAACTTTTTTCAACGTCTCGGAATTGCGTGGAAACTCACCCTCCCTGCTCATTTATCGTGAGGATTCCAAAATGCATTAAGTTGTTTCGAGATTCCTTCTTTTGGGCCCTGAACCATTTTGGACAACTTGAGGCAGAAGAAGACGAACTTTTTTCAACGTCTCGGAATTGCGTGGAAACTCACCCACCCTCCTCATTTCTCTTGAGTATTCCAGAATGCACGAACTTGTTTCGAGATTCCTCCGTTTGGGCCCTTAACCATATGGGACAACGTGAGGCAGAAGAAGACGAACTTTTTTCAACCTCTCGAAATTGTGTGGAAACTCACCCACCCTCCTCATTTCTCGTGAGTAATCCAGAATGCATGAACTTGTTTTGAGATTCCTCCGTTTGGGCCCTGAACCATTTGGGACAACTTGAGGCAGAGGAAGACGAACTTTTTTCAACGTCTCGGAATTGCGTGGAAACTCACCCTCCCTGCTCATTTATCGTGAGGATTCCAAAATGCATTAAGTTGTTTCGAGATTCCTTCGTTTGGGCCCTGAACCATTTTGGACAACTTGAGGCAGTAGAAGACGAACTTTTTTCAACGTCTCGGAATTGCGTGGAAACTCACCCACCCTCCTCATTTCTCTTGAGTATTCCAGAATGCATGAACTTGTTTCGAGATTCCTCCGTTTGGGCCCTTAACCATTTTGGACAACTTGAGGCAGAAGAAGACGAACTTTTTTCAACATCTCGGAATTGCGTGGAAACTCACCCACCCTCCTCATTTCTCGTGACGATCCCAGAATGCATGAACATGTTTCGAGATTCCTCCGTTTGGGCCCAGAACCATTTTGGACAACTTGAGGTAGAGGAAGACGAACTTTTCTCAACGTCTCGGAATTGCGTGGAAACTCACCCACCCTCATCATTTATCGTGAGGATTCCAGAATGCATTAAGTTGTTTCAATATTCCTTCGTTTGGGCCCTGAACCATTTTGGACAACTTGAGGCAGAAGAAGACGAACTTTTTTCAACCTCTCGGAATTGCGTGGAAACTGACCCACCCTCCTCATTTCTCGTGAGGAATCCAGAATGCATGAACTTGTTTCGAGATTCCTCCGTTTGGGCCCTGAACCATTTGGGACAACTTGAGGCAGAGGAAGACGAACTTTTTTCAACGTCTCGGAATTGCGTGGAAACTCACCCACCCTCATCATTTATCGTGAGGATTCCAGAATGCATTAAGTTGTTTCGAGATTCCTTCGTTTGGGCCCTGAACCATTTTGGACAACTTGAGGCAGAAGAAGACGAACTTTTTTCAACGTCTCGGAATTGCGTGGAAACTCACCCACCCTCCTCATTTCTCTTGAGTATTCCAGAATGCATGAACTTGTTTCGAGATTCCTCCGTTTGGGCTTTTAACCATATGGGACAACGTGAGGCAGAAAAAGACGAACTTTTTTCAAAATATCGGAATTGTGTGGAAACTCACCCACCCTCCTCATTTCTCATGAGGAATCCAGAATGCATGAACTTGTTTTGAGATTCCTCCGTTTGGGCCCTGAACCATTTGGGACAACTTGAGGCAGAGGAAGACGAACTTTTTTCAACGTCTCGGAATTGCGTGGAAACTCACCCACCCTCATCATTTATAGTGAGGATTCCAGAATGCATTAAGTTGTTTCGTGATTCCTTCGTTTGGGCCCTGAACCATTTTGGACAACTTGAGGCAAAGGAAGACGAACTTTTTTCAACGTCTCGGAATTGCGTGGAAACTCACCCACCCTCCTCATTTATCGTGAGGATTCCAGAATGCATTAAGTTGTTTCGAGATTCCATCGTTTGGTCCCTGAACCATTTTGGACAACTTGAGGCAGAAGAAGACGAACTTTTTTCAACCTCTCGGAATTGCGTGGAAACTGACCCACCCTCCTCATTTCTCGTGAGGAATCCAGAATGCATGAACTTGTTTCGAGATTCCTCCGTTTGGGCCCTGAACCATTTGGGACAACTTGAGGCAGAGGAAGACGAACTTTTTTCAACGTCTCGGAATTGCGTGGAAACTCACCCACCCTCATCATTTATCGTGAGGATTCCAGAATGCATTAAGTTGTTTCGAGATTCCTTCGTTTGGGCCCTGAACCATTTTGGACAACTTGAGGCAGAGGAAGACAAACTTTTTTCAACGTCTCGGAATTGCGTGGAAACTCACTCACCCTCATCTTTTATCGTGAGGATTCCAGAATGCATTAAGTTGTTTCGAGATTCCTTCGTTTGGGCCCTGAACCATTTTGGACAACTTGAGGCAGTAGAAGACGAACTTTTTTCAACGTCTCGGAATTGCGTGGAAACTCACCCACCCTCCTCATTTCTCTTGAGTATTCCAGAATGCATGAACTTGTTTCGAGATTCCTCCGTTTGGGCCCTTAACCATATGGGACAACGTGAGGCAGAAGAAGACGAACTTTTTTCAACCTCTCGGAATTGTGTGGAAACTCACCCACCCTCCTCATTTCTCGTGAGTAATCCAGAATGCATGAAATTGTTTTGAGATTCCTCCGTTTGGGCCCTGAACCATTTGGGACAACTTGAGGCAGAGGAAGACGAACTTTTTTCAACGTCTCGGAATTGCGTGGAAACTCACCCTCCCTGCTCATTTATCGTGAGGATTCCAAAATGCATTAAGTTGTTTCGAGATTCCTTCGTTTGGGCCCTGAACCATTTTGGACAACTTGAGGCAGTAGAAGACGAACTTTTTTCAACGTCTCGGAATTGCGTGGAAACTCACCCACCCTCCTCATTTCTCTTGAGTATTCCAGAATGCATGAACTTGTTTCTAGATTCCTCCGTTTGGGCCCTTAACCATATGGGACAACGTGAGGCAGAAGAAGACGAACTTTTTTCAAAATCTCGGAATTGTGTGGAAACTCACCCACCCTCCTCATTTCTCATGAGGAATCCAGAATGCATGAACTTGTTTCGAGATTCCTCCGTTTGGGCCCTGAACCATTTGGGACAACTTGAGGCAGAGGAAGACGAACTTTTTTCAACGTCTCGGAATTGCGTGGAAACTCACCCACCCTCATCATTTATCGTGAGGATTCCAGAATGCATTAAGTTGTTTCGAGATTCCTTCGTTTGGGCCCTGAACCATTTTGGACAACTTGAGGCAGTAGAAGACGAACTTTTTTCAACGTCTCGGAATTGCGTGGAAACTCACCCACCCTCCTCATTTCTCTTGAGTATTCCAGAATGCATGAACTTGTTTCGAGATTCCTCCGTTTGGGCCCTTAACCATATGGGACAACGTGAGGCAGAAGAAGACGAACTTTTTTCAACCTCTCGGAATTGTGTGGAAACTCACCCACCCTCCTCATTTCTCGTGAGTAATCCAGAATGCATGAAATTGTTTTGAGATTCCTCCGTTTGGGCCCTGAACCATTTGGGACAACTTGAGGCAGAGGAAGACGTACTTTTTTCAACGTCTCGGAATTGCGTGGAAACTCACCCTCCCTGCTCATTTATCGTGAGGATTCCAAAATGCATTAAGTTGTTTCGAGATTCCTTCGTTTGGGCCCTGAACCATTTTGGACAACTTGAGGCAGTAGAAGACGAACTTTTTTCAACGTCTCGGAATTGCGTGGAAACTCACCCACCCTCCTCATTTCTCTTGAGTATTCCAGAATGCATGAACTTGTTTCTAGATTCCTCCGTTTGGGCCCTTAACCATATGGGACAACGTGAGGCAGAAGAAGACGAACTTTTTTCAAAATCTCGGAATTGTGTGGAAACTCACCCACCCTCCTCATTTCTCATGAGGAATCCAGAATGCATGAACTTGTTTCGAGATTCCTCCGTTTGGGCCCTGAACCATTTGGGACAACTTGAGGCAGAGGAAGACGAACTTTTTTCAACGTCTCGGAATTGCGTGGAAACTCACCCACCCTCATCATTTATCGTGAGGATTCCAGAATGCATTAAGTTGTTTCGAGATTCCTTCGTTTGGGCTCTGAACCATTTTGGACAACTTGAGGCAGTAGAAGACGAACTTTTTTCAACGTCTCGGAATTGCGTGGAAACTCACCCACCCTCCTCATTTCTCTTGAGTATTCCAGAATGCATGAACTTGTTTCGAGATTCCTCCGTTTGGGCCCTTAACCATATGGGACAACATGAGGCAGAAGAAGACGAACTTTTTTCAACCTCTCGGAATTGTGTGGAAACTCACCCACCCTCCTCATTTCTCGTGAGTAATCCAGAATGCATGAACTTGTTTTGAGATTCCTCCGTTTGGGCCCTGAACCATTTGGGACAACTTGAAGCAGAGGAAGACGAACTTTTTTCAACGTCTCGGAATTGCGTGGAAACTCACCCTCCCTGCTCATTTATCGTGAGGATTCCACAATGCATTAAGTTGTTTCGAGATTCCTTCGTTTGGGCCCTGAACCATTTTGGACAACTTGAGGCAGTAGAAGACGAACTTTTTTCAACGTCTCGGAATTGCGTGGAAACTCACCCACCCTCCTCATTTATCGTGAGGATTCCAGAATGCATTAAGTTGTTTCGAGATTCCATCGTTTGGTCCTGAACCATTTTGGACAACTTGAGGCAGAAGAAGACGAACTTTTTTCAACCTCTCGGAATTGCGTGGAAACTGACCCACCCTCCTCATTTCTCGTGAGGAATCCAGAATGCATGAACTTGTTTCGAGATTCCTCCGTTTGGGCCCTGAACCATTTGGGACAACTTGAGGCAGAGGAAGACGAACTTTTTTCAACGTCTCGGAATTGCGTGGAAACTCACCCACCCTCATCATTTATCGTGAGGATTCCAGAATGCATTAAGTTGTTTCGAGATTCCTTCGTTTGGGCCCTGAACCATTTTGGACAACTTGAGGCAGAGGAAGACAAACTTTTTTCAACGTCTCGGAATTGCGTGGAAACTCACTCACCCTCATCATTTATCGTGAGGATTCCAGAATGCATTAAGTTGTTTCGAGATTCCTTCGTTTGGGCCCTGAACCATTTTGGACAACTTGAGGCAGTAGAAGACGAACTTTTTTCAACGTCTCGGAATTGCGTGGAAACTCACCCACCCTCCTCATTTCTCTTGAGTATTCCAGAATGCATGAACTTGTTTCGAGATTCCTCCGTTTGGGCCCTTAACCATATGGGACAACGTGAGGCAGAAGAAGACGAACTTTTTTCAACCTCTCGGAATTGTGTGGAAACTCACCCACCCTCCTCATTTCTCGTGAGTAATCCAGAATGCATGAAATTGTTTTGAGATTCCTCCGTTTGGGCCCTGAACCATTTGGGACAACTTGAGGCAGAGGAAGACGAACTTTTTTCAACGTCTCGGAATTGCGTGGAAACTCACCCTCCCTGCTCATTTATCGTGAGGATTCCAAAATGCATTAAGTTGTTTCGAGATTCCTTCGTTTGGGCCCTGAACCATTTTGGACAACTTGAGGCAGTAGAAGACGAACTTTTTTCAACGTCTCGGAATTGCGTGGAAACTCACCCACCCTCCTCATTTCTCTTGAGTATTCCAGAATGCATGAACTTGTTTCTAGATTCCTCCGTTTGGGCCCTTAACCATATGGGACAACGTGAGGCAGAAGAAGACGAACTTTTTTCAAAATCTCGGAATTGTGTGGAAACTCACCCACCCTCCTCATTTCTCATGAGGAATCCAGAATGCATGAACTTGTTTCGAGATTCCTCCGTTTGGGCCCTGAACCATTTGGGACAACTTGAGGCAGAGGAAGACGAACTTTTTTCAACGTCTCGGAATTGCGTGGAAACTCACCCACCCTCATCATTTATCGTGAGGATTCCAGAATGCATTAAGTTGTTTCGAGATTCCTTCGTTTGGGCCCTGAACCATTTTGGACAACTTGAGGCAGTAGAAGACGAACTTTTTTCAACGTCTCGGAATTGCGTGGAAACTCACCCACCCTCCTCATTTCTCTTGAGTATTCCAGAATGCATGAACTTGTTTCGAGATTCCACCGTTTGGGCCCTTAACCATATGGGACAACGTGAGGCAGAAGAAGACGAACTTTTTTCAACCTCTCGGAATTGTGTGGAAACTCACCCACCCTCCTCATTTCTCGTGAGTAATCCAGAATGCATGAAATTGTTTTGAGATTCCTCCGTTTGGGCCCTGAACCATTTGGGACAACTTGAGGCAGAGGAAGACGAACTTTTTTCAACGTCTCGGAATTGCGTGGAAACTCACCCTCCCTGCTCATTTATCGTGAGGATTCCAAAATGCATTAAGTTGTTTCGAGATTCCTTCGTTTGGGCCCTGAACCATTTTGGACAACTTGAGGCAGTAGAAGACGAACTTTTTTCAACGTCTCGGAATTGCGTGGAAACTCACCCACCCTCCTCATTTCTCTTGAGTATTCCAGAATGCATGAACTTGTTTCTAGATTCCTCCGTTTGGGCCCTTAACCTTATGGGACAACGTGAGGTAGAAGAAGACGAACTTTTTTCAAAATCTCGGAATTGTGTGGAAACTCACCCACCCTCCTCATTTCTCATGAGGAATCCAGAATGCATGAACTTGTTTCGAGATTCCTCCGTTTGGGCCCTGAACCATTTGGGACAACTTGAGGCAGAGGAAGACGAACTTTTTTCAACGTCTCGGAATTGCGTGGAAACTCACCCACCCTCATCATTTATCGTGAGGATTCCAGAATGCATTAAGTTGTTTCGAGATTCCTTCGTTTGGGCCCTGAACCATTTTGGACAACTTGAGGCAGTAGAAGACGAACTTTTTTCAACGTCTCGGAATTGCGTGGAAACTCACCCACCCTCCTCATTTCTCTTGAGTATTCCAGAATGCATGAACTTGTTTCGAGATTCCTCCGTTTGGGCCCTTAACCATATGGGACAACGTGAGGCAGAAGAAGACGAACTTTTTTCAACCTCTCGTAATTGTGTGGAAACTCACCCACCCTCCTCATTTCTCGTGAGTAATCCAGAATGCATGAACTTGTTTTGAGATTCCTCCGTTTGGGCCCTGAACCATTTGGGACAACTTGAAGCAGAGGAAGACGAACTTTTTTCAACGTCTCGGAATTGCGTGGAAACTCACCCTCCCTGCTCATTTATCGTGAGGATTCCACAATGCATTAAGTTGTTTCGAGATTCCTTCGTTTGGGCCCTCAACCATTTTGGACAACTTGAGGCAGTAGAAGACGAACTTTTTTCAACGTCTCGGAATTGCGTGGAAACTCACCCACCCTCCTCATTTCTCTTGAGTATTCCAGAATGCATGAACTTGTTTCTAGATTCCTCCGTTTGGGCCCTTAACCATATGGGACAACGTGAGGCAGAAGAAGACGAACTTTTTTCAAAATCTCGGAATTGTGTGGAAACTCACCCACCCTCCTCATTTCTCATGAGGAATCCAGAATGCATGAACTTGTTTCGAGATTCCTCCGTTTGGGCCCTGAACCATTTGGGACAACTTGAGGCAGAGGAAGACGAACTTTTTTCAACGTCTCGGAATTGCGTGGAAACTCACCCACCCTCATCATTTATCGTGAGGATTCCAGAATGCATTAAGTTGTTTCGAGATTCCTTCGTTTGGGCCCTGAACCATTTTGGACAACTTGAGGCAGAGGAAGACGAACTTTTTTCAACGTCTCGGAATTGTGTGGAAACTCACCCACCCTCCTCATTTATCGTGAGGATTCCAGAATGCATTAAGTTGTTTCGAGATTCCATTGTTTGGGCCCTGAACCATTTTGGACAACTTGAGGCAGAAGAAGACGAACTTTTTTCAACATCTCGGAATTGTGTGGAAACTGACCCACCCTCCTCATTTCTCGTGAGGAATCCAGAATGCATGAACTTGTTTCGAGATTCCTCCGTTTGGGCCCTGAACCATTTGGGACAACTTGAGGCAGAGGAAGACGAACTTTTTTCAACGTCTCGGAATTGCGTGGAAACTCACCCACCCTCATCATCTATCGTGAGGATTCCAGAATGCATTAAGTTGTTTCGAGATTCCTTCGTTTGGGCCCTGAACCATTTTGGACAACTTGAGGCAGAGGAAGACGAACTTTTTTCAACGTCTCGGAATTGCGTGGAAACTCACCCACCCTCCTCATTTATCGTGAGGATTCCAGAATGCATTAAGTTGTTTCGAGATTCCTTCGTTTGGGCCCTGAACCATTTTGGACAACTTGAGGTAGAGGAAGACGAACTTTTTTCAACGTCTCGGAATTGCGTGGAAACTCACCCTCCCTGCTCATTTATCGTGAGGATTCCAGAATGCATTAAGTTGTTTCGAGATTCCTTCGTTTGGGCCCTGAACCATTTTGGACAACTTGAGGCAGAGGAAGACGAACTTTTTTCAACGTCTCGGAATTGCGTGGAAACTCACCCACCCTCCTCATTTATCGTGAGGATTCCAGAATGCATTAAGTTGTTTCGAGATTCCTTCGTTTGGGCCCTGAACCATTTTGGACAACTTGAGGCAGAAGAAGACGAACTTTTTTCAACATCTCAGAATTGCGTGGAAACTGACCCACCCTCCTCATTTCTCGTGAGGAATCCAGAATGCATGAACTTGTTTCGAGATTCCTCCGTTTGGGCCCTGAACCATTCGGGACAACTTGAGGCAGAGGAAGACGAACTTTTTTCAACGTCTCGGAATTGCGTGGAAACTCACCCTCCCTGCTCATTTATCGTGAGGATTCCAGAATGCATTAAGTTGTTTCGAGATTCCTTCGTTTGGGCCCTGAACCATTTTGGACAACTTGAGGCAGTAGAAGACGAACTTTTTTCAACGTCTCGGAATTGCTTGGAAACTCACCCACCCTCCTCAATTCTCTTGAGTATTCCAGAATGCATGAACTTGTTTCGAGATTCCTCCGTTTGGGCCCTTAACCATATGGGACAACGTGAGGCAGAAGAAGACGAACTTTTTTCAACCTCTCGGAATTGTGTGGAAACTCACCCACCCTCCTCATTTCTCGTGAGTAATCCAGAATGCATGAAATTGTTTTGAGATTCCTCCGTTTGGGCCCTGAACCATTTGGGACAACTCGAGGCAGAGGAAGACGAACTTTTTTCAACGTCTCGGAATTGCGTGGAAACTCACCCTCCCTGCTCATTTATCGTGAGGATTCCAAAATGCATTAAGTTGTTTCGAGATTCCTTCGTTTGGGCCCTGAACCATTTTGGACAACTTGAGGCAGTAGAAGACGAACTTTTTTCAACGTCTCGGAATTGCGTGGAAACTCACCCACCCTCCTCATTTCTCTTGAGTATTCCAGAATGCATGAACTTGTTTCTAGATTCCTCCGTTTGGGCCCTTAACCATACGGGACAACGTGAGGCAGAAGAAGACGAACTTTTTTCAAAATCTCGGAATTGTGTGGAAACTCACCCACCCTCCTCATTTCTCATGAGGAATCCAGAATGCATGAACTTGTTTCGAGATTCCTCCGTTTGGGCCCTGAACCATTTGGGACAACTTGAGGCAGAGGAAGACGAACTTTTTTCAACGTCTCGGAATTGCGTGGAAACTCACCCACCCTCATCATTTATCGTGAGGATTCCAGAATGCATTAAGTTGTTTCGAGATTCCTTCGTTTGGGCCCTGAACCATTTTGGACAACTTGAGGCAGTAGAAGACGAACTTTTTTCAACGTCTCGGAATTGCGTGGAAACTCACCCACCCTCCTCATTTCTCTTGAGTATTCCAGAATGCATGAACTTGTTTCGAGATTCCTCCGTTTGGGCCCTTAACCATATGGGACAACGTGAGGCAGAAGAAGACGAACTTTTTTCAACCTCTCGGAATTGTGTGGAAACTCACCCACCCTCCTCATTTCTCGTGAGTAATCCAGAATGCATGAACTTGTTTTGAGATTCCTCCGTTTGGGCCCTGAACCATTTGGGACAACTTGAAGCAGAGGAAGACGAACTTTTTTCAACGTCTCGGAATTGCGTGGAAACTCACCCTCCCTGCTCATTTATCGTGAGGATTCCACAATGCATTAAGTTGTTTCGAGATTCCTTCGTTTGGGCCCTGAACCATTTTGGACAACTTGAGGCAGTAGAAGACGAACTTTTTTCAACGTCTCGGAATTGCGTGGAAACTCACCCACCCTCCTCATTTCTCTTGAGTATTCCAGAATGCATGAACTTGTTTCTAGATTCCTCCGTTTGGGCCCTTAACCATATGGGACAACGTGAGGCAGAAGAAGACGAACTTTTTTCAAAATCTCGGAATTGTGTGGAAACTCACCCACCCTCCTCATTTCTCATGAGGAATCCAGAATGCATGAACTTGTTTCGAGATTCCTCCGTTTGGGCCCTGAACCATTTGGGACAACTTGAGGCAGAGGAAGACGAACTTTTTTCAACGTCTCGGAATTGCGTGGAAACTCACCCACCCTCATCATTTATCGTGAGGATTCCAGAATGCATTAAGTTGTTTCGAGATTCCTTCGTTTGGGCCCTGAACCATTTTGGACAACTTGAGGCAGAGGAAGACGAACTTTTTTCAACGTCTCGGAATTGTGTGGAAACTCACCCACCCTCCTCATTTATCGTGAGGATTCCAGAATGCATTAAGTTGTTTCGAGATTCCATTGTTTGGGCCCTGAACCATTTTGGACAACTTGAGGCAGAAGAAGACGAACTTTTTTCAACATCTCGGAATTGCGTGGAAACTGACCCACCCTCCTCATTTCTCGTGAGGAATCCAGAAAGCATGAACTTGTTTCGAGATTCCTCCGTTTGGGCCCTGAACCATTTGGGACAACTTGAGGCAGAGGAAGACGAACTTTTTTCAACGTCTCGGAATTGCGTGGAAACTCACCCACCCTCCTCATTTATCGTGAGGATTCCAGAATGCATTAAGTTGTTTCGAGATTCCTTCGTTTGGGCCCTGAACCATTTTGGACAACTTGAGGTAGAGGAAGACGAACTTTTTTCAACGTCTCGGAATTGCGTGGAAACTCACCCTCCCTGCTCATTTATCGTGAGGATTCCAGAATGCATTAAGTTGTTTCGAGATTCCTTCGTTTGGGCCCTGAACCATTTTGGACAACTTGAGGCAGAGGAAGACGAACTTTTTTCAACGTCTCGGAATTGCGTGGAAACTCACCCACCCTCCTCATTTATCGTGAGGATTCCAGAATGCATTAAGTTGTTTCGAGATTCCTTCGTTTGGGCCCTGAACCATTTTGGACAACTTGAGGCAGAAGAAGACGAACTTTTTTCAACATCTCAGAATTGCGTGGAAACTGACCCACCCTCCTCATTTCTCGTGAGGAATCCAGAATGCATGAACTTGTTTCGAGATTCCTCCGTTTGGGCCCTGAACCATTCGGGACAACTTGAGGCAGAGGAAGACGAACTTTTTTCAACGTCTCGGAATTGCGTGGAAACTCACCCTCCCTGCTCATTTATCGTGAGGATTCCAGAATGCATTAAGTTGTTTCGAGATTCCTTCGTTTGGGCCCTGAACCATTTTGGACAACTTGAGGCAGTAGAAGACGAACTTTTTTCAACGTCTCGGAATTGCCTGGAAACTCACCCACCCTCCTCAATTCTCTTGAGTATTCCAGAATGCATGAACTTGTTTCGAGATTCCTCCGTTTGGGCCCTTAACCATATGGGACAACGTGAGGCAGAAGAAGACGAACTTTTTTCAACCTCTCGGAATTGTGTGGAAACTCACCCACCCTCCTCATTTCTCGTGAGTAATCCAGAATGCATGAAATTGTTTTGAGATTCCTCTGTTTGGGCCCTGAACCATTTGGGACAACTTGAGGCAGAGGAAGACGAACTTTTTTCAACGTCTCGGAATTGCGTGGAAACTCACCCTCCCTGCTCATTTATCGTGAGGATTCCAAAATGCATTAAGTTGTTTCGAGATTCCTTCGTTTGGGCCCTGAACCATTTTGGACAACTTGAGGCAGTAGAAGACGAACTTTTTTCAACGTCTCGGAATTGCGTGGAAACTCACCCACCCTCCTCATTTCTCTTGAGTATTCCAGAATGCATGAACTTGTTTCTAGATTCCTCCGTTTGGGCCCTTAACCATATGGGACAACGTGAGGCAGAAGAAGACGAACTTTTTTCAAAATCTCGGAATTGTGTGGAAACTCACCCACCCTCCTCATTTCTCATGAGGAATCCAGAATGCATGAACTTGTTTCGAGATTCCTCCGTTTGGGCCCTGAACCATTTGGGACAACTTGAGGCAGAGGAAGACGAACTTTTTTCAACGTCTCGGAATTGCGTGGAAACTCACCCACCCTCATCATTTATCGTGAGGATTCCAGAATGCATTAAGTTGTTTCGAGATTCCTTCGTTTGGGCCCTGAACCATTTTGGACAACTTGAGGCAGAGGAAGACGAACTTTTTTCAACGTCTCGGAATTGTGTGGAAACTCACCCACCCTCCTCATTTATCGTGAGGATTCCAGAATGCATTAAGTTGTTTCGAGATTCCATTGTTTGGGCCCTGAACCATTTTGGACAACTTGAGGCAGAAGAAGACGAACTTTTTTCAACATCTCGGAATTGCGTGGAAACTGACCCACCCTCCTCATTTCTCGTGAGGAATCCAGAAAGCATGAACTTGTTTCGAGATTCCTCCGTTTGGGCCCTGAACCATTTGGGACAACTTGAGGCAGAGGAAGACGAACTTTTTTCAACGTCTCGGAATTGCGTGGAAACTCACCCACCCTCCTCATTTATCGTGAGGATTCCAGAATGCATTAAGTTGTTTCGAGATTCCTTCGTTTGGGCCCTGAACCATTTTGGACAACTTGAGGTAGAGGAAGACGAACTTTTTTTAACGTCTCGGAATTGCGTGGAAACTCACCCTCCCTGCTCATTTATCGTGAGGATTCCAGAATGCATTAAGTTGTTTCGAGATTCCTTCGTTTGGGCCCTGAACCATTTTGGACAACTTGAGGCAGAGGAAGACGAACTTTTTTCAACGTCTCGGAATTGCGTGGAAACTCACCCACCCTCCTCATTTATCGTGAGGATTCCAGAATGCATTAAGTTGTTTCGAGATTCCTTCGTTTGGGCCCTGAACCATTTTGGACAACTTGAGGCAGAAGAAGACGAACTTTTTTCAACATCTCAGAATTGCGTGGAAACTGACCCACCCTCCTCATTTCTCGTGAGGAATCCAGAATGCATGAACTTGTTTCGAGATTCCTCCGTTTGGGCCCTGAACCATTCGGGACAACTTGAGGCAGAGGAAGACGAACTTTTTTCAACGTCTCGGAATTGCGTGGAAACTCACCCTCCCTGCTCATTTATCGTGAGGATTCCAGAATGCATTAAGTTGTTTCGAGATTCCTTCGTTTGGGCCCTGAACCATTTTGGACAACTTGAGGCAGTAGAAGACGAACTTTTTTCAACGTCTCGGAATTGCCTGGAAACTCACCCACCCTCCTCAATTCTCTTGAGTATTCCAGAATGCATGAACTTGTTTCGAGATTCCTCCGTTTGGGCCCTTAACCATATGGGACAACGTGAGGCAGAAGAAGACGAACTTTTTTCAACCTCTCGGAATTGTGTGGAAACTCACCCACCCTCCTCATTTCTCGTGAGTAATCCAGAATGCATGAAATTGTTTTGAGATTCCTCCGTTTGGGCCCTGAACCATTTGGGACAACTTGAGGCAGAGGAAGACGAACTTTTTTCAACGCCTCGGAATTGCGTGGAAACTCACCCTCCCTGCTCATTTATCGTGAGGATTCCAAAATGCATTAAGTTGTTTCGAGATTCCTTCGTTTGGGCCCTGAACCATTTTGGACAACTTGAGGCAGTAGAAGACGAACTTTTTTCAACGTCTCGGAATTGCGTGGAAACTCACCCACCCTCCTCATTTCTCTTGAGTATTCCAGAATGCATGAACTTGTTTCTAGATTCCTCCGTTTGGGCCCTTAACCATATGGGACAACGTGAGGCAGAAGAAGACGAACTTTTTTCAAAATCTCGGAATTGTGTGGAAACTCACCCACCCTCCTCATTTCTCATGAGGAATCCAGAATGCATGAACTTGTTTCGAGATTCCTCCGTTTGGGCCCTGAACCATTTGGGACAACTTGAGGCAGAGGAAGACGAACTTTTTTCAACGTCTCGGAATTGCGTGGAAACTCACCCACCCTCATCATTTATCGTGAGGATTCCAGAATGCATTAAGTTGTTTCGAGATTCCTTCGTTTGGGCCCTGAACCATTTTGGACAACTTGAGGCAGAGGAAGACGAACTTTTTTCAACGTCTCGGAATTGTGTGGAAACTCACCCACCCTCCTCATTTATCGTGAGGATTCCAGAATGCATTAAGTTGTTTCGAGATTCCATTGTTTGGGCCCTGAACCATTTTGGACAACTTGAGGCAGAAGAAGACGAACTTTTTTCAACATCTCGGAATTGCGTGGAAACTGACCCACCCTCCTCATTTCTCGTGAGGAATCCAGAAAGCATGAACTTGTTTCGAGATTCCTCCGTTTGGGCCCTGAACCATTTGGGACAACTTGAGGCAGAGGAAGACGAACTTTTTTCAACGTCTCGGAATTGCGTGGAAACTCACCCACCCTCATAATTTATCGTGAGGATTCCAGAATGCATTAAGTTGTTTCGAGATTCCTTCGTTTGGGCCCTGAACCATTTTGGACAACTTGAGGCAGAGGAAGACGAACTTTTTTCAACGTCTCGGAATTGCGTGGAAACTCACCCACCCTCCTCATTTATCGTGAGGATTCCAGAATGCATTAAGTTGTTTCGAGATTCCTTCGTTTGGGCCCTGAACCATTTTGGACAACTTGAGGTAGAGGAAGACGAACTTTTTTCAACGTCTCGGAATTGCGTGGAAACTCACCCTCCCTGCTCATTTATCGTGAGGATTCCAGAATGCATTAAGTTGTTTCGAGATTCCTTCGTTTGGGCCCTGAACCATTTTGGACAACTTGAGGCAGAGGAAGACGAACTTTTTTCAACGTCTCGGAATTGCGTGGAAACTCACCCACCCTCCTCATTTATCGTGAGGATTCCAGAATGCATTAAGTTGTTTCGAGATTCCTTCGTTTGGGCCCTGAACCATTTTGGACAACTTGAGGCAGTAGAAGACGAACTTTTTTCAACATCTCAGAATTGCGTGGAAACTGACCCACCCTCCTCATTTCTCGTGAGGAATCCAGAATGCATGAACTTGTTTCGAGATTCCTCCGTTTGGGCCCTGAACCATTCGGGACAACTTGAGGCAGAGGAAGACGAACTTTTTTCAACGTCTCGGAATTGCGTGGAAACTCACCCTCCCTGCTCATTTATCGTGAGGATTCCAGAATGCATTAAGTTGTTTCGAGATTCCTTCGTTTGGGCCCTGAACCATTTTGGACAACTTGAGGCAGTAGAAGACGAACTTTTTTCAACGTCTCGGAATTGCCTGGAAACTCACCCACCCTCCTCAATTCTCTTGAGTATTCCAGAATGCATGAACTTGTTTCGAGATTCCTCCGTTTGGGCCCTTAACCATATGGGACAACGTGAGGCAGAAGAAGACGAACTTTTTTCAACCTCTCGGAATTGTGTGGAAACTCACCCACCCTCCTCATTTCTCGTGAGTAATCCAGAATGCATGAAATTGTTTTGAGATTCCTCCGTTTGGGCCCTGAACCATTTGGGACAACTTGAGGCAGAGGAAGACGAACTTTTTTCAACGTCTCGGAATTGCGTGGAAACTCACCCTCCCTGCTCATTTATCGTGAGGATTCCAAAATGCATTAAGTTGTTTCGAGATTCCTTCGTTTGGGCCCTGAACCATTTTGGACAACTTGAGGCAGTAGAAGACGAACTTTTTTCAACGTCTCGGAATTGCGTGGAAACTCACCCACCCTCCTCATTTCTCTTGAGTATTCCAGAATGCATGAACTTGTTTCGAGATTCCTCCGTTTGGGCCCTTAACCATATGGGACAACGTGAGGCAGAAGAAGACGAACTTTTTTCAACCTCTCGAAATTGTGTGGAAACTCACCCACCCTCCTCATTTCTCGTGAGTAATCCAGAATGCATGAACTTGTTTTGAGATTCCTCCGTTTGGGCCCTGAACCATTTGGGACAACTTGAGGCAGAGGAAGACGAACTTTTTTCAACGTCTCGGAATTGCGTGGAAACTCACCCTCCCTGCTCATTTATCGTGAGGATTCCAAAATGCATTAAGTTGTTTCGAGATTCCTTCGTTTGGGCCCTGAACCATTTTGGACAACTTGAGGCAGAAGAAGACGAACTTTTTTCAACCTCTCGGAATTGCGTGGAAACTGACCCACCCTCCTCATTTCTCGTGAGGAATCCAGAATGCATGAACTTGTTTCGAGATTCCTCCGTTTGGGCCCTGAACCATTTGGGACAACTTGAGGCAGAGGAAGACGAACTTTTTTCAACGTCTCGGAATTGCGTGGAAACTCACCCACCCTCATCATTTATCGTGAGGATTCCAGAATGCATTAAGTTGTTTCGAGATTCCTTCGTTTGGGCCCTGAACCATTTTGGACAACTTGAGGCAGAGGAAGACAAAATTTTTTCAACGTCTCGGAATTGCGTGGAAACTCACCCACCCTCATCATTTATCGTGAGGATTCCAGAATGCATTAAGTTGTTTCGAGATTCCTTCGTTTGGGCCCTGAACCATTTTGGACAACTTGAGGCAGAAGAAGACGAACTTTTTTCAACATCTCGGAATTGCGTGGAAACTGACCCACCCTCCTCATTTCTCGTGAGGAATCCAGAATGCATGAACTTGTTTCGAGATTCCTCCGTTTGGGCCCTGAACCATTTGGGACAACTTGAGGCAGAGGAAGACGAACTTTTTTCAACGTCTCGGAATTGCGTGGAAACTCACCCACCCTCATCATTTATCGTGAGGATTCCAGAATGCATTAAGTTGTTTCGAGATTCCTTCGTTTGGGCCCTGAACCATTTTGGACAACTTGAGGCAGTAGAAGACGAACTTTTTTCAACGTCTCGGAATTGCGTGGAAACTCACCCACCCTCCTCATTTCTCTTGAGTATTCCAGAATGCACGAACTTGTTTCGAGATTCCTCCGTTTGGGCCCTTAACCATATGGGACAACGTGAGGCAGAAGAAGACGAACTTTTTTCAACCTCTCGAAATTGTGTGGAAACTCACCCACCCTCCTCATTTCTCGTGAGTAATCCAGAATGCATGAACTTGTTTTGAGATTCCTCCGTTTGGGCCCTGAACCATTTGGGACAACTTGAGGCAGAGGAAGACGAACTTTTTTCAACGTCTCGGAATTGCGTGGAAACTCACCCTCCCTGCTCATTTATCGTGAGGATTCCAAAATGCATTAAGTTGTTTCGAGATTCCTTCGTTTGGGCCCTGAACCATTTTGGACAACTTGAGGCAGTAGAAGACGAACTGTTTTCAACGTCTCGGAATTGCGTGGAAACTCACCCACCCTCCTCATTTCTCTTGAGTATTCCAGAATGCATGAACTTGTTTCGAGATTCCTCCGTTTGGGCCCTTAACCATTTTGGACAACTTGAGGCAGAAGAAGACGAACTTTTTTCAACATCTCGGAATTGCGTGGAAACTCACCCACCCTCCTCATTTCTCGTGACGATCCCAGAATGCATGAACATGTTTCGAGATTCCTCCGTTTGGGCCCAGAACCATTTTGGACAACTTGAGGTAGAGGAAGACGAACTTTTTTCAACGTCTCGGAATTGCGTGGAAACTCACCCACCCTCATCATTTATCGTGAGGATTCCAGAATGCATTAAGTTGTTTCGAGATTCCTTCGTTTGGGCCCTGAACCATTTTGGACAACTTGAGGCAGAGGAAGACGAACTTTTTTCAACGTCTCGGAATTGTGTGGAAACTCACCCACCCTCCTCATTTATCGTGAGGATTCCAGAATGCATTAAGTTGTTTCGAGATTCCTTCGTTTGGGCCCTAAACCATTTTGGACAACTTGAGGCAGTAGAAGACGAACTTTTTTCAACGTCTCGGAATTGCGTGGAAACTCAGCCACCCTCCTCATTTCTCTTGAGTATTCCAGAATGCATTAGGTTGTTTCAAGATTCCTTCGTTTGGGCCCTGAACCATTTTGGACAACTTGAGGCAGGAGAAGACGAACTTTTTTCAACGTCTCGGAATTGCGTGGAAACTCACCCACCCTCCTCATTTCTCTTGAGTATTCCAGAATGCATGAACTTGTTTCGAGATTCCTCCGTTTGGGCCCTTAACCATATGGGACAACGTGAGGCAGAAAAAGACGAACTTTTTTCAAAATATCGGAATTGTGTGGAAACTCACCCACCCTCCTCATTTCTCATGAGGAATCCAGAATGCATGAACTTGTTTCGAGATTCCTCCGTTTGGGCCCTGAACCATTTGGGACAACTTGAGGCAGAGGAAGACGAACTTTTTTCAACGTCTCGGAATTGCGTGGAAACTCACCCACCCTCATCATTTATAGTGAGGATTCCAGAATGCACTAAGTTGTTTCGTGATTCCTTCGTTTGGGCCCTGAACCATTTTGGACAACTTGAGGCAGAGGAAGACGAACTTTTTTCAACGTCTCGGAATTGCGTGGAAACTCACCCACCCTCCTCATTTATCGTGAGGATTCCAGAATGCATTAAGTTGTTTCGAGATTCCATCGTTTGGTCCCTGAACCATTTTGGACAACTTGAGGCAGAAGAAGACGAACTTTTTTCAACCTCTCGGAATTGCGTGGAAACTGACCCACCCTCCTCATTTCTCGTGAGGAATCCAGAATGCATGAACTTGTTTCGAGATTCCTCCGTTTGGGCCCTGAACCATTTGGGACAACTTGAGGCAGAGGAAGACGAACTTTTTTCAACGTCTCGGAATTGCGTGGAAACTCACCCACCCTCATCATTTGTCGTGAGGATTCCAGAATGCATTAAGTTGTTTCGAGATTCCTTCGTTTGGGCCCTGAACCATTTTGGACAACTTGAGGCAGAGGAAGACAAAATTTTTTCAACGTCTCGGAATTGCGTGGAAACTCACCCACCCTCATCATTTATCGTGAGGATTCCAGAATGCATTAAGTTGTTTCGAGATTCCTTCGTTTGGGCCCTGAACCATTTTGGACAACTTGAGGCAGTAGAAGACGAACTTTTTTCAACGTCTCGGAATTGCGTGGAAACTCACCCACCCTCCTCATTTCTCTTGAGTATTCCAGAATGCATGAACTTGTTTCGAGATTCCTCCGTTTGGGCCCTTAACCATATGGGACAACGTGAGGCAGAAGAAGACGAACTTTTTTCAACCTCTCGGAATTGTGTGGAAACTCACCCACCCTCCTCATTTCTCGTGAGTAATCCAGAATGCATGAAATTGTTTTGAGATTCCTCCGTTTGGGCCCTGAACCATTTGGGACAACTTGAGGCAGAGGAAGACGAACTTTTTTCAACGTCTCGGAATTGCGTGGAAACTCACCCTCCCTGCTCATTTATCGTGAGGATTCCAAAATGCATTAAGTTGTTTCGAGATTCCTTCGTTTGGGCCCTGAACCATTTTGGACAACTTGAGGCAGTAGAAGACGAACTTTTTTCAACGTCTCGGAATTGCGTGGAAACTCACCCACCCTCCTCATTTCTCTTGAGTATTCCAGAATGCATGAACTTGTTTCTAGATTCCTCCGTTTGGGCCCTTAACCATATGGGACAACGTGAGGCAGAAGAAGACGAACTTTTTTCAAAATCTCGGAATTGTGTGGAAACTCACCCACCCTCCTCATTTCTCATGAGGAATCCAGAATGCATGAACTTGTTTCGAGATTCCTCCGTTTGGGCCCTGAACCATTTGGGACAACTTGAGGCAGAGGAAGACGAACTTTTTTCAACGTCTCGGAATTGCGTGGAAACTCACCCACCCTCAACATTTATAGTGAGGATTCCAGAATGCATTAAGTTGTTTCGTGATTCCTTCGTTTGGGCTCTGAACCATTTTGGACAACTTGAGGCAGAGGAAGACGAACTTTTTTCAACGTCTCGGAATTGCGTGGAAACTCACCCACCCTCCTCATTTATCGTGAGGATTCCAGAATGCATTAAGTTGTTTCGAGATTCCTTCGTTTGGGCCCTGAACCATTTTGGACAACTTGAGGCAGAAGAAGACGAACTTTTTTCAACATCTCGGAATTGCGTGGAAACTGACCCACCCTCCTCATTTCTCGTGAGGAATCCAGAATGCATGAACTTGTTTCGAGATTCCTCCGTTTGGGCCCTGAACCATTTGGGACAACTTGAGGCAGAGGAAGACGAACTTTTTTCAACGTCTCGGAATTGCGTGGAAACTCACCCACCCTCATCATTTATCGTGAGGATTCCAGAATGCATTAAGTTGTTTCGAGATTCCTTCGTTTGGGCCCTGAACCATTTTGGACAACTTGAGGCAGTAGAAGACGAACTTTTTTCAACGTCTCGGAATTGCGTGGAAACTCACCCACCCTCCTCATTTCTCTTGAGTATTCCAGAATGCACGAACTTGTTTCGAGATTCCTCCGTTTGGGCCCTTAACCATATGGGACAACGTGAGGCAGAAGAAGACGAACTTTTTTCAACCTCTCGAAATTGTGTGTAAACTCACCCACCCTCCTCATTTCTCGTGAGTAATCCAGAATGCATGAACTTGTTTTGAGATTCCTCCGTTTGGGCCCTGAACCATTTGGGACAACTTGAGGCAGAGGAAGACGAACTTTTTTCAACGTCTCGGAATTGCGTGGAAACTCACCCTCCCTGCTCATTTATCGTGAGGATTCCAAAATGCATTAAGTTGTTTCGAGATTCCTTCGTTTGGGCCCTGAACCATTTTGGACAACTTGAGGCAGTAGAAGACGAACTTTTTTCAACGTCTCGGAATTGCGTGGAAACTCACCCACCCTCCTCATTTCTCTTGAGTATTCCAGAATGCATGAACTTGTTTCGAGATTCCTCCGTTTGGGCCCTTAACCATTTTGGACAACTTGAGGCAGAAGAAGACGAACTTTTTTCAACATCTCGGAATTGCGTGGAAACTCACCCACCCTCCTCATTTCTCGTGACGATCCCAGAATGCATGAACATGTTTCGAGATTCCTCCGTTTGGGCCCAGAACCATTTTGGACAACTTGAGGTAGAGGAAGACGAACTTTTTTCAACGTCTCAGAATTGCGTGGAAACTCACCCACCCTCATCATTTATCGTGAGGATTCCAGAATGCATTAAGTTGTTTCGAGATTCCTTCGTTTGGGCCCTGAACCATTTTGGACAACTTGAGGCAGAGGAAGACGAACTTTTTTCAACGTCTCGGAATTGTGTGGAAACTCACCCACCCTCCTCATTTATCGTGAGGATTCCAGAATTGATTAAGTTGTTTCGAGATTCCTTCGTTTGGGCCCTAAACCATTTTGGACAACTTGAGGCAGTAGAAGACGAACTTTTTTCAACGTCTCGGAATTGCGTGGAAACTCAGCCACCCTCCTCATTTCTCTTGAGTATTCCAGAATGCATTAGGTTGTTTCAAGATTCCTTCGTTTGGGCCCTGAACCATTTTGGACAACTTGAGGCAGAAGAAGACGAACTTTTTTCAACGTCTCGGAATTGCGTGGAAACTCACCCACCCTCCTCATTTCTCTTGAGTATTCCAGAATGCATGAACTTGTTTCGAGATTCCTCCGTTTGGGCCCTTAACCATATGGGACAACGTGAGGCAGAAAAAGACGAACTTTTTTCAAAATATCGGAATTGTGTGGAAACTCACCCACCCTCCTCATTTCTCATGAGGAATCCAGAATGCATGAACTTGTTTCGAGATTCCTCCGTTTGGGCCCTGAACCATTTGGGACAACTTGAGGCAGAGGAAGACGAACTTTTTTCAACGTCTCGGAATTGCGTGGAAACTCACCCACCCTCCTCATTTATCGTGAGGATTCCAGAATGCATTAAGTTGTTTCGAGATTCCATCGTTTGGTCCCTGAACCATTTTGGACAACTTGAGGCAGAAGAAGACGAACTTTTTTCAACCTCTCGGAATTGCGTGGAAACTGACCCACCCTCCTCATTTCTCGTGAGGAATCCAGAATGCATGAACTTGTTTCGAGATTCCTCCGTTTGGGCCCTGAACCATTTGGGACAACTTGAGGCAGAGGAAGACGAACTTTTTTCAACGTCTCGGAATTGCGTGGAAACTCACCCACCCTCATCATTTATCGTGAGGATTCCAGAATGCATTAAGTTGATTCGAGATTCCTTCGTTTGGGCCCTGAACCATTTTGGACAACTTGAGGCAGAGGAAGACAAAATTTTTTCAACGTCTCGGAATTGCGTGGAAACTCACCCACCCTCATCATTTATCGTGAGGATTCCAGAATGCATTAAGTTGTTTCGAGATTCCTTCGTTTGGGCCCCGAACCATTTTGGACAACTTGAGGCAGAAGAAGACGAACTTTTTTCAACATCTCGGAATTGCGTGGAAACTGACCCACCCTCCTCATTTCTCGTGAGGAATCCAGAATGCATGAACTTGTTTCGAGATTCCTCCGTTTGGGCCCTGAACCATTTGGGACAACTTGAGGCAGAGGAAGACGAACTTTTTTCAACGTCTCGGAATTGCGTGGAAACTCACCCACCCTCATCATTTATCGTGAGGATTCCAGAATGCATTAAGTTGTTTCGAGATTCCTTCGTTTGGGCCCTGAACCATTTTGGACAACTTGAGGCAGTAGAAGACGAACTTTTTTCAACGTCTCGGAATTGCGTGGAAACTCACCCACCCTCCTCATTTCTCTTGAGTATTCCAGAATGCACGAACTTGTTTCGAGATTCCTCCGTTTGGGCCCTTAACCATATGGGACAACGTGAGGCAGAAAAAGACGAACTTTTTTCAAAATATCGGAATTGTGTGGAAACTCACCCACCCTCCTCATTTCTCATGAGGAATCCAGAATGCATGAACTTGTTTCGAGATTCCTCCGTTTGGGCCCTGAACCATTTGGGACAACTTGAGGCAGAGGAAGACGAACTTTTTTCAACGTCTCGGAATTGCGTGGAAACTCACCCACCCTCCTCATTTATCGTGAGGATTCCAGAATGCATTAAGTTGTTTCGAGATTCCATCGTTTGGTCCCTGAACCATTTTGGACAACTTGAGGCAGAAGAAGACGAACTTTTTTCAACCTCTCGGAATTGCGTGGAAACTGACCCACCCTCCTCATTTCTCGTGAGGAATCCAGAATGCATGAACTTGTTTCGAGATTCCTCCGTTTGGGCCCTGAACCATTTGGGACAACTTGAGGCAGAGGAAGACGAACTTTTTTCAACGTCTCGGAATTGCGTGGAAACTCACCCACCCTCATCATTTATCGTGAGGATTCCAGAATGCATTAAGTTGTTTCGAGATTCCTTCGTTTGGGCCCTGAACCATTTTGGACAACTTGAGGCAGAGGAAGACAAAATTTTTTCAACGTCTCGGAATTGTGTGGAAACTCACCCACCCTCATCATTTATCGTGAGGATTCCAGAATGCATTAAGTTGTTTCGAGATTCCTTCGTTTGGGCCCTGAACCATTTTGGACAACTTGAGGCAGAAGAAGACGAACTTTTTTCAACATCTCGGAATTGCGTGGAAACTGACCCACCCTCCTCATTTCTCGTGAGGAATCCAGAATGCATGAACTTGTTTCGAGATTCCTCCGTTTGGGCCCTGAACCATTTGGGACAACTTGAGGCAGAGGAAGACGAACTTTTTTCAACGTCTCGGAATTGCGTGGAAACTCACCCACCCTCATCATTTATCGTGAGGATTCCAGAATGCATTAAGTTGTTTCGAGATTCCTTCGTTTGGGCCCTGAATCATTTTGGACAACTTGAGGCAGTAGAAGACGAACTTTTTTCAACGTCTCGGAATTGCGTGGAAACTCACCCACCCTCCTCATTTCTCTTGAGTATTCCAGAATGCACGAACTTGTTTCGAGATTCCTCCGTTTGGGCCCTTAACCATATGGGACAACGTGAGGCAGAAGAAGACGAACTTTTTTCAACCTCTCGAAATTGTGTGGAAACTCACCCACCCTCCTCATTTCTCGTGAGTAATCCAGAATGCATGAACTTGTTTTGAGATTCCTCCGTTTGGGCCCTGAACCATTTGGGACAACTTGAGGCAGAGGAAGACGAACTTTTTTCAACGTCTCGGAATTGCGTGGAAACTCACCCTCCCTGCTCATTTATCGTGAGGATTCCAAAATGCATTAAGTTGTTTCGAGATTCCTTCGTTTGGGCCCTGAACCATTTTGGACAACTTGAGGCAGTAGAAGACGAACTTTTTTCAACGTCTCGGAATTGCGTGGAAACTCACCCACCCTCCTCATTTCTCTTGAGTATTCCAGAATGCATGAACTTGTTTCGAGATTCCTCCGTTTGGGCCCTTAACCATTTTGGACAACTTGAGGCAGAAGAAGACGAACTTTTTTCAACATCTCGGAATTGCGTGGAAACTCACCCACCCTCCTCATTTCTCGTGACGATCCCAGAATGCATGAACATGTTTCGAGATTCCTCCGTTTGGGCCCAGAACCATTTTGGACAACTTGAGGTAGAGGAAGACGAACTTTTTTCAACGTCTCGGAATTGCGTGGAAACTCACCCACCCTCATCATTTATCGTGAGGATTCCAGAATGCATTAAGTTGTTTCGAGATTCCTTCGTTTGGGCCCTGAACCATTTTGGACAACTTGAGGCAGAGGAAGACGAACTTTTTTCAACGTCTCGGAATTGTGTGGAAACTCACCCACCCTCCTCATTTATCGTGAGGATTCCAGAATGCATTAAGTTGTTTCGAGATTCCTTCGTTTGGGCCCTAAACCATTTTGGACAACTTGAGGCAGTAGAAGACGAACTTTTTTCAACGTCTCGGAATTGCGTGGAAACTCAGCCACCCTCCTCATTTCTCTTGAGTATTCCAGAATGCATTAGGTTGTTTCAAGATTCCTTCGTTTGGGCCCTGAACCATTTTGGACAACTTGAGGCAGAAGAAGACGAACTTTTTTCAACGTCTCGGAATTGCGTGGAAACTCACCCACCCTCCTCATTTCTCTTGAGTATTCCAGAATGCATGAACTTGTTTCGAGATTCCTCCGTTTGGGCCCTTAACCATATGGGACAACGTGAGGCAGAAAAAGACGAACTTTTTTCAAAATATCGGAATTGTGTGGAAACTCACCCACCCTCCTCATTTCTCATGAGGAATCCAGAATGCATGAACTTGTTTCGAGATTCCTCCGTTTGGGCCCTGAACCATTTGGGACAACTTGAGGCAGAGGAAGACGAACTTTTTTCAACGTCTCGGAATTGCGTGGAAACTCACCCACCCTCATCATTTATAGTGAGGATTCCAGAATGCACTAAGTTGTTTCGTGATTCCTTCGTTTGGGCCCTGAACCATTTTGGACAACTTGAGGCAGAGGAAGACGAACTTTTTTCAACGTCTCGGAATTGCGTGGAAACTCACGCACCCTCCTCATTTATCGTGAGGATTCCAGAATGCATTAAGTTGTTTCGAGATTCCATCGTTTGGTCCCTGAACCATTTTGGACAACTTGACGCAGAAGAAGACGAACTTTTTTCAACATCTCGGAATTGCGTGGAAACTGACCCACCCTCCTCATTTCTCGTGAGGAATCCAGAATGCATGAACTTGTTTCGAGATTCCTCCGTTTGGGCCCTGAACCATTTGGGACAACTTGAGGCAGAGGAAGACGAACTTTTTTCAACGTCTCGGAATTGCGTGGAAACTCACCCACCCTCATCATTTATCGTGAGGATTCCAGAATGCATTAAGTTGTTTCGAGATTCCTTCGTTTGGGCCCTGAATCATTTTGGACAACTTGAGGCAGTAGAAGACGAACTTTTTTCAACGTCTCGGAATTGCGTGGAAACTCACCCACCCTCCTCATTTCTCTTGAGTATTCCAGAATGCACGAACTTGTTTCGAGATTCCTCCGTTTGGGCCCTTAACCATATGGGACAACGTGAGGCAGAAGAAGACGAACTTTTTTCAACCTCTCGAAATTGTGTGGAAACTCACCCACCCTCCTCATTTCTCGTGAGTAATCCAGAATGCATGAACTTGTTTTGAGATTCCTCCGTTTGGGCCCTGAACCATTTGGGACAACTTGAGGCAGAGGAAGACGAACTTTTTTCAACGTCTCGGAATTGCGTGGAAACTCACCCTCCCTGCTCATTTATCGTGAGGATTCCAAAATGCATTAAGTTGTTTCGAGATTCCTTCGTTTGGGCCCTGAACCATTTTGGACAACTTGAGGCAGTAGAAGACGAACTTTTTTCAACGTCTCGGAATTGCGTGGAAACTCACCCACCCTCCTCATTTCTCTTGAGTATTCCAGAATGCATGAACTTGTTTCGAGATTCCTCCGTTTGGGCCCTTAACCATTTTGGACAACTTGAGGCAGAAGAAGACGAACTTTTTTCAACATCTCGGAATTGCGTGGAAACTCACCCACCCTCCTCATTTCTCGTGACGATCCCAGAATGCATGAACATGTTTCGAGATTCCTCCGTTTGGGCCCAGAACCATTTTGGACAACTTGAGGTAGAGGAAGACGAACTTTTTTCAACGTCTCGGAATTGCGTGGAAACTCACCCACCCTCATCATTTATCGTGAGGATTCCAGAATGCATTAAGTTGTTTCGAGATTCCTTCGTTTGGGCCCTGAACCATTTTGGACAACTTGAGGCAGAGGAAGACGAACTTTTTTCAACGTCTCGGAATTGTGTGGAAACTCACCCACCCTCCTCATTTATCGTGAGGATTCCAGAATGCATTAAGTTGTTTCGAGATTCCTTCGTTTGGGCCCTAAACCATTTTGGACAACTTGAGGCAGTAGAAGACGAACTTTTTTCAACGTCTCGGAATTGCGTGGAAACTCAGCCACCCTCCTCATTTCTCTTGAGTATTCCAGAATGCATTAGGTTGTTTCAAGATTCCTTCTTTTGGGCCCTGAACCATTTTGGACAACTTGAGGCAGAAGAAGACGAACTTTTTTCAACGTCTCGGAATTGCGTGGAAACTCACCCACCCTCCTCATTTCTCTTGAGTATTCCAGAATGCATGAACTTGTTTCGAGATTCCTCCGTTTGGGCCCTTAACCATATGGGACAACGTGAGGCAGAAAAAGACGAACTTTTTTCAAAATATCGGAATTGTGTGGAAACTCACCCACCCTCCTCATTTCTCATGAGGAATCCAGAATGCATGAACTTGTTTCGAGATTCCTCCGTTTGGGCCCTGAACCATTTGGGACAACTTGAGGCAGAGGAAGACGAACTTTTTTCAACGTCTCGGAATTGCGTGGAAACTCACCCACCCTCATCATTTATAGTGAGGATTCCAGAATGCACTAAGTTGTTTCGTGATTCCTTCGTTTGGGCCCTGAACCATTTTGGACAACTTGAGGCAGAGGAAGACGAACTTTTTTCAACGTCTCGGAATTGCGTGGAAACTCACGCACCCTCCTCATTTATCGTGAGGATTCCAGAATGCATTAAGTTGTTTCGAGATTCCATCGTTTGGTCCCTGAACCATTTTGGACAACTTGAGGCAGAAGAAGACGAACTTTTTTCAACCTCTCGGAATTGCGTGGAAACTGACCCACCCTCCTCATTTCTCGTGAGGAATCCAGAATGCATGAACTTGTTTCGAGATTCCTCCGTTTGGGCCCTGAACCATTTGGGACAACTTGAGGCAGAGGAAGACGAACTTTTTTCAACGTCTCGGAATTGCGTGGAAACTCACCCACCCTCATCATTTATCGTGAGGATTCCAGAATGCATTAAGTTGTTTCGAGATTCCTTCGTTTGGGCCCTGAACCATTTTGGACAACTTGAGGCAGAGGAAGACAAAATTTTTTCAACGTCTCGGAATTGCGTGGAAACTCACCCACCCTCATCATTTATCGTGAGGATTCCAGAATGCATTAAGTTGTTTCGAGATTCCTTCGTTTGGGCCCTGAACCATTTTGGACAACTTGAGGCAGTAGAAGACGAACTTTTTTCAACGTCTCGGAATTGCGTGGAAACTCACCCACCCTCCTCATTTCTCTTGAGTATTCCAGAATGCATGAACTTGTTTCGAGATTCCTCCGTTTGGGCCCTTAACCATATGGGACAACGTGAGGCAGAAGAAGACGAACTTTTTTCAACCTCTCGGAATTGTGTGGAAACTCACCCACCCTCCTCATTTCTCGTGAGTAATCCAGAATGCATGAAATTGTTTTGAGATTCCTCCGTTTGGGCCCTGAACCATTTGGGACAACTTGAGGCAGAGGAAGACGAACTTTTTTCAACGTCTCGGAATTGCGTGGAAACTCACCCTCCCTGCTCATTTATCGTGAGGATTCCAAAATGCATTAAGTTGTTTCGAGATTCCTTCGTTTGGGCCCTGAACCGTTTTGGACAACTTGAGGCAGTAGAAGACGAACTTTTTTCAACGTCTCGGAATTGCGTGGAAACTCACCCACCCTCCTCATTTCTCTTGAGTATTCCAGAATGCATGAACTTGTTTCTAGATTCCTCCGTTTGGGCCCTTAACCATATGGGACAACGTGAGGCAGAAGAAGACGAACTTTTTTCAAAATCTCGGAATTGTGTGGAAACTCACCCACCCTCCTCATTTCTCATGAGGAATCCAGAATGCATGAACTTGTTTCGAGATTCCTCCGTTTGGGCCCTGAACCATTTGGGACAACTTGAGGCAGAGGAAGACGAACTTTTTTCAACGTCTCGGAATTGCGTGGAAACTCACCCACCCTCATCATTTATCGTGAGGATTTCAGAATGCATTAAGTTGTTTCGAGATTCCTTCGTTTGGGCCCTGAACCATTTTGGACAACTTGAGGCAGTAGAAGACGAACTTTTTTCAACGTCTCGGAATTGCGTGGAAACTCACCCACCCTCCTCATTTCTCTTGAGTATTCCAGAATGCATGAACTTGTTTCGAGATTCCTCCGTTTGGGCCCTTAACCATATGGGACAACGTGAGGCAGAAGAAGACGAACTTTTTTCAACCTCTCGGAATTGTGTGGAAACTCACCCACCCTCCTCATTTCTCGTGAGTAATCCAGAATGCATGAAATTGTTTTGAGATTCCTCCGTTTGGGCCCTGAACCATTTGGGACAACTTGAGGCAGAGGAAGACGAACTTTTTTCAACGTCTCGGAATTGCGTGGAAACTCACCCTCCCTGCTCATTTATCGTGAGGATTCCACAATGCATTAAGTTGTTTCGAGATTCCTTCGTTTGGGCCCTGAACCATTTTGGACAACTTGAGGCAGTAGAAGACGAACTTTTTTCAACGTCTCCGAATTGCGTGGAAACTCACCCACCCTCCTCATTTCTCTTGAGTATTCCAGAATGCATGAACTTGTTTCGAGATTCCTCCGTTTGGGCCCTTAACCATATGGGACAACGTGAGGCAGAAGAAGACGAACTTTTTTCAAAATATCGGAATTGTGTGGAAACTCACCCACCCTCCTCATTTCTCATGAGGAATCCAGAATGCATGAACTTGTTTCGAGATTCCTCCGTTTGGGCCCTGAACCATTTGGGACAACTTGAGGCAGAGGAAGACGAACTTTTTTCAACGTCTCGGAATTGCGTGGAAACTCACCCACCCTCATCATTTATAGTGAGGATTCCAGAATGCATTAAGTTGTTTCGTGATTCCTTCGTTTGGTCCCTGAACCATTTTGGACAACTTGAGGCAGAGGAAGACGAACTTTTTTCAACGTCTCGGAATTGCGTGGAAACTCACCCACCCTCCTCATTTCTCGTGAGGAATCCAGAATGCATGAACTTGTTTCGAGATTCCTCCGTTTGGGCCCTGAACCATTTGGGACAACTTGAGGCAGAGGAAGACGAACTTTTTTCAACGTCTCGGAATTGCGTGGAAACTCACCCACCCTCATCATTTATCGTGAGGATTCCAGAATGCATTAAGTTGTTTCGAGATTCCTTCGTTTGGGCCCTGAACCATTTTGGACAACTTGAGGCAGAGGAAGACAAACTTTTTTCAACGTCTCGGAATTGCGTGGAAACTCACCCACCCTCATCATTTATCGTGAGGATTCCAGAATGCATTAAGTTGTTTCGAGATTCCTTCGTTTGGGCCCTGAACCATTTTGGACAACTTGAGGCAGTAGAAGACGAACTTTTTTCAACGTCTCGGAATTGCGTGGAAACTCACCCACCCTCCTCATTTCTCTTGAGTATTCCAGAATGCATGAACTTGTTTCGAGATTCCTCCGTTTGGGCCCTTAACCATATGGGACAGCGTGAGGCAGAAGAAGACAAACTTTTTTCAAAATCTCGGAATTGTGTGGAAACTCACCCACCCTCCTCATTTATCGTGAGGATTCCAGAATGCATTAAGTTGTTTCGAGATTCCTTCGTTTCGGCCCTAAACCATTTTGGAGCACATGAGGCCGAAGAAGACGAACTTTTTTCAACGTCTCGGAATTGCGTGGAAACTCACCCACCCTCCTCATTTCTCTTGAGTATTCCAGATTGCATGAACTTGTTTCGAGATTCCTCCGTTTGGGCCCTTAACCATATGGGACAACGTGAGGCAGAAGAAGACGAACTTTTTTCAACCTCTCGGAATTGTGTGGAAACTCACCCACCCTCCTCATTTCTCGTGAGTAATCCAGAATGCATGAAATTGTTTTGAGATTCCTCCGTTTGGGCCCTGAACCATTTGGGACAACTTGAGGCAGAGGAAGACGAACTTTTTTCAACGTCTCGGAATTGCGTGGAAACTCACCCTCCCTGCTCATTTATCGTGAGGATTCCAAAATGCATTAAGTTGTTTCGAGATTCCTTCGTTTGGGCCCTGAACCATTTTGGACAACTTGAGGCAGTAGAAGACGAACTTTTTTCAACGTCTCGGAATTGCGTGGAAACTCACCCACCCTCCTCATTTCTCTTGAGTATTCCAGAATGCATGAACTTGTTTCTAGATTCCTCCGTTTGGGCCCTTAACCATATGGGACAACGTGAGGCAGAAGAAGACGAACTTTTTTCAAAATCTCGGAATTGTGTGGAAACTCACCCACCCTCCTCATTTCTCATGAGGAATCCAGAATGCATGAACTTGTTTCGAGATTCCTCCGTTTGGGCCCTGAACCATTTGGGACAACTTGAGGCAGAGGAAGACGAACTTTTTTCAACGTCTCGGAATTGCGTGGAAACTCACCCACCCTCATCATTTATCGTGAGGATTCCAGAATGCATTAAGTTGTTTCGAGATTCCTTCGTTTGGGCCCTGAACCATTTTGGACAACTTGAGGCAGTAGAAGACGAACTTTTTTCAACGTCTCGGAATTGCGTGGAAACTCACCCACCCTCCTCATTTCTCTTGAGTATTCCAGAATGCATGAACTTGTTTCGAGATTCCTCCGTTTGGGCCCTTAACCATATGGGACAACGTGAGGCAGAAGAAGACGAACTTTTTTCAACCTCTCGGAATTGTGTGGAAACTCACCCACCCTCCTCATTTCTCGTGAGTAATCCAGAATGCATGAACTTGTTTTGAGATTCCTCCGTTTGGGCCCTGAACCATTTGGGACAACTTGAAGCAGAGGAAGACGAACTTTTTTCAACGTCTCGGAATTGCGTGGAAACTCACCCACCCTCATCATTTATCTTGAGGATTCCAGAATGCATTAAGTTGTTTCGAGATTCCTTCGTTTGGGCCCTGAACCATTTTGGACAACTTGAGGCAGAGGAAGACGAACTTTTTTCAACGTCTCGGAATTGTGTGGAAACTCACCCACCCTCCTCATTTATCGTGAGGATTCCAGAATGCATTAAGTTGTTTCGAGATTCCATTGTTTGGGCCCTGAACCATTTTGGACAACTTGAGGCAGAAGAAGACGAACTTTTTTCAACATCTCGGAATTGCGTGGAAACTGACCCACCCTCCTCATTTCTCGTGAGGAATCCAGAATGCATGAACTTGTTTCGAGATTCCTCCGTTTGGGCCCTGAACCATTTGGGACAACTTGAGGCAGAGGAAGACGAACTTTTTTCAACGTCTCGGAATTGCGTGGAAACTCACCCACCCTCATCATTTATCGTGAGGATTCCAGAATGCATTAAGTTGTTTCGAGATTCCTTCGTTTGGGCCCTGAACCATTTTGGACAACTTGAGGCAGAGGAAGACGAACTTTTTTCAACGTCTCGGAATTGCGTGGAAACTCACCCACCCTCCTCATTTATCGTGAGGATTCCAGAATGCATTAAGTTGTTTCGAGATTCCTTCGTTTGGGCCCTGAACCATTTTGGACAACTTGAGGTAGAGGAAGACGAACTTTTTTCAACGTCTCGGAATTGCGTGGAAACTCACCCTCCCTGCTCATTTATCGTGAGGATTCCAGAATGCATTAAGTTGTTTCGAGATTCCTTCGTTTGGGCCCTGAACCATTTTGGACAACTTGAGGCAGAGGAAGACGAACTTTTTTCAACGTCTCGGAATTGCGTGGAAACTCACCCACCCTCCTCATTTATCGTGAGGATTCCAGAATGCATTAAGTTGTTTCGAGATTCCTTCGTTTGGGCCCTGAACCATTTTGGACAACTTGAGGCAGAAGAAGACGAACTGATGTGATTCCCGAAGGAAACGGACGATCGGATCAACTAGGAGTGGAATCTCGCACCAGAACAGCCTCTGACGCGTCCTAAAGAACGGAATGGATCTCGCGCTACAGACCTCGGAATTGAGTGCTTCCAAAACGAGCTGAAAGATCACGTTCTGAACTACGAGTTTGACTCAGAAAACACCGAAAAACGATAAGGGAAACTCGAGATACGAAACGAACAAATCTAGCACGAAAACTGGGTAGGCGCCACAATTCCAAAGAATTGATAAGCCAAGAACGCCACAAGGATCGAAACCCTTGATAAGTTCAGAGATTCTCAAAAGAACCCTAGAGAACTTGTCTCTCACCAAAGTGGTTGAAATCTCAATTCAAAATCTGCCGTTACAAATGCTATGGTCTTCCCTTATATGGACAACATCCATATTAAGTTTAACCTAATATGCTTACACATAAAGCCCAATAAACAAGCCCAATAAGCCTTATTACAAAAGTTTAACTAAATGTAAGAAAATAAAACTAAATGCAGAATTTGGGCTAAGGCCCAATGAAGCCTCCATGCATATCCATTGGGGCTTATTCTTGAAGGTCTTCAATCTGGAGCCTTTTTAGTTCTTGCTCTTGTCATTGGATCTCCAAGACCTTGTATTTCCTCCAAGTTTGTTGCCTTGATCATGTCGCCTCCTATGTCCTCATCATTCCCTCCTTCTTTTGAAGAATTTGTCCTCAAATTGCAATCCTCGTCTCCGTCTTTATGCACTTCCTTGAAGAACAAATTTGCAATGTGGATTGCATCATCAACCTCTTTAGGAAGAACATCTTTAAATTCCTGCAACAAATCAGAAACCTCATTTGGAAGAGAGTTAGTAGGACTTGCATCTGTAAAATTATTCTCTTTATTCAAAAGCAAGAGCATTGGCTTTTTCAAATGCATTGCCTTTTTCACCTCTTTTTCTTTTATAAGCAAGTTTGGTGCTTTTCTCTTTTGCTCTCCTTTTTTTTCTTGCTCTCTTCCACTCTCTTTTCTCTCTTGCTTTCTTTTTTCTCTCATTTTTAGATTATCCTCACTAACTTCTCTTGGTGTCAAGGATGCCAGAATAATCTTGCGCTCTTTATGTATGAAAGAGAATTTGTTGGTGTAACCATCATGCATAGCTTTCTTATCATATTGCCAAGGTCTCCCAAGTAGCAAATGACAAGCCTCCATTGGTACCACATCACATAAAACTGTATCATCATATTTCCCTATGGAGAAGTTCACCTCCACTTGTTTGCTTACGGTCACTTCACCATCCTCACTAAGCCATTGAAGCTTGTATGGCAGTGGGTGAGGTTTGGTTTCCATGCCCAATTTAGACACCATTCTAGCACTTGCAACATTGGTACAACTCCCTCCATCAATAATTAGAGAACATACCTTTTCTTGGATAAGGCATCTGGTATGAAAGACGTTCTCTCTTTGACTATCATCCATGTCTTTTGCTTGGCTGCCCAACATCCTTCTTACCATAAACAAATCTCCTTCTGGAATTATTTCTTCAATAACATCTTGTGAAGCAGAATCTGAAGAAGCAGAATCTTGTGAAGTAGAATCTGAAGAAGACTCACTAGTAAGCTCTCCATCCTCTTTAAGTAACATGGTCTTCTTAGTTGGACATTCTGAAGCTATGTGACCTCTCCCCAAACACTTGAAGCATTTTATTTCACTACTCCTTGTCTTTTTAGGGACCTCATTGGATTTAGTTTGAGTCCTTTGAGGTGTAGCAGTGGGATTGCTTGATGAAGTACCTCCTTCCTTCTTATTTCTATCCTTCCAGCTTGAAGAATTGAAATTTGAAGAGTTTTTCCTCATGACACCCTTTCTCTTGAGTTGTTGTTCTACCTTACTAGCTTGTTGCACCAAATCCTCCAACTCCACATAATTTTGCAACTCCACAACATCCCTTATGTCATTATTCAGCCCATGCAAGAAACGTGCCATAGTAGCCTCCCGCTCTTCACTAATATTTGCTCTAATCAAGGACACCTCCATCTCTTTAAAATACTCATCTACACTCTTGTTACCTTGTGTGAGTCTTTGAAGTTTATTGTGAAGGTCTCGATGATAATGGGAAGGAACATATCTTTTTCTCATTAGTCTTTTCATCTCCACCCAACTATCCACCAATGGTTCTTCATATCTCACCCTCTCCCTTTGCAATTGATCCCACCAAATGAGAGCATAATCACTAAACTCCATGGCTGCCACCTTCATTTTCTTCTCTTCAGTATAATTGTAACATGCAAACAAGTGCTCAATCTTCAGTTCCCACTCTAAATAGGCCTCCGGATCACTTTTTCCCTTAAAGGATGGTATATTAAGCTTCACTCCCTTAATTCTATCCTCTCTAGCATCATCCTCATTATCTCTTCTTCCCCTTCTTTCATCCCTCCCTCTCTGTCTATCTTCATCATGATTCCTCTGATTTTCTATTCTCTCAATTCTCTCATATAACTCCTCTGTGTGTTCCCTCATCATCCTTTGCATTTGAGTTGTAATTGCTTCAATTAGCAATCTGTTATCTCCTATAGGAGGAGGAACGCCTTCACCACCTGCACCTGCCATAATTCAAGGAAAAGAACAAAAGTAATAGGACCTTCCACTCGCTCACGTGTTTACACTCTTAAAAATGTATCACTCGTGTTTGTTGCTCTCTATAAGGCTTTTGTGTAGTGTTCTCTCTTGCCTTTTACCACTCAATAGCCCCCTTTAAGTTCTTAACAGAATCTCCAAGAACACTCAAGAGTAGAATCCCAAACTTAGGAATTGGCGGGTGACTCACAATACAATTTGGAAAAGATGTGAAAGAAGACAAGACAGAAAATTCAAATCAATTTGGAGGAACTATTCAAGAACACTTTGGACTCAAAGAAGACAAGACAAAGAAAATCCAAAACCAAAAAAAAACAATTTGGAGGAATTATTCAAGGAAGACACTTTGGAAAAGATTCACACATAGTAGTGTGTGTAATTGAATACCAAGGTGCTGTATAGCATTTTTTTTTTCCTCTTTTTTTTTTTTTATAACAGCTGATTCTTTTTTTTTTTAATCACAACTGATTTTTTTTTCTTTTTTTTTTAATAACACCTGATTCTTTTTTTTCTTTTTTTTTTATCACAGCTGATTTTTTTTTCTTTTTTCTTTTTTTTTTTACAAAGAGGAATTTGTGATTTTGGGACTTTGAAATTCTACTAATTCAGAACGAAATTAGATAGAATTCCTCACAAATTGAGCTATTACTTAACACACTAACAACACAACACTCAAGAAACACGAATCGAAAGGATTAAAATTGAAGAACAATGATGAACAAGGGATGAACACCAAGAACAAAGTGCAGAAATATGTGAACTGAACAAGAAATTGAAAAGGAAAAACAACCAGAAGATTGAAAGACAAACTAAGAACAAAGAACGACGGCTAAAACAGAATTGCACAATTCAAAAAAAATCAAAAACACAAATTTATGGATTAGGGTTACCAGATTGGGATGTAAGCAATCAAGAAAATATAACCCAATTCCAATCCTAGAACTGTGCTCTGATACCAAATGATGTGATTCCCGAAGGAAACGGACGATCGGATCAACTAGGAGTGGAATCTCGCACCAGAACAGCCTCTGACGCGTCCTAAAGAACGGAATGGATCTCGCGCTACAGTCCTCGGAATTGAGTGCTTCCAAAACGAGCTGAAAGATCACGTTCTGAACTACGAGTTTGACTCAGAAAACACCGAAAAATGATAAGGGAAACTCGAGATACGAAACGAACAAATTTAGAACGAAAACTGGATTAGGTACCACAATTCCAAAGAATTGATAAGCCAAGAACGCCACAAGGATCGAAACCCTTGATAAGTTCAGAGATTCTCAAAAGAACCCTAGAGAACTTGTCTCTCACCAAAGTGGTTGAAATCTCAATTCAAAATCTGCCGTTACAAATGCTATGGTCTTCCCTTATATGGACAACATCCATATTAAGTTTAACCTAATATGCTTACACATAAAGCCCAATAAACAAGCCCAATAAGCCTTATTACAAAAGTTTAACTAAATGTAAGAAAATAAAACTAAATGCAGAATTTGGGCTAAGGCCCAATGAAGCCTCCATGCATATCCATTGGGGCTTATTCTTGAAGGTCTTCAATCTGGAGCCTTTTTAGTTCTTGCTCTTGTCATTGGATCTCCAAGACCTTGTATTTCCTCCAAGTTTGTTGCCTTGATCATGTCGCCTCCTATGTCCTCATCACGAACTTTTTTCAACATCTCAGAATTGCGTGGAAACTGACCCACCCTCCTCATTTCTCGTGAGGAATCCAGAATGCATGAACTTGTTTCGAGATTCCTACGTTTGGGCCCTGAACCATTCGGGACAACTTGAGGCAGAGGAAGACGAACTTTTTTCAACGTCTCGGAATTGCGTGGAAACTCACCCTCCCTGCTCATTTATCGTGAGGATTCCAGAATGCATTAAGTTGTTTCGAGATTCCTTCGTTTGGGCCCTGAACCATTTTGGACAACTTGAGGCAGTAGAAGACGAACTTTTTTCAACGTCTCGGAATTGCCTGGAAACTCACCCACCCTCCTCAATTCTCTTGAGTATTCCAGAATGCATGAACTTGTTTCGAGATTCCTCCGTTTGGGCCCTTAACCATATGGGACAACGTGAGGCAGAAGAAGACGAACTTTTTTCAAAATCTCGGAATTGTGTGGAAACTCAACCACCCTCCTCATTTCTCATGAGGAATCCAGAATGCATGAACTGGTTTCGAGATTCCTCCGTTTGGGCCCTGAACCATTTGGGACAACTTGAGGCAGAGGAAGACGAACTTTTTTCAACGTCTCGGAATTGCGTGGAAACTCACCCACCCTCATCATTTATCGTGAGGATTCCAGAATGCATTAAGTTGTTTCGAGATTCCTTCGTTTGGGCCCTGAAGCATTTTGGACAACTTGAGGTAGAGGAAGACGAACTTTTTTCAACGTCTCGGAATTGCGTGGAAACTCTTCCACCCTCCTCATTTCTCTTGAGTATTTCAGAATGCATGAACTTGTTTCGAGATTCCTCCGTTTGGGCCCTGAACCATATGGGACAACTTGAGGCAGAAGAAGACGAACTTTTTTCAACGTCTCGGAATTGCGTGGAAACTCACCCAACCCTCCTCATTTCTCGTGAGGATTCCAGAATGCATTAAGTTGTTTCGAGATTCCTTCGTTTGGGCCCTGAACCATTTTGGACAACTTGAGGCAGAAGAAGACGAACTTTTTTCAACATCTCGGAATTGCGTGGAAACTGACCCACCCTCCTCATTTCTCGTGAGGAATCCAGAATGCATGAACTTGTTTCGAGATTCCTCCGTTTGGGCCCTGAACCATTCGGGACAACTTGAGGCAGAGGAAGACGAACTTTTTTCAACGTCTCGGAATTGCGTGGAAACTCACCCACCCTCAGCATTTATCGTGAGGATTCCAGAATGCATTAAGTTGTTTTGACATTCCTTCGTTTGGGCCCTGAACCATTTTGGACAACTTGAGGCAGTAGAAGACGAACTTTTTTCAACGTCTCGGAATTGCGTGGAAACTCACCCACCCTCCTCATTTCTCTTGAGTATTCCAGAATGCATGAACTTGTTTCGAGATTCCTCCGTTTGGGCCCTTAACCATATGGGACAACGTGAGGCAGAAGAAGACGAACTTTTTTCAACATCTCGGAATTGTGTGGAAACTCACCCACCCTCCTCATTTCTCGTGAGGAATCCAGAATGCATGAACTTGTTTCGAGATTCCTCCGTTTGGGCCCTGAACCATTTGGGACAACTTGAGGCAGAGGAAGACGAACTTTTTTCAACGTCTCGGAATTGCGTGGAAACTCACCCTCCCTGCTCATTTATCGTGAGGATTCCAGAATGCATTAAGTTGTTTCGAGATTCCTCCGTTTGGGCCCTGAACCATTCGGGACAACTTGAGGCAGAGGAAGACGAACTTTTTTCAACGTCTCGGAATTGCGTGGAAACTCACCCACCCTCAGCATTTATCGTGAGGATTCCAGAATGCATTAAGTTGTTTTGACATTCCTTCGTTTGGGCCCTGAACCATTTTGGACAACTTGAGGCAGTAGAAGACGAACTTTTTTCAACGTCTCGGAATTGCGTGGAAACTCACCCAACCCTCCTCATTTCTCGTGAGGATTCCAGAATGCATTAAGTTGTTTCGAGATTCCTTCGTTTGGGCCCTGAACCATTTTGGACAACTTGAGGCAGAAGAAGACGAACTTTTTTCAACATCTCGGAATTGCGTGGAAACTGACCCACCCTCCTCATTTCTCGTGACGAATCCAGAATGCATGAACTTGTTTCGAGATTCCTCCGTTTGGGCCCTGAACCATTTGGGACAACTTGAGGCAGAGGAAGACGAACTTTTTTCAACGTCTCGGAATTGCGTGGAAACTCACCCTCCCTGCTCATTTATCGTGAGGATTCCAGAATGCATTAAGTTGTTTCGAGATTCCTTCGTTTGGGCCCTGAACCATTTTGGACAACTTGAGGCAGTAGAAGAGGAACTTTTCTCAACGTCTCGGAATTGCGTGGAAACTCTTCCACCCTCCTCATTTCTCTTGAGTATTTCAGAATGCATGAACTTGTTTCGAGATTCCTCCGTTTGGGCCCTGAACCATATGGGACAACTTGAGGCAGAAGAAGACGAACTTTTTTCAACGTCTCGGAATTGCGTGGAAACTCACCCACCCTCCTCATTTCTCGTGAGGATTCCAGAATGCATTAAGTTGTTTCGAGATTCCTTCGTTTGGGCCCTGAACCATTTTGGACAACCTGAGGCAGAAGAAGACGAACTTTTTTCAACATCTCGGAATTGCGTGGAAACTGACCCACCCTCCTCATTTCTCGTGAGGAATCCAGAATGCATGAACTTGTTTCGAGATTCCTCCGTTTGGGCCCTGAACCATTTGGGACAACTTGAGGCAGAGGAAGACGAACTTTTTTCAACGTCTCGGAATTGCGTGGAAACTCACCCTCCCTGCTCATTTATCGTGAGGATTCCAGAATGCATTAAGTTGTTTCGAGATTCCTTCGTTTGGGCCCTGAACCAATTTGGACAACTTGAGGCAGTAGAAGAGGAACTTTTCTCAACGTCTCGGAATTGCGTGGAAACTCTTCCACCCTCCTCATTTCTCTTGAGTATTTCAGAATGCATGAACTTGTTTCGAGATTCCTCCGTTTGGGCCCTGAACCATATGGGACAACTTGAGGCAGAAGAAGACGAACTTTTTTCAACGTCTCGGAATTGCGTGGAAACTCACCCAACCCTCCTCATTTCTCGTGAGGATTCCAGAATGCATTAAGTTGTTTCGAGATTCCTTCGTTTGGGCCCTGAACCATTTTGGACAACTTGAGGCAGAAGAAGACGAACTTTTTTCAACATCTCGGAATTGCGTGGAAACTGACCCACCCTCCTCATTTCTCTTGAGGAATCCAGAATGCATGAACTTGTTTCGAGATTCCTCCGTTTGGGCCCTGAACCATTCGGGACAACTTGAGGCAGAGGAAGACGAACTTTTTTCAACGTCTCGGAATTGCGTGGAAACTCACCCACCCTCAGCATTTATCGTGAGGATTCCAGAATGCATTAAGTTGTTTTGACATTCCTTCGTTTGGGCCCTGAACCATTTTGGACAACTTGAGGCAGTAGAAGACGAACTTTTTTCAACGTCTCGGAATTGCGTGGAAACTCACCCACCCTCCTCATTTCTCTTGAGTATTCCAGAATGCATGAACTTGTTTCGAGATTCCTCCGTTTGGGCCCTTAACCATATGGGACAACGTGAGGCAGAAGAAGACGAACTTTTTTCAACATCTCGGAATTGTGTGGAAACTCACCCACCCTCCTCATTTCTCGTGAGGAATCCAGAATGCATGAACTTGTTTCGAGATTCCTCCGTTTGGGCCCTGAACCATTTGGGACAACTTGAGGCAGAGGAAGACGAACTTTTTTCAACGTCTCGGAATTGCGTGGAAACTCACCCTCCCTGCTCATTTATCGTGAGGATTCCAGAATGCATTAAGTTGTTTCGAGATTCCTTCGTTTGGGCCCTGAACCATTTTGGACAACTTGAGGCAGTAGAAGAGGAACTTTTCTCAACGTCTCGGAATTGCGTGGAAACTCTTCCACCCTCCTCATTTCTCTTGAGTATTTCAGAATGCATGAACTTGTTTCGAGATTCCTCCGTTTGGGCCCTGAACCATATGGGACAACTTGAGGCAGAAGAAGACGAACTTTTTTCAACGTCTCGGAATTGCGTGGAAACTCACCCAACCCTCCTCATTTCTCGTGAGGATTCCAGAATGCATTAAGTTGTTTCGAGATTCCTTCGTTTGGGCCCTGAACCATTTTGGACAACTTGAGGCAGAAGAAGACGAACTTTTTTCAACATCTCGGAATTGCGTGGAAACTGACCCACCCTCCTCATTTCTCGTGAGGAATCCAGAATGCATGAACTTGTTTCGAGATTCCTCCGTTTGGGCCCTGAACCATTTGGGACAACTTGAGGCAGAGGAAGACGAACTTTTTTCAACGTCTCGGAATTGCGTGGAAACTCACCCTCCCTGCTCATTTATCGTGAGGATTCCAGAATGCATTAAGTTGTTTCGAGATTCCTTCGTTTGGGCCCTGAACCATTTTGGACAACTTGAGGCAGTAGAAGAGGAACTTTTCTCAACGTCTCGGAATTGCGTGGAAACTCTTCCACCCTCCTCATTTCTCTTGAGTATTTCAGAATGCATGAACTTGTTTCGAGATTCCTCCGTTTGGGCCCTGAACCATATGGGACAACTTGAGGCAGAAGAAGACGAACTTTTTTCAACGTCTCGGAATTGCGTGGAAACTCACCCACCCTCCTCATTTCTCGTGAGGATTCCAGAATGCATTAAGTTGTTTCGAGATTCCTTCGTTTGGGCCCTGAACCATTTTGGACAACTTGAGGCAGAAGAAGACGAACTTTTTTCAACATCTCGGAATTGCGTGGAAACTGACCCACCCTCCTCATTTCTCGTGAGGAATCCAGAATGCATGAACTTGTTTCGAGATTCCTCCGTTTGGGCCCTGAACCATTTGGGACAACTTGAGGCAGAGGAAGACGAACTTTTTTCAACGTCTCGGAATTGCGTGGAAACTCACCCTCCCTGCTCATTTATCGTGAGGATTCCAGAATGCATTAAGTTGTTTCGAGATTCCTTCGTTTGGGCCCTGAACCATTTTGGACAACTTGAGGCAGTAGAAGAGGAACTTTTCTCAACGTCTCGGAATTGCGTGGAAACTCTTCCACCCTCCTCATTTCTCTTGAGTATTTCAGAATGCATGAACTTGTTTTGAGATTCCTCCGTTTGGGCCCTGAACCATATGGGACAACTTGAGGCAGAAGAAGACGAACTTTTTTCAACGTCTCGGAATTGCGTGGAAACTCACCCACCCTCCTCATTTCTCGTGAGGATTCCAGAATGCATTAAGTTGTTTCGAGATTCCTTCGTTTGGGCCCTGAACCATTTTGGACAACTTGAGGCAGAAGAAGACGAACTTTTTTCAACATCTCGGAATTGCGTGGAAACTGACCCACCCTCCTCATTTCTCGTGAGGAATCCAGAATGCATGAACTTGTTTCGAGATTCCTCCGTTTGGGCCCTGAAACATTTGGGACAACTTGAGGCAGAGGAAGACGAACTTTTTTCAACGTCTCGGAATTGCGTGGAAACTCACCCTCCCTGCTCATTTATCGTGAGGATTCCAGAATGCATTAAGTTGTTTCGAGATTCCTTCGTTTGGGCCCTGAACCATTTTGGACAACTTGAGGCAGAAGAAGACGAACTTTTTTCAACATCTCGGAATTGCGTGGAAACTGACCCACCCTCCTCATTTCTCGTGAGGAATCCAGAATGCATGAACTTGTTTCGAGATTCCTCCGTTTGGGCCCTGAACCATATGGGACAACTTGAGGCAGAAGAAGACGAACTTTTTTCAACGTCTCGGAATTGCGTGGAAACTCACCCACCCTCCTCATTTCTCGTGAGGATTCCAGAATGCATTAAGTTGTTTCGAGATTCCTTCGTTTGGGCCCTGAACCATTTTGGACAACTTGAGGCAGAAGAAGACGAACTTTTTTCAACATCTCGGAATTGCGTGGAAACTGACCCACCCTCCTCATTTCTCGTGAGGAATCCAGAATGCATGAACTTGTTTCGAGATTCCTCCGTTTGGGCCCTGAAACATTTGGGACAACTTGAGGCAGAGGAAGACGAACTTTTTTCAACGTCTCGGAATTGCGTGGAAACTCACCCACCCTCATCATTTATCGTGAGGATTCTAGAATGCATTAAGTTGTTTCGAGATTCCTTCGTTTGGGCCCTGAACCATTTTGGACAACTTGAGGCAGTAGAAGACGAACTTTTTTCAACGTCTCGGAATTGCGTGGAAACTCACCCACCCTCCTCATTTCTCTTGAGTATTCCAGAATGCATGAACTTGTTTCGAGATTCCTCCGTTTGGGCCCTTAACCATATGGGACAGCGTGAGGCAGAAGAAGACGAACTTTTTTCAAAATCTCGGAATTGTGTGGAAACTCACCCACCCTCCTCATTTCTCGTGAGGAATCCAGAATGCATGAACTTGTTTCGAGATTCCTCCGTTTGGGCCCTGAACCATTTGGGACAACTTGAGGCAGAGGAAGACGAACTTTTTTCAACGTCTCGGAATTGCGTGGAAACTCACCCACCCTCATCATTTATCGTGAGGATTCCAGAATGCATTAAGTTGTTTCGAGATTCCTTCGTTTGGGCCCTGAACCATTTTGGACAACTTGAGGCAGTAGAAGACGAACTTTTTTCAACGTCTCGGAATTGCGTGGAAACTCACCCACCCTCCTCATTTCTCTTGAGTATTCCAGAATGCATGAACTTGTTTCGAGATTCCTCCGTTTGGGCCCTTAACCATATGGGACAACGTGAGGCAGAAGAAGACGAACTTTTTTCAACCTCTCGGAATTGTGTGGAAACTCACCCACCCTCCTCATTTCTCGTGAGGAATCCAGAATGCATGAACTTGTTTCGAGATTCCTCCGTTTGGGCCCTGAACCATTTGGGACAACTTGAGGCAGAGGAAGACGAACTTTTTTCAACGTCTCGGAATTGCGTGGAAACTCACCCTCCCTGCTCATTTATCGTGAGGATTCCAGAATGCATTAAGTTGTTTCGAGATTCCTTCGTTTGGGCCCTGAACCATTTTGGACAACTTGAGGCAGAAGAAGACGAACTTTTTTCAACATCTCGGAATTGCGTGGAAACTGACCCACCCTCCTCATTTCTCGTGAGGAATCCAGAATGCATGAACTTGTTTCGAGATTCCTCCGTTTGGGCCCTGAACCATATGGGACAACTTGAGGGAGAAGAAGACGAACTTTTTTCAACGTCTCGGAATTGCGTGGAAACTCACACACCCTCCTCATTTCTCGTGAGGATTCCAGAATGCATTAGGTTGTTTCGAGATTCCTTCGTTTGGGACCTGAACCATTTTGGACAACTTGAGGCAGAAGAAGACGAACTTTTTTCAACCTCTCGGAATTGCGTGGAAACTGACCCACCCTCCTCATTTCTCGTGAGGAATCCAGAATGCATGAACTTGTTTCGAGATTCCTCCGTTTGGGCCCTGAAACATTTGGGACAACTTGAGGCAGAGGAAGACGAACTTTTTTCAACGTCTCGGAATTGCGTGGAAACTCACCCACCCTCATCATTTATCGTGAGGATTCTAGAATGCATTAAGTTGTTTCGAGATTCCTTCGTTTGGGCCCTGAACCATTTTGGACAACTTGAGGCAGTAGAAGACGAACTTTTTTCAACGTCTCGGAATTGCGTGGAAACTCACCCACCCTCCTCATTTCTCTTGAGTATTCCAGAATGCATGAACTTGTTTCGAGATTCCTCCGTTTGGGCCCTTAACCATATGGGACAACGTGAGGCAGAAGAAGACGAACTTTTTTCAACCTCTCGGAATTGTGTGGAAACTCACCCACCCTCCTCATTTCTCGTGAGGAATCCAGAATGCATGAACTTGTTTCGAGATTCCTCCGTTTGGGCCCTGAACCATATGGGACAACTTGAGGGAGAAGAAGACGAACTTTTTTCAACGTCTCGGAATTGCGTGGAAACTCACACACCCTCCTCATTTCTCGTGAGGATTCCAGAATGCATTAGGTTGTTTCGAGATTCCTTCGTTTGGGACCTGAACCATTTTGGACAACTTGAGGCAGAAGAAGACGAACTTTTTTCAACCTCTCGGAATTGCGTGGAAACTGACCCACCCTCCTCATTTCTCGTGAGGAATCCAGAATGCATGAACTTGTTTCGAGATTCCTCCGTTTGGGCCCTGAAACATTTGGGACAACTTGAGGCAGAGGAAGACGAACTTTTTTCAACGTCTCGGAATTGCGTGGAAACTCACCCACCCTCATCATTTATCGTGAGGATTCTAGAATGCATTAAGTTGTTTCGAGATTCCTTCGTTTGGGCCCTGAACCATTTTGGACAACTTGAGGCAGTAGAAGACGAACTTTTTTCAACGTCTCGGAATTGCGTGGAAACTCACCCTCCCTGCTCCTTTATCGTGAGGATTCCAGAATGCATTAAGTTGTTTCGAGATTCCTTCGTTTGGGCCCTGAACCATTTTGGACAACTTGAGGCAGAAGAAGACGAACTTTTTTCAACATCTCGGAATTGCGTGGAAACTGACCCACCCTCCTCATTTCTCGTGAGGAATCCAGAATGCATGAACTTGTTTCGAGATTCCTCCGTTTGGGCCCTGAACCATTTGGGACAACTTGAGGCAGAGGAAGACGAACTTTTTTCAACGTCTCGGAATTGCATGGAAACTCACCCTCCCTGCTCATTTATCGTGAGGATTCCAGAATGCATTAAGTTGTTTCGAGATTCCTCCGTTTGGGCCCTGAACCATTTTGGACAACTTGAGGCAGTAGAAGAGGAACTTTTCTCAACGTCTCGGAATTGCGTGGAAACTCTTCCACCCTCCTCATTTCTCTTGAGTATTTCAGAATGCATGAACTTGTTTCGAGATTCCTCCGTTTGGGCCCTGAACCATATGGGACAACTTGAGGCAGAAGAAGACGAACTTTTTTCAACGTCTCGGAATTGCGTGGAAACTCACCCACCCTCCTCATTTCTCGTGAGGATTCCAGAATGCATTAAGTTGTTTCGAGATTCCTTCGTTTGGGCCCTGAACCATTTTGGACAACTTGAGGCAGAAGAAGACGAACTTTTTTCAACATCTCGGAATTGCGTGGAAACTGACCCACCCTCCTCATTTCTCGTGAGGAATCCAGAATGCATGAA